>OZ010794.1:333773279-334973279 GCA_963932465.1 Maratus speciosus
TCAACATATCATGGAAGACGGTAGTATTCCGAGTGACGCAGCCTTAAGCCTAAAATCGTATCGTATCGTATCGTTAAAATCGTATCGTATCATAGTAGTATCATTCGTACATGGCGGAACTCATATATACAACTAACTCGACATCAAAGAAAACGCGAAAAGCCGCCTTTTAATAACTCATCAGATATAGGTCTTATTATTCTGAATTTTCTAGAACAGTCTTATATCTGCAGTCTAACCGTATACTGAAATTTTTACATTTCCACGTGCAGTATATTTTGAGATCTAAATAGCCATTTTTAAAGTGAAAACGTTGGTATGATATCGAGGAAGTTCCTAATTTGAAAATCTCGAAAACGGTTCTAACGATTATCTTTAAATTGATACATAATATAAATGTGATTAAGGCGAGGTGAATAACACTTTTCTTTTTTCTGGGAAAACTCTCGTTCGTTAAATAATTCGATTTTTTTTCTCTCGAAAATGACACGGGAGATTTTTTAAAAATCAAATAAATATGTTTCAGATGAACCAAATAACAATTTACTTGTTTCCAGCAAGACTCTTGTTCGTTTTATAATGTGCATGAAAAATCGGACTATATTTCTTCGCCATTCTATGGAAATTTCACCGAAAATGCATGACACTGTATTCATACACATGCTTACTTTTTAACCACTTTTGGGGAGAAAAATTTTGTCTTCAGACTGGCTGAGTGGTTAAGGGATGATCTTAAGATAGGCAGTTCGATACTCTTTGGTGACTACTACTTTTCACATGTGAATGTGTCTTTTTTTCCTTTTAAAGTCTGTTAGTTGACCATTATTCTCAGTTCCTTTGTAATTTTTTAATTGCTATTAAGTTAAATAAAATTACAATTATAATGACGCCAATTTGATGACGATTATTTCTTGGCAATTTTTCAACAATATATTACCATAAACAGAAATATTACCATAAATTTTATAAATATATTTAATTTCAATCACTTTACAAAAAAATATACATTAATAATTATTATTTGAATGTAAATCACACGATCAGAAACGTAAAAAAAAATAATTCATTTCAGCTCTTCTTTTTATAATATCATTTTTTATTATTATGACGGTCAATCAATACATAATCACTGACATCCATATTATTATTATTATTATAATTATTATTTTTCTTGCATAAAAACTATTGTGATGTAATAATTCTTTTATAATAAATAATTTAGTTGAAATGTTTTATTTATAAATAACAATGAAGTTTGATAACCCCGAGACAATTGTTTTTATTTAACTTTGCAATATTTACAGTTTACATAACAAGCATATCAGAATTCTGGTGTCGCCATCTTTTGACGCAATTGCGTACTACATTTTGTCTCTTATTCGAAAAAAAAAAAAAAACTAACGCTCTCATCGCCGCTTTGAAAGAATCTCTTGTGACTAGAGGTCTATTTCGCAAATATTAAGAAAATTACTGCATACAAAAATATTAAAATGGGTAGTATTATAGAGAAATGTTTGATAAAAACGTTGAAGTAGACAGTTTTTAAATCGAAGAATTATTTTAAGAGATATTTAATGTTAAATCTGGATAAAATTATCTCATTAAAAAAGTCTCATTGGAAAAAAAAAACTATACATGGGAATTTAATCATTTTCATTCAATTTAATCATTCAATAGAAAATCGAAGTTTGCAGAGTGCATTTATTATTTTTAACTTGCCTAATTTTTTGACGGTTTGTTTCAATTTTAAATTAAAATTTTCAGAATTTCCACAGATATTTGTTACATATTTTAGAAAAGGTTATTTTAAATTGTTGCCAATTGTTAAAACAGCGCAAAGAATAATATATCCTTTAAATTAAAAATTTATTCACACGTGACTATTATAAACAGAAAAAAATCCTTTTAAATTAGAATTAAATGATAACGTGTTAAAATCAGGAAAATATTAAACATTACGTCATAAAAACTGTTTTTACACATGCTTACTTAAAATGAAAGAAAATTGTAAAATAATCAATTATTTTCAAATTAGAATTAAATGATTACGCATTAAAAGCAGGAAAACATTGAAAATTACGTCATAAAAATTATATTTACACGTGAATATTAAAAGAAAAAGAAAATTTTTAAATAATAAATTCATTGATATGTGTTAAAAGTCGTAAATGGGGGAAATTACGTCATATTGGCCAAAGTGGCCAAATAATAATATTGCAAAACAGTTTAAATTAAAAAATATATTTATATGAGAGATTTATTTCAAATTTCGAGATGATATTTTTAACTATAGTTGCTAATTTTAATGTAGCGCAAATAATAATATTATCTTTCTAATAATAAAAATATTTTCAGTTGAATTTTACAAAGAGAAAGGAAAGTTTGGTGAAAATTATGTCAGATTTAAAACGTTACATTTAAAATCTCTTATTTAAAATCATTTTCTTATAGCGTTGTTAAAAAATACCATAAAGCAAAGACTCTGTTGACTTAGTTCCTTTTATATTTGGTAATTTGCAAATGCTTAACTAATCTTCTTTAATCAAGCACGGAAACAGCAACTAACATCAGCTGATTCGGCCTTGAAATCCCTCAGTAAAAGGGAAACCCGTTTACAGTAAGATCGCCATTGATTTTTTAATTATACAGAGCAGCCTCGATTATCCGAGCTAATTGGGACTGTTAGTAAATCGGAATCGGAAATCTCGGTTAATAGAAACTGTGTGTAAAAACTCGCCGTGCTTGCGAATTTAACATCTCTTTTTAAAAAAAAATATATAGAACGTTTTTTAAATAATAAAAATAAATATATGTAAAGTTCTGTTTCACAGCTTAACAAATTTAAAAAGAAAATCAACTACCAGTAGTAAATTTTAAAATGCAAATTGAAAAATTTACGAAAGTTCACACAGCCACTGGAAACAAAGCATTGTTCGCTATTGACTTCTCAGGTCCAGTGTTTCTTTGGAGTTGAGTGCTTTTGGGGGCAGAAGGGCCTGTATAGCACGGACAGTGAGCTAAAGAGTGTGGTTATTTTTAAGGCTCATTCAAAAGGGAAAAAAAAAATCAGACTTTGTTATCGGCTCGGTTAACAGAAACCTCGATTAATCGAAGCTCGGTTAATCCAGGTTCTACTATAATTCAATCTTACGTAATCTTTTTAAAGCAGATCAAATTAATGGACTTTAGCACAAAGTCACATAGCTGATAACTGCTATGCTTGTTGGCCACCTTTTTTTCAAAAAGTTTGCTTCGCCTCATTCAATTAATGAGATATCTCCGATAAAATAAGTTACATTTTCCCGTTCTATAATACTGGTATCCAAAAATCGTAGCATGTAACTGACACTACAAGTACTCATGGAACTAGACTATTTTATGTCTGATTTTTATTATAGACTATATAAAATTATTAAAAATATATATTATGATAGGAACTAGCGGGCTTCGTCCGCTATTTACGTTACGGATATAAAAATCATGTTTTTTTTTTTTTTTTCTTTTTTTTAGGGAAAAAGAAATAAAAACCTATTTGACTATAGGTTTATAAAGACACATTTTGTATTTGTTATATTTCCGGGGGGGGGGGGGGGCTATTTTGATTAAATATCGAAATTAGTCCACATGGCAGATATAATTATGATAGACACTAGCGGGCTTCGCCCCTCTATGGCGCCTTATGGGTCCTTCCATAACTCAGAAACTACCTTTCGGACATCAATGCAACAGATTCCAAACGTTATAATTAACTTAATAATCACCCTATATAGCATTAAAATAAATTTATGAGTACTGCATACTATTTTTTTTATCGTAATTTCTGAAGAGAAAAAATTATTTCGGTTCCATTCTTAGGTACTGGTCTGAAAAATTTTGAAAAAGGGGGGAAGGAGGGGACATGAGATTGCTGTTTGCCAAACAACACAACGGGGTCTGGCTTATTCAACTTGGTTTTTGATGACTTCAATTGGAAGGTGGTTTGTTTAAAAGAGTGCGTTTCCTGCCCCATGAAAATTGGAACTATTGGTGCACCATCTATGTAAGGATTTAATAATTATAAATTAACATTTTGGATTTATTAATTTAAGGATAAAGTGTTTTTAAAGGAATATCAAATGAAACCCTTCTGTGCGATCCGCGATTATACTTACCCACTTGTTTTTATATACAAACTGCTATAAGGAAAATTGTAATAAAATAGTAAAAATTAAATCTGCCTTAAATCCCATAAGTATCTTTTTTTTAATCATTTTATCACTAACCTCAAAAAAGTAATGATATCAATGCAAAAACCCTTGACGGGTTAAAAGTTTTTGTATCTAAAAATTTTGTATCTAATTATTTTCGGTTACGAAAAAACCATTGGGATGGGTCAAGTGTTCGAAAAAAATTGGATTAGTGGGTCATATTTGGGTCACTGTGGGTCAAGCTATTTTTATCTAAAAAACGGCTCTAACGATTTCCACTAAACTCTAAATTCTACAGTTTTGAATAAGTGAAGACCATTGGGTTAAGTCACATGTTCGAGAAAATTCGATTAGTGGGTCATTTTGGGTTATAATGGGTCAGGGTCAAGCTAATTATATATAGAGAACGGCCCAATCGATTTTGACTAAATTTTGTATCTGACCTTTTTCGGGCACAAAAAGACCATTGGGATGGGTCTTTTGTTCGAGAAAATTCGATTAGTGGGTCCTTTTGGGTCATAATGGGTCAGGGTCAAGCTAATTATATGTAGAGAACGGCTCAATCAGTTTTGACAAAATTTTGTATCTAGCCATTTTCGGGCACAAAAAGACCATTGGGATGGGTCACGTGTTCGAGAAAATTGGATTAGTGGGTTATTTTGGGTCACTGTGGGTTAAGCTATGTTTATCTAAAAAACGGCTCTAACGATTTTCATTAAACTTTATATTCTACAGTTTTGAATTACGAGAAGACCATTGGGCTAAGTCACATGTTCGAGAAAATTTGATTAATGGGTCATTTTTGGGTCAACATGGGTCAATCTAAGTTTATCTAGATAACGGTTCTAACGATTTTGACGAAATTTTGCCCCTACTGTTTTCGGGTACGAAAAGACCATTGGGATGGGTCTCGTGTTCGAGAAAATTCGATTAGTGGGTCCATTTGGATCATAATGGGTCAGGGTCAAGCTAATTATATCTAGAGGACGGCTCAATCGATTTTGACTATATTTTGTATCTAACCATTTTCGGGCACGAAAAAACCATTGGGATGAGTCTCGTGTTCGAGAAAATTTGATTAGTGGGTCATTTTGGAGCAGGGTCCAGCTAATTGTATCTAAAAAACGGCTTAAACGATTTGACTAAATTTTGTATTCTATCGTTTTCGTTCTCGAGAAGACCATTGGGCTAGGACGCATGTTCAAGAAAATTCGATTAGTGGGTCATTTTGAGTCACAATGGGTCGGGGTCAAGCTAATTGTATTTAAAAAGCGCTTCAAAACATTTTGACAAAATTGTGTATAATACCGTTTCCGGGCATGATAAGACCATTAGGCAGGGTCGCATGTTCAAGAAAATTCAATCAATGGGTCATTTTGGGTCCCAATGGATCAGGATCAAGCTATTTTTATCTAAAAAACGGCTCAAAAGATCGACAAAACTTTGTATTACACCGTTTCTGGAAAAGATAAAACCATTGGGCTGGGTCGCATGCTCAAGAAAATTCTATTAGTGGGTTATTTTGGTGATAATGAGTCGGGGTCCAGCTAACGGCATCTCAAAAATGTTCAAACAGTTTTGACAATTTTTTTTGTCATACCGTTTCACAGTACAAAAAGACCATGGAAATAGCTCACATGTTCGATAAACTTCGATTAGTGGGTTTTTGAATCAATGTGTGTCAAGCTTATTTTATCTAGAAAACGATTGACGATTTTCACTAATTTTTTTATTCCGTCGTTTTCAGGCTCGAGAACAGCATTGCGCTAGGTCGTATGTTCTAAAAAATTCGATTAGTTGGTCATTTTGGGTGACGATGTGTCAGGGTCAAGCTAACTGTATCTAAAACATGAAGCAAGAATGATTTTGTGGGGGAAATATATCGAGATAAACACAAAGCTAATTTTGACCGAGCTTAGCTCGGTCATTCCTGCTAGTATATATATATGTATGTATGTACTAAATTTTGTCCGCACGATAAAAGTCGCAATTATGTACGGATTGTCTTCAAACTCGCCAACAACTTTGAGATGACCAATATCTCGGCGGGGATTGAAAATGGGCAAAATCGGCCCAAGGGAATGGAAATGGGGAGGTTTAAAATTTTTGAATACCGTCTTAACAAGATTCTGATAAAACCAGCTCTTACACAACAATGACAGGAAAAAATATATATTTTTCGTTATAGCAGTTGCCAACAATTAAAAAAAAACAATAAAATTCTCACCACAACAATTGCTTTTCTATTGCAAGATTTTTCAGGTGAAAAAATAAATTAAATAAATAGTTTGACGAATTGAAAACAAATTGAATATTACGTCATAAGTTTTCTAGAGCAGGATTTCAGAATGAAAACTCAAAATGAAATAAATAGTTTGACGAATTAAAATATATATATATTACGTCATATTGGAAATATAATGTACCTCAGTAGGTGAATATGTAACGTCATGTGAGTTTGAAAAAAAGTATTAAAAGATTATAAAAACCCGACTATGGAAATATTAACATATTTTAACACTTTGAGGTTCTCTGAATTTGCTTTAGCCATTTTTAAACCTATTCCATATACATGCGTGTGTGTATTCGCGTATATTAGTATTTTCACAAAATGTTTAGCTCCCTAGAGCTCATTCTTAGTGAAGGAACTGGATTTATCTCTGCTGTTGATTTAAGGTTTGTTGGTGAATTTAGTACTTAATTTCGAAATCTACCCCCGCCTTTAGGCCCGAGCCGGCAGGGATTTTTTTACACGAGATTGAAAAAATAAGGCATAATCGATTAATATAATGTTTAAAACTCATGGAAGAATTAAGTAACTTAAGAAAATGATTTCAAAGACGTACGTAACTGTTGTATTTTTTTGTTTTGGCTTGTAACATTTTTAATAACATTTAAACATTTATCTGGCAGATTTTTTTTTCAATTCAAAATGTTACATCGTTTTTAAAGCCCTATACTAAAAGAGAAAAAAGCGTGCGTAAAATGTGGTGATTTTTTTTTTTTTTTTTGTGAAAAAGCAAATATTCATGGCTGTTCCATTTATTTTTTAACATTTAATAATAAAAATTTTGTTAAAGCCGTTAAGAATTTTACTTGATCAGTTAAGATAATGCATGCATTTTATAATATTTAGTGTATAAAATTAATGGTAGGAATTGAAGTTTGAATTATTTCTCGAATTATTTCATTTGAAAAAAATTGGAGAATAAAATCCATTTTTAACGTACATTCTAACACGGTTTTGACGCGTTTCAAGGGAGTGGAGAAAATTCGTGTATTAAGAGGGATCGCGTATTAAAAGTGATTAATTTAATGTAGTAAGACTGGGTTTATTTACGCACCTAATTATCTAAATGAACTTTAGAGCTGTCATTTATATGTTTACGGTCGAAAAGAGTGTCTTTTACGTATATTTAAATGAAAATTTAATTATATTTAACTTTAAATCATTGTTTTTTATAGGACCGACAGGAATAGTAACTGAAAATTAATATGGATTCAAACATGGTTTCATTGTCGATTAATGCGTTATAACCAAAAGTAAAACAATAAAAGTCACTTTTCTGCTAGACTTTTTTTTTTTTTTTTTTTTTTTTTTTTTTTTTTTTTTTTTTTTTTTAACAGAAAGAAAAAAAATAAATCTTTGAAGTACAATCCAGTTGTTAAAATCATATATAATATTTGTGATAATGAGCACCATTATAAGCTGTCCTTTTTAATATAAGAAAATAACTATCCTTATTAATCTTAGTGTAAAAAGTATTGTTAGCACAGCAGAAAGTAAAACACACATCGAAAAAATTAAAATAATTATTCATCCACAGTCGAATTCTTAATCTTTACGAGTTCCACCTTTCTTTTTGCTATAATATGCATTATTAAGCATAGTGGTAATGTAACATAAAACATCACTAACAACATGTATAATCATCTCTATTCGTAATAATTTTTATGACGTATCTAAGTATCCTGAATTCGACTTTCTCTCTCTACCACAGAAACAAGTTGGAAATTGCTCGTCAAACGTGGCAAATGAGGTGCGTTCGTACTATAACTAGTTTTATAATTATTTTTTGCACCCCATATTGTACTGAATGTATATTTTTTTGCGCTTCATAAGTGCATAGTCTGTAACATCATTAAAATGCACTTACAATAATTTTTCCCCATTCCCCGTAATGTAACGGAAAAATTTTGACTGTCCCTGTAATTAAACTATACATTCGATTTTCATAAAATTTGAAATGGCTCGACAAAATTTTGCAGCAGTTATATATTAAAAATTTCAGACTATTCGGAAGGCTGTAAAATCATTAAAATGCATTCGCAATAATTTTTTCCCATTGGCCATAATGTAACGGAAAACTTTTGGGTGTCCCTGTAATTAAACTATACATCCGATTTTCATAAAATTTGAAATGGCTCAACAAAATTTTGCAGCAATTATACATTAAAAATTTTAGACCATTCGGAAGGCTGTAAAATCATTAAAATGCATTTGCTATAATTTTTTCCCATTGGCCGTAATGTAACGGAAAACTTTTGGGTGTCCCTCTAATTAAACTATACATCCGATTTTCATAAAATTGGAAATGGCTCGACAAAATTTTGCAGCAATTATATATTAAAAATTTCAGACCATTCGGAAGTCTGTAACATCATTAAAATTCACTTTCAATAATTTTTCCCATTGGCCGTAATGTAAAGAAAAACTTTTGACTGTCCCTGTAATTAAACTATACATCCGATTTTCATAAAATTGGAAATGGCTCGACAAAATTTTGCAGCAATTATATATTAAAAATTTTAGATGATTAGGTCGGGTAGTTTTTGCTCTGTTATATGCGGACGGACAGACAGACGGACGGACAGACGGACAGACAGACGGACTGAACGACGACTATAGGTGCTACGTATTTATATAATTAAGAACGCACCTAAAAATACACAAGAAGCGAGAGACAAAGAATATTAGGAAACGGAATCAAAGAAGATGTGCAGTGTTAGTAGTTTAGCGGGAGTTTTTTTTTTTCAAATTCAAATATCTACCACTACTTACGATTGTTTCGATGTTCGCCTTAATTAATAAGTTATTAAATAAAGTAAATATTACTATTCGGAAACACTATTTTTTATCTGAATATATAGAAACCGGTAAATCGGCAACACTGGGAAAGAGAGCAGAAAATTGCATCTTTATCAATCAATTCGCGTCTTAAACGTGATTTTTTGCTTCGAAGGACAGAAAATCTATCGCGTATTAAGCGGGATCGCGTAATAACCGTTGGCATATGAAACGTGATATTTTTGCATTAGCCTTGTGGACAGTGTTCAAAAGATCGGAAAAAATCCGCGTATTAAGAGGGATCTCGTATTAACTGTGAGCGTCTTAACCGGGCTCCACACTACTTTAATTCAGCATTGCTAATTTTTTCTTTAACTCACTGTGTTATCTCGTTTATACTTGTGTTAACTACAATTTTTAGAACGCGTTTCTTTATTTTAAAAATACATAAATTTTGATAAAAGTAAAACAGTATAATGGAAACAGATTTCGCACATGATCTGAAAACATTCCCAACGTTTTACTGTAGATTTTGTGAAATCTATCATAAGTACAAGCGGAAAAACTTCCCTTTCAAAAAAAATCAGTGCTAAATACTTTTCATGGAATGTTAAAATATTGTAACTAACAAATAACGTAATATCCAAATACCTTGAAGCGTTTTAGTATTTATATGCTTCTTCACGCCTTAATTTCAAAAGTCCCAGTCTTATTCGTTTTGAAAGATTTCATATCCATAATCATTATTCAAATTAGGCTGTTATGTAAAGTAATATAAGTAAAATACTTATTCCTAAAGATTTTAGAAACTTTATGTCTACTGTTAGATTATGGAAACTTTTTGCCAACAATTCGCATTATTTCTTTATTTACCAGATCAAAAAAATTATGTAGCCTTTGCAAATATTATTTTCTAATACCCTGAGAGTGTAAAGAATGTCGTTTGAAAAACGTAAGGCGCAATTTTATTTTGTTGTTTTGTTTGGAAATAAAATGTAAAAACATGAGTAATTTATGGGAACGCATTTATCAATTTAAAAGTTTTACTTTCTTTTATGCCTTCATGCTAAGAAATAAGAAAGAGGGGAACCGCATTTTTAGAAAAAAGTAAATGTTATCGGAATTTCAATGTATTTTAACTCTTTAAGATCCGGTGAAAGATTTAAATACATTAAAATTCCCTTTGTAGTAGGAATATACATACACAAGTGACTTGATATCACTGTTCATGACATGAACGATAAGCCGAAGGAAAAAATATTCCTTCCTAGTATTGTAAGAATAAAATGTTTGTTTTCACAAAATACTATATTAATAACATCATTGCGGTATTTATCCGTAAAAGGTGTCATTTATTTTCTTATTTAGAGTTCATATTCACCGAATTACTATTTATGCATTCCGTCACTACCACTGAAAATTAATTTTTTGATAGATTGGATCCTTAATGAAGAAGTTGTAATCCAAAAATATATCTTAAATGTCTCGAGTGAATTTAGTAGTTTAAAAAATCCTCTAAGTCATTTTCTACTTTGTCGATTTATTGGGATCTGGAATAACGATAAAACATTCATCGGGTAGTTGTTATCAATTTTTAAGATTAAAGTACTTTTTAAATGCTTTTATGTCACTATACTATAAACTTGCTGGATGTGATAAAACTCTGCACTAAATTTCAGTCAAAATAAAAACACATAATACAACAGAAAATGCTTTTATGGCAATTAATATCCATATATGTAAATATACTGGTTATTGAGGGTACCATAATTTCAACTTTATAGAAAATTTAGATTCTAATACTTAATGTTGATCTATAAGGCCTTAAACAATATGTATTTTCCTTTTATTCAGAATTGTGTATAAATTTATTTAACCCTAGATCTACCGGGAATTTTATTCAAGTTTTAATAAAACGTTCTACACCAGAATTTTTATTTAAAACTATTTAACTTATTTATTTACCTTATTTTTGTCTGGTTTATATACTTAGTTTATTTTAAAGAAATTTCTGGTTTGAATGAATATTTTGTATGTACCTGTCGGGTCCAATGGACCCGTCTGGTAGACGGAGGGTTAAACGAGACTGATACAATGTATTATAGAAAATATAATTCAGCTAAACTACGTATAGCACAATTTAAAACGTAATATTTGCGTTTCTTATCCGATAAATTAATTGACTATTTTTCTTTTGGATAACACTTGTTATAATTTATAGAATGCAACCAAAAAAAACTCTAGTGTAAAGTTCATTCAGTTTAAATATACACATGTGAAAACGTACTTACTTGAATTTTTGCTCATAGGTAAGAATACGCCTGAATTTCTCTCTGTGATCTTGTAAATAAACATTAATTGTTTCAGTCTATATTTTCTATCAAGTGGGTGTTATGGTACTATCAATGAAGAATATCAGACTCATAAAACTCATTTAAAAGAATCACCGTCTGCAGACAATAGTGTAACCTAATTTGATATGCATTGTAAATTAAGAAGAAATTCTATGCTTACTCATTTTTATAGAATACAAGATGATATGTATATCCATAATGCATATTAATTTCATAATGTTTGAAGCATTTTAATTTCATTATATGTTACTGCAGATATTATCATCGGTTGACCATTTTGTTCAGAAATTCTTATGTGTGTCCCTGCTATCAAATTATAATTTGTATATATTCTTCATTTTATGTACAGAACATGAAATGGGAAACCTCAAAGGTGTATATACCTGTTGTAACAATGCTAGTTCTTTTAAAGAAGTTAGAGCACACAGCTACAAGCGTCCAAATAAACATCCAAACCTACGCCATGCACGGTTTTCAACTATCTTCGAAAGTGTTAAAATGAAAACAATTACGTATGTCTCCGGTTATATACTTATGATTTAATCCTTAATTGCGCTATTTTTTTTTCTTGTTTCGAAGAAATTATATATGATTCTCTGAAATGTTTATTATACAGGGAAACTAATGAAAAAAAAACAGAGATTACATTTTTTATATATTACGTCAATCTTTTCTTCTGCTGCACATATGCAATATAAGTACAAACTACTGTCGTGTGGCTGTTTTACGCTAAAATATTGCAAATTAGTAAATATTTTAATAAGCATGTCTCAAAATGCCTTATTTTATATAATTATTTATTTTGTAAAGCTTAATTTTTAACCCTTTAATATCCATGATAGAATATGTTCTAGAAATTACTTAGTGCAGAGAATCTGACTTTAAACCAGAAAATTTCAATATTTAATTTCGCTTTATTTAAATACGGAAAGTCTGATATTATTTAACAAGTTCACGCCGGCGCGGGGGCGTCACACTTGACTGTCTCGATGTATCATATCTCCGGTTTTTGCACACCACTGTTAATATAGAGAAAATGTTGTTCCTTTAAATCGACCGATTGTTCTAATAAATAAAACAACATTTTCTGTATTAAAATACTGGTATACAAAAGGCCGGAGACTTGGCTGCTCAGACAAGGAGAAGGCCAACGTTCTTAATCAGAGATTTTGATTATTTTAATATATGTTATAGGGTAGACACCCCTTAGTGTTAGGTTCCATGGATTTTATCCAACGCTCCTTAGTTCTTCAGAAACCGGGGGGGGGGATCTAATAATAGTACACAACTTAAATACTTACTTTACAACCGCAACGTTAGGTTGGTCGTAGCTCAGTTGGTATGGCGTTTTCCGGCTGGTCCGCGGGCCCGGGTTCGATACCTGAGTGCGCTACGTTTGTTTTTCTAATTTTTTTGTTTTGTAAATATACTTATAAGTATGATTAATAATCTCATTGTCAATTAAAATTTATAATCTTGTATATGAATTATAATTTTAACCTATTTAATTTTTTACTTTTAACTAAAAAGTTGTTTAAAACATAATAAAACTGTTAATTTTTTAAAAATCACTTTTAAAATGTATTTCATATATTCTTTATCGATGCAATGATATTGAGCAATTGTGTCAATTCGTGATTTTAAAGAAACATCATTTACGCATTGCTTTAACAAAGGAAGTCAATGCGATAATACTATTATTCTGTTTTTAAAGTAACAAGCATAATTATATTAAAAATTAGCATCAAAATTAAATTACAACCGATTTTCTGCATATTAAAGATTTTTAAATTTGTAATACGTATGCTTGCGCTTTCAATTATTTTGCTTTCACCTTTATCTTCTTTCTGCTTTTATTTTTATTTTATTTGAATATTCTTTTATTTTATCATAACTAGATGGCACCATAACAGATTTTGTCACGATTTTGGAATTTTTATCATTCAATAATAGATCCAATTTCTTTTCAAACCTCTTTAAAGGATGAGAAATAATAGTTTAAAAATAAAAAAATATAAATTTAAGTTTGTTAACGTTATAATTAATGTATGATATTAAATTTTGTAATTGAAATTATTAAATTATAATTACAAGTATATTTATAAAACAAAAAATGAGAAAAACAAATATAGCGCGTTCAGTTATTGAATCCGGGCCAATTGATTAGGCCGCGAACGCCGTACCAACTGAGCTACGATCAACCTATCATTGGTGTTGCAATGTAAGTATTTAAGTTGTGTACTATTATTAGACTCCCCGGTTTCTCAAGAACTAAGGAGCGTTGGATAAAATCCGTTGAACCTGACACTAAGGGATCTTTACCCTACAACATATATTAAAATAATCAAAATCTGTGATTAACAAGGTTGGCCCTCTCCTTGTGAGACAGTCGAATGTAACCCACCGCGCCGGCGTGAACGTGTAAAAGCATACGTTGCTATTTTAATTTTATGGTGCGAATTAGGTATATGCGAATTAAAATATCTATTAAATTCAAAACAGTATTGTTTACAGATATACAAAGCTGCGTACTAAAGGATTAACCCTGTAATCCCCACGGTGGAATACGTTCTATAAATACCGTAATAGAGAGAATTTGGATTCATAACAGAAACTTTCAGTAATAAATTTCGCTTTATTTAATGGCGGAATCTATGTTATTAAATAAATCAAATATCGCTATTTTAAATTTCTGTTATGAATTTAGAACATCCGAATTAAAACACCCACTCAATTCGAAACACTGATGGTAGTATATACTACCATGAGCATTAGAGGGTTAATTGTAAAGTATAAAATTAATGACAAATTATTATTGTTAAATACGAATATATGTTTCAACTCGGGTTCCATATAAGCCATTTAATAAAATAATATTCGAATTTAATTTACTATGACAGCCTCCGATTAATATGTCAAAAAAGGCAAGTTATTATTAGTAAAGACACAGCGGTTCAGTTGCTCTATAAAAGTGACACATGACATTTATATAATTCCAGAAATTAACCTTCATGTCTCAACTGTCAAGAATCGTTTTATCTTTGACGTTTTCAAATAGCGGGCTGCAGATGTAAACAGAGGTATCAGAGAGGATAAACAGAATTAGATAAACAGGAGGAGTAGCAGGTTACCTGAACGTTCATTTATTTTGAGTTCAGTAGAAAATTAATCACGCAAAATTTTATGAAATGTACTAAAGTTGTAACAGTGGGTTATTTTATTACTCATAAATAAACTTAACACATTAAGCGCCTCTATATTAAGCTTGTTAAATAAATAAAGTTTATATATATTTTTTATATACATAAGATGCCAATATGATAAAGCAGTTGGAAATTTTTAATAACTTTAACCGTTTAGAATATATAACATGTTCCCGTAGCGGAAGCATTGGAGTCTAATGGGTGTTGAACCTCTTTCCGAATCGGAAAGAGCCGCACGCTATTTTCTCCTGCCCCAATGAAATTGCAAAAACTTCATTTTTTGGCAAGCTGCAATCAATTTTATACAAAAATATAAATAATTACTAAAAATACATATAATAATAATTTAATATTAATATCTGAAGAACACATTCATTTAAATTTTTGAACGAGTAGTCAAAATATCAGACATATAAAGCCAGTCTTACATTTTTCTGTTATTTTCCTACACGTTGTCTACAGATCTTCAAGGAAAACTCTGATGTCACATTATATTGCATTATGCACTACACGCAGACACACACACACATGTATATATATATATATATATATATATATTTGCCTTCTCATGCTTATAATAATAAAGTTTAACGTTTGTTGCGGGAGATATAGGTAAAAGGTAGCAGAGGATTCATGGTAAACTGGTAAACGTTGTTAAGCATTCGTAAACACAAAACTATACCAACATTTAGATTTTGGTAATTGTAAGCTTGCAAACATTACAAACGTAAACTATATAAATTTGTAATACCTCTAATACTATGATTTATTTCACATCTTTAAAGTATACTTTAAGCAAATGAAACGGCAAAATTTATTTAAAATGTTATTCTTGGATAAATTATTTGCATATAAACTTATCTTATCCTTCTATAACATATTTTATTACACTCATGATCGTTAAAATTGCAACACCATGAAGAAACAACGTGATTGAGCTGAGAATTTCAGAAAATGCAAGGTACAGTGCGTTATGCAAAATTTCAATTTTCAGAGTCATGACGCGTGCGTGGGCTGAGCAACGTCCTCTGGATTTCTGCTGAAATCGTTTAAATAGAGGGTTGTAGCGAACTTTGAGAATTGTCTAAGCTTATTTGCTAATTGTAAACGTTTGGTGAGACGTAACTATGCCTCTTAGACGAAAGAGTAAAGTATTTGAAGTACAGATGGTGTTTCAATGGGGGAGAATCATTGGCCTTCGTGAAGAAAGATTTTCCTATTGTGCACTAGCAGTTCATGTGCTGTGTAACAGCAACAGAGTGATGCGAGTTTGGAAGCAGTGGGCCGACGAGGATCGGACAACTCGGAAATCTGAGAGTAGACCCCGAACGGGGTCGTCAATGCGCGATGGGAGACACGTGGTTTGGGTGGCGTTGACGGATCGTACAAGCGAGCATCCCGCTATCTTTATCACTAGCATGAACAGACACTCGGAAACTATTTCCTGCAGAATATAGAAAACTCTTCCATTATAATCTGTTTAATACCGTTCAGATTGCGTAGCAGAATCTGGCTCCATCACCGAAGACAAAATTTAATATTCTTGAATCATTAGCATTTTTAGTTGACAAAAAAATGTTTTTGAAATTTGGAATTGGTTACATTTCTTCTAGGATTTTCTTCTTCTTTATGTTTGAAAGATTGTATGATTGGATCTTTAAAAAGTGATTCATAGAAAATAAAGTCAATATTAAAATATTGATATAAACAAAGCAAAATCACTTTTTACCTTTTTTGTACATTCGGAACATGTGTATTCGGTACATAAGGGATAAAATGTCACGAAAATTTTAATGTAATTATACAATCTGATTTTGTGTAAAGTTTTAAAAATTATCATTTGCAGCACTTAACATTCATGTAGGTTAAAAAAATAATTATGGGCACAAAATAATATAAACTGAATTTAAATTTTGTAATTTCAAATTCGAAAGCAATTTAAAAAGGTTAGTAAAAAGATTTCAGATGATCCTCTCTCCTATCTTCGAGCAACAGAACTTTAAATTTTTATTCATAAAATTCCCACAGGAAAAATTAAAATATTCCTTGCTATAGTTTCTATTTTATGCCTTTATTAAATACGAGAAATTGCTGCACTGAAATAAATAAAAAAATATCTAAAACGCATGTGGATATACATTTTTATAACTCCGTACCTTAATGTTTTTCCGGCAAATAAAGTGAATTGCACAAACTTGTGCAAATAGAACATCTAATACAGTTTTAAAATGAAGTATTCTACTCTGTTTTGTTTTAGTAGGTTGCTTAATATTTATCTCTTTAAAAATTAGTATAAGGATTTTTTAAAGTTGTAAAAGCTAAAATTTTGACTTGGTGCAAAAGTTAACTCAGGTTTCCTTATAAAAATTAAAAAAAAATATTTAATAAAAATTATTGTTAACAATACATTGTAAAATACGGTAAAAGTTACTTAATGTAGCAAGAAGGTTTACAAAACTACAATATAAACTATTCCCAGTAATACACAATTCCAAAAAGCACTTTTTTATTTTTAAAAATCCCAAAATGCAATGAATTTCTGTGATTTAAAGAACCATTTCTGAATAAAAATTTTCTTTCGTTGACAGTAATTTTCTAAAACGTTTCCAAATAGTTTTTACACTGCAGTAATTAGGTTTTTCTCCCTGGTATATCAGTTTTTTGCATGCTATCAATTTTGAAATAAACATTTTCATGTTGAAAAAACATGTTAAGACAAACATGCTAAATTAACTACGAGACCATTAACATTAAAACATAATTATGTCGTTAATTTTGTATGTATAAATTCTGTTACACAACCGAAAACTTTTTCTTGATAGTTGATAGAATCTTGACAAAGAGTTCTATTCCAATTTACTTATTCAAGTACAATTTCTGCCATATGCAAAGCAAATTTTTCCATTTAAATTTCATGCGGAATATTCCCCCGTCGGAGGAGAATGCCTCTCTGGAATGTGCCATTTTAAGAATATTGGCGAAAAAATTAGCGTGAAAGTCTCTGTTCCAACATATTTTAAGTTTATACCATTATCTCCAGTGCAAAAAAAAAAAAAATCTAAAATTGCGATTTATTTTTGTCAAACTTTGCCATACGCAATCTTTTCCATGGCTAGAAACTTGTAATTTGGCATTCTGCTTACATTAAAATGTAAATTCCCCCTAAGAACTGTTTCTAAATTTTTGGAAATGTAAAAGTGTCAGATGAGCGAAAAATGTACTGAAAATGTTCTAAAGTCTATTTATATAGAAGTGGTAGGGCTATAAACTACAAATTTCACATCACTAATAATTTTAAGACGTAAATACCTGTACAGAATAGTTTCTAAGAAATACGAAGTTTCTAAGTGTATAGGAATAAAAAAGTTATAAAGATGCTATTTCTGCGATACCCTGGAGTGTAGAGACTAAAAATATTGCATGAGTATAAGTGTGTCATCAGTAATGATTCAATTCGCTCGAAAATAATAGTTTTTTTCCCCCAAAAAATTAGGAAACTAGAAAATACGAAATGTGAGAAAACATTCTAAATGACGTCATATTTGGAATTGTTAGAGCTAAAATTTGAAATTCCACACGGCTATAATTTGCAAAAAGTAAATGTTCGTACAGAGCATTTTCTAGAAAATCCCATGGCATTGTATTTCAGAAAAACGGCGAGTAGGACATATTTGCTCATCCAGACTTATGTTAGGCCCTGGTGAATTGTTAGTTTTACAATTTTCAATGAAACGATTCCAGATATCAGAAATCAGGGCAATTTTGTACAATATATATCCCACGCATATGAAATTGATATAAATGCTTCAATTTCTTCCAAGGTACTAACCCATTTAATTTCAGGAAACTGCTGATGAGCTTCATCTTCCGTACACTTCTGTATATAATTCCATATACACTCATCTATGCTTAGTCTCCTGCACATGTAGGGCTGTTATCCCTAATTTAACATGTAGTCTTGGGTAACTTCCTTTAAAACATTGTGTTGTGCTTTTCTTCCTTTGTTGGTAGAACCTGTTTGTACAGCGTTCCAAACTGTCCCTGCCCCATCTTTGCCAACTTCTTCATTTCCAAGTTTGAATGCGTACGTTACTGCTGATTTACTTTTCACATTTTTTGAGTGTAAGTGCCTTTTGTTTAAATTCTTAATTCTTTCTTTTTATCTGATGAATACGATTAATTTTTTTTAGCACCGATAAATTATCATCCTCTTTAAGTGGGACGGTCCAGTGATTGTTAGGGCACTGTCAGAGTAGACATCACTTTCATTTTCTTCATCGGAAATAAATTTTCTTCGTTTGGAGGCAGATATTCATCCTCGCCACTCAAAATTAAAATACAGGCATCAATATTGTCACTTTCTGAATCATTTTCAGATAACTGTTGCAAATATTGTAAATCTTCTTTAATGGTAAGATTACGTCTTCATGGTATCTTATATATAATTAAACTAAATACATTAAAAAAAGAAACTTCAAGAATTCTTCAAAATACCTTTCGACCTCTCTTCACACCGAACATAGTATATGACTTTGGTTGAAAGCCATCACTGTTCCACCTACTGGGTCTGCCCATTAAAGGAATTCGGGGAGAATCATGTGTATTTTCTCGTTATTTCCGAGAAAATGTAACTTATTTTTTGCCTTTTATGCGTAAAACATATTACAGGTCAAATTCACCCTCTTCGTGGTTCTAAGTATAAATGTTTAAAACTGGAAATTTAATTATGCTATGCGTTTTTAAATTCATTAATTCGTTGTTTATCGTAAAATATTAAAAGTCAGTAAAAGAAATGTTTTTTCAATTAATATTTTTCGCGCGGTGAAATATTAAGCATCGATTTGTGTCAAATTGACCCGCTCCGCGGTTATAGTGCTAAGGTGTGCGATTTTAAGCTTATCTATTTTTTATTATCTTAATTAGATATCTGAATCAATTGCATTAAAAAATAAAATTTCCTTATTATATTGTGTACAGTACTGCATATCGTAGGTTCCGTGCATAATTTTGCAATATTTATTAAATATATTTTCTGTTTTGAATAGCTCAAAGTAGTATTTAATACAAAACGCGTTCATGGTCCATACATACAAAGTGAGATTTTTCTTTTTTCATTTTTTAAAATATCGTAGCAGAAATAATCCATCATAGCTTATTATAGTATCAACTCATGAAACATGGATCTACGAAATAGAATGAAATAAGTAACTTTATTATTTAGAGATATTTTTTTTAAACATTACAATGTATACAGATTTAGGGAAAAAATACATTTAACTAGGGGGCTCTGCCCCCTGCAAGCTACGCTCGCCAACCCCCGTTCAGACACCACAGAATCTAAAAACACGCTAATCTGATGGATTTAAAAAATATTAGAGAAGATTGAATTATACTGAAAAAAGCTGTGCAGAATTCCCAGTAAACGGTTTCCATTCAATTCCCTTTGATTGCAAAAATTTAATGGCGAATCAAATGCTGTTATGACATCGAATGATTGTTTTCGTTTTTGATTAAAGAGGATCAGTTAAACATTTGAAAAGAAGCTAAAATAAAATGAATAAAGTATACAGAGTCTTTGTATCCCGGTATTTTAAAACAATCTCTATAACAATAGCCTAAGTCATGTGAGTATCATCAACAGTTCCGGGCGGACCACTTCGCTTTTTATACTCTAGGTGCCATTTTGGTACTTTAATGTTAGCCAGGCACAGGTGATAAGTTGCCAAATATTATTCTATCCCCATCATTTCATCTATATTATAATAGTTCAAGCCATCAACTGCCTTAAAGCAGTACGGTCTGATCCCTTCCCATTTCATATGAAACTTTGGCACAGATGTCATATAGATTGGCACGATTTTTTTCCGACGCCAATTTGGGGAATGCATCAACAGCATAAACAACAACATCCGGCTTACCATATCAAGAAAAAAACGATACTTTGGCGCCTGTTAAGTGCCGTTCCGCATATGACATTGGTGTCAGAAAATAATTGTGCCAATATGAGGCCGTAAGTTTTCCATTTTGATTAAAAAATCATTTTTTTTTTCGAATAACTAGGGGGCTCGGCGCCCTACGAGCTACGCTCGCCAACCCCCGTCCAGACGCCGTAGACTCTAAATGCACGCTAATTTGATCGGCTTTTAAAAGATTTCGAAAGATTGAATTATAATTTAAAAAACAGTGGCGATCTTTCTATAAACGGATTTCTATTCATTTCTCTTTGATTGGGGAATTTTAACGCCAAATCCGTTGCGGTACTAATTGATTATCCCGTCGACCCATTTCGCCAAATTGTATAAATCGCCAAACCACTCGCCAAATTATACAAATTGACATAATTTTTATTTTAAATAACGAAAAAACAAATAAATTAGTACAACATTAATAAAAATACAAATAAAACGTCGAAATAAAAATAACTTGATGACGTAGACACGTGTAACAACATTTCAAAATAAACTAATATAAAAGGAATTAAGTAAACAGAGTCTTTGTCTCCTGGTATTTTTTAACAAAGTGAAAAGAAAGTTCTTTTAAATGAGGCATTTTAAATTAATCGTTTTTAATCTGACGTAATTTTGACCAAACTATTCTTTCTCTTTTTAATATTTACATGAAAATACTTGTGTTAGAAATTAAATATTATTTGCGCTTTCCTATCAAAAATAGTTGAAAACTATCCTCTTAAAATATCAAATAAATGTCTAGCGCAATTTCTAAATTTAAACCGTTTTGCAATATTATTTTGTGTTCATTTTATGTAATAACTGTAATGTGACGTAAATATGACGTAATTTCTCCTATTTAAGACTTCTAACGCATGTTAATAAATTTATTGCTTTACAAATTCATTTCTCTCTTAAAATTCCCGTGTAATTATAGTTTTTATGACATAATTTTTAATAAGTTCCTGCTTTTTGTACATAATTATTTAATTCTAATTCCAAATGTTTTTTTTCTGTTTATAATAGTCACGTGTAAATAAATTTTTAATTTATTTACACGTATAAATATTTTTTTTGAAGCAAACATTATTGCTTCTGCTGTTTATACAGTTGGCAACAGTTTAAATTAATATCACTTTCTAAAATCTGTTAAAAATATCTCTAGAAATGCTGAAAATCTGAATTTAAAATAGAAATAAAACCTCAAAAAATGAGTCAAAATAAAAAAATTAATGCAATCTGCACTCCGGCAAATTCTAACGCATAAAATGATCTAAAAATGATTAAATTCCTATGAACAGTTTTTGCTCCTATAAAACTTTTTTAGTGGAACGATTTTGTCCAACTTTAGCATTAAATATCTCTTAAAATAATTCTTCGATCTGAAAACTGTCTACATCAGCGTGTTTATCAAACATTTCTGTATAATACTACCAATTTTCATATTTTCGTATGCATTATTTTTCTTAATATTAACGAAGAAAGACCTCCGGTCACAAAAAATTCAAAACCGGCGGCGGCGGCGGCGGCGGCGGCGGCGGCGGCGGCGGTGACAGCGGTAGTTACTTTTTTTTAGAATAGAGAGAAACTACATAAAAGTTGCATGGTCGGAAAGAATTCTTGGTACTGTTACGCTAGCCGGATGCAAATCTCGCCAATAGCTTTTTTTGAACTCGCCAGTTAGCATTTTTTTTTCGAGTGGTAATATTTGGCCAGATGTCATATACGGCACCGCAGGTTTGGCGTGATTTTTTTTTTTTTTTACGAAGATTTGGCGGAAACCTCGTTTTCAAATACCTGTTAGATATGCATTTTTTGTATTACTTAGTTATCCCGTTGACCAAAAATCTATCGCCAAACTATAAGATTAAATGCCAATAATGGTTGATCGTAAATGTCACATTCACTTGACTTTAAGCAAGTTACACGTGTTTACGTCATCAAGGGTTTTTTATTTCGACGTTTTATTTGTATATTCATTAATGTTGTACTAATTTATTTGTTCTTTCGTTATTTAAAATGAAAATTATGTCAATTTGTATATTTTCACGTGTGGTTTGGCGATTTATATAATTTGGCCAAATTGGTCGACGGGATAACTAAGTAGTACCGTATTTTTTAATTATTTTCTTTTATTTTCTAAAGGAAATAAAAAAATATCAATAACTATAGAACAAAATAATTTATATAATTTAAAAAAAGAAATAAAAGTATATAAATATTTATTATTAAATAAACAACCAATAGCGGGGTCACCATGTCAATCACAATAATGCCATTTTGGCGGCAATTAGGTACCCCGGTGCGTAGATAACACCTGTGCCTAATTTTTTTTCTTTCGTTTTTTTTTTTTTTTTTTTTTTTTTTTTTTTTTTTTTTTAAGAAAGAAGTGAAAGCCATCAATTTTAAATGAAAGTTGTGTATTTTAAATGAAATGAATCAAAGGACTATATTTAAAATGAATTTAATGAAATATAAAATAAATGCGACGGGAAAAATGTTTGGCGAATTATCACCTGCGTCTCGCTAACATAAAAAAAACCGTCCGAATTGATTTCTCTATCAGAGTCTTTCGATTTGGCGAAAGATTGTCCAAGTAAATTGAATTATGGATAAAAGTAGCGTGATACATTTCTTAGGATACATTTAAGGGAGGCCAAACTGGTCGCCAAATTAGTTTAAAATAATAACCTTTTCTGAAATATGAAAAAAAATATGTTATGATTAAAATTTGAGTTGCCATCATTAGAAAAATGTATTTAAATATAGAAAAAAATTAATATTTCGAAAACTAATTCGAATTTTAATATTCTAATTCCAGTTTTGAGATCTGCGGATCAATACGGATTTTTGGTGTTAATTTCATCGCAAAGTATTCCATATTGTAGGAGAAATCGCCGTGAAACGTAGTCAGTTGTTTAATCAGTCTTTTCAAAGAATCGTTACATAAATTCGTTTCATTTCAGCCGTCATATATCCGTTTCATAAATTTGTTTCATTAGGATTTTATATATTTAGGGTAGATATTTGGCTATTTTACATAAATTGATTAAAATAAGATAAAAGTCAAATTTGCACCAAATGAATATTGTTATAGAACATTTTATGCCATACTCAAATTTTGAGCCATCTAACATTGATCCTCTTTACTGAATCAAATATTTTAGAAAACCTATATATCTGAAAATCATTTACAATTGCAACTGTAACAATGTAAGTAAATTAAATACCCTTAGACAATGTTCGAATGGATTACCGCTTGTGACTATATAGAGATGCTAGTGAGAAGTCGAAAGCAATACATAGTAGTTATGCCATTTCTATTTTATTGTTTCGGCAGCTTAAGAAGTACTGGGAACACTTAAACGAACAAAGAGAAGACAAAAAGGATAAAATATTGTTGATTCATGTTAGATATTTCAGAACAAATAAAGCATTTATTTTCTTTTATTAGTTTTTCTTAGGTAGAATGCTTTTCAATAAAGGAAAGGGAAATTCATTTATTGTTTCACTTACGTGTATCTTAATGTATCATTTATCAGCACAGAGGATGATATCCCTTTAAGACCAGACGCGCACGATCGTGCGGGTTAGGCCATAACAAAAATTTTATCTTCCTGCTTTATCTATTCCATAAATCCCGGAATCGAGTGATTGTGCTGGTTAACAGAAACTGTATTATATGCATTTTATCAACAGATAGTGAATTATCAGTTACAAATTTTAGTTATATCATTGTTTAAAAAAAAAAAAAAAAAAAAAACTCAAAAAGCTGCCCGGCTTAAAGGATTAAAAGAAACGTCTCTGAAATCATTTCATTTCACAATTATTGATTGTAATAGTAAAATACAAGTTCTCTAACTAATAACCTATCTATCTATTTCAATTTAATTTTGCTGATCTGTTGGGGGGGGGGGGGGGGACTTACTCTTAAATGCGTAAATTCTTACTCTATATATCGAATTTAATAAAAGTTAATGTATAAGTATATCTTAATACTCTATTTCTGGCTTATTAAGATTGATAAAATTTGTGCGTATAAAAAATATCCGCCCGTTTAAAAATATTAAAAATCTTGATTTATTTAATTATTTTCCAACTACGAGATTAGTTTGGTTTAATAGTGCATTTTAATTTTAATGTGTGGCTATTTGCTATCCGAATTCGGACTTTTTTTATTTTTCACTCCAGAGACATGGTGTTAAACATCTTTCCAGAAGGATTCAGAACATTATTGTACGTAACAGAACGTTATAGTTAATTATCGCGGAAAGAAAGAACCTTTGCTTCGTATGTAAACAATCAAGCTTAGATTGTTTAAAAGGGAAATCTTGTAAGTAAAGTCGCATGACAATATTTAAATTATTACCCCCTTAATTCAGTCCAACCCCCTTAATTCAGATAAATGGGTTTTTCATGCAGAATTATTCGATTTGCTCCGAAGTTGGTGTACCGGTTTATTATGTTAAGGAACTTCCCTGATTAGTTTTGGGGGTTCATTGGTTAGGGATAAAGGGGGTTTAGCCCAACATCCTTAATTCAGATAAATGGGTTTTTCATGCAGAATTATTCGATTTGCTCCGAAGTTGGTATACCGGTTTATTATGTTAAGGAACTTTCCTGATTAGTTTTGGGGGTTCATTGGTTAAGGATAAAGGGGGAAAAGGGGGCTAGTCCACCCCCCTTAATTTAGATAAATGGGTTTTTCATGCAGAATTATTCGATTTGCTCCAATTTGGTATACCGGTTTATTATGTTAAGGAGCTTCCCTTATTAGATTTGGGGGTTCATTGATTAAGTATAAAGGGGGAAACGGGGGCTAATCCCCCTTCACTTATTTTTTTGAGGGGCATTATTCTTTAAAATAAGAGTATAATATACAATTAGTGCGAATAACCTGTGATCTCAATGCCATCAGTTTAGTTGGGCACTTTTCTTTTTTATTTAAAGAAGTTATGTTTATAATAAAATAATTATCATTATTTTAACTAAAATGTTAAAAATAAATAACAATTTGGTAGCAGGGCGTGGTTTTAAAGCGAATTTTATATTTTGAGTGTACAAGTAAGAAGAGTAAATAAAAATGAATTGCAATTGAACTAGGCCTAATACAAGATAAGAATTTTTTCCATTGGACTAACCGCCAATAGGAAAAATTTAAGAGGTAAGAAATTTATATGCATTTAAAAATTGTTTGGAAGATAATGTATTTTAACTATGTGTGAATCCAATATGTTTGGAATTCCTAGAATAGAACAGTTAACAAGTAAAAACTATTCATTATGGAGTATGCGAGTTGAAGCTTTAATTAAATCAAAACATTTATTTGATGTTTTCGAAAATGATGAACCGGTAAGAAATGAAGGTGATCCCGATAGTTTAAAAGCGCATAAAACATGGTTAGAAAAGAATGACGAAGTTTATGGTATAATTATATTGACGTTGTCAGCAGAACAAAGGATGGCTGTTAGAGGGATTAAAAAAGCTAAGGATTTATGGCAATTACTGAAAACGCGTTATGCGGGAATTGAAAATCAGAGAAGAATTCAATTAAAAATTAATCTTGCGAGAATATGCATATGACGCATAAAGAAGATATTGTTGTAGAAAGAAAACCTGAAGATATAGAAATTGCAACTGCTGACAGCGAGCGATCAATACAAGCGAAATGCCGTGGAAACGTTCATGTTACAGCTTACGATAAGAAAATTGGCGAAACAAAAATAAAGCTTACAGAGGTTCTTTGCGTACCTAATTTAAGAGAAAATTTGATGTCAGTTCCAAGTTTTTTCAGAAAAGGAAAATATGTGATATTTGATAATGAAGGAGCAGCCATTTATGAAAAGAATACAGGCGAATTAATAGCGAAAGGAACATTTGAAGATAATACATTTAAAATAAACTTAGCTGTACAAGAAACAGATGAAGTTAGAAACGAATCTTGTTTAAGAACAAATGAATCAAAGAAAGAATTATGGCATAGAAGACTTGGGCATATAAATTATGCATACTTACAAAGAATGTCAAGAGAAAATATTGTAAGGGGATTAGAAAAGATGAATGGTGAAGAAACAAAATGTGAAAGATGTATTCAAGGGAAATTAACAAGAACACCATTTAATCATGTGATAGAAGGAACAACACGCATTTTATAAAGATTACATGTAGATTTATGTGGTCTAATGAAAGTACACTCATTGGGAGGGAGTAAGTACATGCTAATGGTAGTAGATGAATATAGTAGAAGATATTTTGTAGATTTTTTAAGAAGTAAAGATGAAGCAAAAGAAAGAATTATAAATATAATAGAGAGAAGAGAAAATGAAACCGGTAAGAAAGTAAAAGCGGTTAGATCAGATAATGGTGGTGAATCTACTAACGAAGAGCTCGTGAATTATTATAAAAAGAAGGGTATAAAGAATGAAAGAACCACAATTCATAGTACACAAAGTAACGGGATTGCAGAAAGAGCAAATCGAACTGTTATTACTACTGCAAGAACATTGCTAATAGAAGCAAAACTACCTTTATCCTTTTGGGCCGAAGCAGTATCAACAGCTGCTTATATACATAATGTTACTCCAACAGCTACGAGAAAGATAACGCCATTAGAATTATGGTCTAATAATAAACCAACAGTAAAGCATATGAGAATATTTGGATGTAAAGCTTTTTATCGCAACGATGATATCAATAAAAAGAAATTTGATGTAAGAGCAAAACCAGCAGTGCTTATCGGATATTCAAGAGATCGGCGAGCATACAGATTGTACGATTTAAAAGAAAAGAGAATACGTGAAAGCAGGGATGTAGTATTTATAGAAGAAAAAATGGGATATGAAGATATAGCTGACAAGGAAGAAATGACTGATGAATTTGAATACATCAACATTACCAGTAATAAGAATGTAATAGATGAACAAGAAGAGAATAATTCCGATGAAAATGAAGAAGTATTAAATCAGAAAAAGTAAACAATTGCGTTGTCAAATGATTTGAATGATTCTGTGACAGAAGAATATGAAGTAAATCATATAATTGATGAAAATGAGGAACAGCAAGAAAAATAAACTAATGAGAATAAGCTGTTTGAAGAACCTAGAAGATCATCACGAATTAGGAAACCAAATCCAATGTATTTAGCAAATCTAGTGCACGAGAAAGTTCCAAAGAATTACAAACATGTATTAAATTCTAAAGATAAGGATAAATGGATAGAAGCAATCAAAAAGGAATTACACTCATTAGAAGAACACAAAACGTGGAAAATCGTTGACAAACCAAAAGATGTGAAGGCACTCAGAAGCAAATGGATTTTTACTGTAAAAGAAAACGGCGAAGATGTAAAATATAAAGCAAGATTAGTAGCCGACGGATCAACACTTAAATTTGGAACAAATTATCAAGAATCGTATAGTCCTGTAATGAAAACTGAATCATTTAGAACTTTGTTGGCCGTCGCAGCGATGAAAGGCTACAAAACTAGATTTTTCGACGTAGAAACAGCATATCTGAATGCAGATCTAGAAACTGCAATTTATATGAATCCGCCTGAAGGTCCACAAATTGAAGGAGAGAAAATATTATTGGTAACAGGAAATTTATATGTGTTGCCAGAAGCAGGAAGATGCTGGTACGAAAAATTAGTTAATATATTTCATAAAATTGGGTTATAGTCATGCAAAGCAGATCCCTGTGTGTTTTTTAATAAAAATTATAATAAATTTATTACGGTTGGAATATATGTCGATGATGGAATAATCGTTAGTGAACCCGAAGAATTAATAAATAAATTGATACAAAAATTGAATAAAGAAGCAAAAATTAAAGAGCTGAAGGAAAACATTAAATTCCTTGGTATTGATATTGAAGAAAATAATGGTGAATTTTTGCTAGGGCAAGCTAAGTATGCAGAAAAGATCTTAGAAAGATTTGATATGGAAAATTGTAAAAGTGTGAAAACCCCTGGTGTTTCTGGAATAAAATTAGATGAATATGAAAGTGAAAATAAAATTGATGAAACATTATATCTAGAAATGCTTGGAAGTATAGGATATCTAGTAAGAGGAACAAGGCCAGGTTTAGCTTTCACTTTAAGTAATTTGTCTCAATATGCAAAAGATCCTACAGAAATTCATGTACAAGCAGTGAAGAGAGTTTTACGGTACATTCAAGGCACTAAAAACTACAAACTTCGAATACAAAATAAAAAGGGCCAATTATCACTTTGTTTTGATGTTAGCTGGTGTACTACACGAGACTCAAAATCGTTTGGTGGATATATCGTAAAGATAGGAGAATCATTGATTGAATGGAAAAGTAATAAACAGAAACTGGTTGCGCTTTCTACAATGGAATCTGAACTTTTAAGTTTATGTGATGCAGTTTGTGAAGGAAAATGGTTAATGGGCCTCTTGGAAGAGTTAAACCAAGAAGAAATGGTGAAGCGTCCAATAGAAATCAGTACTGATAGTCAGTCTGTAATTGATTGGATTAAAAACCCAAGAGTAAATAATCGCAACAAACATATAGGTAGAAAATATCATTTTGTAAAAGATGAAAGAGCGAAAGGAGAAATTGAAACAAAATATGTAAATTCGTCTGAACTGGAAGCAGATATAATGACTAAGAATTTGAGTTATGATGTCATGAAAAAACATATTACAAGTCTAGGAATGCTGAGGATTATTGACATGCGAAAGGAGGGATTTGTAAGTAAAGTCGCATGACAATATTTAAATTATTTTTCAAAAGATAAACTCTTGGACAATAGACATTTTTTTCTTTACTCCATGTATTTAATTTATTTTTTATTCAGACGAAAAACGTGAGATGTTCGACGATGAGATTGATGTTGGGATTATGGTTTGGATCTGTGTATTCGTAGTTGCTGTTATGTGTTTGTCTAAATAAATGTTTTGTGTGTTTTTTAAAGAAGTTACGTTTATAGTAAAAAAATTATCATTATTTTAACCAAAATGGTAAAAATAAATAACAAATCTTTATAGCATTGATAATCTCTTTGAATTTCCCCGGAGAGCCACAGAAATAATACCGTAAAACGTTCATCTTGAACCTCCATCTGTTATTCTAGTGGAAATAGATATGTGAGTAATAATACTCTTATCGTTAAATAAAACTTTCTTTGTGTACCCATAAACATTCAAAACGTTGTAAATAAATAATATTTTTTTGTTTAAAATATAGCAAATAACACATTAAATATATTTCTTTTTAATTCCGTCAATAATAATTAATTATTTTGATATGGTATTTGCGCAACAATATTATTTTCAATGGTAGGAATTACAGTAAAATTAAGTCAGATGAGATTATCTATTTTATGAAAATGTAGTATAAAATTGTATTCAATTTTATGTTGGTATTGTATGAAATATTTTTACTGAAAATGAGCTTTTTTCCTTAATACGATCATTGTTTGTTATATATATTTACCCCAAGATTCAACATAAGATATTTGTTGTCACGCACTTCAACAGAAAGAACATTTTTTTTTTTAAATATACCTGTTCAAAAGAGTCCCAAAATGGAAATGGTCACATTCTGGTTCTTTTAATAATTATTAAAATGTGCTTTTGATATCTTGAGGTGATTAATAAATATTTCTGGTTTTAATCCCAAGCATTTTTTGTACACGCACATGTTATTATTTATTAGATCTTTCCACAATAAACATATGAAAAGTTTGACAGGAATCTGAAGATAATATCGCCCACCCGCATGAAAAGTGACACATCTCGACAAAAGTAAATTTCACAGGAGAGGCAAAAGGGAAAAATTCGCATGATTTTTCTGTGACATGAAATTATAGCACTTAGCTCTGCATGCAGAAGTGAAAACGTGCATAAAAGTATAAAACCCCTCAGAATGAAGGCATATGATGAGGTTTGGAAGGTTGGATAAATTTACCTCTGCACACAATCCACCTCCCTTCTGTGGTCACGAATGGACAAATATCATAATAAAATGATTTCAAGTATAACTACACTTTGAAACTTTTTGTGTGGCAAGATACACCTATGACAAACCTATTTGTGGAATAAAAATCAAAATGAATTTTTACGAGATGTGTCACTTTTCTTGCGGGTGAGCGATATCATAAATCGTTAAACGGTATTTGTAATCCCAATAAGTCAGATAATTTCCCGTCTACAAAGTATACCAATAAATAATTTCTGAGCAAATACTTTTTTTTTATGTTAATAAACTTCAAAGCTGAACAATATTTTTCTTTGAAATCTGCTTTGAGTATATTTCTTTTAGATTGAGTTAATTTATATAGCTGTATATTAATTTTAATAAGATTTTTTTTTTCATCTACAGAAGTTAATTCAAATTACTGCGTATATTGAATTTTTTTTTTTTTTTTTTTTTTTTTTTTTTGTACATAAAAGTTTGTTTGATAGTTAATGATTAATAAATATTTCTTACCATTAATCTATAAATCTTCGCCATTCAAAAACTAACCGAATCATGAAAAGTGCATGCAATAAATATAGAAAAATGATTATAGGAATCACTTCGCTATCGTTGTATATTCGTGGTATCAATACTTCGGATTATTCAATCAACAACGTCCGAAAAAAAACAATAAATAATTTCATAGCAATATTAAACTACATTTTGTTTTTATCTCAAAAAACATTAAAGATGAAAAATATTTCTTTTGAATTCTGATTGAATTTACTTTTTCTATATTAAGCTCTTTTATTTTACTTCATATTACAACATATATTGTTTCTTTTATCTATTTATCTATAATAGTATTTTGAAAAGAACAAATTGAGAAATAAATTGACTTTCGCTTTTAAATAAACGTAAAAGGCACCTGACTTTGATGAACAATATTTCAGGCGTATATAAAAATGGCTTTGATACTTATTGTCCAATAAATATTTCTAGCCTATAGTACACCAATTTTCTTTCGAGCAAAAATAAATTACAATCATAAGTTCAAAATTTTTATTAAATAAACGACAAAACACTGCAGTTTAATGAACAATATTCTCTTTATGAGAAGATTATATCATTTTTAAAGTTTCGTCGAAATACATCTAGGAATTCTATAATAGGGATCCTAGTACTAATTGACCTTAAATCTTAAATTATATTATTGTTTCGACGCTTCAATAAATTCAACCTTTCAAAGCGAAGCAATAAACTATTTTCGGAAATTAGTAGACAGATTTTCTTTTCTCATTTTTCCATACGAATATCGCAAAACTATATCAACGGAGCGATAATAGACAAAACTTTTATAAACATGCTCACCCGCGTTTTTACGAAAGATGTAGAAGCTGAAGGAACTAATTTTGAAGAATTATCTACGTGTGTCGAAAAGGAACGGTTATCTACGGTTAAAGTATGCATATATTTAGCATCTTTGTTCTGATTAATTCATTTGTGGAAGAATCAACAGAGTTAGAAGAATGAGTAACATTTACAATCTGGCATCGTTTATGTTGGAGAAGCAAAAAGAAGGATCTCGGTTAGTAAGGTCCAGCTAATGATGATCAAAAATCTTTTTGGTTGCAATTTTGGGCAATGACTTCCGTGTACTATGGTCAATCGCTGAAAAAAATTCTTTTTTAATTTGGTTTGATATTTTTAGTAAGAATTTTTATTAACCATAGGGAATTAAGTCATTTTATAAAACTCCTCCTGTGTTTAAGCATAGTTGTGATTTTTAAATACACTTGCATATTATATTTAATAAATTCTTTTTGGAATCCTCTTGTGTTTGCTTTATTTGGTAGTTTTAAACACTAAAAAAAAAAAAAAAAAAAAAAAAAAAGCATTTCGTCATTTAATGCTTAGAATATATTTACGCATTTTAATTCATACTCCTGTTTTACAAGTAAATTAAAATTTGTATAATTTGCGTTTTGCTGGAAAATTAAAAGGTCTTTATCAGCTAATAATTTAAAATTTTACAATATAACAAGATACGATAATATGGGATTGAACATGTACGCAATGTGTATCAAATTTAAATATAAATGCTCGGAATCAAACAATACACGTTAAAAAAATTTAACGATTCACTAAAGTTATTATTATTATATATATAGATTTTTTTTTTCGATTAGTTATGTATTATAGGATTTTAATTTCAGTTTATATAAAATTCTCTTTGATAATTATTCTCTTTGGTCTAGTAACCAAAAGTACTTGTACCTTTAAAATCCTATTTTCAATTACAGTTAAGCAAATCGAAAACTATTTTAATGGGTTAAAGACTTCTTACACACAAAAAGATATGTTGCGCACAATATTTTCAATAAGGAACATGCTATGTTGTGTCCCTATCGCTTGAACTGTGGTTCTAAAGCATTATTTAACATTATCTCAAGTAACTTTCTAGAAAGGTAAAAAATGGCAAAGTAAATTAAAACCTAACAATGTAAGAATTTGTAAAATTTTAAATTATAAAATTTTAAATATTAACAAGCTGAGAAACTTTAGATTTTAAGTATGTGAAGATAGATTTCAATAACAAGGTAGTAAATTAAATCTCTAGTTCAATGAAAGAACGAAAAAATATTTTCTGATCTCAGATAATTAAAATTTAATCAAAATAACACTTTAGTTACAATTGTTGTAGGTACAAGACCAGTTAAACATTTGAAAGCAAGCTAAAATAAAACGAATTAAGTAAACACAGTATTTGCTTCCAGGTATTTTTTAACAGCGTTATAAAACGATTGGCATAATACAATTTACTACAATTACTACAATTTACCGCTTTAACCCCTTCAAGGGCGGTAGTTCATTTTTGGACCACTTAATTTTAATTCTTAAATGCACCTAAATATTGGAATGAAAATTTTCCTTTTATTATTAAGTGAACAAAAGCATTTTCGTATTTCGAAATTTGTTTGTAAATTCTGGTGCCATTTACTAATTTCAACATTTTACGAATAGAAGCACCTTGCCCCTGAAAGAGTTAAACACATATTAATGTATTTATTATTTTAAAGTTTCCTTTCTCTTTTAATATTCACGTGTAAATACAATTTTCAAGACATAATTTTCAATATTTTCCCGCTTGTAACACGTACTCATTTAATAGTAATTTTAAAGGGGTTTTTTTTCTGTTTTTAAAAGTCACGTGTAAATAAATTTTTAATCGTTAGAAAATATTATTCTTTGCGCTGTTTTGAGAATTGAAATTAATCTCTATAATAATATCCTAAGTCATGTGACTATTATCAACAATTCTGGGCGGATTCCTTCGCTTTTTATATTCCAGGCGGTCATTTTGCTACTTTAATGTTAGCCAGACACAGGCGATAAGTCGCCAAATATTATTATATCACCATGATTTCACTTATATTACAATAGTCCAAGTCATGTAACTGCCATAAACAATTACAGCACTTCGCTTTTCCTAAGAAAGGTTTCCATTTTGATTAAGAATGAAAATTATTTTTTCGAATAAAACTACATAAAAGATGCCGTGATCACAAAGAATTCTTGATACTTTTATGTTAGCCGGGTGAAAATCTCGCCAATAGCTTTTTTTTAACTCGCCAGTTAGCATTTTTTTTTATTTTTCGAGTGGTAAATTAAAACGGCACTACTTGGTTATCCCATCGACCAAAAATCTATCGGCAGAATATAAGATTAAATGCCGATAATGGTTGATCGTAAATGTCACATTCACTTGACTGTAAGGAAGTTACACGTGTTTACGCCACCAAGGGATTTTTATTTCGACGTTTTATTTTTATTTTTATCAATGCTACGCACAGATGTCATATACGATATTGGCGCGACTATTTTCCGACGGCAATTTGGCGAAAACATCAACAGCATAAACAACAACGTCCGGGTTACCATATCAAGCAAAATAACGACACTTTGGTGCCAGTTAAGTACCCGTTGCATATGACATTGGCGTCAGAAAAAAATCGCGCCAATATGGGGCGTATATGACATCTCTGCCCAATGCTATACTAATTTATTTCGGCACAGATGTCATATACTCCCCATATTGGCGCGGTTTTTTTCCGACGCCATTTTAGCGAAAACATCACCACCATAAACAACAATATCCGGATTACCATATCAAGCAAAATAACTATACTTTGGCGTCAGTTAACCTTTAACCGGAATCGCTAAATTGTTCCACATTAGTGGAATTTTATGTCCAAAAGGACCCTTTAATTAAAATCCAAGTTATTTTCTAATATATATGAAATTACCACTTAGATATGTTATAAGCGCATTGAAAAAAGTTTCATGTACTATATAAATCAACTTTTATTCATATATATCTTGAAATTATGCATTTTTTTTATTTAGTTCTTTAAGCGTTGATGCGCGCGTTTCGAAATTAAACGGTTTTTTTTTTTTTTTTTTTTTTTTTTTTTTTTTTTTTTTTGTCCGGTCAAAATGGACCCACGATTCCGGTTAAGGGTTAAGTACCTTTGCGTATACGACATTGGCGTCAGAAAAAACCGCGCCAATATGGGGCGTATATGACATCTGTGCCTTTATTTGTTCTTTCGTTATTTAAAATAAAAATTACGTCAATTTGTATAATTTGGTGAGTGCTTTGGCGATTTATATAATTTGGTGAAATTGGTCGACTGGATAACTAAGAGTACATTTAAAACATTGCTTTGAATTTGAAATTAAATGTCAGGATTTCTTGCAATATTTAATCGGGTTTGGCGTGGTTTTTTTTTTTTTTTTTTTTTTTTTTTTTTTTTTTACGACAATTCCTCTTTTACGAACTCTTACGAAAACCTCGTTTTCGAATACCAGTTACATATGTATATCTATATTTAAATTATTTTCTATTGTTTTTAAAACGAACTAATAATAAATAAAAATAATTAATTAATAACTATAGAACAAAGCAATTTATAACTTTTTTTTTTGTTTTAAATAAAAAGAAAATAAAGGTAAATAAACCTTTATTAATAAATAAGCAACAGTAGCCGGGTTACCATGTCATGCAAAACAGCGCCCTTTGGTGCTATTTAGGTAACCCGGTGCGTATATGACTTATTTTTATTTTCGTTTCGTTTTAAAAAGAGAAAGAAGTTAAAGCCATTGATTTTAAATTTTTCCGTTTGAAATGAAAGCTTTATATTAAATAAAATGTTAATGAAAAAAAAACAAACAAAAAAAAAAAAAACATCGTTCTTAGCATAGATTCAAGTGAGGCCAAACTGGTCACAAATTAATTAAAAATAATAACCCTTTCTGAAATACGAAAAGAAATATCAGTATATCAGTTATGATTAAAATTTGAGTTGCCATCATTAGAAAAAATGTATATAAAATTAGAAAAAAATTAATATTTCGAAAACTATTTCGAATTTAAAAATTCTAATACCAGTTTTGAAATCTGCGGATCAATATTGATTTTTGGTGTTAATTTCATCGCAAAGTATTCCATATTTTAGGAGAAATCGCCGTGAAACATAATCAGTTGTTTAATCAGTCGACTCATTCTTGCGTTTCATACTTCGTTATATACTTCCGTTTCATAAAATGCGTTTCATTAGGATTTTATATATACTAGGGGACCGTACACGGGTATCCCGGGTTAAAGAATATAGGTGAAAACATTTTTTTTTTTTTTTATTGAAAACTAACAATTTTTTCATATGCAATAAATTTTTTTAGATTGACCACTTTTGAAAAAAAATTAATAAAAGGCTTTTAAAATTAAAATATAAAAGTGGGAATATTAATAAAAAAACGCGGGTAATGAGATTACATCTACAAATGATGAGCTTTCAGTTAAAAAAAAAAATGGTAAATTTGGTTCAGCAGAAAGATCAGGGCAGATGACTAAAAAACACACTTGTGTTTTAAATAGATTATATAAAATTAGTAAAAATTAAATTAAGCAAATTATGTTATTTTGATAAAATTATAGTAGAATGTCCTAAAGAGTAGCATTAAAATTTTATTATTCGAGAAAATTTTCCACAAAAACTTCAGGAACACGATATTATTTCAAACCACGAATTATTTGTTTGCTTGTCTAACTCGGCGAAGCAAATCCAGCCAGACGAGAATCATCAATTTCTGTAATATAAATCGCTATCATTTGCATGCCACCTCTCTTTTATAAAGACACTCTAAATTTTTGTAAAACATTGCGTTTTAGGTGATTTCGATTACATTATTTTCAAAAGTGAAGCATTTTCACCTGTGAAGAATTTCAAAGCAGCTGGGCTGTGAAAATGACGCACTTCTACGAAACATAATTCAGGTTTAAGAATTAAAATACACGCTTTTTTTATAAACTGACGTCATTTGCATCCGCTAAAGCAATCCACTTTTACAATCCAATCTTAAACTTCGTCTATAGGAAAGTGTGCATATGACGCCATTATCACGGAATAACTGACAATATTCTTGACATAGCACATATTTTAATTTCAACTTTTTTTTCAGGTTTTATGAGAAAATGGCAACCAAAAGATACAGTATCTCATATTTTCCGTTTACTTTCAATGACTTTCAATAGAAATGGGATACTTTTGTTGCCACGATAAGAAAAATGGTATTAAAAACTGCTAAAAAATTAATATTTCAAAAATAAATTGAGATACAGCTTTTAAACAAATTGCATTTAAAAGAGCATTTTTTTCCTTACACGACGCTGTAAAAATTTAAAATGTGCGATGCTTAAAAGTTTAAAAATCTGCTGTAGAGAAAATTGCAAAGCCAAAATTTTATTTCAAATTTCAAAGTGTTGCCATTCGCAAAATGACGTATGCGTTACGCACAGATATGTTTGTCCTTTATAATATAGATAGGGTAGACAATACACCTCAAAACAATCTTCAACCTCCATTACATATAATATTATGTTGCAAAATTCTTTCAACAATGCTGATTAAATTTTTTAACAAAAATGCAATGAATTACATTATTTTATTTCAGTTTTAGAATAGTATATAAGATTGTTTCAGTGTTAATTATTTTCATTATTATTAATTAATTAACAGAGTAACTTTAATACAATCACCAATTCTGTGCAATAAATATTTAATTATGTATTACATTTAGCTAAACATAAACATATGAAACTTTGAGTTATTTGGCATTCAGTATGTTTTTTTGTTTGTTTGTTTGTTTATTGCTCTATGGATGTGCATTTTTCATTCAGTATAGTGGGTAATACATAAATATAGAGACTCAGTCTGTCGAGAAACGATTCTTTATAATTTAGAAGTTATGTGGTATTTAAAATCATGCTCAGATGGAAAAAAATAAAGAAATTGTTTAATTTGCTTTCTATGTATTAAATCGGAGTTTGGATAAAATTGCTCTCTTTAGGTGCGTTCGTAATTATATAAATACGTAGCACCTATAGTTGTCGATCTGTATCTCTGTCCGTCCGCATATAACAGAGCAAAAAATATCCAACCGAATGGTCTGAAATTTTAAATATATTTTTGCTGCAAAATTTTGTCGAGTCATTTCAAATTTTATGAAAATAGAATGTATAGTTTAATTATATGGACAGTCAAAAGATTTCCGTTAAGTTACAGCCAATGGGAAAAAAAAATATTTCAAGTGCATTTTAATGATGTTACATATAAAATTGATATGCAGTTATGAAGGGCACTAAAATATATATAGAGTACAATATGCGGTGTAAAATATTTTTTATAAAACTAGTTATAGTACGAACGGACCTCATTTGCCACATTTGAAGTACAATTTCCAATTTGTTTATTTATGCTTCGAAAATGAGCTATTACCATATGCGTTGCTGCTTCATTTTCTCCGAAATACATAATTGATTCATTTAAAAATTTATATTCTTGGAGGACATACTAAAACCTATATTTAAGCATATGAACCGGAAAAAAAGAAATAGTTTTAATTAAGAATTCAAGCATAAAAACATTTTAGTTTATTAAGCTTTAAAAATACATATACCTCCTATATTCGTGTGATATGATTCTTTTCATTGTTGGTATCTCCTATATTCTAACTTGAAACTTCTCTTGTCGTATCTTTCAGATTACTTGATTCTTCTTCTAAAATGTGCAGGGACATATATTTTTAATGCATCTTTTTTAAAATATGTATCCCTGCAATAAACTTTCTAGATTATGTCATTATTTCCTTTCTTGAATTCTGATTGCATATTTTAACGCATATTTTCAAAGATCCGTATACCTGAAATAGAGAAATATTTTATTATAAATTCAAGCAGAAAAACATCTTTATTTATTAGTCTTAGAAAATATAATTATATACCTCCTTATATCCTTGTGTCCCAGTTCTTCTCATTATTAGTATCGTCTGCATTCTAAAATGAAACGTTTCTTCTCGTACCTCTCAGATGACTTCTAAAATTTGCAGGGATAGTACCTATTTTTAAGCCACCATTTTAAAAATATGCATCCCTGCAACATTATGTCGTTATTTTCCTTTCTTGAATTCTGATTGAAGTATATTTTAACCTTATTTTTAGAGGTACGTTTACCTGAAATAAAGAAATATTTTATTATAAATTCAAACATAAAAACATTTTAATATGTTACCTTTAGAAAATATAATTATTTACCTCCTATATCCGAGTGCCTTACTGATTCTTTACATTGTAGGTATCACCTATATTCTCACGATAAACTCTATTTCTCTTACCTTTCAGATCACTTTATTTCTCTTCTACCATTTACAGGGATACATATTTTTAATGCATCATATTTTAAAATACGTATACCTTCAATAAATTTTTAGATTACCTCATCATTTCTTTCTCAAATTTGGAAACATGTTTTTAGCCCAGTTTTTATACACATGTAAACCTGAAATAAAGAAATATTTTAAATTATATATTTAACATTGAATAATTTATTTTAAACTCTATAGGAAACAAACGTATGCCAGACATACCCACGATCTTCTGACTTTTTATTTTATGGTCACCGATTTCATCCCCATTGAAAATTTTCATCACCCATCTTTCTGATTACATCTTATTTTTCTTTTAAAGTTCACGAAGATTCATTTTTAAATTAATGTTTTTTTTATTAAAATGTACATCTGTAAAACATTACCAGATTACTGCATAAATTTCTTTCTCAAATTTAGGGTGGGGTACATATCTTATGACGTTTTTAAGCATAACTATCCCCGAAAAAAATAAATATTTTAAATTATATGTCCTTGTCCATAGTAAAGTGCATCAGAAAATTTCATTGTCAAAAATAACTTTTCGCATTCTTGCTCCACTGTTAATTCCGACGCGATTGTTATACCATTGATTGGTTGTTACTTTTATACACGATTTGTTTGTTTTTTAATTTAAATAATGCTGTAGCAAAAAAGGGGGAATATATATTTTCTCTGGTTCATGAAGGTTTTTTCTAAATATTTATCCGTTATTGTAGTAAAACTCGAAATATTTTAATAACATATTATAATTATATTCAAAAGAAACATCAGTGCAGTACATAGTATACAGTTACAGTTCAAAGTCGTGTATATAAATATTGAAAAGACATGTAATAAATATATATTAATATGCCATTATATAATTGGGTACATATTTAAAAACACTTAACGATAAATGATAACCGTTGAAATTCTTAAGTGTTTATTACACATGAAAATGTTAATAAGAACAATGTATTTAATTTTGCGTCAAACAACTATCGTTGAATAATGTCAGTTATCTCTGGATTGTCTCATAGAATCATTCTAACATTAGATTATTACATATTATATATAAAATAGCTTATTATATATAAAATGTGCTTCATGTACAGATCCCATGCATTTTCATAGTGTTATTAACTAAAAAAAAAATTCTTAAACACTTTCCAGTTTCTCATAAATTGTTCGAGACATATCCACAATACAAAACATGTCAAATAAAGTGCATAAAAGTTTCCTAGAAGTTCCATTATTTTACAAGCTATTAACTTGGAATCTTTGCTGCAACTGAAGTAAGTGCATGAGAAAATTTTATTGTCAGAAATTGTCAATTGTTTCATTGTCATTTTCCCATTCTCGCTCCATTGTTTACAATTCATGTTTCAAGGTATTACAATTTAACATTATTGTTAAAGATTCTAATTGTTATATCGATTTGTTTGTTTCAAAAAATAAACAATGTATTGAAAAATAAAGATTATCAATTACATAACAGATGCTAACAACCCTAAATTAAACAATATTTTAAATTTTAAATTCAAACCCTATATAAACTTGATTTTTTAAACTTAAGATTTTTACCTACCTACGATATTCATGTATATTCCGATTTATTTCGTTTTGTCGTCATCTCAAGCAAAACTTTTTTATCGGACGTTTGTAATATTTCCTTACAGTAATAAACTTTAATTTAAAATTTAAATTTTTAATCCGATATTGTCATAAACATAACAATTTAATCTTATAAATATCAAACGATTTTAATCCTGTACTATAATTATATCCAAAATAAACATCAGTTTTAGAATATAAAATTCAGTTAAAATTTAAAATTCTGTAAATATATGTGGGAATTTCGTAAGAACACTTGCATCAGACTGAATGTCCCCGACTCAGTATTTCCGCTTCGAGATTAAAAAGGTAACGAACCTGTGTGAAGTGAAAATGCAGAAAAAGTAAATAGAAAGAAACAGAGTTCGACGACGCAGGTTTTTGTTAAAAGAAACAGAATATTTTCGATGAAATAAGATAGAATATTTAAATGACGTGCGAAAATCATAGAAATATTCAACGACGTTATGTAAATGAAGACAAAGTTAGTTGCTTTTAAGCTAAATATAAATTGTAAAGAGAGCTTTTATCTGTATTTTTGTTTTGTCTTCGTCTTAATAAATGTCAGTGTTCGTCTTATAAGTGAGCTATGATTTATAAATAGTGTCTAATTCCATAAAGTGGTTTTCAGAAGTGCCAGTTAACCCACCAATATTATTAATTAGAATTATTAATCATAATTCAAGCCAGATATTATTCTAACGGTGAGTTCATTGTTATTATTTTATTATTAAGTTAGTTGAAATACCAAAACTGGAAATTGCATTTAAAAATGAACGAACAAATAAAATTAAATTACTACGTAAATTCCTATTTGATGCTGAAGGTGATCAATCTAATAGAAAGAGGATACGTGATTTTACTGGTTTCGGTTTTCAAACTGACAGCACCGTGATCATAAATAAAATAACTAAAGTTCAAACTGATTTTTCATTAAATGATCTGATTACGGTGTGCAATCTACTTTGTATTGATAATGAAGGATCTTTAAATGATCTTCAACCCGATTAGTTACATACCTTTCAGAATTGAGCTTACTACATACTAATATTATACAAAATGAAAGTGACACTGACGCGAAACGCGAGTTGCCTTCAAATAATATGACTTCAAGTAACAACACAGAATTATCAAATTTTGACAAACAGATGCAATTTCCAGTTCAAAGCTTTGTGCCATTGTCTATTAATTTCACAGATGTTGATAGTGTTGTACCTCCTTTTGACGGAAGTTCTTTGAGTGATATAAATGTCTGGATCAATAATTTTGAAGATGTCACTAATATGTTTAACTTATCTGACTTTCATAAATTCATATTTTGTAAATGATCCTTACGAGAAAAGCCCAGTTGTTAGTACAAACAGAATTTCATATGAATTCATATGACAAACTTAAACAACTCTTAATTTCAGAATTTAATAATGATATATTAAATAAATGAAAATTGCAAGAAAATACATCGATAGAAGAATATTATCTTATCATGAAACAGTTATGCTCGCGTGGTAACATCGAGGATTCCGTATTAATTCAATGTATCATAAATGGTATACCCGAGAATGTTTTAAGAAAATCAATGTTAATCCATTGTAGAATTCAAGCAAAAGCTCAAAATTTATGACAAAATTAGACATGACTTTGAGAACAGTAAATTTCGTAAAGTCAAACCTGAAATGCCAGTGAAAGACAAATCCTTTCGACCAAAAGCTGATCTTTTTTGCTTTAATTGTTGTTTGTCAAATCATAAAAGTAACCAATGCAGACATAAAGACAAAGGCCCTCGTTGTTTCAATTGTTCGAATTTTCGCCATAAATCGGCTAAATGTGATCAACTAAGGAGGCCTTGAGCTAAGCCTGAACCCTCCAATGTTTCCACAGTTATGCCGAACACTTTCATGACCAAACAAGTTATTATTTCGTCTGTAAATGTTACATCATTGGTAGATAAAGGTAGTGAAAGAAGTTTGATAAAGGAAAGTATTTACCGCAAACTCCCTACAATCTCGAACCTTGAACATTCAACTATCACATTAACTGGATTAGGAAATACTATAATCAAACCCCTGGGTTTTTTCTCTACGGACATTATGGTAGATGATTTTAACTATACAACTAATGTTTATGTAGCCCTGTATTGCATATCTATTGATCTTATTATAGGTACAGATGTTATACAACAAAGTATTTTAACAATTTCTGGAAATAATATTTTGATGCAAAAAATCGAGGAAAATGACAATACGCCCAATAATTTTTTGATTAATTTTGCTCATGTGTTAGACGATGTTAATCTTGAATTATCTCATATTACCGATGAAACAATACGTTCAAAAATTTCAGAACTTATTCAAAATTATTCTCCCAGAAAAATAAAGACAACTGATGTTAAATTATCAATTCATCTGGAAAACGAAACACCCGTCACTTGTCCTCCAAGACGCTTGGATCTAATAGAGAAAAACTTCGTCGAAAAACAGATTTCTGAGTGGCTCAAAAAGGGAATTATTCGTAAATGCACTAGTAATTTTTCATCACCTGTTGTCCTAGTAAAAAAGAAAGATGGCTCATATAGATTGTGTTGACCATAGGAAATTAAATTCTAAAACACATAAACAACGTTATCCCCTCCCAGTAATTGATGACATTATTGATCAGTTGCATTCTGAAAAAGTATTTACAACTCTTGACCTTAAAAATGCTTTTTTTCATGTCGAAGTGGTAGGAAAAAATAGAAAATATACATCTTTCGTAACACATTCTGGTCAATTTGAATTCTTATATATGAATTATGGCCTTAGCGATGCACCCTTAGCGTTTCAAAGATATATCTATAACGTTTTTCGAGACCTCATTTATGACAAAGTACTTATTGTCTATATGGATGACTTCATAATAAAAGCTAAAAACGAAGTCGAAGGACTCCAGAAATTACAGCGCGTCTTTACAACTGCATCCGAATATGGTTTAGAACTGAATCTTTAAAAAATGCCACTTTTTACAGAGAGGAGAGAAATTTATTTTTTGTGTTACCACATTAAAAATGGTCAACTGCATCCTTCTCCCTTAAAAACTAAAGCTGTCCTCAATTTCCCAGAACCTAAAAGTATAAAAGACGTACATTGATTTGTCGGACTAACTTCATATTTCGTAAATGCATTTTGGATTACTCTTTAATAGCTAAGCTTTTAACAGATCTCCTTAGAAAGGACACTAAATTTCACTTTGGTGACCGGCAACGAAATGCATTTAATCAGCTGAAACACATCCTTTCTTCAGGTCCTGTTTTAAGCATTTATAACCCTAGTAACGAAACAGAAGTTCACTGTGATGCATCTATTGACGGTTACGGAGCAGTCATTTAAAAGTCTTCTATTGACAATCAATTTCACCCTGTCTACTTTATGAGCAAAAAAAAACACAGATGCCGAATGTAAATATTCGAGTTACGAATTAGAAGTTTTAGCTGTCATAGAAGCGCTTGAAAAATTTCGCGTTTACATTCTAGTCATTCCTTTCAAGATAGTCACAGATTGCAACGCATTCGCCCTTACTATGAATAAAAAAGATCTTTGCACCATGATTGCTCGATGAGCTTTAATGTTGGCTGACTATAACTATACAATCAAAAACAGACAAGGTACACGCATGCGCCATGTCGACGCTTTAAGTAGAAATCCAATATGTATGATCATTCAAGATAGTTTTACTTCCAAAATCATACAATCACAGAACACTGGCGATCATATACAGGCCATCAAAGAAATTTTGAAAACAAAGCCATATGACAACTATTTCCTTAAAAATAACGTTCTCTATAAAAATTATAAAGGTATCGATCTGGTAGTTGTGCCGGATGAAAGGCAGCTAAATGTCATTAAACACGTTCATGACAAACGAAATTTTGGCCTGAAACGTTGTGAAGAACTCCTTAATGAACAATTTCTCATCCGTAATATGTCAAATAAAATTGATAAAATTATAGCAAATTGTGTAATATGCCTTTTGTATAATCGCAAACGTGGAAAATAAGAAGGTGAATTACACCCCTTACCTAAAGAAGAGACTCCTCTCCAAACCTACCACATTGATCATTTAGGCCCTCTTGAAACAACTAACAAAAATACAAACATATTTTTTCTTTAATAGATGCATTTACTAAATTCGTTTGGCTCTATCCCTGTAAAACCACTTCTGCTACCGAAATTATATCAAAACTACGACAACAAAGTTACACTTTTGGCAATCTTTTCCACCATCATTAGCGATAAAGGTCCTGCCTTCACAAGCAAAGAATTTACCGATTATTGTCAAGATGAAAATATAAAGCACGAGACAGCTACAACTGGTCTTCCCCGTGCCAATGGTCAAGTAGAGCGAATTAATTCCACCTTAATTTCTGTCATATCTAAAATGTCCAAAGACGAAGCGACCAAATGGATTAAACATGTTTCGAAAGTTCAACCAGTCATTAATTCAACTTACCAACGAAGCATTAAGAAAACACCGTTTGAAATATCATTTGGTACAAAAATGAAATAGAAAGAAGATCTACAAATTATTGACTTCTTAAACAGTGCAGTCGAAGAACAATTCATGAAAGACAGAAAAGAGCTCCGTAAAGAAGCCAAGAATATTCTGGAAATTCAACAAGAAAATCGCAAGCACTATAATTTATGACGTAAGAAACCCCGGAAGTACAAGCTTAGTGACCTCGTAGAAATTAAGAGAACCCAGCAATGACCCAGTTTAAAGTTGAAATCTAAATTCTTAGGTACATATAAAGTAACCAAAGTGAAGTAGAACGACACCTGCGGCGTAGCGAAAATCTTATCAACCGAAGGACCGATAAATACTAGCTCCTGTGCTGAATTCATGAAACCTTGGCCTGACAAAAACTGAAGCTTAAAAGAAAAAAAAAAAAAAACATTAATCCTTTTTTCTTGTGTGTTATGAAAATTTTATAAGTCAATGCTTTAAAGAAATTTCCATATGATGTTACGCCACTTAAAATAGACTGTTTGATCTTTCTGACGTACAGATTAATTTCTTTTTTCTTTTTCCCCTAAGAACAGTTACTGGTTTTTGTTTTTTTTTCTTTTTCAGATTCTATTTTAGCGCATGTCGCTGCGGCAGCTCCAGATGTCAGGAAGGCCGCATGTGGGAATTTCGTAAGAACACATGCATCAGACTGAATGTCCCCGACTCAGTATTTCCGCTTCGAGATTAAAAAGTTAACGAACCTGTGTGAAGTGAAAATGCAGAAAAAGTAAATAGAAAGAAACAGAGTTCGACGACGCAGGTTTTTGTTAAAAGAAACAGAATATTTTCGATGAAATAAGATAGAATATTTAAATGATGTACGAAAATCATAGAAATATTCAACGACGTTATGTAAATGAAGCCAAAGTTAGTTGCTTTTAAGCTAAATATAGATTGTAAAGAGAGCTTTTATCTGTATTTTTGTTTTGTCTTCGTCTTAATAAATGCCAGTGTTCGTCTTAGAAGTGAGCTATGATTTATAAATAGTGTCTCATCCCATATATTTGCTAAATGAATAGCTAATACATATATATTAATTTCGATTACGTAGTTGGGAACACAACTTCAAAAATGAAATGGAATTAATAACCTATAAAAATATTTGTTACATAATAAACTTTAATTATAATAATATAGTTAATTTTGCAACAAATAACTCTCATTAAATTCCGTCAATGGGGAAGTTGCACTCATTCTAAATTGTGCCTTCTTTTATGTTTAATTGATGAAGACGATCTTACGTTCCTCGAATCTCAACTCGGAATTGTAAAAATAATTTAAAATAACTAGTTATTGCAGTTTTAAACTCCGTTAAAAGCAAAACAAAACCACGTGATCCGAAAAAGGGACGGGATTGGTTTGAGGTCACTACACATGAAACGCGGGTACGTAGCGGTCTGCATTGGGCATGCAGGCTGTTTTCCATTGCTTTCTGTTTGTTATCTACTATAAACATATTTTAAAGACTCATTTACACAAAAAACAAAATCAAATCGAGACAAAAGATTATTTTAGGATTCCCTAATATAATGTACTATTAATTTATACATTTGTATTAATTTTCATTTAGAAGAGTGCTGCAGTTGGTTGGATTCGAAAAATATGAAATCGTACATTCTGGAAATACAGTAAATTCTGTGTAAGGCGGACTCTGTGTAAGACGGAAATCCGTCTAACTCGGAAAGATTTTCAAGTCCCTGCGAATCCATAGACATAGAGTAAAATTTGTGTAAGACGGAATATTGTCTACTACAGAAAAATTTCTCGGTCCCGATCGATTCCGGCTTAGACAGAGTTTACTGTAGTTATTTTTCTCAAATTTATTTTAAGGGCATAAAAAATGCAATTCGTGTGCGTAAAGATACAAAAAGCTAAAGCTAAAAGGCGCATTTATTTTTAACTTACTCTGATTTACTTAAAAGAATAAAGAAGGATAGTTTTATTAAAAAATAAATCGTAAATAAAATCGCTTTTATCTAGTTCTTGAAATATAATGTTTCTTTAATTCATTGTAATGCTTAATAATTCTTTTTGTTATGAATAAAATTTCGTGTTAAGCAGGTTATATTACAGATAAAAAATTAACTCGAATTTATTATGAGAAAATGAAATTTTGAGCAATAACGCAGAAAACAAGAAAAAATTCTATGTTTAATATTGACTTATCGAACAAAAATTTTAAATTAACTACTGTCAGTAATAATTGCACATTCGTAGATCAGAAATCAATTACTACAACATACGTGAGTAAATTTATAAGTATTGCCTTTTATTTATTTTTTTATATGCTTACTTAATAAGTATTAAAGCAACAACTTAAAAAAAAGAAACACTCTTTTATAAGTATCCAATGTTTATCTTAATAATCACACCTCATTTTATGATTTTTTTTTTTTTTTTTTTTTTTTCATTTGGTAGAAAATGCAAGCTTGTGAATTTATTTTGAAAAAAATTATAATCCTTGCTCTATTTCTGTTTTAATATATGGAAAGAGGAAAGAAAAGAAAAGCATTATTTAAACTATCATTTAGGATTTCTAAATTGATTTTTCAACGTATAATCATTGTTCAATTAAGATGAATTTGTTAATTTATTCAAACATATTTCTTAAATATATTTCACTCTTTATTTTTTACTTCTATTTTCTACTTTTTACTGTGTGAACTATTTGCAGCTTCACAGCCATTTAACCTTTTTTGGCAACCGTGGTTTAGAGCTTAATAAATCCACTGTTGTTGCCACTTGTAATGACAAAGAATATTCGACGATTTATCAACTGCGATGGGCTAAAGAAAAAAACCTTTAAAATTAATGTATTATTTTATAATTAACTTCTAAAAATATTAAAATGTTGTATTGTCACTGGAAGCATACCTTTGTGCATAATTTTTATGTTTCTTAATTTATCTGAAAATGAGTGAAATATCAAATACAAAATCCTATCCTTACATGCAAAAACCAAGTTAAGTTAAATAAAGTGTAAAAATAATTTAATTACTGTTTTAGTATTATTTGCTTACGAATAACTTTTGAATGCATGTAGTTCTTTTTGTTTGTTTGAAATGTAATAGTTTTTCAGAATGTCCTACTTAATATTTATCAGGTTCTAAACATGTTATATCAGTCTTTTCCTCAATGTTCCAACTTTCGCCAAAAAAGAAAATAATAATAATAATAATAATGAAAATGATTTAATATCTTGCTAAAGAAAGCAGTACTTCCATTTTGAAAATAAGCATTATACTATAGAAAACTGCAAAATTTGAATATGTTGTTCAGGTGGAGGATACTCTTTTCACTTTTGAAAGCAGACATCTCATTGTACATAAACTTTTTATAATGACATTTAAATAATTTAGCATATATTATCATTCAAGATTAATTCTTTCTTTGGATAATGCGTTAGTATCATAAAGGCAACTTTAAGAGATGGTAATACTTTGCTATAATATCACAATGATTGCTAAATTCAATTCACAAATAAGACATGAATTTGCATGATTATTATTCTTTTTAATTATTTGAAAGGTATGGATTGAGTATTAATTTAGCAATAAAAAATTAACATAAAACCAAAGAATAAAGAATAAAGAATGCGTTTATTGATCATGAATAAAAATTCAAACATATTATCACTCTATCATTCTCAGGCATCCCCCGACTTACGTATTAGGCGATATATGTAGATTCGCAAGTACGTAATAAATCTCAAACATTAGATTTTTGAACATACTAGCATGTTTTATAAACGTTTATAATTATTTTATAATATTTATTATTTTATTACTTAAACATATATTAATTCCGTAATCCACAAAATATTTGTTATTTGAAAAGTGTCCTTTCAGTTTGCTTTAATATTTTTTTCATACTGCTTTATAGCCGAGTAAGCACTGCTGTATTATTCTTCATTTACAAAATATTACAGTGTAAATATTACATAAATAATAAATATTGCACTTTCTTACAAAATTATGCTTAAGTAAGCAATTTACAAATTCGACTTATGTTTAATTCAAGTTACGTAAAAGTTTACAGAACGCATTGCTTATGTAAGTCGGAGGGATACCTGAATTTCTCTTTTGGTCCTTTTAACTTCCGTTGAAATACTGTTAATTTATAACAAATATAAAAAATAGAATTCATAAACTGAACAGTGAGTTGTAATTTGCAGATTTATAAAGCGTAAAATTTTCAATCTCGAAGCCTGATGAAGTTCACAAAACTGATAGTATTTAAAATAACTACATATTATTTTTTGTCCATGTGAAACATATTTGAAGAATTTTTTTTGTGTGTGTATATTTATATAAAAATTTTGTAAGGCTATCTTAAAGCTACCTCAGCAAATTGCTTTCTTTGTGAGTTTACCTGTTTTCTGATTCAAAAATAGCTTATTTAACAACTGAAGAAAAAAAAAACATTTAACGAAAGCAAGGCAAATTCTTATTTCAAATATAAAATACAAATACGAAAACTTTTTTATAAGTTGCCCCCGTTCCCCCGTCGGTAATGAAAAAAATACTATTTCAAACAGTTTGTGAAATCAATTATTGTGGAATATTAGTATGAAAAAGAAAAGTACATTATTCTATAAAATACAATTGTCGTATAAACTTCTACCGATATTTTATTTCTACATCAAGATCTCGAAATGAAAATCCTTAGAACAACGAGGGGGGAAAATCTCACTCGAATTCACAATATTATTTATTCATTACAACAATTTACAATGCTTTTAGTTTGTTCTACTAATCATTTTTAAGAAAAGGAAGAAACCATTTAGCGTAACGCAAGCTATCCTCGTAGAGAAGTACAGGGGAAAATACAGCGAAGATTTGTTTACATGTGCAGTGACGTCAAAACCGCTTTCGTCACGTGACGCTGCTTTTTCCCGCCAAGGCAAAAACTGCATTTTTAAAGTTAATTTAATGGATTTTCCGAATTTAAAAAAAAAACGTAAAAATAGTATCAAAATGCTCGTACTTTTGTACTCTATAAAATGCAAGTTAAATTGAAAAACGTCCAATTTCCCCATTGGCACTGAGTCCATTATGCAACCTCTCCCCCGCTGATACATATAACATTCATTATCTCTGCGCATTTAAAGTGTTAATAATTTAAAAAAATATATTCCTAAAACTCTTACCAGTTAGCAATAAATTGCTTGGGGCTTTGCATAGAACCTTTTGCACAGATCCATATATGGTCAAAAAAGCGCATACATATGTCCGTGTAGATCCATCTTTTTCCAACCTAGTTACTTGTCGTCTTCTATAATTAAAATGCATGAGAAAGTTTTATTGCCAGAAAGAACTTGACCCATTCTTCGTCCATTCGAGAAATATTTATGATTGTTAATTTTATTGTTATAGACTGTTACTTTTATTTGCGATTTGTTAGCAAAAAGTAAACAATATTACAACAAACATATATTAATTCTTGACATATCAGTTGTTGGCGATTGTGAAACAAAGAAAAGTTTTAAACTATAAATTCAAGACCAAATGGAATTTTAGATTTTTATCCTTAGAAAATATGCATACCTACGATTTTCGCGCGTTATGTTGACATTTTGATTTGCGGACATATCCTTCATTGTCACTTGAAAATTTCTGAAACTATACACATTGTCAGAATAGATTACGTAGATGAACAATATATTATCATCGTTACCATTATTTAGTATAACTATTCAAGCATTGGTCTCTCTAATATTTGACCAACTCAAGCAAAATACTATCAAAATATTCGCCGTGAAACATTGGTTCTCAAAGTGATGTTTAACCATAATTTTATAATTAAATTTCGCACAACGTGGCAGGACACCGCCCACGCAATGCTTGTTGCGAATTTTGTTGATGCTAAAATTTTGCTGAGCAATGCATTTCTAAGAAAAAGAAAGCAAGAATATCCAAACTGTAAAATAGATAATACTTTTCTCCTCGCCTCCCTCTAGAAAGTCCCTCATCTATATGTGGGCGGTAATATTTCACTGGGTTGTTAAGCTAAAATACAGTGACTGGGGCTACAAGGTATCAAAACTTACCAGTTACTTATACTTTTCTTTTCGTGAATTTTGAGCATTTTGTGTTTTCCGATTTTATGTCACTGAAAGATGATGTTGGAAATAATTTTTTTCGAATGGAAAAATCTGAAAGAAAAAAAGGTATGGTCTGCATTTGTTTAAAGTTAATGTTTTAGGTACACGGAGATCGTGGAACAACGTATAAGAAAATTAATTAATGCATTCTGTAATTAAACTTTAGTGTCTGTGCAAGTAAAATAAGTTGAGAATTCAATGCTCTATCGCTGTAGTGTCTGCAGTTGGGAGATACTACCATAATTTTAAGATGAAAATTGTAGACATACATTGAAAATTCAGCTGTTAACTGCTTATAATTATTTGAAATATTTTGGAATAATTTTCACTGTATATTAATCACAATAACGTGTTACGTATCAGTACATTTTGAAACCTGAATAGGAATTTTGTTAAAATTTTAAATTTCTTTAAAAATTAGACTTCCAAGGACTTCGCCAATTATATTCGTAATTAGACCTTCGACATTATGATAGCTATACAGCATGACAAACGTTTCTTAATCTTCGAAAATATTATATAACCGAGAACGAAAACATACAATTAAATTGTTCGAGTTACCCACAATTCCGATAAGCCTTCATTATCTTAAGGAATCTTATAAATCGCTATATATATATTTTTTTATATAGCAGTATACAGGGTGTCCGGTCTCAACGGTGTCCAATGACTAATTCCTAAACCGTTAGTCATAGACACATAGTTCCAATTGCAAAAATGTTTTAAATGAGGTAAAGAAGTATTTTTAAAGCGATTTGGGTCAAGAAAAACATTTATTAAAAAATTACGAAATTAAAATTTTTATACGATCCCCAGGTCCTATAAGTGATATTTAGGAAAAATATCCTATTGCACTGACAAGTAAGACAAAAAAAGTTCCATTCCTCTGCGATTAAAACTGACTGAGTAATACATGTTTAAAGTTGGAGTATTTTTTTTCTGCAAAGTAGGGGTCAGTCACAAATTTACTAGAAATGAAAATAATAGTCAGATATGAAATTTAACATTAAACATTGAGAGTAAATTAACATTACAATTATATTTTGAGATTTTTGTTCATTCTGACATATTAAAACAAAATATACAACTTGTACTAAAAATATAAGTAAAAAAACAAAAACAAAAAAAAAAAAACCAGAAATTTTGTTAAATGATTATAAAAGCAATATTCACAACTCTTTAGAAGATGATACATAGTTAGATTACCTAATCTAAAATTTTTTTTATGCGTATATTTTTATACATAACTATTGAATGGCTGCTCTGAATATGTTAAGGAAATTAAAATGTCCCTTTTTGAAAATTATCCTCATATCACTTTTATTTTCTTTTACAATAAACATCAATTATTTGAATTATATAATTCTACCTGTGCGATTACTTTGATGATTTAAATAAACATAACAAAATTGTATTCTAATATTTTGTTCTAATAGAGCATACATTAATCCAGTAAAAGGTTGACATCATATAACTGCCGACATTCTCTCTTTTTAATTAACTTTTCTTTTTTTAAGATCTTGTTCAATTTGTCATTTTATTGTAATGATAAAAAAAATAATTATTATTATTTTTGCATTACCCCTTCTGAAAATTCCACTGTCTCTCCCCTCAGCAAATATTCATTAGAGCAGTTATTTTGTTTATTATTTTTAATTAAAAATTAAGGGGAAAATGTTGTTAAATCAAAACATATGTTTAATTATTACATTTTAACATTTAACAATTTATATTTTTTTTTTTTGCCGTACTTCTCGCTAAGCAAGTTTCAAAAGCATATAAATCACTTTTACCATCAAACACTTACCTCTGCACTTGCCAAGCACGAATACCGTCAAGATGAGTCACTTTGACGCCGAAATCTCTGGCCAATCAGATTACAAATTGGCAAAACATGGTTGGGAAAAAAATATGCATTTTAAACCTTAGAGAGTATTTGTATGTGCATGGTTTGAGGCCGCAAGTGTTTTGGCACGTCTATTGTACAAATAAAGTTGTTTACCTCATTTTCCTTGTCCAACAGCAAAATTTTTCACTCCATTTAATATATATTTTTTGTTTAACAAGTAGAAATTGCATTTAATTTTTGTCTCTAAAATATTTTTTTCAAACAAGTTTTTATAAAGAACTAAAAAGTTGAATTTGAAAAAAAGCATAATATCATCAAAATTTATAATAAGCAATCCCTGCTCATACATCGTAATGTATCTGATTTCTTTTGTGCGGCACTGTATAAAAAATATAAACGCAACGCTCTTTCATTTGAAAAAAATTAAATTGTGAATCTTGGTGTCTTACATAAATGTTACTGATTTTAATTTTAAAATTTCTGTTTGTAGGTAATAATGTATATGAAATTTTTGTTGTGGTCTCATAAAACAAATATAAAGGGTACGTACCTAATATCATATTAATATTACATTGTCATTGGATTTACATAATTATGCAAAGCTTAATCTTGATCGGATATTTGGAAGTGAGTTAAAATTGGAATACAAATTTTTAATTAGGAAGACATACATACGAATGTCGTAAGTTAAAAGCTTATAAAAAATAATACAACTTTTTAAAATAAAATCATCAAAAGAAACACACTCATTTCCTTACCAAAAAAAAAGGGTCAAAATACAATTGAGGACGTCAGTTTCGAAAATTGCCTTATCCGAAATTAAAAAAATTGTGTTTCTCTATCAATCTATTCTATTGGTATAACTGTACCAATCTATTCTATTGGTATAACTGCACCAATCAAGCACTACAACTTCCAAATTTTCAATGAAAACCAATAGATGCATCTAAAGGTTTTATGCGATTTCCCAAAATTTGATTATCTCGATAAGGCGAGTTTTGAAACTCACTTCTTCAATCAGAAAGTTAATTACTAAAAATTAACACTACCGTAATATTTATACGGGGGCAGCACCTTCAGTTAAATCGCTTTAAAAATACTTCTTTACATTATTTAAAACCTTTTTGTAATTGGAACTATATGTCTTTGACTAACGGTTTAGGAATTAGCCATTGAACATCGTTTAAAGTGGACGCCCTTTATAATACTTTAAGCACTTCGTGTACGACCCCTGAAAACTTGATCCAACTCATCTGTTTTCAGTTACAAAAAAGTGGTTTAAGTCATAAAATTGAAAATATCATAACTCGGCCAATTTTAGTGTTAGATGAATGGAATTTTTTTTGCCGTACTTGTTAGAGAAATAGGAAAAGTTTACTAAATATCACTTATAGGACCGGGGGACAGTATAAACATTTAAATTTCGTAATTTTTAAATAAATGCTTTTCTTGATCTAAATCGCTTTAAAAATACTTCTTTACCTCATTTAAAACATTTTTGTAATTGGAACTATATGTCTATGACTAATGGTTTAGGAATTAGCCATTGGACACCGTTGAGACCGGACACCCTGTATATTGAAACAAATTTTATTTTTATGCCACCGATTTTCGGAATACTTTTTATAATGCATTTATCATTTTTCTGAAAACAAATATCGGTTTTCAGGATGCTATCACTTCTAAATAAAACATTTACTGTTGCGTAATTAAATTTATGCATAGAAGTTGAACAAAATAATAATAATTTTAAAGTTAATTATAAAACTATTTATTTATCGTGTTTGTTTATAAATCATGTTTGTGGATCATGATGTTTAGTTGAAAGTTGATAACATAAAAAAGCCTATACAGAAGAATAAAAAAAAATTAATAATAATTTTTTAACGTAATTCAATAATATACTAAAACAATCAGTGGCAGATGAAAATTTGGTTTTTATTATACTTCTTTAAATTTTGAAAATATATTGATTTCTGAGGTTTCTAAAGTTAAAGAACGCTTTTCGGAATCATGCGTAACTTGTAAGAGGTTAGTCTAAATTTTCGTTTTAGCGTTTAGTTATTATATTTTCTACATTTTTAAAAACTATGAAGAAGTAATATTTATATCTGAAAAGGGCAACAATTATTAACATATAACCTTTTTTTCCCATTTTTTTTTAAGCTTGTGACTTGCTTAGGATTCTCAGAATAAATTCTTTGTCTATAAAACATGTTTGTTGAGCAAGAAACTGTTTTATATTGGGTTAATACCACAAAAAACTACATTAGATCTTGCGAAAACTTATTAATAAGCTATCAAAATATTCAAAAACATTCGTGACAGTCAGTGGCAGCAGATTCATGCCTTTTTAGGTCTGTAAAGTATATCGATTTTTGAGGTTAATATATTAATAATGATGTTATTAAAATTATCATGTTTCTATAAAACATATTTGTTGAACATGAACATGAAAATGTTTGCTTGTGACATGACAGGATCCAGGAAAAATATAGTATTGTAGGTTGAGAAAATCTATTAATACTCTATAAAATTACTCAATAATTAACGTATCATGAAAGCCAGTAGCTTTTTTATATCTCGAAAATATATTCGCTTCTGAAGTTTCTAATTATAAAAGAATGTATTGTGTTTTTGTATCGTGGATAATTCGGAACAGGTCAAGCTGCAATTTCGTTTGTGCTGGTAATATATTTTCCTGGATTAAGAAGCTCTTAATTTGCAGTTTCCACTAAACATGACATAATGATTACAAGAGATTTCACTGAATTGAGAAATTCAGTCATCCAGTCAGATGATTCGAAATTTGTTCGTACATTTCGTAGGTTTCGAATCGCATCGTTAAGTTCATGTTATTTTTACCTAATGGAAAATGTCAAATATTTATTCAAGTAAAGCTTTGAAAATTATTAAAAGCATTACTCTCATATTTGATGCATGCGCAAGGTCAATAGTTGAAGTAATCACCAAAGATTTTACTACTTGCAGCAGTTTTTATTTATTCTGATTATTTCAATTTTTAAGCGCTTAGTTCGATCACTTATCTGTGAAATTTGCGTTTTATATATTTTATTTTATTTTATTATGAGTTGTGCAAATTTGCTAATCTTCCACTCTGAACGCTACAGAAATAATTTATGAACTAACTGATTCCTGAAATCTATTTCAAATCCATTAAAATGACAGTAATTTTGTATACAGTTTCGCAACAAATTGCATTTGAAAGCCTGCTTTCTTCGTATTAGTTGGTGTGAAAAAATAAATTATGCTATGTAATAATAAATTTGCGGAAAACGAGAAATGGATTGCTTAAATTGTTACCACCGTCGATATCACGGCAGCTTTACTCACTGACATGTTTTTAACACTTTTCATCTGTGTTCTGTCCTGTTTATAGTATTTTAAAAAAAAATAGTGCTTTTCTGTTATAAATATAGATTTTTTATAAGCTTAACTTATGTATGGTCTCTGAAAAGTGTCTTTTTTATGGGGTACCACCATCCCCCTCGGTAGCTTTTTTGCCTGTCTTTTCTTTTTTGGAACTAATGGAATTCTCTTTTTTATTTAACATTTTTCTTTTTCTTTCTTTTTGTTTTTTCTTTCTTCTATTATGTTAGACTTAAGCACTTATGTACTTTTATTATTTTGTTACTCTTCTCTTAACGTTTTAAGTAATTTTAATTTTGCGGCTACCACCCACGTCTAAACATTAATTTATTTAAGGCTCCCTAATGCCCTTGCAACACGATCACCTCTCCACTTGATGTAAAGTTGCCCCGCAACTAGGTAGTCCATAAAGCTGATTACATTGTCGCATTAGATTGTTGAAAAGTGTTTATGGCCTTGGATTTTCTATGTGCCGTCTGCTGTCTTTGTACCGTTTCGGTCTTTCTGCTGTCTGCCGTATTCGTACTTTTACGCTGATAAATATACTCGAATGGCCTTTAATTTGATCTATGTTGTTAGGGTTTACTATGACATGTTCTCTGTTGAAAATAGAGTGTGTAGCATCCATAGTACGTTCACTGACAAGAATCAAATTACATTACGGTCTATCGATAAAAGACGGTTGCTGTTTCTTATAACGATGTGATGTTATTTCATGTATGATAAAATTCATATGCATTTCAGGAGTGTAGTAAAACATGATTTCTCTAGAATATGGAGTGCAAAACATATATCATTCTTTTACAAGCTTGCACAGTTGAAGTAATTCAGTTACATAATGATCTACGGAGAAAGAATGTCTGAAGCATTTTTTAATAATGTTAAATATTTCAATCATAATGAAATATAGTGGCAAGGGAGAGTTGTACAAATCCGGGTAGGCGGGTAAATCCAGGTAGCACTGATTCCTCCGTTACTACACTGTAAAAAAAAAAAATCTGTAGTTCTACAGATGTAGAGTTACATGCTTACTAAACTTTCACCTGTAACTGTACGAAAAAAGCTGCAAATCTACAAAACTAGTTTTTGTAAAGCTACAAAAATCTGTAACTTTACAAATGAATCTGCTAAAATTTCAGTAATCTTACTAAACTTTTATTTGTAACCCTGGCTGCAGTTACATGAAAAGTTCTCGGAATCCCAGTTTCCAAAAAAATTCTTAGTAACCTTACAGATTTTTTGATTTTCTGCGCAAAAGTGTGTCTGTTACAGGAAATTTTGTTGTTGCCGTTACCTGAAAAGTTCTAGGAATCCCAGTTTCCTAGAAAAACTTTAGTAACTTCACAGATTTTTTTTTACAGTGTAGTCCAGATGCCTATCAGTCAACACGAGGGTGTAGCGGTCGATCGCCGTTGCGGAATTTGTATCTGAAAAAAAAAAAAAAACCTACTGTGTGCGGTTCCTTTTTGTGTGAAGGATTTTGTTACAATTGCCTTTAATAATTGTTTACTTTCATTTTATTTTTTACGCATATAATGACTATTTGTCAGCAAATTAAATATTGCTAAGTACCGTATCTAATTACACACATTCCAGTTAGTATTTTATCATTTTTACTGATATTTTATTATAGGATTGAGAGTAGTGACGCCACATTTATAAATCAGTGTCATGTTGGGGGTAAAACCAGGTATTTTAGAGTAGGTCAAAACCGAGTATACCCGGTTCCTACAGTCATTAATGATTTGTTTAGTATAATTATTAAATGAGCATGGAATTTAAATTTGCATTTTTAATGCAGTTAACTAGTTAAAGTAAAAACGTTGATTGTGATTTTGTCTTATATTAAAAAGCAGGACTACTTTATAGCTTACATTAATGAAATTAAATAATCTACAATTATTAATGCATTTCGTTAAAAAAATATATATAGTTTCCCAATACGGAAAACCTGTTCTTTTAATCCTCCCTGGGCATTAAACTCATGCTACAAGCATCGATTTAATCAATCTAGCAAGAGAAAGAAATGTAATTATCTCAAGCTTTCCCCCGCAGAAAACAAATTAGCTTCAGCTCCTTGATGTGTCAACAAAAGTGCGAAAGTGGATGCTTCCCAATTCTGGGCAATCTGCGACAATTTACCAAATTGGAAAATTATTTAAAGCTGCATTTTCGAGAGCAGCAGTTGCAAATACTGCAATCAAAGTATTTGAGAAAAAAGTAATTTTACACTACAACACCAACGTTTGTTTTTGCTTATTCTGAAACGAAACAGAAACACATGAATGTCAATGATAAGACTCCCAGGTCTACGGAACCACAGGTTGGCATAGCTGTAGCAATAAATATTTCTGAAATATAACAAGAAAATGGATATGAACCTTCTACATCTAAAAAGGGTTGATATCACACATCAGGCAGTTCACGACAGCCAGCCTCTTCTAACAGCTTCCATCTGAAGCACTTTTCATCATGATCACAGACGTCATTAGAGATCAAAATGTTACCTCTACAGAATACATTAGTATACTTATCCCATCGACAGCTTTCGATTGTGTAGCAGAACAATCTGCATTTCCAGTTTTGTTTAAAATGTTATTATACCCTCCCCAAGAAGGCTTTAGAATTGAAAAAGGAGAAAACAAACAAAAAAAACAAGGAAAAAATTTATTTTGACTTCTTTGCTCTATTAATTAGAGCTGGAAACAGATAGTAAGGAGGAAGAAGCAAAATATGAAAACGGAAGCAACGAAACTGCAAAACGAAAAACGAAGATCCTAGAAAGAAAATAGATTCTAAAAATTAACAGAAAAAGAAACCAAAAAAAAAAAAAAATGAAGAGACATCCACAAACTATTAAGAAAAATGAAATCTGCATGTTTTGCAATTAACTTTACTCCAAATCTAAACCAATAGTAGATTGGAAACAATATCTGAAATTCCACGAATGGTCTCAGGAAGCATATAGCAATGCAGAAGATTAAGATGACAAATTCATTAATGATATTTGGAGCTGAATGAACTCTGAGACTTTTAGTATAAAGAAGGTAGGCCTATAAAATGCAGAATATTTGTCATAAGTTTATTTTTGACGCATTGAAGAAGACATGTGCAGTTTAAGTTTGTTAAAAACAACAATTTTTTTTTTTTTTTTTTTTTTTTTTTTTTTTTTTTTTTTTTTTTTACGCATTGAAAAAGACATGTGCAATTTCGGTTTGTTGAAAATAACAAAAAAATATATTTTTTACTATGGTAAACTAAAATTTTTTGACCAAAATAAGTTTTCAAGAAGTTTTAAATGGACATCCGGTTTTACCCAACCAGTAGGATAAAACCGGTTTTTTGCAAATGTCTGAAAATAGATATTATTTTATATAATAAATTATATTTTTTATTGAAAAAAAATATGTTTCATTATAACCAAAGATTCATTCAATATTAAAATAGTGTTCAGAGTTTTTTTACCCATTTAACTGCATTTGAGAATAACAAACACTTATGGTACCCGATTTTGCCCCCACATTTCCCTATGTATTAATTAGGTGCACTAGAAGAGGCTTACTGCAGAATATTACGTGAAAGAGAGTCATCCTTCTTTCATAGTAACACACACAAAAAAATCGCTTACTGCACTGTCTACAAATGCTGGGAATTAGTTTTCAGGATTGGTAATATTAAATTAATTATTTGCGCAAAGTGTTGTGAATATTTTTTATAGATCATATAAAGAATTAAACAAATGAAATCGTAAATATTACTATGCATGAGGGTGAATTGCTTAGGGCTTTTTTTTTTTTTTCTTTGAGTTTTGAATTTCCAGGATGAAGTGTATTTTGCCAACCAAGGCATGTTTGTAGGATACAAAGAAGTTCATATGAAGGATTACGCTAACAAGGAAGGTCTCCATACGGTCATACTCCGAAAAATCTGAAAAAAATTATCGAATGTTCTATTCATGAGGATAGCTATGTTTATATATAATAATAATTTAAAAAAAAAAATCGGCGGAAACTTTATATAGCGTCCTTAAAAAAAAATAATGCAAATTTCGATATTTGGCAAGTTTCCACAGGCTGGCGCTGGAATACAATTTCAAAAAATACTTTTGTATGTCATATACTCTTTAAGATAAATGTGTTCCATATTGAACTTGTTTAAATAAAATTAATGTAAATAAATTTAGCTTTGTCCGTTTCATTTCCATTTAACTATAGTTTTGTCATATATATGTATATATCTTACGATTAATAATGTGGTTAATCTATTTACATTTATATTTATTTTAATATTTTTATGAATAATGATATATATTATTGGTAATATTTATGTATTAGGATTTTCCTAGTATATTGTTAGGTAAGGCAGATGGTTAAATTGAGTGCGTTTAGCCTCAATAAAATAACTATACTGGCTTCTTTTTTAATAATATGAAAATCTGTGTGATTATGCATATTAATATTATCATTTTTTATATCTATTTTCATCCTTTTATCTTCTTTTTTTATTATATTTATTTTATTTTTTTACTTTTAATAAGTTATTATTATTTTATGATAATGGAAATTAATTACTAGGTAAAAAATATCATTTTTCATTACAACTTAAATATATATATATAATCATTGGGCAGTTAAATGAATAATACTAATTACAAAAATGGATAAAATATTATACAAAAAATTAGTTTATTTATCTAATTAATGTAATTTTTATATTTTTATATTATTTTTCTCTTTTAAATATTGGAAATTGTAAAAAAAATAGTAGCTAAGGTACCTAGATCAAAATATCCTAAAATTTACATTCATTGCTGATGCATATCAGGAATTTTATTTTTAAAATTACATAATAGATGGCAACACCACAAAAAATCTATAATGCAGTTATGGGTTCTAACATTGCTACATACTTTTAATTATTTCTTTTATCACTAGGTGACAGTTATAGCAAATTTTATCTATATTATTGTAAATTAAGTGATTTTAGAATTATTTAGTTTAGTTACATACATTTAAAAGTGTTAATTGGTAATTAAAATTTTAATATTGTAATGATTTTCTATTTTATTAATTAAATGCATTTATCAAGGTACTTTCATTAGATTAACTGCAACCTTTGATACAATATTTGTTTTAATTAACTGTTAAAATTAACCTTATCCTTATAGCGGCAATCTATAATATGTGCAGCACGAAATTAGGATTAAATCATGTAAAATTGAATAGGGTAAGCAGAGTATTCGATTCGTGATAGGTCGATTCGTGATAACACATCATTTCATTTATAAATAACAATAAAAATTATTTAAATATTTATTTTTTATTTATTCCATTTCAAGGCCCATATAATTCAGTGTTCCTTTCCCTTCTATTATTCTTGCCATACGGTCGTTCGGGCGCAGAGAGAATAAATAATTCAGCTTTTAGGTTTATTCTGTACAGAAAACGACTGCCTGAATTCTGTGCCCTTGATAAAGTAATTCACTATGTAAGCATATCATTTATTTTTTTTTCTGTACCCATACTTTTCTTTTTTCTTCCATTAATCCTCATAAGGTAGTACATGGGACTATACTTTTTAATGTGGTGTTTATGATTTCATATTATTGGCCACTTTCATTATCTTTCAATGGTACATTATCGTACAGAAAGTTAATATATATATATATATATATATATATATATATATATATATACCGGGTGTCCTCAAAAGGACTGACTGATTTTAAAATTCAATAACTTGCAAACGGTGACAGATATTAAAAAAATTCTTACAGGAGGGTTATGTATGAGGTCAAAAGTTTCCTTCGGGACCCACTTAATACATTTCCATCTCCCTTTTCCGCATGGAAGAAGAGATCGACCAAAAAATCGAGCCTGTTTTTAGCGCCTATTGCTTACAGCGCCATCTATTGTTTGTAATTCGAACTAAAGTCGAAAATCACTGTAAAAAAACTTTTGACTGTATGCATAACGCTCCTGCAAGATTTTTTTAAATATCTCTCACCGTGTGCAAGTTATTTAATTTTAAAATCAGTAATCCTTTTTAGGACACCCGGTATATATATATAATGAAAGTTAACTATGAAATTTTATTAATTAAAACAAAATTTAAATTAATTAAAATTGTTTCAATTTCAAAATTAAGTCCAATTGAGCACTGACGATTCAATTTTGTTGCTATGGAAACAACGACTTCTTTGATATTGAAATGAATAACTGAAGCATTCTTCATCTTGCCTTTATTTTGCAATACGCTTTTTTTAACGCTGTTTAAGCCATTCGTGATAGAATATTTCATAAAACAAAAAGTATAAAATGCGTGTAAAGTTTTTAGCTATAACATTTATTTTCCAATTTTATTTATTGAAATACCAAAATTTATTTTCTATACAGCCCCTTTTTCCGACATCATATATTTTAAAACATATATTTTGTCATATATATTACCATATATTTTATGTCACTATGCACCAACTAAAGACAATTTAAAAAATGCCACATTTTATAGCAAAAAATAACACAAGTGTGATTCTTTGAATTTTAAGTATTTCTTATTCTACAGAAATTAGTATAACGCATATTAAACCAGAAACACATGATGTTTAATTTATAATTTTGATTCTGCAGTAGTCCTGGATAATCCTATATAATTTGATCTACTGAACTGTCCTAAAATGTTTGAGAATTTCTTTTAAAATAATGAGTATATATGTTGAGTTATATGCCACTTTAATTCATATATGAATCTAAACTGGATTAACGTCAATAATTTTATATTGCATTTATTTCCAATTTCCAACATGTTAATTTCCTAAGAATGCATTACATTTTTTTAATCATTTGGAAAAACGGTTATTATCCTCGGTCAAGGTAGGAAATCAAAAACATATCTGAAGCTTTTTATTAGCTGAATCCGCATTTTATTCGTTTTCTGATTGGTCTATACAGTAATCTGTATTTTCCCTTTACTTTCAACACAGATGAATACTCCGTTTGCCACTATGACAAAAAGTAATGAAAACTACAAAAAAAAAAAAAAAAAAAAAAAAAAAAAAAAAAAAATCAATAACTCAGAAACAAATTGAGATACAGCTTTCAAACAAAATGCAATTAAAAATGCATTTTTTTCTCTATACGACGATATAAAAAGTAATACTGTGGGATGTTTAGAAGTTTAAAAATGAAATTTCATTTAAAATTTATCCAGGCATATTAATGTTTAATCCATGGCGTACATAATGTATGAACAGCTCCGTAGAAGTTTAAAAATTTACAGTACCAAAAAATGTAATCCATGGCGTACGTAATGTATGATCAACTCCGTTCGATTTTTTTATGTCTTAAATTTTAGTCTTTGAAAAAATCATTTTCCAAATGGTCGTTGTAATTTGTTAAATTGTTTTTTTTTTCTTTCAGGAAATAATATATATTTAAAAGAGCTTGTTTAACTACTTATTTCTACGCGTTTCCATAATTAAAATAAATGCTGAAATGTTAAATTTAATAAATAAATAAAAGTTACATGTTACTTTCAAATACCCTTTTTAATGTACATATATTGTTTTTTTTTAATTGTTCAAAAATAGAATAAAACATTAAATAAACGGTTTATTGAAATTTGAAAGTCTCCTTATTGTTAATATTTGAACTTAATAATGAATATTTTTATCCCTGCAATACATTGTTATGTAAATTTCTTTTAAGTAAAAATTAATTTTCCAAATAACATTAAGAATATCCCACGAACAAATTGTATTTTTCCTTTTCGAAGATCAATATTTCAATACATTCAGCATATTCTAACATTCTGAATGTGTTTAGTGTGTAAAAAAGCTTAATTATACAAGATTGTTAAAAAATGTTCTCCTGTTTTAGTAATTTAAGGAATAAAATGTTAATTAAGAAAATTTCAAAACTAGACCATTTTTATATTTAAAACATAATGACTCGCTAAATCAAAATTGGAATATGTATTGTTGGAGAAAAAGTGATAAACAGTATAATGTTATTTAAATCAATCAAAAGAAAGCATTTGTGTAATTAACAAATTTAATGCAGTCAGCATATTCAAAATTTTTGAAAAAGTGTTTAGGGTTAAAAAAAAGATAAATTATACAGTGTTATTAAAAAAGCATCTGATTTCGAAAATTAATCTAATTTTTGTTAAAAAATAGAATGTTGTAAATAGTTTATTTATCGGTGTCTTAAGAATAAATAATTTGATTTTATGTTATATCAAATTTTTAACTCTTTCTGAAACATATATATATATATATATATATATATTTTAATTTTCCTAACGAAATAAAAAATAAAATAATCACAAAGTTTGATTTAAAAAAAAACAAAAAAAACATTGTTTTCAATTTATACTTATTGGAGTAATACGCCTCAATGAACGAAATATATTAATATAATAAGTATAGTAATAAGTATAGTATTCCAAAAATCTGGCATAAAGTCATAATTCTGTATCTAATTGCAATATTTGAATTTAAACTTGAATCATGTTGCCAAAATCTTGAATGAAAACTTTGTTGAATGATTTTCTGGTCCTCATGCGTAGATTGCGACACTCGTGGTTTCTTCATTCGCACTTTTGATTTATTTGGACTCATTTCATTAATAAGTATTTATTTTCACTGGATGGCACCACTACATTTTGGTATTCAAATCTTTAGTTAGTGTTCGACATATTATATCTCAAACAAGAAACATTCATCTCTAAGCTTTTTAGCCATTTAACTATCATATTTCTCCTGAAGACGGCTGTAGATGTAGAAACAGCTCGAAACGTAGAATTTAACTTTTAGCTTATTAAAGTTCATGTTTTGTCTACCATTAAGCAAGATTGTGTCTTTATTTATTATATTTTATGGTGCAATTGTCCAGTATGTGTATTAAATATATATTGTTACATGTAAAATAGCATTGGACATTTTAATCTTTGAAAAATGATTATGAATGTTCTAAATATTTGTGTGACATTTATTTTCATTTAATTTAGTTTGATATTAATTTGGGAAAAGGAGAATATATATTTATACACTTAAATAAACAAATATATATGCATATATATATATAAGAAAAAACTATCTCGAGTTAATTTGTAGAAAAAAAATCTTTTGATACAAATATCAAAGATTCAGGAAGAAATTAAATTTGGCTAATTAAGATAAAAATAAACCCTGTAGAAAAACAATGAATATTAACACAATTATATTTAATTGAAAACTACCAAAGCAAATATTATCGCATTAAATAATTGCTTTAATTATTTTAAGCGCAATAAGCACCTGACGACTTGAAAAAAGAACAAAAAAAAAACTACCTGTGACATACATTACTTTTTAGGGTTTCGTTAATCTCACGAAATCCTATTCGTCTCGCTCCTCTGTCTGTCTGTCTGTCTGTCCGTCTGTCCGTCACAGAGCCCGTTATCAGAAACTATACATGTTAGAGACTTGAAATTTTGGGTACTTATAGCTGAACACCTCAAATCAAACAACAAATAATAAAATTTTGAAAAAGTTGGTAATTAACCGAACTACGGGCTAATTAACCTCTAAAATTAACCAATCCACCTTTTTAACGCAAATTCAAACGGACTTTCTCGAAATCAACCGTGTTTCTCCTAAGGATTGCCAGTAAAATCAGCCGAATGCACGGTTACCACGGAGGAAATTAAGCCGAAAAATGAAGTGGAGATTTTAAAGCGAAATCGTATATCAGAAAATATTGGTCCGAGAAATTTGTAAATGGAATAGACAGACGCAGAAAAAAATCTACTTTCATTTGGTATAAAGTTCACATTTCTGAGATGTGTATAAGTTAAAATATCCACTAAAAATCGATCGATAAAAATTTAATTTCTTTAATTGGAAAGACAAGGAAATAAAAAGATTTCAATTCAGCGGGAAAGCAGGTAGGCATGACGACGCTGCGGTTTTCCATAATAGCATATTTTAATACGAAATTTTAACTTTTTAAATATTAAATTTTTTGATTACATTTTTTGGCATCCCGATGTCAAATTTCTCGCTGATTCCATTGATACCCATATCTAAGTCCTATCTTAATTACAAGCTGAAATATTAATTATTATTTAACTAGCTGTTACCCGTGACTGCGTTCACGTAACATTTAAAGAAAAAAAAAATTCACCAATTAAGCAAAAAATTTCGATAATTAAAAGCATATATAATGAACCTTTTTATCACATTTTATAGTAGAAACGCTTCTGATGATCCCAATTTGCTTATTTTTATTTATATATATATAGGATCATTTAAATTTCTTTCGTGAGCATGAAATTTCATACACATTTTCTATAATTAAATGAAGAATAAATTTACATCTCTGTTATTCTATTTTATTATTTATATTTATTCTATTTTATTATTTATATTTATTCTATTTTATATTTATTCCGCTCAAGGATATTGATTTAATTTGTGTTTTCGAGACAACGAATATTATTTAAAGAAATATATTAGTAAATATTTTTAAAGGAAATGTGTTATTAACAGGTCACTTCAGACGTGACAATTATAAGATTAGTATAATCGAAAAATCAACATGCAACATTATGTTTATATTCCAAAAAATCACATCTTGGTAGAAAAAAAAAGATAAATGGTATTAAAAAATAATAATCAAACGTGGTGAAGCATCAATGTTCAAAAATAAATAATAAGAGTACGAGAAATATCTTTAACTTTCAAATATTTATTACACTTTAATTTCACGGTACCACACTTTTATCAACTGTAGATCTACCAATAATATAAAACTATTTATCATGCTCTGAAGACTCTGGAGCCTAAATACTTATTATTTAAACAATATATTTGCTTATTGCTTTCGCGGAATAAATCTATTTATGGAAAAGCACCCCAATTATGAATAAACATTTTCATATCTAACGTTGTGCTGTAATTTTGGCTTTCGAAAGCTTTGAAATTTACAGGAATATACTCCAATGGGGGCAGAGATTGTGTTTCATAGATATTTTTAAATCGAAAGAAAATTTCCCTTCTTCCTTGTCCTTTTCGATAATCACGACGCCTTTAAAAATTAGAGGTAAAAGACAAATTTATTGCTTAATTAGTAGTTTTGGCTCTTTTTTACACGTAAGTGTAATTGTTTTATATGTAAAGCCTAATCTCAAATTAAAATTACTTGCTAAACTTTTCTAAGTCGGTCTTTCATGTGCCATTTATTAAATTTTATTGAAACCAGTGTTCCTGGAGATTGTACGGTAAAAGTGTGTTAAACTTATGTTTTTGCGATTGTTAAATTCTTTGCAAATCACTCCATTTTGTATAACTGCTATAAAATGCTAACATTTTCTGAAAGAAAAGCAGCTAATGATTTAAAATATGACGACGCTTTCACTAGGTTTCTTTTTCTTACGGAATGATACCTGTCGAAATAAAAAAATATATATATTCTTTCACTTCATGAATAATTTAAGACTATGCATTTTAATTTGTTTAAAACATAGAATCGATTAATGAAATCCAATATTATTGTACATTTAGAAAAACATTGAAACATTATTTTTTTTAAATATACTAAATTTCAAGTAACAAAATATATTTAAAATTTAAGCTAAAATTTCATTTTGAAATAATGCGACTTTTGGTGCAAAATTTTATTTCTAAAAGGTATATTATTATTTTAAGATTTCGTTTTAACTTTCGAAGCTGTTGTAATGAAAACGACATCGCTTTGACGAAATTCAAATAAATATATGTTAATGTTTTCGTATTATAATTAAAGCTTTCCATGAAAAAATATCACATCACTTTTACCCGATAAAGCTTTTACTATAATCGCCTTTGTGACATGTTTTAACTGCCATCTTTTAAAATAGTATATGATTTTTTAAAACTTAATTCTTATGAATAGTGGGCAATAACTATTCACTTAAATGCACAGAAGATATATTTACATCCTTGGTTCTAAATGTCAGTATGTTCGGAGACGATTTTAACTTCTGTGGAATAAATTCATTCATGAAGCTTCGATGTGTGTAAATGTGTTTTCAGTTTTGGGAAATTTACTTTAATCATGTTTTTGTACCATTTATACTGATTGAAATTCAATTCTTTTTAATTTAAATGAGGAAATAGCGTCAAAAAATATATTAATCCATTTTAATTCCCCTTTCTACAACCAAAAATATCTTCTCCTGATAATCATAGCGTGAATTTTGAAATAAAACTCTCATTTGTTTGTAACCTATATTCAAACTCTTTAATCAGTATGGACAGTATTCCTTTGACGTCACAATTAGTAAAATGGTTGTTTTATAGCCTCGAATTGAAAGCGAGAATAGAGTCCATTAGTAAAAAATATTTCTGTTATTCTTTTAAATATGACGTCATTATTTATCTCTTTTCATTATTTACTGATATTCATTTCCCTTGCATTTTTAACGAATACATGGAAATATCTGTTTTATTTCAAATATGACGTCATATTTTTCCAAGCGAATAACTTTATTAATAATATGATTCTTTTTCATTCTTTTCCCTTTTAATTATGACTCCATTTTTGGCAGAAAACCCCTTATTAACGTAACCGATATTCATCCTTCATGTATAATAAAAAATACCCCATTTTTTTTTCGTTTCAAATATGACGTCATAATTATTTTCTTTTGAATTCTTTTTATTTTAATTTTTAATTAATTGTAGAGGAAAAATTATTATTCCAGATTTAGAATTTCTTGGCAACGGGAAAGAAAAATGGTCAAATTTTATCGGGAAAATGTCAATTGATTCTGTATGAAAAAGTATGAAATTTTGAATTATTACCGCCACCATCCCGACCCATCTATCTACGGAAAGATTGCGTAAAGGAGTTTCGTTCAGATATGCTTTTGTTAAGAATAGAGTGCATTCCCTGCTGGTGGAATGTGGAACTAACATAACGCGATTTTGTTAAAATTAGGAAATCTAAGAAGTCGATCGGTTTGAAACTTTAAGATATTTTATAACACATAAGATAAAGTGTAAGAAAGAATGACACGCGAAATTCCGGGGACGGGGGGGGGGGGGCGCTAGATTTCTATTTAAAAAATTAGCGTTTCTGACCGCTTTAGGTGACTTTTTGAGGGAGTCCTGAGATATATGCTACTTATTTAATATAAAATTGTCTAAAGTTTAGTTACCACTATTTCCTAATAGTAATTTCAGCAAATATCTTAATTTCTTATTAAGACCGCCACCACCTCGAGTAATATATCTACTTATAGCTTGTTTAACGGAGTTTCCTTCCGATACAGTTTTGTTAAGAATAGAGTGCGCTCCCTGGTGGTGGAATGTGGAACTAACATTTTTGTTAAAATTAGGAAATATAACAAGGCGATCTGTTTGAAATTTTACGATAGTTTATAACACATTAGAAAAAGTTTATAAAAAATGGCGCGTGAAATTTCGGGAAGGTGGGGAGAGGGGGAGGGGCAAAATATTTCTTTTTTGTTTCATACCGTTTCAGGTGCGTTTTTTGATGGAGTCCTCAGATACATGCTACTTATACTTATTAAATATAAATATGTCAAAAGTTAAATTACCAAAATTTCCGAATAGTAATTTCAACAATTATCTTAAATTCTTGCTGAAGGCCGCCACCCCCTCGAGTAACATATCTACTAATGGGTTGTGTAAAGGAGTTTCGTTCAGTTACGCTTTTGTTAAGAATACAGTGTGCTCCCTGGTGGTGGAATGTGGAATTAACAGACCGCGATTTCATTTAAAGTAGGAAATCTAACAATTCAATCTGTTTTAAACTTTAAGATACTTTATAACACACGATAATAAATTATAAAGAAGAAGGGCGCGTCGCATTTCGAGGAGGGGTGGGGGGTTGATGGAGGTGCGCGAACAAAATTAGGAAATATAAGTGGACGATATGTTTGAAACTTTAATATGGCTTATAAAACATAACATAAATTTTTAAAATCAGGCCGCGTCAAAAATCATGGTGATCATCTGCCCACTCCCCCCCCAAGGGGGGCACTTTTCTAAATTTGGCAGATACCCGTCATGTGATATATCGTAGCATTTTTTGGGGGGGGGTGGGGGCGAACAAAATTAGGAAATATTACAAGGCGAATATGTTTGAAACTTTAACATAGTTTAGGATGTGTTTGCCAAAATTTAGAAGGTATTCCATGGCGATAAATGTACTGGACGTTTTGAAAGAAAGTGTTTTGAAAGGAATATTAAACGAAACCCTTTGTGCGATGTATGATCACACTTACCCACTTGTTTTATTTCTTATTGTTTCATTCTGTTAATAAATCTACATTTAATGTTTAACTGAACGGGGTTTTTCTCTCTCTCTTTTTTTTTTTTTTGTACTTTTTTTAAAGTAAAATGTGTTGCACCATACAAATGAACGAAAAATGATCCTTCTTTTGGGCCACTGAATTAGAAAATCATTTTAATCTTTGCTTTGACAACCGACACTGATATCTTTTTTTCAGAAACTTATTTTTGTATGATTTAATATTTGTATGATTTTATCCATTTTATTTTCTTTCGTTTTTTTTTTTGTTGTTTCATTAAAAGTGTAATGTGTTATAAATAATTCAGCTATAGAGCTGAATTCATATTGAAATAGTTCGTAAACAGAATATAACTTATCAGTATAGAATTATTTAGAAAAATCAACGCTTGACGAAATTTCACATGTCTAAAAATATGTGTAACTTTATTTCCAAAATAAAAGTTCAAAAATAAGACTGGTGTTTCTAACTTCTAGACAAGAGATTGCTAAATTAGTAAGGGGGGGGGGGGGTGAGGGAATGACAAAGAAGTGGGTCACTGTTGAAATGCAATTTCCATCTGGGTAGAGAAGTTTTACGCTGAAATGCGGGGCAAAATTTTGAACTTTAGGTGACTTATTTTAATTAGGAATATCGTGTAAAAGTCACTTCTACAGTTGTTACTGTTTTGTTTTCATCGAATTATTTAAAAAAAAAAAAAAAAACTGTCGGTTTAGTGCGTGTATTCAAATGTGATAAATGGGGAAAATGTTAATTTTTATTTCATAATTTATTAAATATTTTTGATTTAAATATGAATCATTTTAAAAATCCATAACTATTTTCTTACATATAATTTATTTTTTTAATTGTTCGATAATTTATATATTTTACTTATTAAATACTTTTTTGATTACTGTACTTTGAAATTCTATTGGATTGATTAACTGTTTGCCATCAACTATAGAACTGCTTTCTCAACAATTCTTATCAGTATATTTTTCGAGCATTTTCAAAGAAGGTATGCTAACCAATTTATACAGCACACGCATACTTTGTATATATATATATAAGAAAGCGGAATTCATTGCTAAAAAATGTCGGAGTTATTTAAGCAAATTTTGGCTTTATTTTCTGTACAGTTGGACATAATTGTGTACATTAAAATATTATAGATACGGTCAAATATTCATTATTACTTAGAATTTTGTTCAATATTTATTTTAATATGAATATTTCAAAAGATTCATTCTTTTTTTTCTCACTTACAATTATTTTGTTAAATATTTGCTTTATGATTTATTTTTTTTATTATTAAATTCTTTCAATTTCCCTGCCTTTAAATTATATTTACTGTATTGTTTTTCATCATCTAGTTGAAATCCTTTCCTGGGAATACTTGGCTTTCGATTAAATTTCTCTAAGCTACATAATAAATCACATTTCTCCTCAGCGAATATTTTGTAAGCAGTCGGGGATTTATTAATTTGTTTCTCCCTTATTAAAGTAAATAACTGGAAGAAAAGAATGAACAAGTACTAAAACGCTCATATTACACAAGGGAGCAATTAGCGCTTTTTCTCTCGTCAAAAAATGGGAATGGCTGTAACATATTCAGAGACAAAAAGTAATGCACTAATAAACAATAATTTTATTAGATATAGTTTTTTAATAAATTCCAGTTTATAAAAAATTATATAAGAAATTTAACAATTTTTTTAATTTTTTGTTCGGCCTCTGTAAATCCTATAAATTACAGTTTGGAGAATAAAATTCTCCATAATTTGAGTTATTAATCTGATTTTTTTTGTAATTCTACACTAAAAACTTATCGAGCTATGATAGATTGATTTTTCTCTGTGTTTTCCAGCACTAAAAACTAACAGAGGATTTTTTAACGCCTGATCTTCCAAAAATTATAATAAAGATTTCTTCGAAGTACGCCGAAGTAAAGCAAATTAACTTTTTACGAATATAGAAGTATAAATTGAAAATAAAACTGAATATTGAATGCAATCCTAAAATTTCTAATGACGATTCTCCAGCATCTTGTCTGTGTAAACATCAAAACCTACTGAAATTTATAACACATTTTTATGACACTGGTGATATTAGCGTGTAACTGGGATTATTTTAGAGACTAATTTCTAAATTGAGTACTAAAAAAGAAAATTGGTCTACGCTTTAGCTGAATTTATTCCTAATAGATACGTTAAATATCGTAGCATGCGGACCGAATCCAGAAGAAAATTATAACGAGTGAAGATATTGTAAGATTTTTTTTTAAGGTTTAGGCAGATGTCAGACGAGCGATTTTGAAAAGCAGCCATGTCGACGCTCTCTCTTGAGAGCATACGAATCTTCTGGTCTGTTCAGACGAGCACCCATAAATCGTTGTGGTAAAAATTCCGAAAAGCTTCACGTCGAGGCTCGGCGTTTCCCCCAACTCGGTAGGAGCTGGTGACGTGCTCAAGTCTTTTGTTTCTTCTATGTTGTCCAGACGAACCGCAGTTTTGACGCTAACTTTAATTTTCTTTATCAGTGATTCGTAAGTTGTTGGTTCTGGTTGCATATCGAATTTTTTCGCTAGAATTTAAAATGGATTTAATACACGTGGATTAACTAATTTTTGAAATGCAAAAGCGTCCAATATTGTTGGACACATCATGCTTACATTATATAACGATAAAAATTAAAATATAATAACTTGGTTAAAGGCATCCTTGATTTAAAGAAAAAAAATCAGAAAAATCTAAGGAAGATAAGGAAGTTATCGATAAATTATATGAATTAATTTTGTTTCATATAAACAAACAAGTTGGAAATTGCTCGTCAAACGTGGCAAATAAGGTGCATTTGTAATATAAATAGTTTTATAAATATTTTTTGCACCGAATTGTACTGATTGTACATTTGAGTGCACTTCATAGGTGCATATAAATTTTATTCTGTTCGAAAGGCTGCAACATCATTAAAATACACTTGCAATAATTTTTTCCCCATTGGCCGTAATGAACGGAAGATTTTGACTGTCTCTGTCATTAATCTATACATCTGATTTACATAAAATTTGAAACGACTCGACAAGATTTTGCAAAAATTATATATTTAAAACTTCAGACCCTTCGGAAGGCTGTAACATCATTAAAATGCACTTGCAATAATTTTTTCCCATTGGCCGTAATCTAACGAAAAAATTTTGACTATCCCTGTAATTAAACCATACATCCGATTTTCATAAAATTTGAAATAACTCGACAAACTTTTGCAACAATTATATATTCAAAATTTCAGGCTGTTCGTTTGTGTAGTTTTTGCTCTGTTGTATGCGGACAGACGGACTGAACGACGACTATAGGTGCTACGTATTTATATAATTACGAACGCACCTAAAAAATCATTTAAAATTATGTTAATGTTACAAGTTAACGTTTTATAAAAAAAGTATTTAAATAGTAAAGTATTATTATAAGGAAAAATTGAATGTAATCTTTATCAAATACTAATAATAATAATACTATTTTGTCGAAGTATGTACTAAATTAAATTCAGGGGTAATTGCAGGGGGTTTTCTTTGCGGGGTGGGGGGTGAAGGAGGCATTTTGCAAAAAGTAAATGCTAAAGTTTTCGTTTCGGGGGAACTTGTTTTCTTTACAAATTACAGATTTTTAAACCTAACAATATTAAAATAATTATTTAATAGTATGTTTTTATGGAATACAATTTTGTGAAAGGGCCTGTTTTATAATTACGATTTTTGAGAAGAGGCCTGTTTTATTAAATGGATTTTTGTGACGGGACCCTAAATAGACAGCAAATGTTGCATTTCTTAATAATAATGAATTCTTAATAATAATTATTTGAAATTAAAATCATTACAAGTTAGATCTGGTTTTGAAAATCCGGTATGGGAAAGGAGGCAGCAAAACAGAGCCTCTGTGGTCATATCTGGTACCGGTTCTATTTACTGCGAGCATGTAGTTTAAAAAATACTGTAATTTATTAATTTTTTCTTTTTAGCTCACAATCTATCAAAGCTTGAGAACTAATGTGCACGCCGGTTCTGTATGTACGTACGTGTGTACGTAACGCGATAACTCTTGATGGAAACATTCGATTTGCTTCAATTTTTTTTTTCTAGTTTCATTCTGATAAGGCGCTTCCCTGATTAGTTTTCGGGATTCATTGGTTAAGTATAAAGGGGGACAACGGGGGGCTAATTCCAACTTTAATTTAGATAAATGTGTTTTTATGCAGGATTATCCGATTTGCTTCAAAAAATTTGTCTACGTTCGTTCCGATAAAGCTCTCCTCTGATTAGTTTTGGGGGTTCATTGGTTAATTATAAAGTTGGAAAAGAGGGGGATCTAGTCTCCCCTTTAATTTAGATAAATGGGTTTTTCATGCAGAATTATTCGACTTGCTCCAAATTTGGTATACCGGTTTATTATGGTAAGGAGCTTCCCTGATTAGAGTTGGAGGTTCATTAGTTAAGTATAAATCGGGAAAAAAGTGCTAGATACCCGCCCCCTTTAAATTAGATAAATATGTTTTTCATGCAGAATTATTCGATTTGCTCCAGATTTTGTACACCGGTTTATTATATGAAGGAACTACCTTGATTAGGTTGGGAGGTTTATTGGTTAAGTATAAAGGGGGGTAACGGGGGATAGTTCCCCTTTAATTTACATAAATGGGTTTTTCATGCAGAATTATTCGATTTGATTCAAATCTGATATACCGGTTTCTGATACCGGTTCAAATCTGATAAACCTCGTTTAAAGGAAAGCTATCTTCTTTGCTATTTTTGAACGAAATATAGTTAAGTTTGGTAAAGTGGCCGTTCCGTTTTCTTCCCCCCCCCCCCCTTTTTTTTTCTTTTGTAAAATTTTGTGTACAGAAAAGTTAATTTTCTATCGATTACTTAAAATAGGATGAACCTAGTTCCGTCTGTGTATATTTTTTTTTTTCTAATTTCCTGAATAACTAATATAAAATTACAAAATCATTTATTTCCTGCAAAAGATCCACTTTGCTTATTGAAAACTTGGAATGGAAATCATTCTGTTGCGGCGATAAATAATGCCGTCTGCTCTGTGTGGCGGGAACGATTCGTAGATCGCTCGTGAGACCGAGATAACGCAGGTGTTTATTTTTCTTGTTGAAACCACAAGCGTTCAAAAAGTCGATCGTCTGAAAATTAGTCCAGAGGAACTTGTAACACATCAGAAAACATCTTCATATACTTGGTGTGATTACACTTCAGATATGAGAAATTTCATAAGAGATTGGGTTAAAGTTCTTGAAATAACCACTTTCCATTAATTCAAATAACCGTTAACAACTGATTAAATTAAACAAAAAATGCTCTTGAGATGCGATAACAGGTTTTAAACAATCTATCAAAAAGTTATAAGCATTGATGTAAACAAGTTAAATCACTCTATAAATCTGCTATACGCAATGTTAAAAGAATGACCAGAAACTCAGATAGATTCAAAAACAGAAAAAAAAAAGAAAAAAGAGAATCAGAAAGCTCACAAAGTTTCTTTCACCTTGAAAACCATGACAACTGGAAAACTATACAGTCTGATTATAAATGTATGGCTAAAGTTAAAATATTTTCAGTCAATATTCCAGTAAAAGGTTTCGAGCTTTCATTTATCAACCGTCTTTTGGCTGGTTCCAAATGAAAACATTTCGACTCGAAGCAGAAAATTTTTCACAAAGTAAATCAAACTTGTGCATCACGCAGAAATCAGTTAGCCCTTTCAGGGACAAAGCAAATCCACTGCTAAAGTGATGAAATTAATGAATGACACCGGAATTTAAAAACAAATTCATTTGTAAATATGAAAAAGCTATATTTCACAAACATAATAAAGCAAAAAATTTTGAAACAAAAATTCTAATTCCAATTGAGTGTTTGGAAATTAAAATTAAGTGGTTTCATAAACATACTACTGCCCCTCAGGGGTTAAATAATAAGGCCAAGTGTTTTTAAATATTCATTTTTTTGCAATTTTTAAAATAAAATTTCAATAAATTTCCCGGTATGACTGTTAATCAGATAAATAATAAGGGATATATATTCCTATAAAAATGAAATCATAGATATGAACATATTACGCAGAATAAACGTGAATGTCTAAAAAATATTACATCTAATGGATCTACTTTGGACTCGGTGATGATGGGGGCGGAGATATAATGAATCGTCATTTGAAACTTCATTGATTGATATTTTATTCAAAATACAAACTGCAATTTGATTTAAGTGAAGAATAGTATAAAATATTTAAATAGATGTGTTTTCATGTATCATTTTAATATTTAGATTCCTTAGAGAAAAAATAGACGATTTTAAAATATCAATTCGCTCATGATAATGGATTTCATTTCGGTGGCTAGGTGCGAGAAGTTTTTTGGATATCAATTCTTTTTTAAAGAATTTGTCTAAAAATATAGACAAAAGTAAGATATATATATATTCTTTGCTTTATTTTGGTAACTTTTTTTACTCTTTTATTTAAATTATCTTGGTTCTGGTAAGTAAAGATAGAATTCTGTGATCGATTTTTTTCTCAAATCCTATTGTGTTAGAATCTTAAAATTTTATGCACATGGGTTGCCAACAACAAAGCAAAATTTTAATATTTTTAGAATTATAAATGAATTAGGTAATTTTAATGCATTTTTCCATTAGCCGTGCGCAGGTGATAAACCTCTAATTACCCCTTATGGCTACAACTGCATATGATTTATACCAAGAATAGAGTTAGTTATGTGCCAAAGGACGGTCAAAAAATAATGCCAACTGGCTGTGAAACTGAAACAATGACTTTTCCCCCACACAAATAAGTAGAAAATAAATCATAAATAAAAACTAAACAGCCTAATAATAAAAATATACTATTTTATTTATTTTATCATTGCTAAATTATATTTTAAAATGGAAACATCAAGAAAAATGTTTCAAAGCATTTTATGAAAAATGTGTAGCTTTCTCTTATTCTATACATCTAAATAAAATTATAATTGACATTTTCAAAAGGGCCACTTTTATTATGATTTTAAAGTTAGATATATGGAGTTTTTATTACAAGAGACAATAAACATGTTCATTATCGAAATAAAAGAATATTTAAGAAATTAGACGTTATAACCTTAAATGCAATGCTTGAGTAACAATGTATTTTAGCATATTTATAAAGTTTCTTGGGAGAAAAGTAACTTGAGATGCAATTCGCATTTTAAGAATTAAACTTAATTTTATTCATTCAGACATATGTAAAAGTTTTTAGTAGATTTTATCATAGTTAAATTATAAATATTTCGTATGACAGTAGAAGGTAAAGTGCGAAAACTCTCAAATTTGGGCAATAACATTCTTAATGACTATTACATTCTGAATGTAAACTATTTAAAGTATGTACAGAATGTATAAGCAGATTTTGATTATAAAGAAAATGTAAATATGATTTGGAGAAATGAATTTATTTTATAGAAGTTAGAATTCTACATTTAAATTTTTAATGAATTTTTAATGTTAAAGAATGTGTAATCATGTTCATTTTTCTCAAATAGTTCTTTATAAATAAAAATCAAATTCTTATTACACTTTATACTTTATAACATCTTTTGCAACATCTTCAGGACATTATTTATGAATTATGAATGCATTAGTGATTAACGTGTGCGTCATGCGTCATGTGCGTCAGACATCAAACAGTCTGGAACAAAATTAAATTTAACGATATAAGTTTCAGCAGCATATTTTTTTTTCCTTTCAGTAGATAAATGACTCAATACATTTATAATCAGATTTGAAAGTATGCATTGAAAATTTTCATGAATTAAAACTTCAATTTATAATTCGTGAGAGACATAAGCTATTAAAAGTTTCATTTTTTTTAAATAAACATTTTTTTTTTTTTTTATGACGGATGATGCATTATTTTTAATTCATTGATGCTTAAAGCCTATTACATGTTTATGAATTGCATAATGAACTATTAAATATGTTATAACAAAATTTTATTTTTAAAGTGAAGATTCAAAGAAATGAACTTTATTAAAATTTATTTAATATGTACTTGGAAGATGGAAAAATATATCTAATTTCAGTTGCGAGGATATTTTTTTGTACCCTTATAGTTTTACATATAATATTTATTTACTTATTTTTGACACATTTTACAACTGTAATAAAGGTTGACTTACTTTTGTTATAGATTTAAAAGGAGAAGAAATGTGTAACCGGAATGTGGTGACACGTTGAACATCTTGAAAAAAAAAAAAAAAAGAAAGAAAAAAAGGATTCAAAATTCTTTGGTATTCTTCTGTAGAATTTTTCTGTGGATTGGGGATGTTTAAGATGTAATGTAAAAATAACAGCAATATTTTACGCTTTAATTTTGTTATTTCTAAAGACGTCTTATTTCTAAAATTGTCCTATTTTACAATGAGCGTTCTCTGTATAACAACAATTGTATAGATTTGGGAAAAAAATATATTTTGTTGATGAATGATAACATTCATTTTAAAGAAAGAAAAGATTTCTCGCATAATATGTCAAATATTTGTAACAGATATTCAGAATTGCTGGGAAATTCTGCGTGTTTTAATCTTTAAAAAGTGGAATGCCTCATGTCTGATAAAATGAGTTCTGAATTGCACTTTATTGTATCTATTCCCGCAGAAATAAGTGCATACATAAAATGTAAGAATATGTATGATGCTGTGCATGTAGAATGTTATCACTTTAGCGGGGGTGGGTGAGAGGTGTCTAGCACTTGATTCTCTAGGAGGACAGGCATTGTCCTTTGATGTCTGTATCTTTTTGATACTATCAACATTTCTTGTCTTCATTTTGTAACTTTTTCTTTGCATAAAACAATTTTTTTTATTTATTTGTATGCAAACATAAAGTTATTAAAACCAATACATAAATATAAAATCGTTTCATTCCAGTTTATGAAAACCTCCAAAGTACGGCAATGCTATAGTATGATTACTTAGTATTCATAGGTAAGTTCTGCCATCTGTATATGATAATCCGCTGTTTGAGGAAATGTCACTTTTTTTTTTTTTATTTACTCTCTTCATTTAAATCAGTTAAATATAAAAATTATAAATGTATATCTGTATATCCCTGGAAACGTATAAAAAGAATAAGAATACAAAATTGAAAAGAATTTTTAGACATTGATAATGATATCATTAACAGGATGGAGGTGGTTCGAGGAATGATAACGTTTGATATAGTAAGAGGTGGGTGCGGGTTCAAAAGTACAATAAAATAGAAATATTTATGTATTGCCCTTATACAGATGAAGAAGGGAAATTTGTTTATTATTATAAAAACATAAAAAAGTTGTTATTTCCTTTTGAAAATAAGGCATAATTCTTTTTACCATTAACAGTATACTGATAAATATAATATGAGTAATAATATATTGTGTAAAATGAAAAATATTTCAGTACTTTAATTTCTAATAAAGCACGTCAAGAAAACCAAGTGCACATTTTTTTTTTTTTTTTTTTTTTTTTTTTTTTTTTTTTTTTTTTTTCAGCCAGAAATACAGTGGTATTTAATTTCTAGTTCAATCCGTCTTTTTGTTAATAAATGCAATAACACTGAAGATGTCTCTCTATTCTAAAAAAAAAGTAACTACCGCTGTCACCGCCGCCGGTTTTGATTTTTTTGTGACCGGAGGTCTTTCTTCGTTAATATTCAGAAAAAAATTGCATTCAAAAATATGCTAATCGGTGGTATTATACAGAAATGTTTGATAAACACGCTGATGCAGACAGTTTTAAAATTGAAGAATTATTTTAAGAGACATTTAATGCTAAAGTTGTACAAAATCATTCCACTAAAAATGTTTTATAGCAGCAAAAACTATACATGGGAATTTAATCATTTTTCGATCTTTTCATCCGTTGGAAGTTGCCGGTGTGCAGACTGTATTTCTTTTTTTAATTAGGCTAATTTTTTGAGGTTTTATTTCTATTTTAAATTCAAATTTTCAGCATTTCGAGAGATATTTTGTACATATTTTAGAAAATGTTATTATTTTAAACTGTTGCCAACTGTATAAACAGCGCGAACAATAATGTTTGCTTTAAATTAAAAACTTTGTTTACACGTGACTATTATAAGCAGAAAAAACCTTTGGAATTAGAATTAAATAATTATGTATAAAAAGCAGGAACTTATTAAAAATTACGTCATAAAGACTATATTTACACGTGAATTTTAAAAGAGAAAGGATATTGTAAAATAATAAATTCATTAACATGCCTTAGAAGTCTTAAATAGAAGAAATTACGTCACATTTACGTCACATTATAATTATTACATGAATTGAACACAAAATATTATTGCAAAACAGTTTAAATTTAGAAATTGCGTTAGACATTTATTTGATATTTTGAGAGGATCATTTCAACTATTTTTGTTAGGACAGCGCAAATAATATTTCTTTCTAACAAACGTATTTTCACGTGAATATTAAAAAGGGAAAGAAAAGTTTGGTCAAAATTACGTCAGATTAAAAACGATTAATTTAAAATGTCTTATTTAAAATAATTTTTTTTCGCTTCGTTAAAAAATACCGAGAGACAAAGACTCTGTTTACTTAATTCCTTTTATATTATCTAATTTTGAAACGTTTAACTGATTTTACTTAATCAAAGAAAAAAACAGCGATTGTACCTTTGGTACTACTTAGTTATCCCGTCGACCAAAAATCTATCGCCAAACTATAAGATTAAATGCCAATAATGGTTCATCGTAGATGTAACATTAACTTGACATTAAGCAAGTTACACGTGTCTACGTCATCAAGTTATTTTTATTTCGAGGTTTATTTATTTATTTATTTATTTTTTTTGTATTATTATTAATGTTATACTAATTTATTTGTTCTTTTGTTATTTAAAATAAAAAATATGTCAATTTGTATAATTTGGCGAGTGGTTTGCCAATTTATATAATTTGGCGAAATTCGTCGACGTGATAATCAAGTACTACCGCAGCTGATTTGGCCTTAAAATTCCCCAATCAAAGAGAAATGAATAGAAATCCGTTTATAGGGAGATTGCTCTGTTTTGTAAATTATAATTCAATCTTCCGAAATCTTTTTAAAGCCGAACAATTAGCGTGCTTTTAGAGTCTGCGGTGTTTGAACGGGGGTTGACGAGCGTAGCTCGTAGGGGGCAGAGCCCCCTATTTTTAGTATAAATTTATACAGACTAACTTTATTTTGCCTGCCTGAAATGTATCTATATCATAGAATAGTATTTGAAGTAATCCAGTGACGCCAAACACATATAGGGTAGGCGGTTTTAAGTGGGCACATTTTCGAAACAAGATACTATAAAGCGATAGAACTTTAATACATCAAATTAAAAACTATTATATTACTAAGCCTTTTTAAATATATTAAATAAATTAAAACCAGAAATTTTGTAAAAAGAAAAGAAACAATAGTTTCCAGCATATGTAATTTTTAGAATCAATTATGCAGAAATTTTGATGATAAAAAGTCTTATATTTTTATTAAGTTCTTAAATTATTCCCAATTAAAATAGGCTAAACTTCTTTTTGATACAAACTTTCTGGTACAAACTGAATTAAAAAAGGAAACAAAGGTTGGCTGTTACTTGGTTGGTTTTTGCGCATGCCCGAATGATTCATTCGTATAGTAAAATCCTTCATTGTGTTCATCACTATATTTACATACACTATTCATATAAATATATTAAATAGAAACCGTAATATTATTACACCAATTCATTTATAATATAAAGAAGCACAGAAAGTTTTCTAAATTGCTTTTATTATTAAGTAATGCAGCAAGCAAGAGTAATAATGCCAATAGGTATACCTTCTGGTTTTAAACAGGAAAACTGGTGTAGTCGTCCTAAGTAAGGCTACGGTCGTGCCTAATTCAATCCGACTATTTCTGAGTAGTAATCTTTCTCTTATTTAATTTTATATTTGTGCTATTAAAAAGGCAAAAAAAAATGTATACTATTTGGAAATAATTGTGGCCAAATTAAAAGATTAGAACGAATCATTTACATGTCTTGATATTTAAAATTTCATGAATAAAGCGTTTCTTTACAAATACAGAATTATTAATTTGGGTTAGGAAAGTCTACTTTTATACATATGTGAAATTATTATCAAACTCTATTTTCAATTATACACAATTTTTTAAATAAAAGCCATAATTATATACAGGGCTGGTAAAGGAAAAAATGTCTTGAAACTAGTTAGAATTTTAATTACTTCTGGGATTTCAAGAAGATTTCTTTTTAACGGTGGATGTATTGTTAAAATTAAAATTTGATAATTATTATGATAATAAAAATTCCATTATTTGCCTTATGAAATACGAAACATAACAATCTGTTTCATAATTTAATATAATTCACTCTAAAATTTCTTTAAGGCGTCTCTCCATTATGTTTGCATTATCATGAACCTGTTAATTAAACAAATTTAACTATTTAAAAGCATTCTGTGATTTTCAAAACAGGAATTTTACAGATTTGAAAAGATTTTGCCGTAAGTAATTGGAATACGGTGTAATAAATATGAATAATATATTGATAAACCACAGATCTGCTTATTGTATTCTAATTTATAAAATAAAAAAAGAGAATTTGTCAAGACTGACGGAAAACTTATGACATTTTAAATGACGTCCTTCAATTGTTTTTTTATTTATTTACTAGCAAACCCCGCGGCTTTGCTCGCGTAATATTTGAAATATGCCAAGTGATATTTATATGTCTAATTTTTATTAAAAGGTACTAACTAAATTTTTATTTTATTAAAATTTAATATTTATTTTATTAAAAGGTACTTATTACTTTTAGGAATAATTAAGAAAATTACTATTTAAAACACAGTTTGATTAAACATCATTGGTACACTGCATAAGGCAGAAATGAGACTTAAATTAATAAAACGAAATAAAACTAAATAAATGATAATTTAGAAAATATTTTGAAACTTTTATGCTCAATTAATACGCTCATTTCAGTATTCATTTGAATTTTTGAATTTTTTTGAAACCATCTTCTTACATCTTAAAATTAACTATCATGTCAAATTCCAAATCCTAGAACCTCTCTCAACATAAAGGCTATGTTGAAACAGGAACTGTCACCATTAATTTGCCAACATTAATTTTGAAATCGGTTTGTTATTTCCTAATATCCCACAGAAACGTAATTTAGAAAGCTTTTAAAGGCCTTTTTTAGAGCGTTTGTTGTTCCTGTGAACCCCAGGTGGTAGAATTATCGGCATAAAATATACCCTGTGTAGGATCAGAGACTGTTACCATTGATTCGCAACTATTACTTTTATATTTGGTTTATATTCCCTGAAAATGCGTAGAAATCGTAATTTAGGACTTTTTTAGAATGATTTTCGCACCTCCCCTACACTTCACCCCCTTTTAATTCGAATTTAGTTTCGACAGTCCTTCCAGGGCATTTATATTTTATAAGTAACTACCATGCCATATTTAAAGTTTCTAGCCTTTTCAGTATCACAGAAATCGCAATTTAGAATGTTTTTAGCTACTGCAATCCTCTGGTGGTAGTGGCACAGACATAAAATATAGCTTATGTTTGAGCAGGTTCTATCACCAACAATTTGTCATCATTATTTTTTTAATCGGTTTGGTATTTCATAAGATTACATAAAAAATGTAATTTATAACGCTTTTCGCTCACTTCATCTTTTTAAATTTGAAATTTTCTTTCGACAGTTCTTAGAAATCAGTTGCATCTTGTAAGTAAATACCATGCCATACTTCAAAGTGTTAGACCCTTCACTTATGCAAAAAACGCAAATTAGAACATGTTTTGCTTTTGCAACCCTCAGATGGTAGTGACAGAAAAATATAAAGATATTTAACCTATAAAATATAACCTATGTTATAGCAGGGACTGTCACCATTGATTTGCTACCATTACTTTTGAAATAGCTTTGGAATTTCTTGAGATTGAGTAGAAATCGCAATTTAGAACGTTTTTAGAAAGCTTTTCGAGCATTTTCACACCTTTTTAAATTTCCAATTTTTTCGAAACTGTTCTTAAAGATCATTTATATGTAATAAATATGTACCTTCCCTAATTTTAAGTTGCTAGCCCCTACCGATCACAAAATTCGAAATTTGAAACGCTTTTTTGCTACTGCAACGTCTAGGTGATAGTGATACCGATAATTAAAATAGCGTCTATGTTAGAGCAGAGGCTGTCAGCATCAAATTCTTACCATTACTTTTGAAATCAGTTTGATTCTTCCTGAGATATTGGTGACAAATCGGCATTTAGAACATTTTTAGAACGCTTTTCGCTCATTTTGCTCCTGCATCTCCTCTGGGGTAGTGGAAACAGATATAAAATATAGCCTATCTTGGAGCAAGATCTGTCATCATCATTTTTACACCATTATATTTGAAATCGGTTCAGTATTTCTTGAGAGCAGAGGCTGTCAGCATCAATTTCTTACCATTACTTTTGAAATCAGTTTGATTCTTCCTGAGATATTGGTGACAAATCGCAATTTAGAACGTTTTTTACGACGCTTTTTGACTCCACTTTTAAATTTCGACTTTTTTGGGAAATGTCCTTAGAGATCATTGATATCTTATAACTAACTATCATTCTAAATTTCACGATTCAAGGCCCTTCCGTCACGCAAAAACCGCAATTTAGAACGTTTTTCTCCAGCACCCCCTTTGGGGTAGTGGCACCGACATAAAACATAGCCTATGTTGGAGCAAGCGTTTTCACCGTCATTTTGACGCCATTATATTTTAATCGGTTTGGTATTTCCTGAGATTGTGTAGAAATCACCATTTAGAACGTTTTTTAGAACGCTTTTCGCACATTTTCACTCCTTTTAAATTTCGAATTGTTTAAGAACTGTCCTTAGAAATCCTTCATATCTAATAAGTAGCTGATACTTCAAATTTCATATTTCTAGGCCCTTCAGTAACACATAAATCGCATTTTTAGAAAGTTTTTTGCTCCTACACCCCCTTTGGGGTAGTGGCACCGACATAAAACATAGCCAATCTTGGAGCAAACGTTGTCACTATCATTTTGACACCAATATTTTTTAAATCGGTTTGGTATTTCCTGAGATTATGTAGAAACTACCATTTAGAACGTTCTTTAGAACGCTTTTTGTGCATTTTCACCCCTTTTAAATTTCGAATTGTTTAAGAACTGTTCTTAGACATCATCTATATTTTATAAGTAACTAATATTCCAAATTTCATATTTCTAGCCCCTTCAGTAACGCAAAAATCGCATTTTTAGAACTTTTTTTGCTCCTGCACCCCCTTTGGGGTAGTGGTACCAGGCTCCCAAATGGTCCGCCAACTGAATACCAATATTATTTTAGAAAAATTATCTTTTTAGATTTTTCTTATAAACCCCCTCGAAACCATCTTTGAAAGTTAATTCTAGCGCAAACCTACCATAAAATTTTCTCTTAAAAGTTATTGGTATTCAGTTGGTAAAACCATTTGGGAGCCCAGTGGCATCGACATAAAATATAGCCTATGTTCTAAGTTGGACTAACACCATCATTTTGATACCATTACTTTTTAAATCGGTTTGGTATTTCCTGAGATTATGTAGAAACTACCATTTAGAACGTTCTTTAGAACGCTTTTTGTGCATTTTCACCCCTTTTAAATTTCGAATTGTTTAAGAACTGTTCTTAGACATCATTTATATATTATAAGTAACTAATATTCCAAATTTCACATTTCTAGGCCCTTCAGTAATGCAAAAATTGCATTTTTAGAAAATTTTTTGCTCCTGCACCCTCTTTGGGGTAGTGGCACCGACATAAAGTATAGCCTATGTTCTAAGTTGGACTAACACCATCATTTTGATACCATTACTTTTTAAATCGGTTTGGTATTTCGTGAGATTATGTAGAAACTACCATTTAGAACGTTTTTTAGAACGCTTTTTGTGCATTTTCACCCCTTTTAAATTTGGATTTGTATAAGAACTGTTCTTAGACATAATTTATATGTTAGAAGTAACTAATATTCCAAATTTCATATTTCTAGACCCTTCAGTAACGCAAAAAATCGCATTTTTAGAACGTTTTTTGCTCCTGCACCCCCTTTGGGGTAGTCGCACCGACATAAAATATAGCCTATGTTCTAAGTTGGACTAACACAATCATTTTGATACCATTACTTTTGGAATCGGTTCGGTAGTTCCTGAGTTTACCTCCGACAAATAAACAATTTTTTCCTCTTTATAATAGGAAGTATAGATTTATTTATTTAACGGAAAACGTAATTACGCAGGGTAGATTGGTTGAAGATGCCGTACTTTTTGACTTAATAGTTTTAAAAAATCGACTGTCGTTTATATTTGTTATTCATTGATTCTATTGCATTTCGGCATCTTTCCCATAGGTATGCGTAAGATGGCCAACTATCTAAGGGTAAGATGCCTTATGCAGTTTCAATGTAAACAATAGTTTTTGTGAAGTAGTATAAAACATAATGTGACGAATAAAAGTAACTTTAATATTTTAGACATACTAAAGTTGTTAACTTACTTAATATTAAGAAATTACAAAAATATGAATGTAAAAAACGTTGGCAATATAATAAAAGAGGAAACTAATATTTATTTGTTATATAATTATTTATGTTACTTTAATATATTTGTTTTCATAATATGTATTTAATACACTCATTGCCATAAAAATTTGCGCACCAAGAAATAATTGTGGGATCGTAACGAATCTTGGCATGAAGGTACATATCAGGCAGATATGCAAGTGATTAGAAATGCAGCGTGATTGCGCTTTGCAAATACCACTAGAGGGCGTTGAACTTCGCCCTCTTTGGAGTATAAAACTGGTAAGCAGAACTTGTCTGAGTGTACCTTTTCTTTTGCAAAGGAAATGCTGAGATAGACATGCCGTTACGCAGCCATCGAAGACAATATGAGCAGCTGTCAGAGTTCGAGAGGGGAAGAATCATCGGGACGATGGAAGCTGGGTGGCCAGCTCGGTGAGTAGCTCGTCAAGTAGGCAGTTCTGATTTTACTGTGAGGAGGTATTGGGACTAGTGGATTGAAGAGACATCGTTTACACAGTGACCAGGGTCGGGACGCCCTCGACAGACCAGTCGTCGAGAAGACCGTCACATCATACGAAACGCACGCGTAGAGCCAACTGCCTCATTGGCCGCTATCCAGACACAGGCAGCACCTTCACTACGAATCCCTGTGTCTTCCCGAACCATCGCAAGGCGCCTGGCTGAAGGATATCTGGTATCGCGGCACCCATTACGTGTGCTGCCAATGACACACACACACCGACGCCCCCGTTTGGAGTGGTGTCGCGCACGACGGGATTGGACTGCAACGGAATGGAACCAGGTCGTCTTCAGCGACGAGTCTACATTCAATTTGAGCAGCGATGACAATCGTGTTCGTGTGTGGAGGCCCCGTGGTGAGCGCCTCAATCCTGCCTTCGCTTTACAGCGACACACCGCTCACACAGCTGGTGTGATGGTATGGGGTGCCATTGCTTACGATACGCGGTCACCCCTAATATTGATCCGTGGCACAATGACAACCCAGCGGTACGTCCAGGACATCCTTCAGCCACATGTGTTGCCGCTCGTGGCAGGGCTCCCAGTAGCCATTTTTCAGCAAGACAATGCTCGGCCATACACAGCAAGGATGTCACAAGCCTGCCTCCACCGCATTACCACCCTTCCCCGGCCTGCTCGATCCCCAGATTTGTCACCAATCGAGCATATCTTTGATCATTTGGGACGGCGAGTTGGACACCCTACGAGTTTGGTTGAACTCGAGGCGCGTTTACAGCAACTGTGGAACGAGATGTCTCAGGACATCATACGGAACGTGTATGCCTTAATGCTCGCTCGTATCGCATCGTGCATTCGCGCTAGAGGTGTCCAACAGAGTACCAAAATTTCCGTTCATTTGTATTTTTTTTCTGCAATAAATGATCCTTTTTCTTTGATTTTCTACTCACTTACTTATATCACAGTAGTACTTACGCGTGTAAAATTTCGTTTCATTTGGACGTCTTTTTCTTGGTGCGCAAATTTTTATGGCAATGAGTGTATATTATGTTCTACTTAACATTTAAAAGAATTGTGACTCTTAAGTATGCCTACTTTTAAACATCATAAGCCGTTTAACTACGGTAAATCCACTGTGATAAAGTGCTCAGAGTCAAGCTTTTTTGTTAATGTGGTTCATGCGTACTTTTGTTTTGTATTTTAGCAATATCTCAGCTCTGCCAAAAACTGCACACTTGTTTAGGAACTTTGAGCAGCTTTTGTATAACCAACAGTTTCAATGAATGCACTTGATCCCATAACAATTTCCCTATGTTCTATTGCACTTTGCTAGACACACTGAACAATCATTCTCATTCACTTAAGGGGGTCCGGGTCACAATTTAAAATAATTTTTATTTATTGAGTTAAAATTTTGATTTTTTTTGTCATGGTTAACCATGTCATTTGTAAACAAAATCACATGATACAACTTCTCATATATTTTTTAAACAATTTTAAAATTTAAAATTCATTAAAAAAGTAGGTTAATTTAAAATCTGTAAAAATATTATTATATTAATTTTAAAATATTATTTTTAGAAATTCAATTTTTTTCATTTAAATAAATAGAAATATATACGTTTTAATTTAGAATCAGCATTTAAAAAAATATTAATTAAAAAAAAAATGGTGTCACTTTAAAAAGATATATATATATTTTTTTAAGTAAATATTTTTTTCTAATTTGCTGAATCAAAATTAAAGTAAAACAATTAAAAAAAAAAACATGGTCAAAGTTTGAACCATTTACCTTTAACGGTTCTTGACTTACAACGATTTAAATAGGAGAAATGGTGAGAAAAGCCAACATGAAGAAAAACGCATTTTCATAAGAAATCGCTTTCATGATAACCATTGCTTGAAAGATAGATTTTGAAAACAAACCCCCCCCCCAAAATAATATTTCATGTTCGAATTAAGATGGAATCATGAAATAAGCGACATTTTAAAAAAAAAAGCAATTTAACAAATTACAACGACCATTTGGAAAATGATTTTTTCAAAGACTAAAATTTAAGACATAAAAATCGCACGGAGTTGATCATACATTACGTACGCCATGAATTAAACATTAATAGTGTTATTACACGTAAAAAATGCAAGATTTCCTGTAACTTACGTATTATCCACCTGAAACTTACGTATTATCCAAGCATTTCATTGGCTGTTCGGGGAAACGCTTTTCCATCGCCAGATTTCTTAGAAATCTGACGACCAATTTTAAATGTAATTTCATTCTTAAACTTCTAAACATCCCACAATATTACTTTTTACACCATCGTATAGACAAAAAAAATGTACTTTTAAATGCAATTTGTTTGAAAGCTGTATCTCAATTTGTTTCTGAGTTATTAATTTTTTTTTTGTAGTTTTTATTACTTTTTTGCCATAGTGGCAACAGAAGTATCCATCTCTGTTGAAAGTAAAGGGAAATACAGATTACTGTATAGACCAATCAGAAAACGAATAAAATGCGGATTTAACCAATAAAAACTTTCAGATATGCTTTTGATTTCCTACCCTGACGAGGACAATAACCATTTTTCCAAATGGTTAAAAAAAAAAAAAAAAAAAAAAATCCTCGTCTTCTGAAGCTTGGGAGGGAATTTAATCATCATCCATATCATCGTCAGATGAAGATTCTGTCTTTCTACCTTTTGACTTCTTACCTAATTCCTTTTTAGGAATGCTCGAGACACCCGGAAATTCGCAGTTGCTATTGTCACACCAATTTAGTTTGGTCTTTTAAAAAAGAAAAAATATATATTTTTTTAAATATTAAAATGAGAAACAAAAATTTGGTGAAAATTACGTCATATTTAAAAAGATACATTTAAAATATCTAATTTAAAATAAATTTCTTAAAGCACCTTTATACACTGTAAAAAACTGACTAAAATAACGAAACTACTACAAAATTACAGAAAAGTTTCCGTTCTTTTGGCATTTACGGGGGGAAACTTCCGTTAAAATATAGAAATAGAACTGGCGTCTCGATTGCCAGTAGTATTTCCGTATTTTAGTCTTTTTTTTACAGTGTAAAATTGTTTACTTAGCCAATTTTAAATTGTTTGGTTGATCTTATTTAATCCATCACGAAATTAGCTGTTAGCTGTCTTGACAGCAATTGATTTTGTTTTAAAATCCTTCGGCCAAAGGGAGATGAACGAAAATCTAATTACAGAAGATCACCACTAATCTTTTAATCACGATTTAATCTTCCGTAATCTTTCCAAAGCAGATCAAATTAGCGTGTTTTTAGAGTCTGTGGTTTCTGGATGGAGGTTGGCAAGCATCACTCTTAGGGAGAAGAAACCCCTAGTTATCTTAAACTTATATACTACTGATATTTATATTTTTAAAAATTATTTATAACTGCATTTAACATAAAAATGATTAAACAATGATTAAAATTAATAATTATTGAACAATTATTTATAAGGCCAATAATCTTTATTTATAAAGCAGAATACATAAAGAAACCTTTCAAATTATGATCATGTTAGATTTTAATATTTCTTTATGTCATTTTAAACATTTAGAAAATTTATAATTTTAATCAATGACTTTTTCAATCAGATGATTAAAATCATGATTTAATCACTGATTTAAATTATCTGATTAAAATTGTTGACAAGTTAATTAATAGCCAAGATTAATTTAATAAAAAGAAACAACCAGGCATTTGATCGCAACGGAAAATAACCGGCAACTTACACCCCAAAATTTTCGTCGACTTGCGCCAAAGTATCTGGAAAGACACCGGTGCCCCTCCCCCGCTACCACTGACATAAAGAAGCGGGAACCGGCCTTCATTTATGCTTTGCAAAAAGGCCAGGTACCATTACTCTCTAAAAATATCAGATTTATTTCTCTGGTGTTTGAACTAAGACTTACATAGGCAAATAAAGATGTCGTGTAAAAGATTTTGGACACTTATCAGAAGTGTTAAGACTAAATAGCAATAAAAAAAAATACCACTTAAATTTTTTTACAAAGAACGCAAATGGTTATTAAAGTATCACTACTGAACCCTCTTCCTTAGAACTGAGCAGCGTTTCCCTACATCGCCTACGCGTATGAAAACTACTTGATATTGCATCTTACCTTAGTTACCCTATAAGAATATATTTCCCTTGTATAAGTAATTAAAACTGAAAATGAATTAAATTGAATTACATAACACAGGAAATTTTTTTGAAATGTATATAGATTGTTTTTAAGCACTAAAAGATTATTTAAAAGTAGGTATGTATTATTCTCTTTAACGCGACGTTTGACGAGAGTGGTTTGGCGCATAGTTATGTTCATTATTATCTTAACTCGTAAACAGTTGTTACCATAGAAATATTTGCCGATTTTCACCTGTGTCCGGCTAACCGAAAAACACCTTAAAATTAATTTATTAATTTATAATTTCATTATAAAAATATTACAATGTTGTATTGCCATCGAAAGCTTCTCTGAATACATAACTTATCATTCTAGCACTTCGGGAAATTCCTGAAAACTCGAGTGCAAAATTCCATTTTTATGAACAAAAATCGATTTAAGTTTAATAAACGAATGTTATAAAGAGTTTAAATAAACAAGCTTGCATTACAAAAAGAAAATTCGAAAAGAAAATTTATGGGATTAATATCTCTTAATAAATAGTGAATGTCCTTTCTTTTCCTCTACAGATATAAAAAAAGAAAGGGAAAGTTGAAAAGAAGAAAACGAAAGACAAAAGCCAGTATGAAATTAGTGATAGTGCTGCCTAAACCTTTTCTTACTTATACAAAAGATTGGCATTCTGCTGTACTTTATCCCACTTGTGCATTTCCCGAACAAAAAATTTCTCTTAAAATAAAGAAGAAGAAGAAGAAAAATAACAATAAAAAAATAAAAAAAATAGTGTTTTTCCATCATTTATGCTGTTTTTCCGCAAAAATTTTATTTAAAGTTAAACATATATAATAATATTAAGAGTTTTATAAACTATGTTATGCAGCTAAAAAATATTTATTTTAATTTTAAACATTTATTTTTATTTTTATTATTTTTTTTATTTTTAAAGTTTTGATGACTTTTTTTCAAAATTTACATATTTCTCAACTGTGTTTATTTTAGCGTGAATTTTTCTTTAATCTATTTGTCTAGATTAATCATTTTCCAATTTTACACTTCTGCAGTTTTAGACTTGAAACTTTTGCTTGTTATCAACAGTAAAAATTCTTCCCTAAACAATACTTGGCTCTAGATTAAGTTTCTGTAACAGTATAATAAGTTGCATTTTTCAAAAGCATATTTCTGGTATGTTTAGAGGTTATAATTTGGTTTTCCATGATTAAAGTGAAACTTTTGAAAATAAAAACGGAGATATAACGAACGTCTGGATAACATAACATAGCGTTTAACAATATTCATTCTCCTCCTGTGGAGAATAGGATTTTGGAAGATAGATAAACATAAAAAGTTACGTTTAATATATTATATTTATCAAATTTAAAATGAGAAACTTTACAAACTTTAATTTAAACTTATCAAATTTTCAACGACGTCTTTATTTATTTATTTATTTTTACTTTTACGCTAACTAAAAACGTAATTAGTAAAGAGAAATTATCTCTTCTACTGTTATTTGAAACTGAAGAGAATTTAAACTAAAAAATACGTTACATAAAACAGAAAAAGATTATATGAATTGTTTCTGTAAGAAAATTTTCAACAAAAGTTTGTGGTAATTAGTTTATGAACTAGCATTAAGAAATAACGTTAAAAATAAACTCTAAAATATTTAATTTTTATTTTTTTAAAGGTAAACAGTATATTTCGAAATCACGTGTAAAACAGTTGACGGTGATATACATCATCTCAGCGAGTTTTGAATGGAGTTCAGTACTTTTAAAAGTAAGCTGAACTATAAAATGATTGTTTAGAAAGAAATGAAAAATAAAATACTTATTCAATTTCTCAAAGAAAAAAAGTCACATGTGAAACAGCTGAATTTTATGTTTCTGTTTATCCAACTAAGGGGTTCTGCCACCTACGAGCTACACTCGCCAACCCCATTCAGATACTCCAGATTCGTAAAGCATGCGAATTTGATAGGCTTTAAAAATATAGAATTAAAATTTAAGAAAACAGTAGCGATCTCTCTATAAACAGGTTTCCATTCGTTTTCCTTTAATTGGGGTTTTTAAGACCGAATCAGCTGCTGTTAAGAGATACATTGTCTGTTTTCGTCTTTGATTAAAAAAAATAGTAATAAATTAGAAATTAAGCTAATGTAAAATGAATTAAGTAAACAGAGCCATTGTCTACCAGTATGTTTTAACAACGCTATAAGAAAGTCCTTTTAAATAAGTCATTTTAAATTTCTTTAAATCTGACATGTCTGAAATGCCTCGTTAAATCTGACGTAATTTTCACCAAAGTGTTTCTTTATCTTTTTAATATTCACGTGAAAATAATTTAGTTGTTAGAAATGAAGTATTATTTGTACTGTTTTAGAATTCACAACAATAGTTAAAAAGATTATCTCAAAATATGAAATAAATGTCTTGCGCAAATATATTTTTATATTTAAACTGTTTTGTGTTATTATCAATTGACCATTTTAAATATTACGTAATTTCGTCCTTTTACGACATTTAACGCATAATAATGAATGTGTTATTTAAATTTTTACTTTCTCTCTTAAAATCCATGCGTAAATATAGTTTTTATGGCGTAATTATCCTGCTTTTAACACGTAATCATTGAATTCAAATTTGAAAGTTTTTTTTTCTGTTTATAACAACCACGTGTAAATAAATTTTTAATTTAAAGGAAATATTATTCTTTGCGCTGTTTTTAAAATGGGCAACAATTTAAAATAACACCCTTTTATAAAATATGTAAAAAATATCTCTCGAAATGCTGAAAATTTGAATTAAAAATGGGAATAAATCCTAAAAAATGAGTCAAATTAAAAAAATAAATGCAGTCCGTACGCTGGGAACTTCTAATGTGTGTGCTGGGCAACATATAACTATGATATGTTCCCGCACCATGTTGGTTAAATCAAAGTAAAATTGCGTAATTTGTTACTTCTGTTTGTATAAATATTTTTTATAAAATATAATTATGAGTGTAAAATTATAATGTTTATATATTTAAGTAAAATAAGAGTGTAAGTTCATACAAAAATTATTAAGTTGATTTTAAATATTAAATATATATTTTTAAAAAAATTGTTGTATTGTAAAATAAATGTATAATGTTGAATTGAGTTCGGATCTCAGACAACAACAATAGCCAGACGCCATGGTGTCGTTTTATGACAAGCCAATGGAAAGTGGTGTATAATTAGAAATCGTAAAATCATAAAAACGTTGGAATCAATTTATGGCCTCAATAAAAGTGTTGGGATAAATTTATGGCTTTTCAGACCACCCAAACTTTAAGGCAGATAATAATATTAAACTGTATGTAAGGGGCCATTTGCAGACTGTTAGCTAATAGGCCTATCGAAGTATAATAAAAAATCTTCTCACATCCAATAACAGTGGACTAGACAAAAATAGTTCCACCCACTGCAGGAGTGGTGTGCAAGAAGAATAAGATTTAAAAAAGAGAGTCTGGAAAAAGATGTAGAGGACGCAGGAGCGCTCCTGAAAGCCCGTGCGATGAATCCTAAAAGCCCTAGTAAAGCCCAGGCGAGATGGACATGTCGGAGCGAGCCTAAGCGAGCCTAATCAAGCCTAATTGAGGATGTCTTCCTGAGGTACCTATCGGAGTGAGCCTAATCAAGCCAAATTGAAGATGTCTTCCTGATGTACATATCGGAGTGATCCTAATCAAGCCAAATTGAGGATGCGTTCCTGATGACACATGGCCATGATCCTAAGCAACGCAACAACTCGGAATTTGATGAATAAAGGCCACTATCCACTATATTAAAAAAAAGGTACGACTTTAAACTTTTTCCTTTACCACTTAAGATCATATGAAAAATCACAAAAATACCTTTCTGATATTTTATGGTAGAGAGTAATCCGAGATCCGACAAAACCAATAATTAAATAAGATTAAGGTAATTTTAAAAATGAAAGAGAGTTATTCTTTTAGCAAAAAGAAACAATTATAATAATTAGAGTACGTGAAAATATTGTCTTTTTTTTTAAAGATTAAATATACATAAAACAATGAGAAGCAAACAAAAGTATTGCTTTCTATTTTTTGAATTAATATTATGTTTTTTTTCTGTATATAGTTGTGTTCAATGTAAATAAAATATTTAATCAGGTTTTTAAAAAGTTTCTGCAATTATTTAATTAATAATATTTAAAGTGTGTCAATTTATTTTTATAGTTTTAATTTTAGTTTAATTCATAAGTGGAAGAGTTCGTCTAAATAATTCACAACGCAAACTCTTAATTTTATTCGTAATTATTCAAATTTAATAATTACATTCTGACGCGAATTATAATTTAATTTTATTAATGCTTCGCGTTGCTCTTCTACTAGAATTTAGGTAAATACGATCACTTATATTATTTGAATTTATCTAAGGTATATAAAATTATATACCAATTTGCTATGAGGTTGCTTGGATGATTTGGACCAATTAACAATTTTGGATATAAATTTGATAGTAAATAAACAGGTGTAATTATCTGTCCAGCATCCCCCCTTCATAGTAAAATGGTGCTATGACTCAGGAACGTTCATCTGAGGTCATTAGAATTAATAATAATAATAATAATAAAGGAAAATAAATTTAAGTATTATTTTAATGTCACAATTTTAAAGATATTGTAGGTATGTAAGCTTAATTGATTAAAATTTTATTAAAATTAATTTTATTATTGTGACAATAATGACACACATATAATAATTTTATATAAATAAAATGAATAATATATGTTAGCAAAAAAAAAAGGGAAATGAAAAAAATAATTCAGGGATTTATAATAGGTAAATTTAGGAATTATAATTTTTTTTTCTCTCTTTTCTCTTTTGGTTGGATCTCAGTTACCATTGAGAAATAATGGCATGCACATCACAGATAACACATTTGTAAAAATATTTTTTTTATATACTGTATAAATAATAATAATAAGAATAATGAGTAAAATTTTATAATATGACTGGTATAAAAATGATTGAAATGTCAATAGATCATGATTTTTGAAATTGTATCACCTTGATACAAAAGAAAATTTATGAGTCGTACTACGAAGTAGTAGTACAATATTTACAAAAAAAAAAAAATAAAATAAGATTGTTTTTCCTGTAGAAAAAGACAGATATTTTTCTGTTAAATGAAATTATGTTGTTTTTTATATATACGTGTATTATAAACATTTTAGGGGTATTTATGTGTGTAAAAGAATAATCTACAAAACAACTTCATCTCCTAAGAAATTTTTTTAAATTTTAGTGCTGTTGTTTTTATGTATTTATGCAATTTAGAATATTTTCATACATATGTTGTAATATAGAGAAAATAGTATGAGATGCAAAATAATATTTTAAGAGGTATAGGATCTATTTTGAATTGATATTTTGAAAAAGTATACATTGATTACTAATATTTGTTAAAAATGACTCAGACGTGGACATAGATACACGTATTAAGTTAGTGTCACCATTTGACAATAAAAAGAACAAAAACATTATATTTTTCTTAGAGGAATTTGATAATATTTTGAATTCAAACCAGGAGAAAATAATGCAAGAATATATAGATGAAGAGCCATACGAAAAAGTAAAGGATTTAAATTTGGGTCAAACAGTATATTTAAAATGTATTGGAAAACCAGGCGCATTAGAACCAAAATTTCAAGGACCCTACGAAGTTACTAAAAAGTTTAGAAACTTTAATTATTTATTACAATATGTTCCAGATAAATCAATAGAGCCGATCAAACGACATATGGATCAGCTGTACGCTCCGAAATATGCAACAGGTCATACAGAGGCGGAAATTACGAATTTACAAGGGTCTCAGAAATAAATTAAGGGTGATAAAAATTACAAAACTAAATGTGACATTTGTCAAAGAAAATCACACTCAACTGAAAATTGTTGGTTCAAATTGAACAAAAATACGAGTCAAAAGGGTGACAAACTGACTAAAAAGTCTTATAAAAAAAATAATAAATATTCTGAGAATGTAGACCCATATTTAAAGTATCAAATAGATTATGATAAAAATATGTCGTTATATGGTTATACACCATATACAAACTTATACGGGGATGTTATACAAGATCATTACCCTTTCCCCCCTCCCCAATATTATCCATGGGATATGAATGGGTATTAAAAATAAATCAAAATACATAATTAATCGAATTTCAAAATTTAAAAAATTTTCAAAATTTAAAAATAAATTTTTCTAAAAAAAAAAAAAAAAAATGAAACAAAATTAATAACTTGCCTTTTTAAAATTCAAAATAATAATAAGAAAGGATAGGAACATGGGAACGCCAATTTGTCTCAGGGTTACAATATTGAGCAAATGTGCAGGGCGCACCCGAAAACATACTTATAAAATTATGTAATGCGCTTCACAAAATTTCACTGGAGCAGTGAAATATTTATCTCCAGGCAAAAGTTATATATATATTTTTTTTCGAATATGAATTAGAAAATATAAAATCTTAACAAAGCCAAATAACATTAAAACTTAATTAATTTAATAGTAAATAATGTTGGAATAATTTTCAAAAAAAAAAAAAAAAAAAAAGAGAATTTTTTCTGTCTTCTATAAGGGTAGCCTTTGCTAATAGCCTTACAATTTAGATGACAGAATTTCAGAATTACTCTTTAAAATGAGTAGGTGTAAGCTATAGGTTCAGGGTAGTTAGAACAGCTTTATAGCATACTCATATATATATTTTTTTCTTATATAAATATATGGTTGACAAGGAATAAATTATTAGTGCACTCTATATTAGGATAGCGGTCAGCTATAAGCCTAAATATAATAAAATATACAAAAAGTGCTAAGATTTATTCCGGTAGTTCAATTACAACTTATATGCTAAAGTCTATAATTTAGACAGCAGGGATAAGTTTTATGAACAAAAGTGTTATAAAAAAATTTAAAAAAAGGATTTTGGTGTAGCACACTGGTTTTTAAAAAAACATATATATGTATAACAATGGACAAGGCAAGTTATTTCAATATGATTGCACACAAAATTATAGTAAAAAAAAAACACAAATAAATAATTATAGTAAAATTAAAATTTTCTCACCAAAGGCTTTCTGTATAGGGTGCAATTTTGGCCTACGGCTGGGTATGCACCAACACCAACAAAATATTTGTAGAAAAATTATTTATCAATTCATCAATATATAGTCATCACTTAGTTATAAATTTCAGGATTCTTGGCTGAAAAAGGAATCGAAGAAAAAATTAAGTATGGTATAATTACTAGATGTTATGCTCAGAAACAATAAAATTAGTACTATTATATTGTAAAAAGCAGCATTTTGAGTTTTATTTAGGAAAACTTTTGATTTTTAGGTTTTACACATTTATGGAGTGTCTAGCTCAGTGTATAGTTCCTAGATTTAATAAAAAAAATAATAAATAAAAATATAAGTTGGTGTTGTTTTCAAAATAAATAACAAAAGGTATAGCAATTAGCATTTACAGTTAAAATTTATGGAATTTTCAGCAAAATTAACATTAGACAAACATAGTTTATATTATATTTAACTTGATAAGCTAATTTACTTTTATTAACGGTATTCAATTAGAATTAAAGTAGGCTTAAATTCAAGTTAAATTAATTAATAACATTGTTGTAGTGTGAAATTTTATGTAAGACTATTATATTTTTATTGTATATATAAAAATATGCAAATTTAATAATTAATAAAATGTATTAGCAAAATTATTTAATATAAATATTAAATGACATCTTGCTGAAATCAGCTAGAAATTAGATTTTTTTTTTTAATGAAATATTTTATAAATTTATGTTATTTTAGAATTTAACCCTTTTTTTTTTCTCTTTACTTTCCCTTAGAATTAAATGCAATTCTAAATTTAACACATATAAATATACATAGTATTGATAAATTTGAGTGTGTGAGTTCATAAAATTTTTTTTATATATATAATTTGGCCAATTTAACATAAGGAAACAAAATAAATAAATAAATATATTTATATATATTGGCCTTATTTTTATTAAAATAGGTAGTGTGGCTTAATAAATTTATTTACTTAATTTTTTTTATAGTACGTACAGTAATTATTTTAAAAACTTGATCTATAAAAAAAATTGGAGGTGGTTGTTTGTGAGTATACAAAGATTTTTTTCTGCTGGCAGAAGTTCTTTGGTCCGGCCGGGTACTCATAGATGGCTGCATACGATGTTACGTAGTAATTATCATTTACTTTTGTTTGTTTTTTTTAAATTATACAAGTGTATTAATTACATTTTTTTATAATTAAATAATAATTATTAATGTTGGATTAATAATAATAATTTATTATCTTTTATTTTTAAACATATCATTAAATTTTAGACAGTAGAATTCACATACGGAATGTTAATGATAAATAAAATTTTGAATAAATAAAATTTTATTTCATTCAGTAAAAAAATAAATAAATATGAAAATTTAACAATCTTTTAAGATAGAATTGTTGGCTAAATAAATAATAATTTAAGACACAAAAATTGTTCTCTTCTTCGTCAATGGCATTTTCTGACAACACTATTGAATAGTATTAAATGAAGGTGCATTTTTAAGGTCAGCGTAATGCATATTTTGCATTTTGAGAGGCTGTAGAAGTCATATTTCCGTGTTGTTTACATTTTAATAGTAAACAATATCATGAATCAAAATTTGTGTTTGTTAGAAAGGTCTAAAAATATACAATGTAATCAGTTAAAGAAAATTATATGCATTTTTTTTTAAATCCTGAAAGGCAATTTGGTTTAGATTTGAACCTGACGGCATAAAAAGCCACCCTCGCTTCAGTTGTAGTATGAGGCAGGAGAATTCAGATGCTAGAATCGCCATTTTTCCCCTGCAAAATAATAAAAAAAAAGCAGAAGGTTTACATTAGATACGATACAAATACATACACTGTTTATGCATAGATTATGTTTAAAATTACATACAGGCATGCACAGTGAGTTAAGAAGAAAGTATATCAAGAAATTATACTAATTAATAAGGTAATTACAAGCATGAAATGGTTTTAAATACATACCTTTGGGAAATCGTAAAATTTTGTCACAGCACAAATCATCTCGCAGAAAGCGATTAGTAGCTTGACCAACCCCTCGTTTCGAAAGAATCGGGGACGTTCAAAACTGGTTTCATTCTCTCCCCCTTCTTTTTTTTTTCTCTCTTTCTCGTATCGGGTAAAGTTGGAAAGCATTGCGTAATGATACATTAAAGGAGATGAAATAGCTTGTATATTTTGACCTATCATACATGTTATAAGTAACAAATAAATAAAATAATGTAACAAGTCTGTATACAATATTTTTCTGATTATAATTTGAATACATCAGATTAATTATGTGAAAAATAACATGTCATATTACAAGCATTGTATTTACTTTTATTCAGTATAAAATGTGTTTTAAATGAAACACTGTGTCATAAGGTTATATGTGATGAAATAATATGTCAAATGCGTATGCCATTATTTTTCTTGTAATTAGGTTTATTTCGGCCTATTAGTTTCATACAAAATTATAGCTTTGAATGTATTTTGGACACTTAAACTGTAAAGTTACAAAATTATTAAACATGTGTGTGGTAAAGAAAAAAGGCTTCGAGAAAGACGTCTGATTGTCAGTACAGAGGTCTTCTATAAATGTGAATGTCAACAGACAACTATGCTATCATGTGTTGAACTTTCTGTTATGAAAAAATAGAAGAACTTCTTATAAAATATACCAGAACCATTGATAATTGAACGCTCTTTTGTTCTGACGTTTTTGAACAGTCTTCGCTCAAAAACTGTGTAGATACACAGTCATATGGACACGGACATTCTTTTAAGCTTTACAAAAAAAATAAAACCAGCAATCAGTTTTTTTTTTCTGACACCAGGAGAGATGCTGGGCAACATATAACTATGATATGTTCCCGCACCATGTTGGTTAAATCAAAGTAAAATTGCGTAATTTGTTATTTCTGTTTGTATAAATATTTTTTATAAAATATAATTATGAGTGTAAAATTATAATGTTTATATATTTAAGTAAAATAAGAGTGTAAGTTCATACAAAAATTATTAAGTTGATTTTAAATATTAAATATATATTTTTAAAAAAAATTGTTGTATTGTAAAATGAATGTATAATGTTGAATTGAGTTCGGATCTCAGACAACAACAATAGCCAGACGCCATGGTGTCGTTTTATGACAAGCCAATGGAAAGTGGTGTATAATTAGAAATCGTAAAATCATAAAAACGTTGGAATCAATTTATGGCCTCAATAAAAGTGTTGGGATAAATTTATGGCTTTTCAGACCACCCAAACTTTAAGGCAGATAATAATATTAAAGTATATGTAAGGGGCCATTTGCAGACTGTTAGCTAATAGGCCTATCGAAGTATAATAAAAAATCTTCTCACATCCAATAACAGTGGACTAGACAAAAATAGTTCCACCCACTGCAGGAGTGGTGTGGAAGAAGAATAAGATTTAAAAAAGAGAGTCTGGAAAAAGATGTAGAGGACGCAGGAGCTCTCCTGAAAGCCCGTGCGATGAATCCTAAAAGCCCTAGTAAAGCCCAGGCGAGATGGACATGTCGGAGCGAGCCTAATCAAGCCTAATTGAGGATGTCTTCCTGAGGTACCTATCGGAGTGAGCCTAATCAAGCCAAATTGAGGATGTCTTCCTGATGTACATATCGGAGTGATCCTAATCAAGCCAAATTGAGGATGCGTTCCTGATGACACATGGCCATGATCCTAAGCAACGCAACAACTCGGAATTTGATGAATAAAGGCCACTATCCCGTATATTAAAAAAAAAGGTACGACTTTAAACTTTTTCTTTTACCACTTAAGATCATATGAAAAATCACAAAAATACCTTTCTGATATTTTATGGTAGAGAGTAATCTGAGATCCGACAAAACCAATAATTAAATAAGATTAAGGTAATTTTAAAAATGAAAGAGAGTTATTCTTTTAGCAAAAAGAAACAATTATAATAATTAGAGTACGTGAAAATATTGTCTTTTTTTTTTAAAGATTAAATATACATAAAACAATGAGAAGCAAACAAAAGTATTGCTTTCTATTTTTTGAATTAATATTATGTTTTTTTTTCTGTATATAGTTGTGTTCAATGTAAATAAAATATTTAATCAAGTTTTTAAAAAGTTTCTGTAATTATTTAATTAATAATATTTAAAGTGTGTCAATTTATTTTTATAGTTTTAATTTTAGTTTAATTCATAAGTGGAAGAGTTCGTCTAAATAATTCACAACGCAAACTCTTAATTTTATTCGTAATTATTCAAATTTAATAATTACATTCTGACGCGAATTATAATTTAATTTTATTAATGCTTCGCGTTGCTCTTCTACTAGAATTTAGGTAAATAGGATCACTTATATTATTTGAATTTATCTAAGGTATATAAAATTATATACCAATTTGCTATGAGGTTGCTTGGATGATTTGGACCAATTAACAATTTTGGATATAAATTTGATAGAAAATAAACAGGTGTAATTATCTGTCCAGCAGTGTGAAAGGATCTAAAAATGATTAAATTCCTATGTATAGTTTTTGCTCCCATATAATGTTTTTAATGGAACGATTTTGACCAACTTTAATAAGAAAATCTCTTAAAATAATTACTTGATTTAAAAACTGTCAGAATCAGCGAGTTTATCAAACATTTCTATATAATGGCACTTATTTTCATATTTTTGTATGCAGTAGTTTTCTTAATATTAACGAAGAAATACCCACAGTCACAAAAAATTCATTAACGACGGCGGTGACAGCATTAGTTACTTTTTTTTTTTTTTTTTTTTTTTTTTTTTTTGAAATAGAGAGAAACAAGGTGATAGGAGGGTGGGTCTATATTCTACGACATACACTCATCAAACTCCGTCAAGACACCACAAGCTATAAAAACGCGTTAATTTGCATTTTTTTTTTTTAAATATCAGAACATCGAGGGATAGTATTACGACCAGGTTGCCATTCATTTCGCTTTGACTGTGAAAAGTTTTCTGTTCATAAGGCCGCACGCACCGCTATTGCGACAGCCTGCGGCTGTTGTCGTGATTAATTAAGTGATATCAGTTACACATGAGAACAAAGCTGTATAAAATATTTTACTAAACATTGCTCAAGCACTTTTATAACGTCTGGAAGAAAAGTTATTTATTACAGGCTTCTTGAAAATCGTTTTAAATATGACGTTTTAAATATACATTTTTAAATATAATGTAATTTTCACCACAAATGATTATTGCACTGAACAATTTATTATTGTAATGGTTTTTTTTTCTGTTTATAATCACCTATGAATATATTTTTCAATTGTGTTTAAACTTTTTTGGAAATTGTTGACCTTTTGGAATCTCATAGCTGTAGTTGAAAACGGCTGTTTCAAACTATGAATTAAATCTCTTCAGATAATGTAATTTTGAATAAAAAAAATTATGTAAAACTTCAAAACTTCAAATTCAAAATCTGCACACTTTACAGGTACACCACAATCGATTCCAGTATTTGCCTCCAAAGTAGAGTTACACTATTATCCATAGTTTTTATTTGATAAAACTTATTTAACTGAACTTGCTTGACCGACTTCAACTTTAAATATCTCTTTAAATGCTTTATGTTATTTAACCACTCTCAACTTCATCGTATTTTTCATGCGTTTCTCTATAAAAATACCAGAATTCATGTTTTATATACAGTAGATGCTCCAGCATACGCCGAGAAACTGAAAAGGTTATTAGAAATCGATGACGTCTGCTGCAATGGTAATTAATTTGGTTTAAATAGTGCCTTATTTCAATTAATCCGGCACCTAAAAGGGAGGGAAAAGTTAGTGTCCCTATTTCTTAGCTTTAAGAATTCACCTAATTTTACTCGATTTTATTAACGCTAAAATTCGTGGATCCCGATTATGTAAGGGTTCGTCAATGCGGCTATCGCCAAATTGGATTTGTTTATAGCAAGCTGCTTTTGTTGCCAAATTTGAATATTAAAGTATAGCCAGATATAGCGAGAATTTGATTCTACTGGATACCATTACGTACGTACGTGTGCACGTACGTGGTTTTTGTGCGAATATATTAAAAAGACGAATATGATTTTTTTAAGGTTACTTTATTTTATAATAAGATAATATAGCGTATGTTTAAAGAATATGAAAGTTGCGACTATAGTTATACCAATGAAATTAAATTAGCTAGAAATTGCGTTTTCTAAAATATAAATTAACAATGAGCACAATTATGGAAAAATTCATTATTTTTAATCCACTGTCTTTTTACAAAATGTTAGGAACCTTGAATTTCAAACTTCTATGTCGTGTGATCTACCTTGTGTGATGGAAGAGCAGGTCCTGTAACAATATAGACGGATAGGTGGGAAAACAATCATTTACTTTCCCTATACCATTAAGATCCAATTTTTATATAGAAATCTGTTCCTTATTCATATTTTGTGACCGCTTAGTACTGGTCGGAACTTCTTACTTGTTTGTTATATACCGTACTATGCGTTTTACAAATTATTATGTAAAGCCCAAGAAAGTAAATATTGCATTAAAAAATATATACATTCCGTCAAACAGTTAAAAGAAACATGAAATAATATGCACTGTGCATTATGAAGGATGTACATGTAGTTAAAAAATAATAATAATAATAAAATATCTTTAACATAAAACTTAAATCTACGATATGTTGGAAGATTGTAGACTGTACCAGATGCCCACTTCTAGTATAGCTTTGCTAATGTAATTCCTCATTTTAATACGGATTTTTTCCCACTATGTCTGATGGTACGGAGGCCGGTGTGGAGTCATACACAAACTCATAAACTTTTAACAAAACAGGCTTTTTTTTTTTTTTTTTTTTTTTTTTTTTTTTTTTTTTTTGTGGCCGTGATCGTTGCATGAAATAGTTTTCACAATATGTTATAGCTTATTAAGAAATATGTATATTATATAATAAGAAATTCACCTTTTATTATGGTAAGAATGCTAACAGATAAGAATGCATTCCTTTCTTTAAACGAGCTTTTCTACGGCCTTTTTAAACCCTCACCCCCCCTTCCCGTATGAGTCAACCCTTTTCCCAGTGTAGTCGGTTGCCCTAAAGAAGAATGTTGAAAATCAAGAAACTGCGGCATTTGTTGACGATGTTGCTCTTCTTAGCGTTCAGCTTCTTCAGATGATTGGAATTGCAAACAACTGAGCAGGCGCATCAATTTGAAATTTTAATTGTTCCAATAAATTAGAAAATAATTCGAAGGATTCACGTTTATTCACGTACCAATATCACTGCTCCAAAATAACGATTTCAGCTAAAATGTGGTGGATTTGTATATCTTAGTACACTTTATGTTCCTGCAAATTTTTTTTACAGTCAGAGAGAAACACTTAGTAATTGTTCATTGTAAGTATAAAAATGTGAAAAAGAAATAATAAATAATTTTATGTTTTCTCACAATTTGTGCGACATATATGTTAGTGAGTACGGTAATAAATGTTTAAGAAAAAAAATATTGTTCTTTAGAATTTCTACAGTTTTATTTTTTTTCGAATCTTTAAATATTTAGCCCTAAAAAATCGTGAAGCGCAATAGACATGAGATATAATATTTAAAGTTTTATAGTGCCAGGAGCATAGTGTGCATAATACACTAATAAATAAGGAAAATCATTTTTCACATACAACATAATATTATTGTGTCTGCTTTTGTGTCCGTGTTCCACAGGGAAATAACGACTACTTTTTTTATCTATTTAGACCCCTATAAGAAAAAAAAAAAAAAAAAAAAACATTTGTGCCAAAAATTTATTTTTCAAATTTTTTCTTAAAAAATATATTGCCTTTCTTTTTCTTCGTTTATTTTACTTTATCTTGAAATTTAAACCACACATGTACAGATGGATTTGTTTGTGAAGAATAGAGTTCCGTATTAAAATACTGTCTGCAATTGCATATGCAAATTAAAACCAGCATTTAATTAGGTATACCCAGGAATGAGAGCGCTCTGCTCCAAATGGCCTCTTGCTACCACTAAATTTTTATAGTATTTCTCGCCGTATTTAATGACAGAATTTTTGATATTCTATAAAATAATGAATACTATTAAAATTTAGTGGTGAAAATCAAACATTTGGGTCAGAGTGATCTCATCCCTAGGTATGCCTGGGATCATTGTGCCGGTATAATTGAAGAGAATTTACATTTCCTAATTTCTCTGGAGATACTTTGTAGATTCTATGTATCTTGGTTTTAGCTCTTCGCTGCGAAATCTTTGAATAGATAATATAGTAATATGATTTAAATAGATAATTATCCTAATTGTATTATATCCTGTATATTGTATATTATATTGTATTGTATCCTGACCCTATTTGATTTCATCAGTAAAATGTTACTATATCCTTCTATTTTCTTTCTATTTTAGACTAACCATACATTCCGCAAATGACAGGCGCAATTTCTTCATTCTCTTATATACTAAATTTTTTCTTGTTGCTGTTTAGTGATTGTAGATTAAAAAATCTTTCTGGTAATGCATTATATATATATATATATATATATATATTCTAATCTGAAAGTGGCTAACTAGAAATACGAAAATAATGAAAATATTCCCTTGAAGTACTATTAAAATCTGGCAGCACTGCGCACGAATTCATCTACTTTCACGTGTTCACAAGCTATCTCCCAAGACAGCATGATTACGTGAAAAAAAAAAGACAGAATGATATATTGGACACATTGTTCCTATAAATTACTTTATTAATAAATATTATCTACTTAGAGTTTCTGGTTTAAATAAAATATATCTTTCTTAAAATTTAACCAAAAATCATGTGATGAAACTCTAAATTCCCATAGACGAATACAAATTTCTTATAACAAAAATTGCCATTCATATAATCAATATTTTTTTCGGGTTATGCTGCGTGTTTAATCACAACCCACTAAGCAGTTCAATTTTTTATCCTGTCAACGCAATTGATAGCTTCTTTACAAAAAAATTTCGCATTTTGTGGTGTAAAAGAGTAAAGTGTTACCTTAAAAAATAATAAAAAGATAAATAGATTTAAATATATTTTGAAAGACTCTTTTCTGCATATTGGATATATTTTTCTGCTGTTCCAATTAGTTTCATAATTTTCAAAAATTAAGGTCAAGAAACTCTTTAAAATGTCTTTATTAAAAGTATGCAATAACGACAATAATTTAAACTAGGAAAAACTGTTTATTTTGTTTTCTTATAACATGATTTAAAAATACGATAATAATAATTAAAGAAAAAGTTAAACGTTCTACAGAACGGTCACTGAAAAAAAACAATACTTCTTCAATAAAGATGCTGCTTTGCATGCATAAATGTGAAGCAAGAAGTGTATGACACCTCAACTTCGTTGAAGTAATTGGAGTGAGCTATGATGAAAGTAGATGGTGTCACATTTGGAACAATATTCTTTTAATGAATGCATTGCATAGCTGCATGAATTATTTTTCAATGGAGAATGTGTGATTTTCTGATATGCTATCGTTGTAAAGGCAATCATCCACTTTGTACTATTTAGCGCAGTTTCTGAAAAATTCTACTACTTTTATTTTGCTCAAATATTTTATGTTTAATTACATGTTTCTAACTCTCGAGAATCTAGCACAGTCCTATAAAATGATGCCTGCTGGATCTTTTATAATAAAGCTAATGTAGTAACGTAATACTCCAACGTATAGGAATTCATTTACTACCATTGTCTTAAAAATGACTGCAGTCTGTGTGGCCTATGAAACTATATGCTCTATAATGTGTATTAGGTACATTTAGATGCTATTTAGCGACTTTTCTGACAATCTACAACTCTTATTTTGTTCAAATATGTTTAATTACTAGTTTCTGACTGTCAAGAATCCAGCAGAGTCGTATAATCATTTATAGTACTTTATACGACATACTAGTACCTTTTACAATAAAGTTATTGTAGTAAGATAATATTGCAATGCATAAGAATTGATTTTCCAGCCTCGAGTTTAAAACATGAGAATTGATTTATATATTTTTTCGGATATTCATATAAAATTGTTAAGCTGCATAGTGACAACTTTTAAAAAGTAAAAGAAACATTTTTGAATCAATATATGCCTTAATAATAAAAAATAAGTTTTAGATAGAAAATTTAATAATGAAGATTTTGATGACATACGTTCAGTAAAATAATATGTATCAGATAAAATATTGTTGCACATAGTTAACTGGAGGTCGGTACGGATCCGACAGGAATCCGACAAAAAAAGTCAACCAAACACACGTAAATCCGACACCGATCCGAACCAGAAGTTTTTAATAAAATCTATTATTTTAATACAGTTTTGAAAAAATGGTCTACAGTTACATGCCTAATATCAAATTTAATTTTTTTTGTATAAAAATGAGCAAATATATACTCATTAATGTTCGTATGAATAGTTTTTTTTTATTTCAAAATGTTCAGGATTTTCTTTTAAAAAATCGACCAAATCCCAGCTTCATCCAAAAGAGTTCATAGGCAGCCCAAACAATAAAGCAATGAAACGAAAGCGCCAATACAACGAGATTCGAGCTATATCAAGTTCAGGTTACATGATGCAGAAAATGATGCAATTGTATATTGGAAATTTAATAGTTTTTTTTTTTTTTTTTTTTTTTTTTTTTTGAGGTTTAATTGGTAAAGCTTTTCCGACATCATTTACTCTATCAAATATTTTATTTTATCTGGATTTAAAAAGACTTTATCTTTTATCTTAATTGTTTTGACAATCACTATTTTTTTACTCTCAACATCTGCTTGTGATAAACTCCATGAATCAGTTATCTACTGACACGACACATAAAAAATCTTTAGATGAAAATACAGGGCCGTCGAGTACAAAATTTACAAGTCTCCCAAGATCCCAAGGATATTAGACCCTATCCCAAGAAAACAGCTTCAACCACAAAGGGTGCAAAATGTAAAGTAAAATCGTTAATATTTATTGATATGATTGTCAAGAAAGTCTTGATGAATAATTTAAAGTTAGAGATTAATTTTCGAAAAAGTGTGTTAATAGGATTTTTTAATTTTTTTGGAATAAAAATTTCTGAAACAAAAATATGTCAATGTGATTTCTTTTTTAAAATTTACTAAAATATTTCAAGATTTATCATAAAAAAATTTATGACACAACAATTGAATTGCCTGCATGTATGTATTTTTTTTATTTACATAACAATGTATCAAGTCTCCTTTGCAAGTGTATTGATTCTTCCCTCCCCATACCTCCCCCACTTATTACCATAATTTAGAATCTTAAAAATATTTGCTAATAAACAATAGCAAAAATATTAGTATACAAAACACAATAAAAAACTTTTTTCATTATTATCTACCTTAAGAATAATACAACTTTGACCAGTTCAAAATAAATAAATATATAAATACATAAATAAAAAAAAGTGGGATTCCCAGAAATTACTTTTTAAACGCACCAAAATTATATTTTATTACTTTAAAGTCAACATCGAAAATATAAAGGGAATTTTGGAGTTATATAAACAGAACTCATTGCAGTAACGGAATAGTATCGAAAACTTTTAAACACTTTATCCTCAGAATAGCATTTTCGAAAATGTCGACTTCCCTAACTCTGTCAATCAATCAACTTGAATATTAAAAAAAAAATTAAATTAAATGCGAAATATTGTTCTGAAATATGAATAGCTCACTAAATTTCCTGGTTTTGTAAGAACATCTCTCGTCATCAAAAGAGACTTTCTTTCATTTTTTGATTCCAGAAAACAGCCAAAAATTTGTAAAATTCAAAATATTAGAGCTCTGTAAGTTTCGGTTGTGCAAAAATTAAATTTTGAGCGTTTTACTTGATAGAGCATGGACGTTTTCTAAATACGTCGTGTAATGTTTGGGACCTGATGAAAATTTTAAATTTGCATCTTTTTAAAGATATCTACTTTGATATAAATGAATTTTCATATCATGAAGTGCATTAATTGAAACATATTTGTGATTAAAACTGCACCTCTAAAATTACTGGTTTATACATTAGATATTGATCAATAACAATATAAAACACCCTGTATAATTATTGCATGCAAATATTTAGTAATATTGAAAACATTCTTTATGGATAAAATTATTATGTCGTAGGCTAATTGAGAAATCCGGCTCTTTGCAATATATATCAAGTTCAAAGAAGTAATGCAGGATATCAAAAATTCTTTCTTACAATTAGATTCGAAATTTATAAAACCTTGAATGCAGTCTAATGTTCATAAGATGACCATTTTATTTTATTATTACGTTGCCTCAAATCGTCTTTATTAGACGGTAAGATTGCTTGAATAGAATAATTTCGTAATGTCTAAACACTAACTTAAGCTTTTATATTAATAAATATCATTTTTAGTTATATTTTTCTGGTGTCAATATTTATTATTAATTTTAAATGTAAAATACTAATCAAAATCCTTTGGCTGTACTATTATCGATTACTCAACTTACTGTCTAAGCTTCCGTGTTCAGAATAGGACTTCAAAGACTTTCTTTTTAATTTCCATGGAAATGGACGTTCTAAAATTATCCAGACACCATTAGTTAAGATTGGATTTACCCATGGAAAGAGTAAATTAGAGCCCTGGCGATAAAGTTTCTTAGACGTCCGCAATACTTCTTAAATCGTAATTCATGTAAAAAGGGAGAGTTTTAGAAAGTGATAATAATACTTTTCAAAAATCGTTTATATTAATTAAATTAATTTTTTGGTTTATATAAATCTTTTTATAATTTATTTTATTTTCAATCAAATTATTTTTTATTTTATAAGTTCGTTCTATAAGTGTAATTGATTTTTCAATTAATTTTCAGCCGTGAAATTACGCCCGAAATTATTGAATATTCAAGTAATTGCCTATTTAATTTTCAAGTTCGTACTGTTTGTGATTTCTATACATAATATATCCTAGGTATATAATAATACGTACACATAAACGTACACATATTTTGTGTTACTGGCAATAGAAGGCAATTACAAGTAGTTTTTCATACCAACATATACAGAAATATTGCAGGTTCTAGGTTGTAGTGATTTTATATGTAATGTTTTCTTAAAAGTTACATATTAAAAATGAATCTTGAAAAAATACATTTTTAAATCATAATAAATGCTTTCATTCTTTGTATTTTTTTCTTCCCATTGTATCCGAATAAAGGATTCAAACTTTCAAAGTTAAAAAGAAATTGTATTCATGTAATAGCGTAAAATTTATTCTAGAATTATCCACTTTTTATCCACTGAGCATATCACAAACTGTGCGAAATGGAATTATGATTTTATTTATATTTTCTTCATATTTCTAAACCCTTACGCCTGAAAAAAAAGTTACTTTACTGAGTTTTTTTTTAAGGTTATATTAAAATTTAATGGAAATAAAACACGTAAACTATAAAAATTATATTATACATTTTAAAACACTATAAACCATTTCAATAAATACTTTTTTATCACACTGATATGATTGCATGAAATATGTAATTTTTGTAAAATGTAATTTTTGCCAAATTTACTTTCCAGTATTTTTTTAATTATTTAAACAAAATCTTTTAACTTAATTTTGTAAGAAAAAACATAAAACGTTCTAATATTTTTTTTATTATACAGTTTTGTGAAATAAGATAAATTTTAAGTTTTAGGTATAAGTATAAAATATCTGTGTTGTCACTTAATTTTCTCTCATGAGTCAAAATAAATCCTTTACAGGTAACTTTTAAACAAGTAAAGACACTGAATATTTAACTAGAATTACCTAGCTTTTAATTTTATAAATATTAATTTTAATTTAATTTATTTTGTTCCTTCAAAGTGTCCTATTGAAATTTTATTTAACACTTTTGATACAGACATATTCCATCTCCATTCATTTCTCATTAATATTCTTAAATCAATCTTATCTCTAATGGTCAAATTGAAAAAATAAAATGATAACGGAAATAATTTTAATGAATAACGAAGAAAATATTAGAATTAAATGTGCATAATATAATCCAAATAATTTATTCTCTAATTATCAATCTCGTAATTATACCAAAAGTATTGCATTACAAAACATCTTAACCTTTTCTATACAATACATTACCACAACATTCAGGTTAATTAAAGTATTATTTCATTTCTTAATCTGTTAAGCAACATTTCATAAAGATTTTATTATTTATAAAGTTTTTTAAATTTTAAATTCAGGTAAAATCTAAATGAATAAATATTCTATTGATTAAAAAAGATAAAAAAATGTAAAAAAAAGTATTTTACAGTTTATTATGCACAAAATGTATAATTTTACTAGTACACGAGTCTTCTAAAATATATTAAATGCTGCTGATAACAATTGAATTTATATTTATTACACTGAAAAAATGAAACGAAATTTACAGTCTACAACACGCAAAAATTCATAATAACAGAAAATAATTAAATAGACTAATTTGATATTAAAACGAAAGTGTAACATGCGGAGTATTGTATTACATTAAAAAAAAATGAAAAATGATAATTTAAACTGAATTTAATTTCTAATTAATTTCCTTATTTTCTATTAAATATCTTGTTACAACGGTTTAAAAAAAGAAAAATATTCATAAAACTGTATAATGCTAATTAATATTGTAAAACACATTTAATCCTAGGCAGCAAAGCATGATAGTAAAACAATGTTTTGCTGAAAACCAAAAGATTATATGAAGTTTCAGAAAGAATGTAAAGGTAATTAAAAATTTAAATCATATATTTAATCCTAGTAAGAAATAAATAGTAGTGAAACGATGCCAAGGTCTTTGATACCATCAGATTCTTTAACGCTTCAATAACATTGAAAGGTTAATTAATATTTTGAAATATAGAGGCAGTTCGGGTATTATGGAATATAATTTTATTTTTATTTGTAAATTAATTAAAAAAATATGATAAATTAAAAATTAATAAAAAAACAACATTGACAATTTCTTAACACATTTTTATACATTTCAAGTGAAAGAAAAAATACATACCAATAGATAAAGTTAAAAAATGCTATAAAAAGTGATAGAAAATCTTTATTAAGATTGACGATCGTTTCGTTGCACAAACGGCAACATTTTCAAAATCATTCAACGATATTTTTTTTAAATTATGTGAAAATATTTTCTATCGTTGAATGATTTTGAAAATGTTGCCGTTTGTGCAACGAAACGATCGTCAATCTTAATAAAGATTTTCTATCACTTTTTATAGCATTTTTTTAACTTTACCTGTTTATAAGTGATTATTATACATGTATTTATTTACATAACAATAGTTTAAAAAAATTACACTTTTCGAGTAATGGCAACCATTCGGGTAATAAGAAATAGCGTCACAAAGAATATTAAAATTTCACGAAAAAACACGATTTAAAAGAAGAACAAAAACTATTTAAGGAGTAAACATTTGTATTTCATCTATAAATCATTAGATTCTTTTTAAAAAATAGACTCATCTTGAAACAGTTGTTAGCAAATACTCCATATCACCCAACACACCATCTTGAAAAATATAACATTTTCTCTGATGAAGAAGTCAGCATAGAGAAAAACTGAGTAACACAAGAATAAATATAACTGTTTAACTTTATACTGAATTAGGTTAACATCACTGACAAAAAGATTTTGTTATTAATTCCAAATTTGTAAAATTTACCTGCGAAAAACGGTAAAAATTAAGAATAATACTTTATTTTACCGTGTCGCTCCAACAACAGGTATCAAAACAGAACTGAGCACAGTGCCTCATAGGAGACTAGGCAGTCATATGACAGATTTACGCTTCGATGTAACACCGTATGCGCCAGATATTCATATTGTCCGACCATGCCACATTAACCGAACTTACTCTATATTTAATCTTAGGAAGCAAGGCGTATTATATAATAAATTTTAATATGCTGTGAGCCAAAAGATTCTATTTAGCTTGAAAAAGCTAATTAAAATTTAAAATTTTATTTTGCTAATTAAAATTTGAAACATATATTTAATACTAGGAAGAAGAGCATTGTAGTAAAACACTTTTAAATTTCTAGAAACTACTTTGAAAAGACATAATCACTATCCAAATATTCTTACAACTTATTATATTAAGATAAAATACGGAATAAATGTAAGTACGGAATAAATGTAGTAATCATATAATCTCCTGATTTTGAACAGTGGCATTTTGATAACATTTTTTGTGTAAAAACATTCGTAAAATATGATGAAAACTCTCGTATAAGTTTGAAAAATGATATAAAATTTATTTTAATTTAATTATAACATTATACATTTGATTTATGATTTCAATATGCCGCATAAATTGCTAAAATACTGCTTGATGAGTATCTATCTGTATTATAAAGGACAAACGTATCTGTGCGCAACGCATACGTCATTTTGCGAATGGCAACAATTTGAAATTTGAAATAAAATTTTAGTTTTGCAATTTTCTCTACTGCGAATTTTTAAACTTCTAAACATCGCACAATTTAAATTTTTACACCGTCGTATAAGCAAAAAAATGCTCTTTTAAATGCAATTTGTTTGTAAGCTGTATCTCAATTTATTTTTGAGATATTAATTTTTTTGTTGTTTTTAATACCATTTTTCTTATCCTGGCAACAAAAGTACCCCATTTCTATTGAAAGTTATTGAAAGTAAACGAAAAATAGTCGAAAATAGGAGATACTGTATCTTTTTGTTGCCATTTTCTCCCAAAACCTGAAAAAAAAATATCGGCTATGTCAAGAATATTGTCTGTTATTCCGTGATAATGTTGTCATATGCATACTCTTCTGTAGACGAAGTTTGAGACTGGATTGCAAAAGCGGATTGCTTTAGCGGACGCAAATGACGTCATTTAAAAGCGTGTATTTTAATTCTTAAACCTGAATTATGTTTTGTAGATGTGCGTCATTTTCACAGCTCAGCTGCTTTGAAATTTTTCACAGGTGAAAATGCTTCACTTTTGAAAATAATGTAATCGAAATCACACACTGATAAAACGCAATGTTTTACAAAAATTACGCACTATCTGTTTTTTCTTTTAAATATCCCCACTTTTATATTTTAATTTTAAAAGCATTTGATGAAATTTCTTCAAAATGGTGAAAATTAGACAGCTTTTTTTATTGCAGACAAGAGAGAAATACTGAGGTATTTTTTATCTTTATTCATGCTATTTTCTGATAAAAATTCATAATTGTTGATAAAAATTGTTGTATAGGGATTAGTATCGCAAAATCCCATTAGGAGCAGAATATTATATTAGGGGCATAATAACGGAAAATGACATACTGCTTTTTAAAACACGCATTTTTCCTCATAAATTTTCTATATTGTTTTTCCTTCTGCACGTGTATTGATACTAAGTTTCAGGCACTAGGCGAAATGCTTATTTAAGTGAATATGAAGTCATATTTAAATGAAAACGATCATTTTCTTAGATAAAACTAAACATTTTAACACAGATGCGTCTAAAAAACATAAATTGCGGAAATTTTTACTCTCCGGAATTGGGATTAGAATCTCAAGTAAAGGGTGACTCTGTTCACATAAAAGATGTTGCTGACAATCGTGAATTTAAGTTTTGAGATAAAATCATTTTTAAATGATCAAACAAAATACAACTTTTTTTTAAAATGATGAATATGGATATGAGAAGTGCAAATTATGAAAAGGTGAAAATTGCTGTTTTTCATTCCGGAATACCAAGCATAAGACCCTCCATAGATAACCACATCCTAATAACTGATCTTTAAGTATCTATCTATATTATAAAGAACAAATTTATCTGTAGGTAACGCTGACGTCATTTTGCGAATGGCAACACTTCACGGTCAAATTTCAGTCTTGAAATTTTCGCCACTGCAATTTTTTAATCTTCTGACATTTTCATTTTTCGTCGCATAGGGAAAAAATTACTTTCAAATGCAAATCGTTTAAAAAGAGTATCTTAATTAACTGATGTATTATATTTTCTAAAATAATTTTTAAGCAAGATTTTTTTTAAGTTTATCTCATCACGTGCCGGTTTCAATACATAATAATAATAACCATTTTGCACATAAAGCAACAAACATTTTTCAGCCTTTGTTTCTGACTATTTTTGTATGACGAAATTAATACTTTCTTTATAAACAAATAAAAGAATAATATTAAATGAACGACCAATCTAACATATTTGTGAAAAACAAATTAATGAAATTTATACTTCTTTTATAAAAAAATAAAAGAATAATATTGTAAAAACACAAATCTAACATATTTGTAATCGTACAATTTAAATTTTTAGATCACCAAATGGGATTTTTTTTTTTCAAGTGGAATTTGTTTGCAAAGCTCATCTCAGTTTACTGATTATCTATGGTTTTAAAAACAATTTTAAAGCATGAAATATTTTTTAATTTATCTACATCGCGCGGAGCTCGATTAAGAAAGATTAATTCGTTTGCCCTTAAAACAAAATAAAGAGTTCATCAATTTCTTACGGCTAATATCCGTTTAAAAAAAAACTTCCCTATGAATAAATAAATAAAATAATATAAATAAACCACAAACTTAACAGACATGTATAAGCTCTGAAATTATCAGAATATAAAAGGCCGCCATAAGTAGCAAAATCTTGGTCAAATAACTCTTAGCATGCGGTTAATAAGAAGATATCGCTTTTGATAAATTAAAAAAATATATCTGATTGTATAATTCGTATTTTCCATATGAAAAATGCTTTTTTAATGTAAGTGGGTAACCTAAAAAATGTATTGCATATAAAAAAAAAAAATATATTAGTTTTCAATTTAAAAAAATGTTTTCACCTATATTCTTTAACCCGAGAAGCCCGGCTAAGATCCTCTAGTTAAAATAAAAATAGAGTTTTAGTGTGAATTTTTCTGTTAAATTAGACTGTATTGTTTTGTTTTATGTTTTCCTTAAATGTGATTTTTTCTGATATACATTTTGTATTACTTTGTGAGATCATAAAGCAGATAAAAATAAATTGTATATTAATGTAGGATGTTGAAATCTTTTTTTTTTTTTTTTTTTTTTTTTTTTTTTTTTTGTATTTTACTCATAAAAATAAACTCTCTTTGCATTTAAATAGTAAAATATCTTCAAGCTCTATGCAGATAGTGATGTATTTTTTATTGATTTTCCCAATATATCTTTTCTTTTATACATATTATTTTGTTATAAGAGTCAAAAAGAACTATTTAGATATAAAGGGGAAAAAATGTATTACTGATTATAAAACCAATAAAAATTATTCACACTTATTCAAAAAAAAAAAAAAAAAGCATTGACACAATCAGAAAATTTGCCTTGAAATTGAAATCATCCATTCGAAATTCGAATTAAATATGAGTATCACTTCATTGAACCTATAGCTATAGAATCCTCACAATGAAGATGAGCATAGATTGTCATTTCGTTTTGACACTGTGATAGCGAATTTTGAAGTATTAACATGAATGGGATAAAAGAAAGTTTTGGAAATGCCACATCCGACTAGTTTTTATTATAATTTTAGTTTTATCTGCACAATTTTAACAAATATTTATACAATATTTTTGCTTTTTTTATAGAAAAAAATATTAATAATAATAATAAAAATAATAATAAAGTAAGAAATTAATTTTATCTGTCTTTAAGTTAAGTTTGTGCTGGAACATGTTTCAATTAAAACGGTCAAAACTTTTTGGATATTCTAAGCATATAAGCTCTTCTAATCTACGGAAAAAGTTGTAAAGAAAAACAAAAACAAAGGAAAAAGAAAGAGGAGAAAAAATACAACCAACTTCATGGGGAAAGTTTTTTCTTGCAGTTATAAATTTATATTTTCAGGCACTGTTAATAATTATGAACAAAAAAAAAAAAAAAAAAAAAAACATTTTCTGCATTATTCTTTCTTTACTGATATGAAAAAATTACGCAAAAAAAAGCTGTTTCTAAATTTATAAATGTACAATAATATGAATACTGAATGGAAATATATGATGCAAAAATAGATGCATATAATTTTATTTTCCTTTTCAAACACTTTTTATAATTTCGCGAAGTATTCTTTAAAAGGAAATATTCTCACATTGCATTTCTGTTAAGGCCTTAATGTTTTTTCAGAGTAATTTAGGAAGAAAAATGAAAATAAATGTTCATAATAAAAAAAAAAAAATCTTTTTGTTGGAGGTGGGAGAAAATAAATCCTGAAAATTGGAGAAAATTGACACATTAAAATTAATGGTACGGCAGTTAAAGGTTTTTCTCTACGCAAATTTAATCTGCAACCCTAAAAACTTAAGTATTTTCTACACTATCATATTATTAAAAACATGTATTGACTGCTTAAAATATCTGAAAGTCCCTATTTTTGAAAATAAGTTTAATATTTGAAACGTCAAATCTCTAATATTTGGCTCCAATATACTTTCTTTTAATAAGCAATTAACTTTTAAATTCGTTCATGATATATCACTTACATTCTCTTGATACACGGCAAATAGAGTTTATGTTAATAAATAAATTAAATATATCATGAAATACGCATTCGATGTGTCAAATTCATCATATTAATTTATCTCAGAGTTTCCAATGGCAATCCAACATTTCAATATTTTTAGAAAATAGTAAAAATTCAAATAAAAGATATGCATGCGTGAATTCTGGTATTACATTAAGTTTTCCGGCCAACAGACTCCGCTAATTGTGTTTTTAAGATGATGTCTGTCTGTATTTGGGCACGCATGGCAATGAACACGGTAGCTTTCAAACTGTGATTTATACTTAACTTTTATTTTGCAAATTTATTATAGGTTAGGCTACTGGCGCAAGAACTGTATACATTTTCATGTTTATTTGTCAATGGTTATTCTAATTCCTTTTTCAACCATTTTGAGATCAGAGGAAACGAATGTATTTTATCTCGTTTTACTCAATTATTTGATTAAATATTTTAATTTTCTACAACCATTTTAAGTTGATACAAAAATCAGGTTTCAACAGAAACAGACTTAACCCCTTGAGGGGCACCGGTATATATTATATACCACCTACGATCAATGAAGTTTTACACCAGAAAAAAATTATTAAATTTTACTTTTCTAGCTTTGGTGGAAAAAAGCCGTAAAATTGCTTTTACTTATTTCAAATAGAATTTTTCAAAGATTCCGGTGGGAATTCAGCATTTCACAAACATAATTGCTTGCCCCTCAAGGGGTTAAATTAGTAAAACTTTATTACTATTTAAAAAGAATGAACAAAAAAATCTATATATATATTTCTGTTACGTAGTGCCAAAAAAAAAAGACTGTATTTGTAGCTTGCTATTTGGCAACAGCCACAGTGAATGATTCTCACTGGTTAAGATCCGTCACATGGCCCAACTAACTCAGCAAATGAAAATCCAGACAGAATCTCTCTTTTAACACAAACCGTTTGAGCGATGCATGAATGACAATTGCTATTGGTCTGTTTTACGGTGACGTGAGGAATTCAGCGAATCAGCTTTTTGATCCAAGATTGTATTTAGCCATCTGACACTAACATGCCATTTATATTTAAACGGCATCAATTTCCAGTTCGCGTAGCTTTTTCAATGATGATCAACAAGTCACAGGGCCACATTTTTTATTTATATTTTCAACAAAATTTTCAATTACTTTTTTATGAATGTATTTACATTTTCCACAAAGTTTTACATGACTTTTTATACATTAAAAATAGTTTTAAATTTCATATGTTGCTTGCTCGGATCGCATAGCGGCCCAATTAAAAATATTTTTTATTGTGTTTCCACTGAGGTTTTAAATTAATTCTGTTTTCAAGGTTTTTTATTTTTTTTATTTTTAATACATTTTTATTTACATTTTCAAAATTTTATAAATTAGAAATATTTGTAAATTTAATACATTATAATGATTTATGATAGCACTCATTCTGGCTAGAGTTGACACAAATAGTGGCAAGTGAGCTGCAATCGCGTAGCGACCCAAATGTGAATTGCGTAGCAATTCACGGGGGTTGGCGAGCGTCAGCGAGGTTATAATATACATTTTATCTGATAGAAGATTTATAGAAGTTGAAGAATTGCATTTTGTTGAAAGAAAAAAACAGAGAAATATGTGCATTTAAAAAAAAATTTAAACTTTCATTAGTTTGACTTTGTAAATTGAATTTCTACTTTACTTTTAATTTACATGCCTTAATCAAAGCACAGTCGGAATGAACATTCATACAAAATTACGTAAATTTTAGAAAAATATTTCAGCTTTAAAGTGCAGTCTATCTTGAGAACGTGAAGCTATTTCCACTTATATTATTATGTTAATTTAGTATGTATGTTTACATTTATTTTAACATTAAATGTACGCATAGTATTCTGTAAAGTGTTAGAATAGTCAGGTGGTGTCACTCCAGATTTATCTATTCATTTTTTTTAAGAAATAAAATCTCTGAAATAACAAATATTTTTTTCATGCAAGTTTTTAACATATTAAAAAATATATTATTTAACATAATCTTATAATTTACATTTTTTGTCTTCTATTGTAATACAAGTTTTTTGCTGTGAAAATTTATAAATTTTTATGTAATTTCATTATGTAAGCTCAGCATCATGAAACTCAAATAAAATGAGTGCGTTCAACTTTACTCTAAGTTACAAAATGATATGAATACATACTTTCTTAGAAACGTGTTCTTGCTTAAATCTTATTTTCTTTTTCGAATAAAATTATTTATTAATTCCATTTAAGTGGGTCTCCCTACGTTTGCAAGATGTTAGAACTTTTGACATGTCTTGATACGACTTTTACGCCACTTTATTGCGTACACATAGAAGATGTAACGAACTAAAAAATCATCTAAAACACGGGATAAATTTTTATTTACACAGTAGCGATGATTGATTATTTATGATTTTATCTTGCATATTTATGATTAAACTCTAGTATCTTAAATCTAAATATTTTATTAAACTAGTATGCTTATAAGTGATATGTGGATATCACGTAGATTTTATGGTTTTTAAAGTTTATATGTGAATGCATCTGCTTCAAATATTTATGCTAGAAAAGAAACATAATGTAGAAATCATTATTTCAAGTATTAGTTTTTTTTTTGTGTTATTTGACATTTTGAACCGAATTTATCGAAACGATTGTGTTGCAAACCAAAAATATGGTCCTACTGAGAAAATGATTGTTTATAAATCAAGTTCTAATTAATTGAACGAAAAATAACAACATAGGTCGCTTATAAATCTCTTAAAAAAAAAAAAAAAAAAAAAAAAAAAAAAACGTCGGCAAGTTTCATGTTTTTACCTTTATAAATGAGTCTGAAAATGAATCAGAAAATTCCCATTAGAACAGAAGTTTTGGCTATTAGAATTATACCCGCTCAATAGCTAATGCAGCGTTTCCGAAAATTTGAAGTCCTTTTTCTCCAAATGACGTTTTGTGGAATAACGCGCAGAATATCTCAAAGACTTCAGAATATTTTTCATGAAATTTTCAAAACCTATGTTTCATGATAAACTGAACCTAAAATTTAATTTTTATTGTAAAGAAAAGAATTTTTTAGGCGATTATTCTCTTGAAGTTAAAAAAATTTTTATTAGCTAAATACAACATTGTATTAAAAATATAAAAATGCTTTAATTATAAATTTATTTAGGCTCAGTGTAATTATTGCAATCTGAAACATAATTAGGCATGAAAAATTTCATTATAGTTGCAATATTTATTTTGTAATCCTACGCGTAAGCTGTTATACCAATTTTCAGCTCGACAAATGACTGACAGTTTGGAGTGCCGGATAAATACTAATCTAATAAAAAACAACTCGTTGTAAACGATGCCGCCAAGCCACAAATTTAAAACGTCAGTCATAAAAAGAAGTGATATCACATATAAAGAAGCGATATAGAAGTGCATACTCCGAGTGCCGTGTAAAAATCTATCACTACTCATAATGTTTCCAAAGGACTCGAAGTGACGTACAGTATGTGAAAACTGCTTGGCAACCTGCAGGCTTTTATAATGTTTGTTCTTCCTGCACTTACATATGACCATTTGTTTAACAATTTTCTTCTTGTATTTCTTCTCCCATTAAACTGTGAAAATTCTAAGCTTATGGTGTTTACTAGCCCATTCTTATTTAACATCATGGGATCGATTTGTTGATTACCATTATTTGAATTAGAAAGACCACTTTTACGAGGAGGATTTTCTAAGTAAACATGTAATAAACATTTTGAGTTTGTAAAATAATAATAAAAAATAACGATCATATGAATATTACTAACAATGCACCTAATAATAGACGTTAATTAAACTAATATATATTGCAGTAAAGTCTGCGTAAACGGAATTGCACATGACAGGGGAAAAATCTGTTCTAGTAAGGCTACTAAAATTATATAACATTCTTTATGTTGGAACACAACATTTTACGTTTAAGAAATAAATCAGTCATAAACAGGATGCATTTTACCAGTTTTCCCTTTAATTTTAATACAGTGTATTATTAAACGTATTTATGTAATTAAAAATTGTGTTTAAAATATTGAAAAGTATAGTTGTAATAATAGATCTACTAAAAAGCAACTTTTCAAAAGTAAAAAAAAGCCAAGAAAAAAAAAAAAAAAAGAAATAAAAGAAAAGAAAAAGGGTGAAAGTTGTGGCTAAAAAATAGTGTGATATCAAATTTCCACGCTTATATTACGATACTTATTTAACATTTTTTGATAAAAATTTACCATATGTAAGTCGAGTACCTAAGGATGCGTTGATAGAAAGCCTTTTCTCCTTTACTAAATACATCATAACGTGTTTCTGAAAATAATATATTTTTTAAATTATGCATGATGGGCTTGGCGGCCATCTTTCCATATTTTACACAAATTTCTAAGCACACAAGTTCATTGTTAAGATTGGAAGTTCGAAATTGTTACTAAAGCAAACATTTTATTCTTTTAATTTATGGAAATCAGTGCGTAAAAAATTGTGTCTAAAAATAAAGCTGAAGTAACTTCAGGTTTCATCTTATGATTCTCTTTTTTCGGAGGGGGTTAATTAATTAGTTAAAGCAGTAAAAATCAATTTGTTTTTTCAAAATAAAAAGTTTTCTTAATTTATCTGTCTGTAGCTAAAACTAGAAGTTCGAAATTCTTAATAATGCAAATATGTTACGAGCTTGAGTGCTTAGAAATTTGTGTAAAATACGCAAAGATGGCCGCCAAGCCCATCATGCATAATTTAAAAAAATTTAATTTTCAGAAACACGTTATGATCTATTTAGTAAAGGAGAAAAGGCTTTCTATCAACGCATACTTAGGTACTCGACTTACATATGGTAAATTTTTATCAAAAAATGTTAAATAAGTACCGTAATATAAGCTTGGAAATTTGATATCACACTATTTTTTAGCCACAGCTTTCACCTTTTTTTTTTTTTTTTTTTTTTTTTTTTTACTTTTGAAAAGTTGTTTTTCAGTAGATGTCAGTTCTTTTTTTAAAACAAATGATATATAATTGAAATAATTCTACTAGCTCAAATTAAAATTAGTCCTTGTATAGCCTTTATAAGCAGGGAGCAAACACAATATTATACATTTTGTTTACCTATCATTCATTTTTTATAGTGATTAATAATTTAAAAGTAAGGAAAGTCAATTTCTTCTTTCAAAGTATCAGTCTTTCTCAATTTATATCCCCTTAAAATTTTCTACGAAAGATGAAAATTTAGAAAAAAACAGAGTCGAAATAAAATATATATTTAGAGTTAGTCTGTCAGTTAATTGTTTTTTCTAACTTTTTTTTTGCTGACGGTTTTGCACAATAAATTTACTTTTACAAATACCTACTGTTAATCCGAGAATGAAACCCCGCAGGCATCTAAAGAATCGAAGATCTGTAAATCTAGCAATTCTAGACATAATAAAGAAGCATTTTTGATAAAAAAATCTAAAAATTTAAAGATATAAACTGTACATATAACTTCATCTTCATTTATATCATGTTATAGAGAAGAAAGAATAAATATGTAATTTTACTCAAGTCTGTTTATCCATACCTATTTGCATAAATGTGAGGATATTAATTTACTATAAAATTTCCCCTAAATTGATTATCTTTAATAGTCTATTATTAAAGCCGCATATACATTAGAATTAAATATTTTTCGGTTAAAATTTGCCTGAAATCTATAGTCTTATCGTTCGTCAAATTTGTTTTTTTTTATGCCCAGACTCTTTTCCTGAACTCTGACAACAGATCACAGACATATTGAAGCTATCCAAATTCTTACATCTTTCTATCGTATTTCCTTTTTTGAGGGGGTGTGAGGAAGAGCCCTTAAGAACTTCGTTTTGTTCTCAGAATTCTGAATTATTCATTCAAAAGGTCTACCTACATAAGTCTTGTTGCAGAAGAGTTGCATCACGTTATACATCATGTGAATCTATTAAATTAATTTTGTGAAATACTAGATGGGAGCCATTGATATTTCCAGACCATTTGCCTACATTCTAAACTTGAGTCATTTACTACTATTCATTAATTTTCTATACGAATTAAAGAAGTCGTTGTTTCCATGCCAACTGTACCTTTCACTATTGCTTGCTTGTTTGTTTATTTGATTTATTGAACAGATACATCATATCACATGCGGATCACGGCGGGATTCGAATCTGCTTCCACCTACGTTCTCAAGCGATTAGCGGTTTTGGTGTCTTATCCACTCAGCCACGGTGGGCCACTATAGCTTTCTCTAATGCCCAGACACTCAAATTTAACCAACTGCACTTAGAATCATGGTCATAACAGAGAACATTTATATGTTAGAGCAGTGTTGCCAGTGGGTAACTTTTTTTAAATTCAGATTTCTTGATTGCCAGCACTTATTATAAACGGTAAAATTCCCTTTGTTTTCGCCTTAATTAATATGTCATTAAATAAGGCGCATTTTACAATTTCAAAAAAGTGGTGCCAATCAAGTATCTGAATTAAAAAAAGTAGCCCATCTGGCAACACTGTGTTAGAGTGGTGACATATGCACAAGTCGTGTACCCATATTCAATTTTTTGTCCAAAGTACGGTAACTCAGTTTTCAGTAATAGACGAGGAAGATTTCAATTAAACTAACCAGAAAAGTTAACAAACATTGGCTTCCTGATTTGATTTTATTCAAAATTGTTTTAACCAACCAAAGTTAATGTCCGAGATCCAGATAAATTTTTCTCTGGTAGTAAAATTACATTGACCAATCAGTAGCCTCCATCGTTGCAGGCTTTTCGGTGTTTACTGAAAACATCAAAAAGTTCGGAAAAATGCAGGCGTCTGATTGACCAATCTCATCCCGCTAATAGCGAAAAATCTACCTTGATCCCGGCCTATTCAACGCCCTTTAAATATTGGAGAAAGCCTTGACACGTGTCAGGAAAACGTCACACAAAGCAGGCAAAACAAAGAAGGAAAATCATTCATTGGCTCGTTCATATTCACGAGCCAATGAATGATTTTGTTTCTTTGCTTTGCCTGCTTTGTGTGATGTTTTCGTGACGCGAGTCAAGACTTTCTGAAATATTTAGGAGGCTTTGGCTTATTTCAACACCATGAAGTTATGAAAGTAGAGGAACAGACATGTCAATCTTCCCGTGTGAAAAACTGGTTTAAAAAAAAAAAGTTCTTTCCCTCTCTTCTACCCTTTTCTCTCTTGATTTTAACCGATAGCAGCCCATTTAGCAGTCCCCAGTACAAGATGCCGCTATATACGGTGGACCCAAAAGGGAGGGTGTTAGCTCGACCAATGACATAATAGGCCAGTTCATGATGTTTAAAAGTCACACGGAGTTGGATCGAGGCGAACGAAAAAGACAGGCTACTGCGGTGGGTCCGATTCTTCTTTTTTTTACAAACCGCTGGAGTCACGTGATGCTCTTTTCATGCACGTTCTTTGGTGCATTCGAGCATCACGTGACTCCAGCGGTCTGTAAAAAAAGAAGAATCGGACCCCATTGTGTCCATTGCCGTGTACAGATAATCAACTCCGTGTGACGTTATGAACTGGCCTCATATGTTGTTGGCCACAGTTTAGGAACAGCTACAAATGACTTCATCTATATCTACTCCGAGGTAAACGAAAAAGACAGGCTACCGCGGTGCTACAGCGCCTAGAATATATAGTGTGGAAATCGGCTATCCCAGTAATATTTTAAAAAGTGCTAAAATATTGGATCTCTTAAATTTCAAATCATGCTGAAATCCAATGAGTCGATCACAGTGATATCTGCAGGATACTTCCTAAAACTTCATGACATTTGGTAACAGCGTCTAGAATACTTAGTGTGGAAATATTTTATTAAACAACGCTAAAAATTTGTATCCCATAAATGATCGACGATACTGCTAAAATCCCAAGTGTCGATCGCAGCGAAATCTGCGGGATATTCGTATTACATTGTATAGACTAGCAGTATCTTGCAGTTATAGAAAATATCCTGCAGATGCCGCTGCTATCTGTATATTTCAGCAGCATCGTTGCACATTTAAGGATACAATATTTTAGCACTTTTTTAAGTATTACAGGGATAGCCAATTTCCTCACTATATATTCTAGGCGCTATAATTTGGTCTAGACGCTGTAGCATTTTTTTTTTTTTACATTTTATTAACATACATCTGACCTGTGTGCTTGGCGTCAAGCCCGCTGTAATAATGCGATGTTTACTTTGAAAGTATATCACAGATGTCGCTGCGATCAGCTCCATGGATTTCAGCGTCAGTGCACATTTAAGGGATACAACTTTTTAGCGCTGCTTGGATAGCAAATTTCCACATTATGCATTCTAGATGCTATAGCGGTGCATTACACGTGTCTCTTTCTTCTTTAAAAAATATCCTGCAGATGTCGCTGCAAATGACTGTTTGGAATTCAACATCGTTGTACATTTAAGGGATTCACTATTTCCGCGCTTTTTTAAGTATTGCTGGGATAGTCGATTTCTACAACATATAATCTACGCCTATAACAGAGCTATAGTATCTAGAAGATATAGTATAAAAATCGGCTTATTAAAAAGGTGCTAAAAAATTGTATCCCATAAATGTTGAACGAGGCTAAACGATGAATGTCGATCACAGCGACATATGATAATTCCAACGTAACTATTTCAAAAGACATCAAATGAGAAAACGTTTCGCTCAGAGAAGATCTAGAAAATGTTGCTGCTATCGACATTTGTCATTCAGTATTTTTCAATATTTATGGGATTCAATTTTTAGTAATTTTTAAAGTATTACAAGAATAGCCGGTTTCTACACCATGACGATGATCTAGGTAGATTTTTCTTTGTTATCGCAACGAGATTGACCAATCAGAAGCCAGAATTATTGCTAACTTTTCACTGTTTGCAAAAATGTACCTGGATTTCGGCCTATATTTCTAGGCGTTATAACTGAGCTCAGGAATAGTACAGAAAGCAAACTCCGTATTTTGATACATTAAGGCCGATATCCAATTAGGAACAAGTGTGTCGCTATGACGAAGTAGCGACATATGGCCAATAAAGTTTTATTGGTAGAAGTGATAAAAACAAATCGTTAAAGGTCTTTGGGAGCGTGTCATTATCGTCAGGCTAATGCATATTGAATTATTTCCCTAGTCTAATAAAGCTCGTCCGTGCGCGTATCGTCTAATGGAGGATATTCCAAATATGTGTTTAAGGTTGAAAAAGTCACGTGGTACCGGCAATTTAACTAAAGAACTTCTAACTGATGAGAAGGGAAACAGGAAACTACTACTGCTTTCTCCCGTGTACTTTTTCATTGGCTAGCGGGGATTTACATTACATCGACGGAGCCTTCCCTTCTTTCCGTTAGACGTTTTTGCCTTGACCACGTGATCATAACGTAGACAGAATAGCCTCTATTCAATAAAGTGGATTGCCGTACTATAGCACCTAGAATATATAGTGTGGAAATTGGCTATCCCTGTAATACTTAAAAAGGTGCTAAAATATTGTATCCCTTAACTGTGCAACGATGCTTCTGAAATATACAGATCACAGCGACATCTGCAGGATATTTTTTAAAACTGCAAGATATTGCTAGTCTATACAATGTAATACTAAATCCCGCAGATGTCGCTGTGATCGATACTTGGGAATTTAGCAGTATCGTCGCACATTTAAGGGATACAAATTTTTAACGTTGTTTGGATAGCATATTTCCACACAAGGTATTCTAGACGCTGTAGCCATACTTTCGGCAAAAACTTGAAAGGAGCATGCTTCGTTTGCATATATCACCACTCTTATGTATAAAGGTGTTGATTCTGAGCGCTCTTTGTTAAATTTCTATATTTGTGTTTTAGAGAAAGCAATACAGAAAAATACTATTAGTAAGGAAACAACAACTTCTTTAATATCGAAATGTATAGCAAAGGAGTTCAGAATCAGTGCCTTAAATAGTTTCGAATATGCATCGTTGTTATGACAATCAATACCCTTCCTGGATGAGGAAATGCAAAATTGTGTTCAACATAATGGAGGATATTCCATCTACGTTTTGATCACGTGGTCAAGGTAAAAACTTCTATCGTAAAGAAGGGAAGGATCCGTAGACGTGTAATGTAAATCCCCGCTAGCCAATGAAATGGTTCATGAGGCAAAGTAGTAGTATCTTCCCTTCTTATCAGTTAGAAGTTCCTTGGATAAATTACCGGTATCACGTGACTTTTTTACGTCTCGAACCCATATTCGGAATATCCTCCATTGGGCGCAATCTAGATAGATTTTTGGCTGTGAGAGAAACGAGATTCATCTATCAGAAGCCTGCATTTTTGTGAAATTTTCGCTGTTTGCAGAAATGCAGGCTATTGATTGGTGATTCTCGTTTCGCTAACAGCGAAAAATCTATCTGGATCCTAGCCTACATTTCTACAAACATTCCACTTCATCCACGCCACTAAAAAAAAATGACTCAAAACTTTCATGACATAGGCCGGGATCCAGAAACAGCAAATATTCTCAAACATGCAGGCTTCTGATTGGTCAAACTCATTTCGCTAACAGCGAAAAATCTATCTGAATCTCAGCCATAGTTATCTTCGATGAAATCAATGCAAAAGGATAATATAAAAGAAAAGTAGAAGATTTCTAAAATATATTGGCGGGTTTATCGCTATTTGGCATAATTTGTAAACTTTAGAACTAATTAACAGTTTTTCGCTAATTATGAATAGAAAATTAATGTTTTTAAAGCTGAATTTTATGAAAGCACGTAGATTGAGTAAATATCTATCCAAAAATTCAATCCTTACTTTTTTCTGTCCATTATTTAAGTCTCTACCTCGATTGAAACATAAGTTGTGACGAAGAAAATAAATCTGTCATTTTCAGTATCTCGACGTTATTTTAAAAAATCTATATCTCTGTTTATAATTAATTTATGAGGATGCATTTGATCTCAAATTGAATATCTTCTTTGTTAGGTCTATCTGGTGTTGGTTTTATTTTTCTGCGATGATTGCTTCTTTTGATATGGGAAATTTTACGCTGGCATATTTCGTCCATTTAACATGGAGAAGTTGTCATCAGTATAATAAGCAGTTACGGTGTCTGGCCGCTATTCTTGGCGTTTGTTTGTTTGGCGGGGTTAGCATTTTTTTTCAGCTTGGATTGGCAGAACGACCGTCCTGCTTGATGATTACCATAATTACATACCATTTCCTGCTTGTCTTACAAATCTTTCTGATTTATTACGGATCTTCTTCCTACAAATATATATAAGAGTGATATAATTGGAAAATAAAATTAATTTTTTCAACTTTCTTAATTTTCCGAAATTGGTATAGGTACTGCATATATTAAATATCCGCCTGCAGGTCGCCAAGCAGTTTTCACATACTGTACCTCACTTCGAGTCCTTTAGAAACATTATGAGTAGTGATAGATTTTTACACGCACTCGGAGTATGCATTTCTAAATCGCTACTTCTTATGTGATATCACTTCTTTTTATGACTGACGTTTTATGTTTGTGGCTTGGCGGCATCATTTACAACGAGTTGTTTTTGATTAGATATCACTTCTTTTTGTAAGGTATATCATTTGCATTATACATATTCCATTTTAATTCAGAAAAGAAAAGATAAACGAAAGATAATACAAATAAAAAAAATAATTTAATAGTGAGGCTATAAACTTTTCAAAAGTGTAATATATCTCGTAAGACATAATGTTGGACTTTTTAAAAACAATTCAAATGCATTTTATCGATCCTTACAAATCTCAGAAGAAATCATTTATTCTTTAGAAATGATAAAACGTGTCGAAGTAACCAGAAATATTTTTAGCTGTTGTTCTATAAGCTATAGGGTGATTCATAAATTAACTCAGTAAGGATTTTATTTTAATAACTTTTGAAAAACTGACATTACTTTTTCAAAATTCGCATCATTTTGCACAAAATGAGTAAAGACTTAAAAACAGACTCAATAATATGAGCATTTATTTTATCACCGGGCGTACTTGAAGTAATTTTTAAATAAAATTAGTTTTTTTATAATTTTGAAATCCAATGTTCCTCCGATAAGCGCGGCAGAAACTCAGATTATCTGATTAAGCCTCTTTTTTTTATAAAATGTTTTCATAAGCTCTAACACTTGTTGGATTTTTTTGAATTTTCAATGCATGTACTTTCTAAATTTATATATATATATATATATATATATATATTTTTTTTTTTTTTTTTTTTTTTTTTTTTTTTTTTTTTTTTTTGCGTGACTAGCAGGACATACTAAGTCATATGCTTTCCAAGTATTTTCTCACATATGTCGGATCATTAATACGATAAATTATAATTCATTTTAATAAAAGTTCAGAATTCGATATTTCACCGTTATGAAATGATTTGCCCTAATTTCAGTCAAATTTGTAAATTTTTAAGTAACTCTATTATCTGATTAAAAATTAACTAAAAGCTATTTATGGCACATTGATAACATCCTTTAATTACCAAGTCCAAAATAACAAAACCGATTAATTTAATAAATAACTTTATTAATCTTTTTAAATGAAAAGAAAAGGAAAAATTCCAAAGAAACTGCCAAAAATGTATTTGATATAAAAGGATTGTAAAAAAAAAAAAATATATATATATGTAATAAAAAACCAGACTCACTGTATTACCTTTGTAAAATGGTTTAAATTGAATAAATTGCAAAGTTTGTAATGTTGAAAAAAATATTTGAGTGTATGTGCATTTTAGTAAAAAAGCAATACAGAATTGAACACTTTCCCGCTTATTTAAGTATGATAAACAGTAATCCTTAAGTTCTGTCGAATTGTTTTCATGAGTATAAGTACTCTGTGATACACTAAAGTACTTACATTATCTTTCTGAGCCTGTTCTGTGGTTTCTCCGTAGTCAGTGTTTAGCTAGAATATTTCCCTAATCGAGGTGCACTGGCACTTTTCTATAATACAGTTTCTCCTCAAATATCAGCAGGACATTCGGTGATGATTATTGAGCGTAGTACCTTCGTCAAATATCATTCGGATATCGTTCAAAATAAAAGTTAATTTAATTGTTATCGAAATTTTGTCTGCAAAAATACCCATAGTATTGGAATTTTAAAAAGGTGTGGGCTGAAATCTAGAAGCATTTTAATAAAGTGGATAATAGAAACACGTTTCATAAAGTAAAAACCTGGATCGTCGAACATTTAGATGAACACATGAATTCATATTCAACTTTCAAGTAACCTAAAATTGTCCAGTGATTGAAAAAACACAAATTCTTTAAAATACATGCCACTCAGTAAATATCGCTTGTAATGTGACCTTGTAAACAAACCGTAAAAAGCTTCAATGCCGTCTTACAATAGACAGCTTAACTGGGTCGAATGCAATAACATCTATCCTATTAAAATCTGTGCGCGTATCTACATATGTAACCTCACAAACTCGGAAACCACGGGGCGCAAGTCTGCGAAATTCGGAACACGGGTTGCTTGTAGGGTCTCATGAACGATTGGGGGCACAAAATTTGAAAATTTTGAATATATATATTTTTTTTAATTTTACGTTTTTGGCGAATTTTTGCCTTTTTTTATGTTCAACCCGTAATCGCGCGAGTTCTATCCAGCTTTAATTGTTTACTGCAATGTGAGATATACATGTCGTAGATTAATTGGAGAATCATCTCTCATTTTCCAATTAACCTAATATTTTTCAGGTCTATTGCATAGACCTGCCTAGACAGCGGTTAGGCTAATTGACAAGTAACCACATATTTTCCAATCAGGGGGATTTTTTTAGACTTATAAACCCATAACCCGAACCGAATCCCAAAAAATAAATTACAACAGACTGTACGCCGATCTGAGCAAGCCAAAATAATTTCAGTCTACACGCAACCCGACCCGAACCTGAAAGTTCCATTTGAAAAAAAACCGAAATCTGACCCGAACAAAATCTGATAGCAGACAAAAATATTGAAAATAACCGTAACCCGATCCGATCAAGACAAATTAATTTCCGTGCACACGAAACCCAACACGAACCTAAAAATTCCCTTTGAAGAAAACCAGAAATCTGACACGAACCAAATCTGAACCCAACAAAAATATTCCAAAGAACCACATTCGGATTCGAGCAAGACAAAATAATTTCCGTGGACATGTTACCCGACCCGAAATTATAAATTCCCTTTGGAAAAAAAATGAAATCTGATCCGAACCAAATCTGAACTCGACAAAAAAACTCCAAAGAACCATAACCGGATCCCAACAGACAAAATAATTTCCGTGGACATGTTACCTGATCCGAACATAAAAATTCCATTTGAAAGAAAACCCGAAATCTGACCCGAACTAAATCTGAACTCGACAAAAACATTCCATTGAACCATATCCCGAACCGAGCAAAACAAAATAATTTCCGTGGACAGTCAACCTGACCCGAACCAAAAAATTTCATATGAAAAAAAAGAATGAAACTTCAACCCGACAAAAATATTCCAAAGGTCAATAATCCGATACGAGCAACACAAAATAATTTCCGTTGACACGCAAACCGATCCGAATCTGAAAATTTCATTTGAAAGAAACCCGAAATTTGAACCCGACAAAAATATTCAAAAGATCTATAACCGGATCCGAGCAAGGCAAATTTGTTTCCGTAATCGCGCAACACGACCAGAACTTAAAAATTCCATTTGAAGTTAACTTGAAACCAGTCCCTAACCAAATCTAACCCGAGATAAATATTCCAAAGAATTATAACCCGATCCGAGCCAGACATTTATAATTGAACTCGATTCGATACCGGGTTATGGTCGGTTTTCGGGTTGACTTCAAATGAATACGGTTTCGTGTCGACAAAAATAATTTTGTCTTGCTCGGATCGGGTTACGGCTCTTTGAAATATTTTTGTGCTTTCCAAATCGGTTTCGGGGTCGGGTTTCAGGTTGACTTCAAATAGAATTTTTAGATTCTGGTCGTATTAAGTGCACACGGAAATTAATTTGCCTTGCTCGGATCGACGTACGGCCTCATGTATTTTTATTTCGGGTATTGTTCGGGTTTCGGGTTAACTTCAAGTAGAATTTTCAGGCTCGTATCGGGTTGCATGACAACGGAAATAATTTTGTCTTGCTCGGATCCGGTTATGATTCTTTCGAATATTTTTGTCGGATTCAGATTTGGTTCGGTTCGGTTCTGATTTTGGGAGATTTCTAGAGGAATTTTTAGTTTCGAGTCGGGTTGCGTGTCCACGGAAATTATTTTGTCTTGCTCGGATCGGATTATGGTTCTTTAAAATATTTTTGTCGATTATAATATTTTGTTCGGGTCATATTTCGTGTTTATTTCAAACTAAATTTTTAGGTTCGCATCGGGTTGCGTGTCCACAGAAGTTATTATGCCTTGCTCAGATCGGATTATGGTTCTTTGGAATCGTTTATTTGCCGGGTTCAGATATGTTTCGTGTCAGATTTCGGGTTTTTTTAAATGGAATTTTTATGCTCGGGCCGTGTTGCGTCCACGGAAATTATTTTGTCTTGCTCGTATCGGGTTATGGTTTTTGGGGATATTTTTGTCGGATTCAGATTTGGTTCGGTTCAGATTTCAGGTTTTTTTTAAATGGAATTTTCAGGTTCAGTTCGTGTTGCGTGCCCAAGCAAATTATTTTGTCTTGCTCGGATCGGGTTATGGTTGTTTAGAATATTTTTGTCGGTTATCATATTTGGTTCGAGTCATATTTCGGGTTTTTTTCAAAAATTCTTAGGTTCGGGTCGGGTTGCGTGTTCACGGAAATTATTTTGTCTTGATTGGATCGGGTTGGGTTCTTGGGAATATTTTTGTCGGGTTCAGATTTTGTTCGTGTCAGATTTCCAGGTTTTTCTACAGGAATTTTTAGGTTCGGGTCGTGTTGCGTACACGGAAATTATTTTGTATTGCTCGTATCGGATTATGGTTTTAGGAATAATTTTTCGGATTCAGATATGGTTCGGGTCAGATTTCACGTATTTTTTTAATGGAAGTTTTAGGTTCAGTTCGAGTTGCGTGTCCAAGGAAATTATTTTGTCTTGCTCGAATCGAGTTATGGTTCTTTAGAATATTATTGTCGGTTATCAAATTTGGTTCGGGTTATATTTCGGTTAAAAAAATTAGGTTCGGGTCGGGTTGCGTGTTCACGGAAATTATTTTGTCTTGTTCGGATCGGGTTATGGTTCCTGGGAATGTTTTTGTCGAGTTCAGATTTAATTCGTGTCAGATTTCGGGTTTTTTCCAGTGGAATTTTTAGGTTGGGGTCGTCTAGCATCCACGAAAATTATTTTTTTCTTGTTCGTATTGGGTTATGTTTTTTGGGGATATTTTTGTCGGATTCAGATTTGTTCGAGAGAGATTTCAGGTTTTTTGATGGATTTTTTAGGTTCGTTTCGGGTTGCGTGTGCAAGGAAATTATTTTGTATTGCTCGGAGCGGGTTATGGTTCTTTGGAATATTTTTATTTGGTTCAGATTTGGGGATTTTTCTAATGGAATTTTTAGGTTCGGGTCGTGTTGCGTCCAAGGGAATTATTTTGTGTTTCTTGGATCGAGTTATGGTTCTTTAGATTATTTTCGTCGGTTATCCTATTAGGTTCGGGTCATATTTCGTTTTTTTTAACTTTAGGTTCGGGTCGAGTTGCGTGTCCACGGAAATTATTTTGTCTTGCTCGGACCGGGTTATGGTTCTTTGGAATATTTTTGTCTGGTCTCAGATTTGGTTCGTGTAAGATTTCGGGTTTTTTCTAATGGAATTCTTAGGTTCGGTTCCAGTTGCGTGTTCACGGAAATTATTTTGTCTTACTCAGATCGGCTTATGGTGCTTTAAATTATTTTTGTCGGTTATCATATTGTGTTCGTGTCAGATTTCGTTTTTTTTGTTATCAGATTCTACTCCTGTTGCGTTTCAACAGATATTCTTTTGTCTTGATCAGATCGATTTTTCACAAAATGCAATACTTTCTTCTTGTAAAGATAGAAGAAAGCAAAAATTATTATCCAGGGACTTAAAAGTTAAAAGATTGTGAGAATGCCTCACATATAATGTATGCCAAGCTGCAATAATAAGAAGCTAGCGGGTATTACGATAATTCTTTTGCTAAAATAAAAATTATTATTCCGGGACTTAAAAGTCAAAAGATTGTGGGAATGCCTCGCATATTACGCACGCCACGCTGCAAAAATAAAGAGACTTTAAACTGGTATAAATCAAAAACTATTTAATATTTTTACATGAAACTTTCAAAGGTTTGAACTACTCATAAAAATAATTCAAATCCCGTAATCCGCGTAAAAATCCGATAATTACGCATTGCTGTAGCCCTGTCAACAGATTTGGTCAGGACAAGAATTTCAAAAGTGCAAAAAACAGCACTTTTAAAATCGCATTTACTAAAAACCTATTGGCCGGATCCAACTTTATTTTCGTTTTGTGAGTCACGTGGCACGCCCCATTCCATAGAAAAGTGAATTTTGTTTCTATCATAAGTAGAACCGGAGATATAGAGGGGTCAAAATCCCACTTTGGTCAGTTCGGAAAATATAAACTGGATAGAGTACTAAAATTTTTTTTGAAATATCGTTTGGCATTAATTGGCAGAAATTCCTTTCATTTTCGATTCATTGCACTGTTGTTTCTTTTGCTTGGCGAGAAACTCTGTCGAGTTTCTATGAAAATTTTTTTGAAATATCATTTGGCATTAATTGGCGGAAATTCCTTTCATTTACGATTCATTGCACCGCTGTTTCTTTTGCTTGGCGAGAAACTCTGTCGAGTTTCTATGATTATAAATCTTGAAAATTTTTAAATACGTGAAATAAAACAGCATATACATATCTTTTAATCCCAATAAAAATTGTGTTTTTAAATCATATACATTTTAAGATATTAAATATTGAAAATTGCCTATTTTTTTCAATTTTAAGAGCCCTGAGACCCTTTAAAATATGTGGGATTTTTTATCCATAGGTTGTATTGTATTATTTCACTAAAAACGTAATAAAAAACAGAATTTAATAAAATCACATGTAGTGCTAATATCTTTGACTGTCACCTATGTGTGAAATACAATATCAAAATCGCAACACAACAACAAATATTAATCAAATATTTTAATTTCTACAAATATCAATCCAACATTTAAATAATTTGAAGATTCAAGGAAGAGAATAGGATAAACACGGCTTTTGTGACATTAATTATACCAAAAAAGAAAAACAACTAATGTCCTCTATAGTTTGGAGGGGATACAAATATTTGTAAGTTTAGAATATCATATCAAAACATCCGAGAGATATGGAATTCCTTTTTATGATTAGATAAAGACATCTAGTTCTCAATAAATACGACATGGCCCTCATTAACTTAAAATTCAATCCTAGATGTCCTTTCAAAGACGTGTTACCCGGATGTGAAAATGGCAGTTGGTGGGTTAAAAGTGCATTCAAATTGTTTACGACTCACTAGGAAAATTGATTATTCATAATTATCAAACCCATGTGTATCAAGAAAACCATGATTTGAACTGAAACTATGCAGCAGTGAAATCATCTATTTTAGGGAGCAAACAGTGTATGGGGTTTACACATATAAAAAGAAACATAGATATTATGTAGAATTACAAAACAAGCCCAGGTTTGAGACTGACGGATTGTTTTAAAAAAATGGAAAAATTCTTCATTGTTTATTATTGTGATTTCATTAAGAAAAAAAATTCTTGGTAAAATATTTTGTGCTGATTTTACTCACTTTATTTGAACAAAATGTTATTAGTTAGGTACATTTTTATGTTTTGTTAGACCTGTTGTGTTTTTGCTTATTATGTTTAATCAACCACCACCGGTGTACTTGCTTAATAAAACAAAATCTAATAACTATTGACTGATGAGCAATGCACACTTATCTGGATGGTCGGGCTTGAGAAAGCGACACCACGGGAAGTTATGCTTAGTTAGTAAGGTAACAATACATTAGAATTGGGAAACTGTTCTTGATAAAGTCGTATTGCTTTAGGTAATTGTATTAGTCAGGAATGAGAGCGCTTCGACCCAAATGACCGATTACTACCACTAAATTTTATTAGTATTCTTTAGTTTATTAAATCTTAGAAATTCTGTCGTTAAAAAATACAAGAAATACTATTAGTGGTAGTAATTGGTCATTTGGGTCGGAACGCTCTCATCCCTAATTAGTTTATCTAAACTTGAAAATATATATATATCAAAGTGACAAAAATCGTAGTTTATAAGATCATAGAAAAAGATCTTCAGTTTAAATATAGAAAATAAAACTTTTTTTTTTTTTCTGGTACAACTATAATTGTTTTGTAACATTGATTTTGCTAAGAAACTTAAATGAATTTAACACTATCAGTAAAATAAAATAATTTAACACTATCCCAAAATTTTTCATTTTCAATTCAACTTATTGAGACTGATCGTTAACTAAAAAGATTAGGAGATACGCGTATAGTCTAAAATAAGAAATTTTTTAATTAAACACTCAAAACACATACTTTTGAATTTAACAGAGCCCAAGGAAGACAGAAAAATTCCTTTTTTGAATTCCTGTTTAATATTTATGAATAAGCCCTTTGATTTTATTTTTCTATCTTTCTTTTTTTATCATATTTATGAGCATTTTAATCTAAAACGATTATAAGTTGTACTGAAATATATTGACTCAATGCTATTTCTTTCTTCTTTATACATTGCTAGTATAATGCCCTTGTTAAACAACATAAATTTAAGCAAATCAAAGCAGAAAAAGCGTCAATAATGTGCAATATATAGAAACGTATATATAGAGAGAGAGACAGAGAAATACACTGCTCATAACAATTAAAGGATATTGCAGTTTTAGGTGGATTTTGTATCTGGTAAGCTGTTTTGCTGATTGATACATGGTCGACAGACACAGTAGGTTATATGAGAATAAATTACACATGTTTGGCAGAAAAAAAATGCATTTTATTGCGCATTTGTGTACTAAAGGAAAAAAACACAATTTGTGCATATGAGAAAAAAAGAATAATAAAAGGTGTTTACTTCAAAGAAAATCCTTTTCAGTAGGAGGTATGGTTTCCACGGGCGGCCAGCAACGTTGAACACCTTTGAGGCATGGACTCAATGAGGCTATTAATGACGAGTTGGGGTATTCTGCCCCACTCTTCCAGAAGAGCTCTTTCCAGTTCTTGGAGAGTTTGTGGGGGTTGTTGGCGGCCAGAAACTCGTCTTCCTAGAGCGTCCCAAACGTGCTCGATTGGATTCATGTCTGGAGAACACGCTGGCCATTCCATTCGAACGATTCCTTCCTCGAAAAGGAAATCCTCCACCAGGTTTGCACGATGTGGCCTGCAGTTATCGTCCATTAAAATGAAGTTATCTCCGATTGCTGCAGCGTAAGGGACTACAATAGGTCTGAGGATCTCATCCCTATATCGGCGACCAGTCAGAGCTCCATCTCGAATGATGTAGAGGTCAGTGCGCCCGTCAATGGAGATGCCACCATACACCAACACTTCTCCACCGCCAAATCTGACACTTTCGTGCGCGAACGCAGGATTATTCCTACTGCCACGGTCCCTCCAGATGAAAATACGCCTATTATCCGGATGCACAGAAAAACGGGACTCGTCAGAAAACAGAATATTGCTCCATTCATTTCACCTCCAGTTGACATGCTCGGTTGCCCACTCCCTGCGGTCGCGACGATGCCTTGATGTTAATCTAACACATACCATCGGTCGGCGAGCATACAGACCTACAGCATGGAGCCGGTTTCGGACAGTCTGAGTTGAAATCGTGGTACCTGTAGCCGAGCGAAGGTGTTGTTGGAGAAGAGTAGCGTTCATGGTTCGGTGTCTCCGAGCTGTTAACGCTAAATACCGATCTTCATTGGGCGTTGTTGCCCGTCTACGACCTTGCCCTAGTCTTCGGCCTGCACATCCACTCTCCAAAAACGGTTCCAGATCCTGGAAATGACACTTTGTGACACTCCAATGGCTTGCGCTACTTCGGCTTGAGTTTGGCCCCCTTCTAACCTACCAACAATTCTCAAAGCTTCTGAATCTGTCAAATGACTTCGCTGAGACATCGTACTCATCGAAACAAAGCAATCACTGAATGCCGATCATCCTTGTCTTCATTCTCTTTTATCCAGTTGAAAGTCAAATTTCATTCGCTGCCGCTGAAGCGACGTTTTTGACGTCGAACTCAAAATTTGCGTACTCCACAGTTTGAAAACCAGTAAAATTTGCATTTGTGATTCTCTTCTTCTATTTTCGGCAAAAAAAATTTCGTTTATATCTTTATTTTATATAAAACTTCAAATATCCTTTAATTGTTATGAGCAGTGTAGATAACAATATTTTTTAATAGATGCTTTAAACATCATAATTTATCACTGAATTCTTAAATGTAATATTTTTAATGTTTTTTTTTTGTTATATATATATATAATTTGTTTTACTTTGATAACTAGAGAGAATGTGAAACCATTAAGATGATCGTGCACATGATCGTGCGGATTCGGATTCATTGAATTTGTGACTTTCTTGCATTCCATGCAATTCCAAAAGGTTATGATTCTTAGAAATGCAAAATATAAAAATGGTATTGCTGAAAGAATAGTTGAAAGTATAAAAAGTAATGAACTTTGCTTTTAAAAATATTATTTTCTCACTCCGAATATCTTCTGCACTGGTCTTAAAGGGATACAGAGAAATGTTATTCACAAGTTTTATTTACGTACCGAGATATTTACTGAACACTTAAAGAATGTCTTAAATATTATTTGCTGAAATTTAATGCGTCAATATTATCAGTAGTTGTGGTGTATTTTTAATCATTTCACTCTAAAATCTCTTTGAAGTATATTTATTATTTTTCTTCATCCCTTTATGAGGCACCCTTTATATAAAGAATGTGATTTTCTTCTGATGTAAGTAGCATATAGATATAGTAATGTCACACTTGGCGTTGATAAAATTTAAAATTTTATGTGAATGAATTCGTTAAATTTAATTTTTATATTAACATAAGCTTTTAAAAATCCTATTCCGCTACTAAACTGGGATGAATAAAATACTTCTATTAAAGTAAAAGTTCTCTTGATTTGAAATTTGATTAACTAATGGCAGCACATTAGCTAAAAATATAAGAAAATACGAAGGCAATTTAAAAAATTAAAAATTATTTTTTCATTAAGCACTTAAAAACGTCTTTTTGCATTTAAAGTTTTAAATCAGTAAAATAAATAAATTTCAAAGTTCTTTAAACTTGCCTTTTAAATATTTATGAAACGTCATTTATTTCTTAAGATACACGTACATTTTAACGCCTGAGTTAAAATATTATTTGAACTAAATATGAAACATTAGACTTGAATACATTTAAAAAACAATTAAATTTAAAATACTTGTATATCCATAATAACAATAATTCAAATCAAAATCATACAAAGTATCCGTTTCGCTAGGTCATCGCATAGCCTCCTAAGTACTAACATTCATTCACAACAACAAAACATCGAACACAATCAGTCAAAGTTAATATTTTTCTTTTTGAAACAAGAAAATCAAGTACTGCTATGTCATGACATAGCCAACGTATACTTTGCATGATTTTGAGTTTAATTAAATCTTTTTATGTATGTATTATAAATTTATTTGCTTTTAAATTTGTTAAAGTCTGTTTAATGTTTAATATTTAATTATTAATTTCCTTCTTAGAATGAAAGTTATCGGCTCCTTACTCTAAAAACTGTAAAATTTGAAGTGCTGCATGAAGTTTCAAGAGAATATTTTCTTCGTAAAATTTTTTTATGAAAATAACATTTTGAATATAACATTTAATTCTTACATTACTCGCATAATTCAGTTTATTGCATTCTACAAGTATTTTAAGTTTAGACAAATTAAAGCAGGAAAAAGTCCGTATATCAGCAAAATTTCTTAAAAAACGACATGCTTTAAAGAAAACTGTATCTCATGTAACTAAATTATATTTGTCAAAAACGATTAATTATCGTCAAATCGTACTTTTAAAATGATAATACTAATGAAATATTTATTGTACTGATACTCTTTTAAATATGGGCAGTTTAAATAAGAATAATTTACTCATTTTTAAAGGAAGTTAGTTATTGAGTACATTAGTTAGTTATTGAGTACAAGTAGAGTACATTGAACATATTAGAAGACAATTTCAACTTAAAAGACAAAATTAAAAAAAAAACTCTTGAATTATTATTAGTATTTATTTATGATATTTGAATTATCCTTATATTTGTTCTCATGCTTCTTATCAATTGTATTTCAATAACCAAACACAATGTACAAAAGGTTAATAAAAACATGACTCAAAATTTAGAAAAAGAAAGAACAAATATTCTGGATGAATATTCTGTTTGAAAAATATTTTACCACATTGATTAAAACGTAGGGATATATATTTTTTTATTTATAGTGAAAAAAAATGCAAACTTAGTCAAAAATGCCCATAGACGAAAATGTTTTCTTTTTGAAGAGTTTAAACATGAGAAACGTGTGAATTTATTCTTTTTAAAATAATATATTATCTCTAAAATAAAATTATATGGTTCGAATGTGCTGCTAAGTACATCCTTTGATGTAAAAATAATAAACTCATCGAATCATGAATAAATTTCATAACTTGAATTAAGGGAGTAAATTATTGGAAGAATTCTTTTAGAAATTTATTTTCAAGCTATTATCCTTGTGTCAGATAAACTTTAGAGATTTCTGGTATCTCACACGAAAACTTTTTACATGCAATTTAAAATGCCTTTGTAAATATTTTTCATTGCTGTAAATGAGTTTGATATATTGGATTAATCATTTAAGGCGGTATTAATAGACTTATGGATATTATATCATATGTGGAATACCATTTGAACAAACAAAATACATATAAAAGTGACATCAGTAAGAATTCCACTCACTCTATATCAAATTGACTTTTAATAATAAAATTGAAAACACATATTACGAAACAATTATTTTATGAATTAAAGTAGTTTAAAAAGTATACACATATATAAGGATTTTTATTTGTTCCTATAGATAAAGCAATTTTTAAGAAAGAATTATTCTTACATGCATTGCGCGAGTTATTTTTCACATTTAAAAATACAAAATTTTTTTAATGCGTACAGATTTAATGGGTTTATTAAATGACCTGAAAAATAAAACTTGTAGATCCCGAGAAAAAAAAATAAAGATACTGAATATACAAAGATTTCTTTTATACAAAAGCAGCCGTGAATTCTATACTTGTAACTGAAGAAACATAATAATATGTCATTTTGTGCCTCTTTATGTTTAACTAGGGGCTCTCTTCCCTACGAGCTTCGCTCGCCAACCCCCGTTCAGACTCTAAAAATCCGTTAATTTGATCGGCTTAAAAAATATTACGGAAGATTGAATTATAATTAAAAAACCAGTGGCGATATCCCTGTAGACGAGTTTCCATTTCTCTTTTAATGAAGGATTTTAAGGCAAAAAAAGCTCCTGCGAATTGTTGTTTTCATGTTTCATTAAATAAGATTAGTTAAACGTCTGAAAATTAACTAATGTAAAATGAACTAAATCAACAGAGTCTTTGTTCCCAGGTATTTTTTAATACAGCTATAAGAAAATTATTTTAAATCACACGTTTTAAATCTGATGTATTTTTAACCAAACTTTTCTGTTTGTAATAGTCACCTGGAAATATTTCAATTGTTAGGAAGGAAATATTATTTGCGCTGCCTTTGGCAAGAGTAGTAAAAAAGATATTATCTCGAAATATGAAATACATCTCACGCGTACGTGTAAATATATATTTTAATTTAACCTGTTTGGCAATATTATTTGGCTATTTGAAATAAGACGTAATTCCAACTGCATTTACTGCTTTTAACGCATATTAAATAATTGTTTTATAGTTTCTTTTTTCTTTTTAAATATTGACGTGTATAAACAATTTTTATGGCGTAATTTTTAATATTTTCCTGCTTTTAACACGTAATCATTTAATTCTAATTTCATAGGGGTTTTTATCTGTTTATAATAGTCACGTGTAAATAAATTTTTAGTTTAAAGGAAATATTATTATTTGAGAAGTTTTTACAATTTTGGCAACAATTTAAAATAATAACCTTTTCTAAAATATGTAAAAAATAACCCTGGAAAGGCTGAACGTTTGAATTTAAAAGGGAAATAGACCCTCAAAAAATAGTGAAATTAAAAAAATAAATGCAGTCTGCACACCGGGAACTTTTAATGTATAAAATGATCTAAAAACTATTAAATTCCTATTTATAGTTTTTGCACCTATAAAACTTTATTTAATGAAGCGATTTTGACCCACTTTAACATTAAATATCTCTTAAAATAATTCTTCGATTTGAAAACTGTCGGCGTCAGCGTGTTTATCAAATATTTCTCTGTAATACAACCGATTTTCGTATTTTTGTATGCAGTATTTTTCTTAATATTAACGAAGAAAGACCCCAAATCACAAAAAATTGGAAACCGGCGGCGGTGACAGCGCTAGTTACTTTTTTTTAGAATAGAGAGATACATTCATCGAAAATTTCGTATGATTCTAGGAAACCATTTTTCAGAACCCGTGCACGTAAGTATCACAATCTCTGCTTTGAGAAATTTTACTTTAAAGATTAAATCACCCCTTGGTTATATACAAAAAAGTCTTAAAGTGTTTTAGACGTAACCTCTTTACTAATGCGAATTTTTGTCTGCGGTTTGTTTGTAAATGTTTTTAGAGAGTCATATTTAATTGTAAGCTACTTATAAAAATCTATTTGGACGCTTTAAAGGGTGCCTGACCCCTTATGTTCAAATACTTGTGTAAAAAATGTGTAATGTTACAGTAAAGCACTTATTTTTTATATTATTTTTTTAAATGTGATTGAATAATACAAACGTATCTGCATGCGGATTCAATATTTGTTTATATAAAACAATATGTAATTAAAATTTTCATACACACTTTTTACATAAAATTAAGAAAATACGTTATTATCATTTTTACACACGAAGAGCACCATTAAAGCATTTTTCTCGAACTATTTTGTAATTTTAAAAAGTATTTCTTATTTTTTTAATAATCAAATACCACATTCACTGTTAAAAGCAAATTGTGCTTCTACAGTCGTGGATAAAAATAAGATGTTTTTTTTTTTTTTCTCGAAAGTGATCATTTTTTTAAGTAACTTTTGGGAAAATATGATTTGCAACATAAGCATTTTTGATAAAGACATCGATTTCTAGAAACTTCAGATATGCAAATCCAAAATTGGAGTTTGTCCTCTCGAGGAGTGTTTTTTGAGTTATGCCTAAAAAAAAATGGCTGCATTACTACTTCTTTTCCAACGATTTAAAATAAATTTAACATTAGGAATTCCAAACTTTAAATCTCGATATTTCATATACGACTTGACCGAATGACCTCTTCGTGATATCCGGAGGTAATATTTATCAAGATAACCAAATAAAATGTCAAAATTAGGTGTCATTACTAAAAATGTTAAAATTTGATATAATTTATGTATATAGAGGAACAAAAAATATTTTACTGCAACAGTATTCCAGAAAAAAATAAACAAGGAGCTTTGGTGCAAACCGATTTATTCTGTGATTTTCAAAACTAGAGTAAAGACCGTCATCCTACATTTTATTTATTACTTGGCGCACTGTATCTGATAATTTATATGAAAATATGTATTATCAGAATATATTTCTTTCTCACTTATATTTGAAAAATGTCTATATAAAAATATCACTGAGCCTTCATATTGTGCTTCATGTAAAACAATACGGAAATGAATTTAAAAATTTTATTATGTTCCAGGCAATAGGGAATTTTACCTAACAAAATTAATGGTAGTTCTGGAAATTGCCTTACTTTATGTTTTTTGGGTCGCTGAATCCTAATTTGTAACTTTCCACCAAAATTTCCCCCGGTAACCCGCCCCCCAAATTTTGGTAAAAAGCCCCCCCCCCAAAAAAAAAGAGGTTTTTATTAAAAAAATCAATTTTTTATTGTTTTAGGGGAAAAGTATTAAGAAATTCAGAAAGTAGACAAAATTTGCAACAAATTAGATATATGTCATTAGGACTTAGGATGAAGGGGAAGGGGGATCTGCCTCGGAACATGCGCGCGGTACTGCGTGGACTAAGTTGCGCAATTCCACTTAATCACTCACACGTTTACATTCTCCCTCCCATCTCCCCTCCGAACTGTCCTTGTAAGGTTTACTTTAAGTTTTTAAGTCGCTGAATCCGAATTTTTAACTTACCCCCAAAATTTCCCACACCCAGAAAATAGTTGTTATTAACTTAAATTTCTTATTGTTTTACTGGAAAAGCATTACGAAGTTCAGAAACTAGACTGATTTCAGAAGTTTGTAACGAATAGGATATATGACATTATGACGTAGGATAAATGAGGAGAGAGGGGGCTGCCACGGAACATTCCCCACGCGCTTTTCTCAAAAACAAAATTTTTTCAAAAAATCAATATATTTTTTATTTTTTTTTTGGGGGGGGGGGGGGGTTGCCGGGTGAAATTTTGGTGGGAAGTTACAAATTCGGATTCAGCAACACAAAAAACATAAAGTGAGCCGAAATCCAGAACTAGTATTAATTTATCCAGGTAAAATCCCCTATTGCCTGGACTTCATAACTTAGTGCACGTAGCGCCGCAGTGCATGTTGAGAGCCAGCCCACCCCTCCCCGTTCATCCTACGTCCTAATGTCATATTATATCCTACTTGTTGCAAATTTTGTCTAGTTTCTGAATTTCGTAATGCTTATCCCCGAAAACAATAATACATTTAATTTAAAAACAACTATTGGAGGGGGGGGGGTGTTTCGGGGGGGATTTTGGGGGAAAGTTAAAAATTCGGATTCAGCGATCAGCAAAAAATTTAGAGTAAACCTTGTGGAGAATGTTCGGAGGGGAGATGGGAGGGCGAATGTAAACGTGTGAGTGGTTAAGTGGAATTGCGCAACTTAGTTTACGCAGCACCGTGCGTATGTTCCGAGGCAGATCCCCGCAGATATTCTAGATACTTTTCCCTAAAACAATTAAAAAAAATGATTTTTTTAATAAAAACCTTTTTGGGGGGGGGCATTTTGCCAAAATTTGTGGGGGTTGCCGGTTGAAATTTTGGTGCGAAGTTAAAAATTCGGATTCAGTGACCCAAAAAACATATAGTAAACTTTTTTCCAGAACTGCCATGAATTTTGCTAGGTAGAGCCCCTATACGGTCTCTATTGCTTGAACTATTACTTTAAAAAAAATTTAAGAAATTTGAATAAATAAAACAGTTCCATTAAAATTAAAGAGGTTTTGGTTTGAAATTCATATCTTTAAGAACGCATTAGCCAAAAGCCAAAGGGAAAAGAAAATATGACTTTGATAAGTTTTAAAACCTTTTACAATATTCAATGCGCTTAAATAATTGAATAAAACTGTCCCATCGAAACAAAAAAAATTTCTATTTTAAATTCAAATGATTAAGCTTCAGAAAACACATTAAATAAAAGGAAAAAAAAACACAAGGACAATTTTAAAAATTAAAATAAATTTTACATTAAATAGTTATGAAGCATACTTTTGTATCTGTAATTTTAAGGCAATCAAATAAACACATTTGAAACGTCTTTAAAATCACCTTTTAAATATTGATGACTCCTTCATTTCTTTCTTTTTGGTAGAACGAAAGTTAGGGATATCTTAATCTGAAGACGTTTATATATAAAAATAAAATACAAAGATTCAAGAGAATATGTTTTCCTAAAACTTGTTCTTGCAAACAACATTCTGTGTCTAATGATTAAATATTATATTTAAATTCAGTTAATTGTCATTGACAAGCTATTCAAAAGTAGACAAATGTCAAATAATAGTAAGCAAACTACATACATGTTAGCTTAATGTTTTAATAATGACATGATAAAAGCAAATTTGTAATCCTAATGTAAATTATTTATTGTTAAAGTATGAATTATCATTTTCAAACCATACTCGATATACTATACCACGTCATTTTAAAAATAATACATAATAAAATAATTGCACTTTTTTGTTTATCATAGCAGCAAGTCATAAATTAAAAAAAGAAAAAAAAGAAAATCCACATACTAAGAAAAATAAAACAAACAATCCTGCGCTTTTTAAATTCGTCCATTATATATGATTTAAATTCTTTCAAATCCCTCTAAAAATTTCAAATGCATAATATTATTTCATTATACAGTAGCGTGGGTCGAAAAAAGCGAAAATTTTCATATCAACTTCTAATACCGCGGAAAAGTTGTCTTTTGTAATTAGAAGAACAACGCAAAAAATATTTTTGAAATCTGTTGATATCTTTATGTCGCGGATCGCACTTGAATTTTTAAAAACATGATAAAATTTTTGAAATTAATGATGAAAATTTTAAAATATTCAGAACTACATCTTATAGCGCGTACATTGCACTTGTTTGTTGGGAAAATATGATCAAAATTGGCGATTTTTTATATTAAATAAAGAAATATATACATATTCAGACCTACTTCTAATAGTCCATAAAAGTCAGCCGTTGTAAACAGTAGAATAACGTAAAAATTATTTAAAATCGGTTAATATCTTTAGGTCACTTATGGCATTTGAGATTTGGAAAATATTGTCAAAAAGAGCACATTTCTGTAATTAAGATGTCAGGTTCAAAATATATTGGTTATATTACTACTACTACTGTAACCAGCAAAGACCATATTAGATGCGCTGTTTTATATATATCCGAGCAGAACACCTCCTTAGATGATGTCGTTGAAGTTGGGTGCGACGGTACTTTTATCAATACAGGATTAAAAAAAGTGGTTATTCAAAATTTAAAAATGCTTATAGCGAAACCCTTGCAGTAGTATATTTGCATTTTGCATTTCATTGAATTGCCTTTTAGGCATTTTTTCAACATATTGATGAAAAAAGCAATTCACAGGCATTATTTTTATGTCCTATGGGTACATTATTAAAAAAAAATCAGCTTACTCTCCAGTCATTCGAACGTTTTTACATATACCTGTTATTAATCATAATTTTATTTGATCCTGACCATAATATGTTCAATAACATGGTAATAATACCTTCAAAGTACGGTCAAGTAACCATTATTTATATAAAAAAAAGGTCAAATGACTGAACAGTTTTCTTCCGATTTTTAAAAGTGTAAGCCCCCACATACTACTGCAACACTGTCTGTTGTCCAGTTTCAGTTAAACAAATGTAATATCCCAATAATGACTGTGCAAATGACTTCAGTTAAGATTTAAGAAATATATCTTCTTGAATTATGCAATCCTGTGCGATTGGCTTCTGTCCTGGGGATGTTGCTGTCAGAAATCGAGGATGATTTCTGACTAACGACCGCAAACACGACTATCAGACTGTACGTATCCATTCAAAACACTACCAATGAATTGAAACAATTTGTGTTACTCTCCATGAAGACATATGCGTGTGTATGGCTTGACATTAAGAGGAATAATTATATTTTATCGTTGCAATGGATGCTTTCAAGACGATGAAACATCTCGTGACTTACCGAAAAAATTGCGGAGACGACAGACTTTCTTACTGAGCATAATACCTTCTTTGTTTATCCCAAAAACTTGTTATTTTCAATGGAAACATATGCATGAGAACATATAAGGGTACTGAGACACAAACGGATCTGGAAAGCAATGCAATCTGTGATGTCTCTCATTGATTCAAAAGCTCTTTCAATATTGGAATTGAAAAATATAAAGGCATTTCCATGTCACACATAAGCATTGGAATGATGTGCGAAACGTTTGACTTAAACTGCAGATAAACAATGCGGTCGAAATAACAGAGACTACTGTGTTGGATTAGATTTTCTTTCGCAATCACTAATGCCAAAGTTCGATAAGATAAATTCTCAGTACAAGTTGTTACATATAGTACCAAATGTAGGTAAGAGAGGATTTCACAATTATTTCAAATTATTTTAATGCACATCGTTTAATTTTTTTTCAACCAATACTCTTCAAAAGTGCTTTAATAAGCAGTGTTTTATAATTATTTCAATATAATTGTTCAAGTTTAAACAAAGAATATAATTGACAAAACCCTCGTTAAAACTTTTCATTATTATTGGGTCGATCGGAGAGTCGTGTCGTGTTGGGTAAATCAATTCGAATCGGAAAATTCTGCCCGGTAATTATTAGACATTAGATATTGGAATCAATGTATAATAATTAAATGATAGAATTTTCCGGTACGAATTGATTTTCCCAACACGACACGACTTTCCGATCAACCCAATATTAAAATCAACGCACAACCAAAAAACATTTATCTAATTTAAAATTATTTTTATGTTATGTTTTTATGCACATAAAGCAATGCTTTTACATTCATAGACATTCATGTGAAAATAAAATTAAGTTTGATAATTTATATGAAACTTTTTCAATTTTGATTATATTTTTCTAAATTCAATGGCGATTAAATATTTAAACGGATTTCAATTTTTCTTTTTGCATTATTCTTGAATTTCCGAAATGCAAATATTATGCACTATTAGAAGTCGGTATATAAACTTATTAAAATATTCATCATTAATTTCAAAAATCGCCAATTTTGATCATATTTTCCCAAATACAAGTGCTATGCGCGATCTAAAGTTATTAAATGATTTTAAATATTTTTTAGGTTATTCTTTTTTATTCTAAAAGGTGACATTTACGCACTATTAGATGTAGGTCTAAATAATTTTAACACGTTGACTGCCACGCTAAGAGTATACTCATAGCTTTAATATTCGTGGCTTTAATTTATTACTTTTTCACCATTATTTTAAAATAAAAAATAATGCCTTATTTATTGGCAGAAATTTCGCTGTATTAATAAAGCGAAATTTACCTTTCAGAATTTGCGGTGGCAAACGACTTTTAAGAAGAAATTTGAAAATTCTTACTTTTTGCGGCAGTTAACGTGTTAAATTTCCATCATTAATTTCAAAAATCGTCAGTTTTCATCATATTTTCCAATATTCAAATGCGATGTGCGACCTAAAGATATTAACCGATTTCAAAAATATTTTTTGCATTATCCTTCTAATTACAAAATGAAACTTTTCCGCGCTATTAGCAGTTGGTATGAAAATTTTGCTTTTTTCGACCCACCCTATTGCAAAGACGTGGGAAAAAAATAAGCACCTCCTACTAACTGTGCAACAAACTATTTTAGAAGAAAGTTATTGGTACCAAACGATTGGAAATAAAGTCTAATGTTAAATGATGTATATAATTTTTCCACCTACATATCAAAACGAACACAAACTTTTTTTTATGTCAGTTCCAAAATTGGACTCCATAAATGAATTCTATACCTTCCAATTAGCCTAAAAACAAATTTTCATGAAATTCGTACCATTAGTTACAGAGAAATTAATTATCATAAAAAGAGCCTGTTTTAGGGTGCTGTATCCAATTTGAAGTTCTGTACTCGATTTCTGAAATGCTTCAGAATTACTAGGCCACATCTATTAATGCATTATTTCTTGCCATTCCAATCGCTTAATATTTTTCGATTATTGCCAACCCAAATGTTTCAATGAAATAAGTAAAACTTATTTTTTTTTTTCAAATTATGCTTCTGTGAACATCATAGACCAACATTAAACACTTAAACTAACATTTTAACGGTTTTTTAAGCATAATTCGTAAACTACCTGGTAGAAATATTTGAAATTGAGAATTCGTATAAGGCAGACGATAATAAATATAAATATATAAAAAAATGTAGGTTGTCATTCATATTTATTTCAAATATGAATTTCATAATTCATATTATAAAATTAAAATTACCAATTCGACATATTTATAGCGAAACAGCACCGAAAACTGGTGATAAGTAAAAATTAAAATAATATTGGGTGTAGTAAGAAGTTGTAAAGCGAATATCTTCTGACGTTTACTGCGTAGTAGCAGAGGAACCAGTAAGCCGCGTTTGTGTCATGTCATAAGAAGAAGTTCAGCGTTTTCACATCGGCGCAGAAGCTATGAGAAAAAGGAAAGGAAAGTTGAGAATTCGAAGGTGAAAGATGTCATACGATAATTCATTTATTCCTCACTGCATTCGTTATAAATTTCAACAAGAAAAAAGTGCTGCAAAAGCATATCAATCAATCTGTTCTATTCTTGGAGAAGAAATCATATCGAAAAGTGCTTGCAAATTTTGGTTTCGACTGTTTAAAGTTACCAATTTTGATGATAGTGATCAAGAACATATCGGCGCTTCACTGAAGGCTAGTCATCAGGATTTGCAAGCACTGCTTGATGAAGATGCATCTCAGACGCAAAAAGAGCTTGTCGAACAATTAGGATTATCACAAAAAATGATTTGTAATCGCTTTCACGCGGTAGTAAAGATTCAGAAGGCTGGAAGATAGGTGCCACATGCATTGAGCCAGAGGAACAAAGATGAGCATGTATTGAAGTGCAAGAATCTGCTAAACAGGCAGCAGAAAAAAAAATCGGTTTTTTAGTAAATCGTGAAGGGAGATGATGAATGGATATGTTATGACAATATGAAAAGCAAAAAATGTTTGCCAAATCCCGGCGTAGCAACAACATCAACGCCGAAACGAGCCATTCACTGCAAAAAAAGTTCTCCTCTGCATCTGGTGGAATATGAATTGTGTGCTCTATTACGAACTTTTGGATCATGGTGTAAGTGTAACTGCTGAGCACTACAAGCAACAATTGCTTCAATTGAACCAGGAAATCGGTCGAAATCGTCCATTTACTGGCAAAGGTTTACGCCCCGTGCTCCATGACAATGCCAGGCCTCATGTTGCAAAACCAGTAAAGGACATGTTAGCAAGTATTGGCTGGGAAGTTTTCGAACTCCCGGCGTATAGTTCCACCATAGCCCTATCGGACTATCATTTGTTTCGGTCGATGCAGAATTCTTTGTCTTCTGTACGCTCCCGTACACCGGACGAAGCTGTTAACTGCTTATTCATTTCTCTGATAAACGCTTTAAAACTTTTTACTACACCCAATAAAACTCACCATAAAATAAAAACAATACATAGGACGCGTTTCGAGCTTTTCTTTTGGTTCTTTTGTTTTCTTCTTGTTTTCTTCTTTTATATTTCTTTATTTTTTATATTTATATATATTTTAATTTACTTCTTAATTTTATTTTAATTTTTTTTATTTATTTTATTTACATTTTTTACCTATCAATTTCTCTTCCATCATTTTGGCAACACTTTCGTCTTCTGCATGCACGCCTTTCAGCTAGCGCAACCTCTCGCATTCCTTGTAAGCTCTACCCTCTACCTTTTAGTTCATTTTTGACCTTGTCCCCTTACGGACACGTGTTTACTTTAGCTGATGACGTGCTGTTAATATTTTTAGCTCGAAACGCTTCCTATGTATTGTTTTTATTTTATGGTGATTTTTTTACGAAGTTTTATTAATATAATTCAACATATTTAATTTTTTTTTCTTTTTTTTTTTTGCATTATATCCACAAATAAAATTCTCCCATTAGGATTATAATTTCAGGAGATATTTATAAAAATATGAAAACCTAATTAACCTTAGAATATCTAAATTTTGAATGTTTATATTTCAAAAACATATCTTCCAAATGACTTGAAATTTCGTTACTATGCATAGTTTGAACCAAAGATTTAAAAAGTATTGTCGAAATGGGGGTGTTGCCATTGAAAAAAAACAAAGTTTGGTCTGGTTTTGATGTGTATATGGCCATCTAAGAAAATTTTGTATACATCATTTAAAAGTGGGTTTTATTTCCAATCGTATGGTACCAGTAACTTTCTTCTATTATAATTAGTTGCAGAGTTAGTACTTTCTTTTTTTTCACGAATGTACAATTTATTAAACGCATAGAATGTTACGACTTTAATTCCCTATTTATTGTATGAACTCAATTGCTAGAATTTATGGTATATTACCAACTGATGGAATTAAAGTGTGGAATCATCGAAATGAAATCAGTGAAAATGATCAATTGAATGAAAGTGTTTGCGAACTTATGAATGAAATCTCTAAGAATAATATTAATCTATATGAAGAATAGGATTTTATTTTTATTTAAAACTGTATGTGTTTATAATAAGCTAACCCCCCGCATTCTGGCTTTTAGAAGAAAAAAAGAAATTTAATACTTTCATAAACTTTTATATGATATATACCGTAAGGAGTTTTCAATGAATAAGGCAGTCAGAATAAAATAAAAATGTTTCGGATTTGAAATTCAAATTTTTAAGACAGCGCATTACATAAAGTGAAAATAAAAAACGAAAATAATTTAAAAAAGAAGTAATTTTTCCATTGAATACTTAATAAACGTATTAGTATTTAAAATTTTAAGCATGTCGAATAAATGCATTTGCACGTTCTACAAAATTGCTTTGAAATAGTTATGATTCTCAACCCCGTTTTTTAGAAGAAAAGTTATGGGCACCTAAATTTGAAAATGTTTATTTTTAAAAGTAAAATATAAATATTAAACAGAATATTTTTTTTTAGAATTATCAGTTGTGCCAAGTAATAAAAATATAAAAATTACTGTTACATTTTCATTCATTTTCTTGTTATTGTCAAGAAATTCAGTTTAAACAATTTAAACCAGAAACGGCATGTAGAAACAAAAGTAAAAAAAAGTCCAATTAAAGTAGAAAATGTCTGAAAACAGCAATTGTTAGTATAATTGATATTAATGTCAGCAAAATTTATTAATAAAGACGTGATTTAAACTAATTTGTTCAACGTATTATGACAGTTATTTAACTTTTAGCGCAATTTTTTATATGCTAACACATTTCTTAACAATTTGCCATCGACATCGGGTAATTTTTTCTAAATCTGAATTTTAAAACACTACAAGCTCCGCCCTGTTCTGAAAGCCTTTTGTGAATTGGTGTTCTAGATAGGTTTCCCAAGTTTATGCATCGATAAAAATAATTCAATCTACGAATTTAATATAAAATGTCTAATCTAAATGTCAATCTAAAAAAAAATATGGCCAACGTGATATAAATGCATTTTCTGTAAGGTAGAAGCCACGCCGTTAGTCAATGATGTTTTTTGAATGAAAGCGAGAATTGTTGTTTCCCGATGTGAATGTTTTAATAACGATGTGTGCTTTAAACAAAATTTATCACCGAATACGAAAATTATTTTGAAATATAATTAATTTTAATCACATTTCGAAATTACAGAATAAAGATATTGGTTTTTTTCTTTATTGCATACAATTTAAAAAATCCCTGACGGCTTGGCCTACAGGCGCAGGAAGATTTCGAAGTTAAGTGTTAATTTCAGCAACAAAACTAAATCATGATTAGAGATAAACCCACATTAACAATATTATCTTTCCGCTTTTGACGAGTTTTTCTTTCAATTTTATATAAGAGATGGTTTTATCAGAATCATGTTAAGGCGGTATTAAAAAAATATATACTTTTCCATGCTCAAGAACACGAAATTTTCTGGCACATTTTCTGATTCATTTTTAACAGAAAAAAATATGAAATTTGCTGACGTGATTTTTGAAGAGATTTATAAGCGACCTGTGTTTTTATTTTTCGTTCAATTAATTGGAACATTATTTATGAACAATTATTTTCCCATTAGGACAATATTTTCGTTTCCAACACAATCGCTTCGGGAAATTCGGTGCAAAATGCATACTTTGACATCATTTTTAAAAATAAATTCTACCTTTATCAAAAAATCGATCATTACGGTGCATTATATAGTTTCTGAATAAGATACTCTACCAATTTGATGTATTTGAGAGTAAAAAAGAATTTAAAATGAGTCAGAAAATAAGCAGCTTGAATTTGAATACACCCTTAATACGATGATTTTTTTTTCAACCGCTATGTATTTTCAATTAGTGTTTGCTGTAGGAATTGGCCCTATCAAAAACTTGTAAACATAAATGTTGTAGATAAAATTAAGAACATATATAACAAATTTATGCAGATTTTATATCTTGTGAATTGACGAAGTTAAGGAATTTTATCATCTCCAACCCCCCTTCCCTTTTTTTTAAATTTCTTATGCGGTACGAATTGGTCCTATCAAAAACTTGCCAGCAGAAAAGTTGTAGATAATATTAAGAAAATTTATAATAAATTTAGTTTGATTTGATATCTAGGGAATTGATGAAATTACGAATTTTTTTCTCCATGAAACCCTATTTTTTGCGCACATTTTTAATTTTATCAAAAATCTATGATACATAAACTTTTGCCGTATTTTTAGAAGTAGTAAAAACTTTAAACAGATTTAATATGTAAAATTAAGCAGTTATGGGTTTTTTCGGTTATCTCAAAACCTCCTTATTTCCATCTCCTTGGTCCGATTTTGCCCATTAACGAACATGGCCGAGATTTTATGCTCCTTGATTTTATGTATCAGTTTGGAAGAGATTTGTGCATAATTACGGAAGTTATTGATATATATATATATATATATATACAGGGTTCGTACAGTTACCGTTATTTTCAAAGTCCAATATCAGAATTTTTTATAGAAAAATAAATCTCGTTTAAACGGACGAAATTTCGCCTTATTTCAAGAGAGATTTTCCATAAGAAAATACTGGTACCGAGGAATTTCTTAGTCATGAAATTCAAGCACCCGTACGAACCATGATATAGATAGATAGACAGATAGATAGATAGATAGATAGATAAGTATAATTTTTTTTTTACTGAGGGTGGTTTTGGGTTCTAGGGGCCATGGTTGGTTTAGACCAGCAAAAATTTTTCAGAAATTCCAACATAGGGGAGAATGTAATATGTAGTATTTCATACGAAATCTATCTAAAAATTAATCTGATAAAACAAGAGTTTGTCTGCGAATAATCTCAGATATATCACAAAGAGCCCCTACGCATAGATGGTTAGTTGCTATGTTGATGGGTCACGATATTCGCAGGATCATGCATAACAGCTCTGCACTGAAAAGTAGCCAAGTGCTTCATCGTGGAGAGTTCTATGATTGAGAACTTTCTTAGAATGGAACTTAGAACCTTAATTAATTGGTATCGGATGATATAAAACAATGTCCGGCGCAGCATAACAGACCCTCAGGCCACATAGCGGTGAATGAATTTCTATGTGTCTAATGTACAGTGTAAACTAAGCTAAATGAATGAGAGACGAAGATAAAGAAAGAGTGAAAAACAACTAAAAGAGCTCCACAACGGGTAATTTGCACCGAAATTAGTAAAGACTTGAGTTGAGCGAGGCTGACGTGGTTCGTTGCATAAAAAGAGGATAGCGCCGGCTTTCTAAAATACGCAATTGGACAAAAACTGTCTCTTGGAAGCGAGTTCCGTAGCTCATACGGCGGTCTCCAGTGGTGTAGCTAGGGAGGTAGTCGAAATACTTGGGATACAACTAATTTTGTAACGTTTTGTGCGCCTTACCTATTCGGAGAAATTTTTGCTTTTCATCAAAGGAAAGAAAATTTTACAGTATTACTGGCACCCAGAGTATTTGTACCCCCTCCGTCGCTACGCCACTGGCGATCTCCTTAACCCTCAAATGCGTGATTTTTTATTTTGTTTCGAAAAAAATATATATGATTCTCTAAAAGGTTTATTACACAGGAAAATTAATGAAAAAAATTATAGATACATTTTTCATATAATACGTCAATCTCTTCTTCTGTTGCACATCTGCAATACAAGTAAAAACTATTGTCGAGATGTTGTTTTACGCTAAAATATTGCACATTATTAAATATTTTAATAAGATGTCTTCAAATACCTTATTTTTATAATTATTTATTTTATAAAACGTAACCTTTAACACTTTAATTCCCATGATAGAATTCGTTCTGGAAATTATATAGTTCAGAGAATCTGACTTTACACCAGGAAGTTCGAATGGTTAATTTCATTTTATTTAAATACTGAATGTCTGTTATTAATTAAAACAAATATTGCTATTTCAGGTTTCTGGTATGAATTAGGTATATACGAATAAAAAAATCTATTAAATTCAAAACACTGTTGTTTGCATATATGCAAAGCTGCGCACTAAAGGGTTAAGTTTCCTTTTATTTCTTTTGAAGACACTCGGATAAAATGGATATTTAAACATTTAGTAGTAGTAGAACTATTTATTTAAAAATGTACTTATTGTTGAATTTCAGTAGAACTTTATCAATTAATGCCAAAATTATTTACTAATGACCACATGCGTCCAATTTTACACATTTTCAGTACAATTTTTCGCATTTCTTCACCGTAATAAAACACTGCAAATTCTGTGAATAAGCGGGACGATTAGCCATTCCGCCATTTAAATATAAAATAGAAAATTTCTTATCGTAAATAGTGGTTGCAGACTGCTTGGAAATTCCAAAAAATATATTCACATTTTAGTAACAGATGATTATTGTTTTAACCATGATAACTTCGTCAAGGATCTTGAGAGTCTCCATGCTACAGGGATTAAAGTTGCTAATAGACACAAATTGAACAAGAAATGCACCATTTTACTTAAGTTGTCTCAGGACTCTTAAAGCTTTAAAACTTTCGAAATTTTCATTTTCTTAGGTCTTAAACTGCTAGTTTTTCTGAACATTTTGATGTAATTTTTTTCCTTGAAAAACCCATTATAACAGAAGTTATGGCTTTTAGAATTATATCACAAAGCTGAAGCACCATTTACGAAATTTTGAAGTCATTCTTCTCCAAATGACGTTTTTGAGCATAATTCGCAGGATATCTCAAAAACTTCTGAAAATTTTTTATAATGAAATTTTCATAACATATGATTCATGTTAGCCTATATAAACTGAACCTGAAATTTATTTTTTATTGTTCAAAAAAACTTTTTATATGATTATACTATAAAAAATTTCACAATTTTGCATTAGCAAAAATACAACTTTGTATTAAAAATATAAAAATGCTTTAAATACAGATTTATTTAGGTACAAGGTAATTATTATAATCTCAAGTATAGTTAGGTACCAAAATTTCCATTCTAGTTGCAAAGCGTATTTTGTAATCCTGCGCGTAAGCTGTTATACCATTTTTATGCTCTGCAAATGTCTGACAGTTTGGAGTCCACTGTAAATACTAATTCTGCATCTTGCAATTTTTTAAATACATGAAATGAAAGAACATCCATATATCTTTCATCTCCCCCTATTTTTTTTTTAAATCATATACTTTTTAAGATATTAAATGTTGAAAATGATCTTTTTTTCCAATTTTAAGAGACCTGAGACCCCTTAAAACGTAGTCAGCTTCACCCACTGTCCTGGTTGGTTTCTCTAAACGACCCATGAATCAAACAAAATATATCGAATAATTTGACCTAGTGTTTTAAAGGAAATGTGGATCTTTACCTGGATAGTACTTTCACATTACGAAACACGATGTAAACGCCATAGCGTCATTATATTTATAAATGTGTTCAAAATTTCAGCTAATATGAACCAACGAGTTTAGTTAATTTTTTACAGTAGGATAACTTAAAGAGCGATATGCAATATACACAAAACATCTCATAAAAACTGTCTAACTAACAATTTAAGCCTCATCAAAATACGTCAACATTTTCAATGGGCTATTTTCTAAAAGTCGATTTCACCTGATTATAGAACTTGTCCCATATATATATATAACTTTCCAACGTAGAACAGTATGTTATATACTAAAACCTTCACCAAAACCTTGCCTAAAAATTGTTCCACAGAATTCCATTAAGCAGAATCTTGTTAAAAGGATAATCTTTCATAATCGGTTTTATCTAATTATATAATTGACATGCACTCTCAGAAATAAAACTCTCCCTTTTGACGATTCAGAAATCCTCGAACTGTATTTCGTCGTTTTTGACGATCATTTTTTATTAACATCACGTGACTTTTAACGAAACGTAAACCCTCAAATATTTGACGAAAGTTTTGTCTCAATCACGGTCAGACTCAATGCATTTTAAGGAAACAGTTCCTCAAATCATGGGATTTTAGCAAACAGATATTTGCTTGTTTATGTTAGTCCTGTAATAATTTATTTTAAAACAGCACTTAGTGCTTTTCAGAAAATATTGAAATATAGGTAGTTATTGTTTCTTCATTAGTTATTTTTTTAGCTATTAGAATTTTTAGGAATGCTTATTATTTTTATTATTATTTTATTTATATGTTGTCGTTCGTTATGTTTTAATTCGAAAAGAATAATTTTCCTGTGTTCTTCAAAACCATTCAATAAGAAAATTAGGTCAATAAAATTTCAAACTTCTAGGATATATATATATTTTTTTAAGTATATTATGTTTTCAATCAAATTAAAAATAAACACAATTTTCCCTCTCCTCTTTATAAACAGTAAAGTTTTAAAATCTTATCCTCCTATTCAAAGTGATAAAATCTCACGCAATATGCACTTCACAATTCGTTATTTGTGAGCAACAAATTAACCAGACCATATTCTAATCATCCATTGATCAAAGAAAATTTCAGTTGTAAATTATTTAATCAAGCCATATTATAATTATTCATTGATACGAGAAAACAATAAAAATAAATTAGCCTTTCTTAAAACTTTGAGAAAATGTAGCAGCGCCGATAAAATTGCAATCTACGTTATAAAAATATAAACACGAAGTAGAATTCATTACACCAGTCTAAGCGTGACTATGTACGTGCACCGGCCACTACTGGCCACAACACGGTGCCCTCCAAAAGGACCGCCATGGCACCCACTGCAAGGGGTCCCCATGAGACCGGGCTAGTCACTCGGACCTGCACCGATATGTCTCAATAAGTAGGGCATCCCAAGCAGGATTGTCCCGCTTTAGTCTCCTCTGGAGCATTGCCCGAAACGGGGAACCACGGGCCAACACTCACGTTGGTCAATGACGATCCCCCGAACATTGCACTACCAAAGTCCGAACGCTGACTAAGCAAGCCGGCTCAATAAATCTCGAAAGAGGGGTCGGAACAGGTTCGACCTGATGCAGAGCCACCGTCACATCATCGAATCCTAATCGCGGGACACTTCATGGGAAGAGCACGTGCTCGGAAACTAATGAGGAGGACTCCACACCAGCTTAGTTTACCGCGTGCCGAAACTGAGAAACTCCTATAAAGGTTATCTCTGCGATTCCAGCCCGCGGATGAAAGGTTAGTAGATAGTAAAAAACAGGAAAGTTACATCTCAACTCACAGCCAGCCCAGAGCCAACTCGTTGGCTGAGAGAAGATGCTGACTATGAGTCAAGGGAGAAGAAAAAGATAACACAAAACACAAACTTAATCTAAAACACAAACACGTCATTACACCATCGGACCAAGAACGGAAGTAGGGGCTTTACCTCACGACCCCGGACGAGGTCAACATCGATGTAATGATAGACCTTAGATCCTAGGAAGTCCCGGGCAGAGTCAAGGCAGAATACTGAAACGTGCGTAGGCAGACGAACCGCACGTGACGCACCTGATCGGTCCACCCCTTGACTCTACCGAGGAAGACCCAAACCCACATGAAGACAACATAATAAATACACTTTAAATACAATAAAATAAATAACTATTTACAAAAGGCGAGTCCGTGCCCATGAGGACCCGTCAGCTACGTGTCCCGTGGGGGACTGCGCCACCCACTAGTCAAGGACTGAGCCCGGACCCTAAGGCGACCCCTCGGAGCTAGATGCTCCGCATCCCCTGAGGGACTCTCCCACCTCCAAGTCAACATCGTATCGTAGGTTAGTAAAGATAGAATAAAAAATAGGAAAGTTAGAACGCATAGGGCATCAGATCCACACGCTGCAGCTGTGCGGTCAATTTGTCCGAGGACTTAGCTTCGTATACGCCCAAGGGATAAATTTACAATAAGCAAAAAAGGGTTCGGGATCTGATCGGGCCTCGTGAGCACGGAAGGTGACTAGTCCTCCCAGATGTTCAAGGGCTCACTCAGTCAAATTCCAGATCACGAGGACTCCACACACAACACAGAGTTAGCAGATAAAAGATAAAAAATAGGAAAATTAAAAATCCAACACCCGATCGGATCGTCCACAAGGGGTCGCTAAATCCCCTAAGACCGTCATCCAAGGATCCCCAAGGACAACAGCCCATCCAGTGGACAATCTACTTCCGGGTGTCGAACCGAGAGAAAAAAGCAAAAACTTTGGCCCGACTGGGCCCTGTGGTGACCGCCTGTGTTCCGTTCGCTCATCTGCCGCCGACATGCCCACCTGCTTCGACGATCCAAGGGCATTTGCACCCCAGACCATACAGGGTACCTTGGTTTCCGACTCGCGAGCCCTTTATTTTCCGTGACATAGGGTTACGACGCTAAGTCGAGCCCCTCTGAGACACTCGACAGCCTTGAAGATTCACATCAAGGCAGCTCCGAGCCCCACCCACATGCTCGCTCAGAGAAAGCTGGACCGCATTCGCCCCATTTACCCCGGTCAAGCCGGTAACTGCTCGTCGGTCCCCAAAGCAGTCGTCTCCACACGATGACATGCTAGCGACCGGCTACCCAGGCTCACGTTGCGCCCTCGGACGTAGTCCGGGCACTGGACGTAGAACTCCATCGGCCACCTGAACCACTCTGGGTCCCCGCTTTAGTCTCCTCTCCGAAAATGGAAAAGGACCGACACGGCGACCTCGGCCGAGCTCTCGGTCATCCTTCAGCGGCAAGTCCGGATTGATTCGAGACCACTCGGGGGTTCACGAACCCTACACCAGTCTAAAAGCAAATACTTTCAAGTCACCAGCAGTCAGATTGGAAGAGCGGCTACCTCTCACACGAAGGGTCGTGAGTTCGAATCGCGCCCAGGAAAGAGAGAGAAGTGACTTTTTTTCTTTCTCCGTGTCAAATACTGGAGCTTCCAAACTGTTTGAGAGTTGGCGCCACCAGCCCTCTTTTGACGAAACTATAGACAAAATTTGTATCGTCAAGCAAGTGAAGAAACGAATTTCATCAATTTGACGAAATGTTCGCTCGGAGCATTTTCCAGGAAACCATTTCGTCAAAAACAAAGAAAATTTCGTGAAATCTGAGTATTCATTTCTGAGAGTGTGATAATTCTATAACAAAGCAACGCAGAACAATATGCAATATATTAAAATTATCCCTGAACACTAACAGTTATGGTTGCTTAAAATCTGTCCATTTGAACTGTTTAAAAAGAACAGGATTCACCTGGTTGTAGAACTTTCCCCTATGATTATATATTTGAGCAACGAAGAGCCTATTACCTAATAGTTCGAGTTCCATAGAAATTCATTTATCAGAATTTTTTTAATCCTTCATAATTTTATTCATCTCACTATAGAATTTCTCTTATAAATCTGTAACTAAGCAACGTAGAAAAATATGTTATGTGCTAAAGCAATTAAAAAAAAATCTAACTAATAGTGCAAGTCTGATAAAAATCCATCCAATGAAAGTCAAAATATAACCAACCGGAGTGAAATTATCATTTGTATTTGATATATTATAATACATAGTTCTATAACTAAACAACGTAAAAAAAATATGTTATGTACTAAAACATTTTAAAAAAATACCTAACTAAGAGCGCAAGTCCCATAAAAATCCATCCAATGAGAGTCAAAATATAAACAACCGGAATGAAATTATCATTTGTATTCGATATATTATAATAGATACATTAGATTCTTCAAGTTTTTAGAAGTAGCGCTAATTAATAAATTCATTCATTTAAAATTCCGTTAATCATACTGCCCGAGTTATCGCGATAATACTAAAGGTGTCCTCTTATGAACTTTCCTCTTCCTGATTTGATCCAAAAAATAAATAAATATTTTCGATTATTCTCTAACAATCTACCTATGATTATTACAATTTTTTTTTAAATTGTTAAAATGTTTTCTTTCTTTAATTTTCATACTGTTTTATGAAACAACATGATTCCTTGAATTAATAAATTAAAATAGCAATGAATGAATTGAAATAAGTGAAAAAATTTATAATAACTGTCTAGTGCATTTTTACCGGTGGCTTTAAAAAAGTGTATTTTAAAATTACGAATAAAATTTTTTGAAATAACATGGAATAAAAAAAAAAATAATTTGTCTCATAAGGAGGGTCGACGACATTATGTTTTTAGATATCAATACTATACCAAATTCACTAAGATGTACTTAAAAATTTAATCTGTACACATATGGAAATTACGTAATTGATTATGTATAAATTCAACTGCACATAAAAACAAATACTTACATACACATGCATACATGTTTAAATAATGAAATCTATAACAAAAAAATACGTAAATAAGGGAAACAATACAATATACCTTCTAAAAAGGATTTGGCGATTTTGTAATTATTTAAACTTTCTGTATAAAAAGTAACTTTCTGGAAATTAAAAAAAAAAAAAAAAAAGATTCTTTGTTTATTTATTTAACAAAACGCTTGTGATAATTTTTTAAACAAAAGGGAAATCGCCTTACAAAATGATGCGTCATCAGGAAAGTCTTTCTAAAATATCTGTAAAATATCTTTAATTTTTACAATCAGCAATTGTAAAGAAAAAATAACGAGCAATGATTTCTATAAACATATTTTTCCACAGTATTACCTTCATAACTCTTATCCAGCAAAATTTAGTACTTAAGACTTGAATTTCTATAAACTGTAAAATCATACATCTTTTACGCAATAAAAACAAGATTTCATGTTTTTTTTCAAAAGAGTATTACTCCGTATTTACACCTTATTATATAACTTATTTTACTAGAATTTTTTAATCTTTCATAAAAAAATGATTCATTAATTTAGAAGTTAAAAGAAATCCACAAAATCTTAAAATTCTGTTAAGTATGACATCTTATAATCTGCCAATTTATTTGGATTTGCGTGGTTAAAAAAATTTACCTTTTTCAAGATAAAATTTGCTGTTTAATTTTAGCAGTAACTTTTCGTTTACGTATTTTGCTTTAAGCATCTCGCTGCGTAAGCGATTCTTCGCGGTGAGCGTCTTTTACAAATTTTTTAATCTTTCATCACCGGTTCTTAAAGCAGAAATTTTGACTATTATAATCGGGGAAAATATCCTGTTTAAATCGGTTTTCGGTAAAAAATAAACTATTGGGAATAATAAATATTGTATTAATTAAACGGAAAAATGCATGCCCGAGCATATCTCGGGTTGCGCAGCGAGAGGATTAAAGCGAGATAAGTAGAGTAAAAGAAGTTTTTTCTAATTAAAACAATATCTAGTTCAAAAATTTTAGTGTCCAAAACATAGATAAAAATAATAATTATTAATGTAGCATTAAAAATTAAAGCGACTTTTAGTGCATTTAAAAAAAAAAAAAATCAAATATTTCTTTATCTTGAAAAATATGATATAATCTTCAACTAAAAATATGCAATACCTCTTCCAAGTTAAACACGACTCCGTAGAGCGTTCTTTATCTTTACATATCCCATAAATCAATATAACTTGGGGATTTAAAGAAGCATTTATTAAAACTTTGTTTATTTTGCTGCCACGGATTTCCGAAAATATTTGCGAGTACTTTTTATAGTGCAACAATCAGTTTTCTCAATCCGGAATATATATTTTTCGGATCCTATCCAGTCTCAAGTAAACATTTTCATGTTAACATACATATTTTGTAGACAAATATGATAAATGAAAAGTATTGACATTACCGTTCAAATTATTATTATTTTATTATTTCATTTTTATCTCATGCACAGATTTAATTGTGCAACTTAAAATTTTTAATTGAGAATGGTAAGTATCCTAAAAACCGATATTCCGGTTTGAGAAAACGGATTAATACTCTACAAAATACACGGAAACGTTTCCAAAATTCAGTGTCAACAAAAAGTGCTAAGTTTTTATAAATGATTCTTTTAATATCGAAAATAAATTCATTTCTGAGGTTATACTTAAAATGAAGAAAGGTTTTGGATATTATTAGCATATTCGAAATTAAACTAAATTCTGTAGCTCGCCAATCCTTACGGATTTTGAACTGCAATGTCCAACTTTGTTTTCTTGATCATTGGCCATGGATTGCTGTACATCTTAGGCCAGGTCATGTGACCAACCTAACCAGGTAGTATTTATCGGTACGTATTTATCGATCCCGGACGGTGAAACTTTGATTTTGTTTATAAATGCTTCCTAAAATCACGAAAATAAATTAGTTTCTGAGGTTTGGAACGTTTGTCTATTTTCTGAAGTATGCACAAGTTGGAGTACTTTAGCGATGGGTAATTTAACACAACAGAGTGATATTTTTCCAAAACCTTTTTTAAGGCAAATACATCTTGTTATTAAATTAAAGGTATTTACAAGTAAATAACAATAGCTATAGAATAACTGCATCTAAAATTTGATAAATATGCTGAATATCTTTTAAAGAGCCTTCTTATAATTAACCGTGTTTCTTCTAACAAAAGGAAAGATATTGGAAATACAAAATTTTACACAATATGTTTCCCTAACCAATAGAAATACCTTACTCTGAAAATACAAAGAAAGCATATTTTTAAAGCTGATATGTCAGCAATAGGAAAGAGACACAAACTCTAAAACATTTATTAAATAGTTTGAAGGATAGCAAAGAAATATCGAACAATTTTATCTATAAAATTATATTTTCAAACTATTATCTTCTATAATTCTCCAAAATTTAATGTTTACTCTAAAATCTTTTATATGCAATAAAATCACATATCTTTTCCTCAGTAAAAACGACATTTATTTTCTTTGTTCCAAGAGACAATTCCATTATTTTCTTGACTTTTATAGGGCATATTCAATTTTTAAAACCGTCCTTAATAAAATCATTTATTAATATAAAATATTAAAATAAATACTCACAAAATCTGAAAAGTCTTTAAGTATGATATCGTATACCATGATGATTTATTTGGATTTAGGTGTTGAGTTACTTTTAAACAAATAAATTTATTTTTGTTTATTCTTTATTAAGCTACTTTCTGTTAAACACAAAAAAGTTTTTGAGAATTTAATAATACAAGGGTATCCATACCGAGCTTCTTGGGTTACAGAATGTTAGTAAATACAATATATATATATATTTTTCGAAAATTCTAATAGATTTGTTTTATTTAAGATATTAAATTTTTAGATTCACCACTAACAACACCGAAAATGATATTTAAATGAGAAACATTAATTATATATTCGGAAAACATTTTCAAATTTAATTAAACGATATTTTCGTTTTTGCCACCTGCAAGGAGTTGATAGCCGAGAAAAATACAAAAGATTTCACTACCTGCTGCAGCCTATTTGATTCTGGTAATATTAGTTGTTTAAACGTGGAGTTCGATTGCGTGTCTATTAAATTTTTGATTTATTTCTTTCATATGTTTTATTTACTCATTTATTGATTATTATTATATTTATTTATTCATTGATCAAAGTGCTAATCTCGTTATGGTATATAAACTGGAAATAAATGTTAGACTATTATTGTTTTCAGTGCAAATGGAATGATCATTTGTAATTGAGCTGTACACTGTTAAAAATTTGCAGCATTCTGTCCAGTCATTTGGCCGTTTTTTTTTCGAAAACGGTTACACAACCGTAATTTAACATTATTCTGACCATGTTATTGGCCATTTTATGGTCAGAATACAGTTAAATTACAGTTATGAAACCGGTTTTTCAAGAAACGGTCGAATGACTGGGCAAAATGCTGCAACTTTTTAACACTACCCCCAATAATTTGAAAAAAAAATATTGCTCGAAAATTATAAAAAATTAAACAGGAAAGACTGTAAAATGAGAAAAAGATTTTAAAGAGCTATCATTTAAAAAGATTTGTTTTAGCTCTATTAGACTTTGCAATAATTGAAATTGTGCGATGCATAGAGGTTAAAAATAAAAGTGTATTAAAAAGAAATTTATTGGTCAAAATCTGCCAACGTGAATCTGACGTTGGGGTAACCTACAGATTTGTTTTTGCTTTATAATATAGATTTTTCTTATCTTTACATAACAATGTAAAGTAGTTTTAAAGAAGAGCAATGGCAAAATTCATGGAAAATATTTTCAGTGATAATAATTTGGCGTATAGAAAAACTAGGAGGGGATGGGCGTCGAGCCCCCACCATACAATTGAAAGCAATATTTTTTAAGTTACGCGATAATTGTTCCAATCCATATTGATTTTTCATAATTGATTTCTGAAGTAACAAATCTCCACCGTAAAAAAAAATTAGAAAAACATTTCTTAATCCATCTCTTACCTTTCTTAATGTTTACGAAAATATAATATAACATTTTCCGAATTACAAATGATTCCAAACATAGCCCCTGTATCTTCAGAAGTCTAAGAAACCAACTGTTGTCCGAGTTTTAAAGAAGCATTTCTGAAACAAAAGTTTATTTCATTTGCTACCTATAACTCTGAAAACTTTTCTGAGTTGTTTTTATGCAGAGTATTAATCCATTTTCTCTACACGAAATATTGAAATTTGGAATGTTATCATTTCTCAAGTAACCAATTTTATGTTCAGAAACATGATAAGTTCACAGCATTAACATTGACATTAAAATTAATAGCATTAAAATTAACATTAAAATTCACTTTTTCTGTTAGTCTTGCATGCATAAATTCTGTTACGCCACAGGTGAAAATATTTACTTGCGAATTAATAACATGGATTGGGAAAATTGATGAATACACTATATAAACAAGAAAACGTTTAATAAATTTACGGGGAGTTAAAAAAAAAAAAAAAAAAAGCTAGATTAAAAGCAGTTGCCATTTTTTACAGTTCATACATATATAACTGCTTTAAATATCGAAACGAATAAATTAGCGGTCTATCAAGGGTCTATCGATTTTCCAACTTTGCCTATCAATTTTGCAACTTTACCAATTAATTTTGCAAATCGCAATTTTATTTTCGAATTGCAGTTTCTTCCCATTCTCATTAGTATTACTCAAGTTAGATTTCAAATAGTTTCTGAAAATTTAATTGCTATGCATTGCAATGGGGAATACTATTACATTCACTGATGTAACGACTTTTTTTCTCTAAATTATTGCATTACATAAAATAAGTTTTAGCTCAAAGAGTGCCCTGCCCTTCTGAACTCCATCCACTGTCTCATTTTTTATAACAAACATTTCTCCAGAGTTTATAATATTAAATGATCTATCTAAAATAATAAAAATAGTAATGATGATGACATTAATGATGACTTTATATTTTTTATAATATTATATTTATTATTACATTATTATATTCATTAATTATTATATTTATTATATTTATTACATTTTTTATAATATTTTATTAATTACCGGTTATTCCTACTGCCGGGTTTATTTGATAATGACTAATGATCCTTTCTTTCCGGATACATATAGAGTAAGGAAAGTTTTGTAATCATGATAAAAATTTCATTATGGACATTTCACTATACATATCTCTACATTTTGAGATCCACCGACTACGCTTTTTCTGCTTTTAAAATGACACCATATGTATGAGAGACTTTTACCCCTGTGACCTATTTTATTTTAATACTAAAAATTAGAGACATTAACCATTTTTAAAACTGTTAAATCAATGTTTGCGTATAATTAAACCAATGACTTCTTTTTAGATACCGTAAACATGCAGGAGCAGAATGAAAATTCATTGAAAAATTTGTTATAATTTTAGAAACAATTTTTAAACTTTATGGATGAAATTGGACATTTTCATGAGAACATGCAATCATTTTCACCAACGAAAACAAATAGCCTTCATAAAATATTCAACTGCATTTTTTTCGAAATTTAATGCTAGCAGCAAAAGATTCTATAAAGTCACATATTTGTTCACAACAAAAATAAAATTTAGATTGTTTTTGTTTTTTATACATACTTCTTTACTTGATTATTATAAAATACATTATATTAGTATTGTTTAAATCGTTCATAATAAAATGTTTCTTCAATTTTACAGGTTAAAAAAGTCTCATTAAATTTTAAAAAGTCTTTTAAACATGATATGTCATTGTATTAAGATATATTTGGATTTTATGTTTAACAAAACTTATTCAAAAAGATACATAAATACTTGAAATTTTGGTCTCATTCTTAATTTCAGCTGCAGATTTTCGTTTTTTTATTTTATTTTCAGCAGAAACGGAATAAGCTAAATTTTTGTAACCTGCAGTATACTTCGTGAGTTATTTTATTTTCTTTTATTAAATTATTTATTTATTTATTTATTTTTACATCCGAATAAGGTACATTATTTTAATACTGAATACTTTTCTTTTTAATTTCTTAAAAGCATTGTATTATATAAGTTATGAAATTTCAATAAACTAAAATATTTTTCTAGTTGACAGTGTATTTTGAACACCTAAAAAAATTTTCTACAAAAGATTTGTACTTTGCAGAAATACATGTAAACTTAAAGGAAATAAACGGTCAAGTGCGAGCATTACTCGCGTACAGAGGGTTCCGTGGGATAAATATATGAATTTGTAATTGTATTATATATTAAAAAAAAAAAAAAAAAAAAAAAAAAAAAGTTGTTAAAAGAATACTAAGACTTTGTAAAAAAATATACAACGTAGTGTTGGGTGTAACTGTACATATTAGAAAAGTGTAAATGGGTATACCATGAAAGTTCAAAGAGATATGGAAGCTAAATAATATCAAGTATAGCTAATCGTATAACTTTTTTTTAAAATATTATCCTAATCTTTTTATGATGAACTTAATTCGGTACTGACAATAAAAGCAGTGCATAGTTAAACTTCATTTGGAACTTCATGAAACTGAATTTAGCGTAGCAATAACCTTTATTTCTACAGTGTAGCTAAAACAAAACCTTTGTTCAAAGTTTAAATTTGGCATTGTGCTAAGTGCGCTTCGAATTCAGGTCTCAAAGTTGCAACGCCGCCTTGGTCAGTACCACGTTTTTCGAGATAAGTGTTTAATTGAATTTTAAAGTCACTCGAGGCGTATTGAGAGATACAATCAATGCAAATTATCGCGAATCCCACAGTATTTATCAATTCATTCTAATTAAATCTTTCGAGGGCGATGCCCTTAAAAAACGGACACCTAATTTTAATTCCAAAATAGACAAACGGCACCAAGAATATTTAACTAAATTTTTCCTTTTATCATGTACGTGAAAATAAGCAAGTTCGCATTTTCTAATAAATTCAATTATAAATTCTGGTGTCAGATCATTATTTCATAAGTTTATAAATAGAATTACTCCGTGCCGGAAAGGATTACGTGGTCGCAAGACTCTTAAAGCTTCAAAATTAAAAAAAATTTGATTTCTTTTAGACGTTAAACTCCTATTTTTTCTGAATATTTTGATATAATTGTTTCCTTGAAATTCCCATTAGAACAGAAGTTTTGGCTTTTAGAATTATACCCGCTCAATAGCTGAAGCGGCGTTTCCGAAACTTTAAATTCATTATTTTCCAAATGGTGTTTTTTGGGCATAACGCGCAGGATATCTCAAAAACTTCTGAATATTTTTTAATGAAATTTTCAAAACATATATTTCATGTTAGTCTGTATAAACTGAACTTAAAATTTCCTTATTATTGTTCAAAAAAAAAAATTTTATGTGATTTTACTGTTGAAATTTTCAAAATTTTGTATTAGCTAAATGCAACATTGCATTAAAAATATAAAAATGCTTTAAATACAAATTTATTTAAGTTCAGGGAAATTATTATAATCTGAAGTATAAGTAAGCGCCAAAATTTTCATTCTAGTTGCAATATTTATTTTGTAATTCTGCGCGTAAACTGTTATGCCAATTTCTTGTTAGACAAATGTCGAACAGTTTCGAGCCTCTTATAGAACACTAATTCTGTATCTTGCAATTTTTTAAATACATGAAACGGAAGAACATACTTATATCATTCATCCCAATTAAAATTATGTTTTAAAATCATCATTAATGATAATCAATTTTAAGACATTAAATGTTGAAAATGGGTATTTTTTTTTTTAATTTTTCCACTTTTTAAAGTCCCGAGAACCCTTAAATTAGTATGTTTTTAACAATTTGACGTTTATTGCTTTTATACTGTTACTGGACATTACATTATACATATATGTCATTAAAAGTTATTAACTAGGCATAGAGTACGCCGCCCCTGTCCTTGTGTATGTCCAAACTGACCGTACCTTTAAGGGTTAATATCACGGCTAATTGCCGATGATTTTTTTTCGAAAATCATTATCAAAAATGCTTTTATTCTTATGCAACGATAGGTATATTCAGCGATGCTCAATATTTTTTCTGAATGCCCGTAAATCGAAATTTGTGTATAACGGAAAAATGCTAATAACTCAAAAACTACGTGACCTAGAGTAATCGCTATAATTTTCCGGCAAGGTTTATATTAACGTCTACTACCTCTAGTTTTTTTTTTATAATTTTAGTTTCAGTAGGTTCGGAATTAGATGGGGGGGGGGGACATATTTTGTGATACATTTTCAACAATATCTTTGAAAATATAATACCTAAAATTAAAAGGAATGTATTTTTGAGTTCAACGTTACAAAAGCTTTCACAGGATACCCCACATGATATACAAAGAAAATATTTTTTTTTTTTTCAAGTAGCATAATTAGTTCATCTATTTTTTTACTAAATATATTTATGAATGTTTATTAATCTGAAAGTATGTGGGTAAATGGTCTTTATTACTTCCCCGAATTTGAACTTTTCACGTTCCATAGTTTACGAGTAAAATGGCTGTGACAGACACACAGACAGACAGACGGACAGACACAGGAGTGATCTTATAATGGTTCCGTTTTTACTTTTTAAGTACGGAACCCTAAAAATCGAGAAGATTTATACAAAACATGAATCTGTCACTGTTATCCGCATGTTCTATTAATTTCTATTAAAAAATAACTATAAAAATATTTAAATAATCCTTAATATTTAAAAACACAGTCATTTTGCAAGTGCATTCTAAATAAGGCATTTTATTGTGAAATATGTTTTCTTCTAATTTTAAAAAATAAAGTTGTCATAATAATTAAAACAATTCCTTACATAATTTATAAATCTTTCAAGACATGCAAATTATATTAATATGCTTTAAATGTAAATAAAATTAAAAAGTCATCGAAAATATTGAACTATTAATTATACAAAAAAAATCCATTTTATAGTCACTTATGTATGTCGTGGGAAACATAAATTCAAGTAAAACATTTAAACTTTTTAAAATATTCGACACATAACTTGAAATGTGATTATAAATTTTGTATGTAATATTTTTAAAGAATAAACATATGATTATTTTAAAAACAGATTTTAACTGCACACAGAATTTCAATCAGCGGATGTAAAATTCTTCCTTTTAATTTAATTTTGAATAGAAAGTTTCACGTGAAATAACATATATATTTTACAGACGTGCATGGAAGCTTCATAAAACGATCCATATAAAAAGATTCAACAACGTGACTATAACCCACATGTATCTATTTTTAATTCGAATAGAATCTTTTAGAAAAATGAATGTTCTTTAAACAGGTTCCCTTTTTGAGAAAGTTAATTAAACATTAAACTGGATAAATCTGACATCCATTTGCCATAACCATTTTTGCAATTCCCTTTTATATTTTCATTATTTTCAGGAACTGCTCATAAATTTTCTATGTTACAAAGTCTTCTAAATTCATGATGTAAAAGTTGTTAAAAAAAGTTTGTTTTCTAAATCTGAAAGATTTTTCTTTTGATTTCTTTATGGCATAAGTAATATTTCAAGCTTAAATACGATAAAATATACTATTTTTAAAAGAACGTCACCAGTGTCTCAATATTGAATATAATATTTAAATTCTTAATATATCAAATTTAAAATTGAATCTTATGTGATTTTCAAAAGAGCTGCTCAAACTAGTTTGTTATTCTAAAATTTCCTTCAGACATTTAAAAGAGTGCTTATAAATAAACACCTCATTTTATGAGAAATTTACCGTGCTTATAATCTTCTTAACGGTAAAGCTATGTGCCAGTTATTTCAAAAGACTTTTACTACTTTTGAAAGATAAAATAATCACGTTTAACAATAGATTTTATTACAGCTATGCATTTTATTGCAGTTTTGAAGAGCCAAAAAACCCAGACAGTTTTTATTTACTTATCATATGTTAAGTATAAAGTAAGGACTATCAGAACTACGATGGTATTATGAATGCTTCATATCTAAATAAATCAAATTTATATCATTGAAATACATTATAATTTACTAATTAAACCCGTGTTTTCGATCTCATTTAACATAGGTAGATTGGGTGAAGATGCGTAGTTTTTGACTTAATTGTTTTAAAATCGTCGGTTTTTTATGTTTGTTATTCATTAATTTCTTGTAAAGTTTAAACTCTTATGTAAGATTTAAAAACTTATTTCATTTTACAGATGTAATAGAAAGCATCGAAAATTTTGTTTTTGTAAGCACTTGCATTTCGGCATCTTACCCATAGGTATGGGTATGTAGATGGCCAACTATCTAGGGTAAGATGCCTTATGGAGATTCAATGTAAACAATAATTTTTGTGAAGCAGTGTAAAACATAATGGGACGAATAAAAGTAACTTTAATATTTTATGCATACTAAAGTTGTTAAATTACTTAATATTGGGAAATTACAAAAATAAGAATGTAACAAACATTGTCAATATAATAAAAGAACAAAATAATATTTATTTGTTATATAATTATTTATGTTATGTTAAAATATTTTGTATGATATTTATTTAATATATTATGTTCTACATAACATTTGAAAGAATTATGGCTCTTAAATATGCTTATTTTAAAACATTATAACAAGTTTAACTACGGTAAAGCCACTGTGATAAAGTGCTTTACAGTCAAGCTTTTTTTAATGTTTTTCATATGTCTCTTTGTTCTTTTTAGCAATATCTTAGGTCTCCCACAAACTTCACATTTGTTTAGGAACTTTGAGCAACTTTTATATAACCAACAGTTTCACTTAATGCACTTGATCCCATCACTTTTTCCCGAGGTTTTATTGCACTCTGCTGGACACTCTGAACAATCATTCTCATTTACTTAAAAAAAAAAATAAAAAATAAATAAAAAAATCCCCATTTTCTGAATTTTTGGAGGGAACTTAATCATCATCCATATCATCGTCAGTTAAAGATTCTGTCTTTCTACGGTTTGATTTCCTATCTAATTTCTTTTTAGAATGGCAGGAGACACCTGGGAATTCGCAGTTGCTATTGTCTTACCTATTTAGTTTATCTTTTATATGCCTTTAAAATTATTTTTATTTGAATATTAAAATGATTAAAAAACTATGTTGAAAATTACGTCGTATTTAAAACGATACATTTAAAATGTCTAATTTATAATAAATTTCTTATAGCGTCTTTATAAAAATGTTTACTTAGCAATTTTATGCAAGCTAATTTTAAATAGTTGGGTTGATCTTATTTAATCAATCACGAACGTTGCAGTTATCTGTCTGGACAGCAACTGATCCTGTCTTAAAATTCCGCAGCCAAAGGGAAATGAATGGAAACCTGATCACGAGTGATCGCCACTTAACGTTTAATTACAATTGAATCTTACAAAATCTTTTCAAAGCAGATCAAATTATCGTGTTTTTATCTTTTATATGCCTTTAAAATTATTTTTATTTGAATATTAAAATGATTAAAAAACTATGTTGAAAATTACGTCATATTTAAAACGATACATTTAAAATGTCTAATTTATAATAAATTTCTTATAGCGTCTTTATAAAAATGTTTACTTAGCCATTTTATGCAAGCTAATTTTAAATAGTTGGGTTGATCTTATTTAATCAATCACGAACGTTGCAGTTATCTGTCTGGACAGCAATTGATTCTGTCTTAAAATTCCGCAGCCAAAGGGAAATGAATGGAAACCTGATCACGAGTGATCGCCACTCAACGTTTAATTACAATTGAATCTTACAAAATCTTTTCAAAGCAGATCAAAGTATCGTGTTTTTAGAGTCTGCGGTGTCTGGATGGAGGTTAACGAGCATAGCCCGTAGAGGGCAGAAACCCCTAGTTATCTAAAACTATATTATATACTACCGATATTTACATAAAATATTTAACATAAAATTTTTATCAATGATTAAAATTAATAATTATTATACAATTATTTATAAGGCCAATAAAGTTTATTTTTAAGGCAGAATACATATACAAACCTTTCAAATTATGTTCACTTTAGATTTTAATATTTTTAACATTAAGATTTAATATTTTTAATTAACATTTAGAAAATTTATAATTTTAATCAATGATTTTTTAATCAGTTGATTAAAATCACGATTTAATCACTGATTTATATTATCTGATTAAAATTGTTGACAAGTTAGTTAATAGCTATGAGTAATTTAAACAATGAAGAAACAACCAGGCATTTCACAGCAACGGGAAATAACCGGCATCTTACCCCAATGGAAAATAACCGGCATCTTACCCCAATTTAAAACAATCGGCATCTTACCCCCAAAAATCTTCGTCAATTCACCGCAAAGTATTGAGTAGGACGCCGGTGCCCCCCACTGACGTGAAGAAGCGGGAACGGGCCACCATTTATGTTTTGCAGAAAGGCCAGGTACCAGTACTCTCTAAGAACATCAGATTTATTTCTCTGGTGTTTAAACAAAGATTTATATATGCAAATAAAGAAGTCACGTAAAAGATTTTGGACACTTACCAGAAGTGTTAAGTCGAAATAGCAATAAAACAGCACTACTTATTATTATTTTTTTTTTAAGAACGCAAATGGAAATTAAAATATCACAAGGGAATCATCTTCCTTGCAAATGAGCATCGTTTCACCACATCGCTTGCGCATATGCAAATTACTTGATACGGCATCTTATAATCACGGCATCTCACCTCATCTAACCCTATATCTCACCGCCCCTCAAGGGGTTAAAATAAGCTTTTTCTTTATTAATTTAGTGTATATTCGGTATTAAAATTATTAAATAAAATTCTTAATTGTTCTATTTTGAATAAGTAAATACCAAATTTTTTACAGTCAAAATATCAATAATGACACATTCGCTAATATGAAAGAGCGAACCTGGGAAAAGCTCAAAACTTTTAAAGTCAAACTATCCAATATGGCATATCGGATACTTTGATACAACGAAGCTCAGAAAAGTACTAATAAATATACGATATCAAACTATCCAATGGAAATTTTTTAGAGTAAAACTATTCAAATGATTTTTCCTGATAGCATACTTAATTAGGATATAAAACAGAACCGGAAAACTGTAAAAATTGTCTACTTTTGCCTGGTGCTGATTTTGAATCAACGATCATATTTCTGCTCTCCTGAAAAGTTGCTATTTTCATATTGGATAGTTTAACATGGTTCCAACGATGTAACGGAATAGTTATCTAATAATGGGTGAATAATAACGGACGAAATATACATCCGGTTTACATGTAATTTGAAATGACTCAATACAATTCTGAAACGATTATATAGGGGTGACTAGGGGGGGGGGGGGGTTGACCATACGGGAGACTTCACCCACCCATCAATTTTAATATTTAAAAGAATTTCAGAGTTAGGTGTCAACAAAAGCTACTGGAATGCTCAAACAACTGTTTTTGTTTCATACAGATAATCAAAATAGGTGTGGAAAAATCAATTGTGGGGCATTTTCAACCTAAAAGTTGTGTTTTTTAGAAATATTTTGTAAGCTTTTTTCAGATAAAATATCTCACAGAAATTTAAGTAAGTAGGTTTTAAGTAATGCAGAAATATCAAGCTTTCATTCAAGGCATAAAAATTGCACAGTAAGTTATGCTTAACATAACAATGTGCTATTCTTTAGAAAAGGGCTGTGTGGGGAGGCTTGACCGAGTCAAAGTGATGGAGGGTGGACCAGATGAAATCTTTTTATTATACACTATGCATAATGGAAGATTAATGGTTATATATAAAAAAAATGTAAATTTATTCTGTAAAACCACGGTAAAATAGGGTGATGGAAAAAAAAATTAGATTAAAGAAAGATGTGAAAAATTGCTATAGTATATAGCAAGAAAACATTTAATGAAATATAAATGCGAAAGTTGATATAAACATTTTACATTTAAATATTACTACAATAGGTAAATAGAAACCGTGTAAAAGACTAGAAAGGACTAAAAAGTATGAAAGTACTAGTCTTAACACTTTCAGGGACAGCGGTATGCATATGAAACCAGTTAATTTTAATTCCCAAGCACCACAATGGCACCAGAATTTTGCTAAAATCTGTTCCATTTAATGTGTATGTGAAATATACCCTTTTTCTTATTTATAAATAAATTTGTTCATAGATTCTCGTGCCAGTCATTTATTTCAATATTTTAGTACTGAAAGTACTTTGCCACTGAAAGGGATAAAGAAGATAATGATCAGTTAAGTGCACATGCGGTTGAAAAAGAACATAGCACTGATTGAAAAACTTTTGGAAGGTATGTAGACATATTTCACCAGCATGAATACAGTGAGATGAAGCCAAACTGTTTGACAATTATAGTTGTGAGGCCGAGTTTCGCAAAAAGTAGGAAAAGGCGACAAAAAAAGCGGGACAGTGGCTATAATTTACGGGCACAATAATAGGTGAAACCCTATGAAAACGGAACCTGCCTCTAACAGAATACTGTCTTGAATGCTAAAATTTATTTTGTCTGCTGTACAATTATACCTGCTCAGACGAAATTCTGTTTAAAACATAATTTTCCTCCTCTGACTTGCCATTGCGTCTAAACAGGTTTGTTTGAGCATCATGTTTTCAAAAATGTTTTTTATAATAATTAAAGCATGTAGCACAAAGTTATATTGCCTTTTTTAAACATATTTTATCTATCTTCACAAATGTTTCAATATAAAACAAAGTGGGTCAATCCTCCCATATAGTGCGTCAACTCTCCCATATGTGGGGAGCCGTGACCCATTATTTTCTCATGTTTAAAATCAATCATTTTTCAAATTTCTTATATATTACACTTATGTAGCAATTTTATTTTGATAACTGATTGTATAACGAATAAAATGATATATAAAACTCCTTTCTACGTTCAATATTTAAGAAATTAAAACTCTTTTTCAAATGAAAATCAAATTTCAAATTATTTTGCTTGAAAGGCGCAAAGGCCAACATAGTGAAAAAGATTTCATGCCGGGACACGAAACCGGGACATCAGTATAGCGCACTGACGGCATGGAATCTTTTTCACTAGGTTCGCCTTTGCGCCCTTTAAGCAAAATAATTTGAAATTTGATTTTCATTTGAAATATGTATGCAAGGTGAATGTCTCTCTCTAGAAAAATTTCCAAATATTAAATTAAAAATCATCTTGTAAAAAGTGGGTCAACCCTTTCTAGTCCTCACTATATTCAAATTCAAACCATTCGGTTTGGTAGTTTTTGAGCTGTTATACACTGTAAGAAAAAACGGGGAAAAACAGCAGAATGTGCCGTTAATAGTTCTTTTTTGTGCGAAAATCAAATTTTACAGTTCTGCTGTAATTTTCAGACGAAGTTGTTGAAGCGCCATCTGCCGATCGCAACTCTCATGGCTATCCCTCGATGGCGTTTACCGCAATGTTTATGATTTTCATCGTTGCCTTCCTGCTGTAGTGTTATCACTTTTTATTACTTTTTCTTAATAATTGATAAAGATATTCCCGTTTTAAGTGAATGAAGCTGTTTTGGGCTAAAGGTAAGTTTTATCTTTATATTTACTCATTCCTTTGCTTAATAACATTGCATTTCTCTTTATGTGTTATAAATACCTAAGTCACATTTGTCAGTCACGTGTAATAATGTAGTTGTTAACTTTTCACGAAAGATCACTTATAAATGTTATAAACTACTTTAACAAAGTCATATTAAGTTTCTCTCGTTTATATTAAAAATAAATATTGTAACGAAACTAGCATTCTGTGCTCGCCGGAGCCTCCTGATTGATCAAGGCTGAGCTGAATAAATATAACAAATCTGGAATTCTCATCTGTATGAATCCGTGGCCCCGAGGTAAAGCCCTCGACTGCTTATGAGCAGGTGATGAGGTCGATCCCCGTTGGAGGCAAGTTTCCTAAAATTCGCGTTGTTTAAAACGCAAGGTTTTGCATTATAATGAACATTTCATACATCCTTAAAACTTGATTTTGTAAACATGGTAAAATATGTCTGGAATATATCAATCCTAACACTTAACAGTAATTTAAAAATAAAAATAGTTTTAAAATACAAAAATATGCTATTTAACAATAATTAAATATTAGCAGTTTCTGAATATAAGTCAGAAGAAAAATATTAAATCATCAGCACTAAATATTCCTTCAAATATTGTCAATTTCAGCATGACATGCTTTAGCAATTACAATCTTTTGGATTTAATTTTGCTGAATATATAGTTTGCTGATCTTGTTTGCAATTTATATCAGATAGTGTATTATTGCTATTAAAATATTCACTTCACACTTTAAAAATTATTCTTTCATAATCAAGCCATTTTTTTTTCTTTAAAGAGCAATATCTGAAGTTTAGTCTGACTAGAGAGTAATGGTTTATTTTTTGAACAGAGAATGGAGGAGTTTTTTAATTGAAACTATGAATTTCACTATTTACATTCCAAGATAATTATTTGGAGTATTTTGTTATATAGAACTTCTTCTGTACAGGGGAGATGGTGGCACATGTGAACATGGGGCATATGTGAACATCACAATTTTTCAATAGTTATTATATGTTTATTTATTTGAAAAAAATTACTAAAAAAAGGTAGCACACGTAGACATATGGTAAAGATGTTTTGAACCTCTTTGACATTTTGTTTGTCCTCAATAGACAAAATACTGTTTATAGGCTTCAAAAGTAAAATCTCAGTTCCAACTTGATAAGCGAATAACTTTATTTATTTATTCATTTATATGAACTGCAATGTTTTGACACATACTAATAAATATTTTTATAAAGTTTTTTTCCTTCTAAAATTCAGAATTATTAATGATTTATCAATTTAACTCTAGCAGCCATGTGGGGCACATGTGAACAGAGTAGTTGGGGAAGATATGAACAGTTCATAAGTGCCCGAATAATAATTCTGTGATTCTCTTACTTTCAGTTAACCTCATAAGAAATAATGTCAGCTCCAATATCTATAATTTTCCTGAATTAGAAGACATTTTCGTCATACAAAGTTTATTTTGTATTAAAACTTCCACAAAAACATCTGTCAACGAGTGCGTACATTAAGAGCAACAAGCTCGGTTACATCCAATTCTAATTTAAATAAATTTAATGTTTTCTAAAATGCAATAAGTGTTATGTATTATTTTATTAAACGGTTTACAACAATATTTTTTATGCATTGTTAATGCAAAAAGTATTACGTTAAACATCTTTGCAAATTTTTCTATTTCATTTGATCTAAACTTGCAATGATAGCTTATTTCCATCTCAAAAGCAATTATGTACAGGGTGTCCAGCGAATAAGACCCTGATTTCAAAATTAAATATCTCAAAAACAAAGATCAATATAATTATGCGGTAAACAGTTTGTTTATTAGCTAAGCTGTAAAAATGTTATACAGAAGTGTCAAAAATTAGTTGCAAAAACCGCTAACAGGACGCAATTCCTATACATTGTGTTTTGAAGTCGAGAGCAATAGCGTCTCATTCCTAGATGGCTTCCTATGGAAGATCGAAAATTGGGAAAGACCGCTTTTTCGTTGGAGTGATGTGCAGAAGTGGAGACATCTGGTCATAGAATTATTGCATCAGCTTCAATTTTAGAGAATTTCAATTAATAGAATTTTCAATGAAAAGTTTAGCAATCATTATATAAGAACTTATTAAAATATTTTATTTGGGTAATGTGCAGAAGCGAAGCCATGTGTTGACAGAATTAAGATTTGTTTCAAATTTTGTTAGAAGCTACTTCGGTCCGGATACCAGTATCTCTGTGGTATGTCTTTTCTCTCCTAATTGGTAGATCGCGGAATTGAACCCAAGTAGAGGGGGATTTGAAAAAAAATGGAAATCTTTACTTTTTAATATTTATTTAAACTGTGAAGAAAGTTTGAATAAAAAAATCCAAAGTTTCTGTTTTTAAAATTTAATTAAGCTGAAAGAAACCCATTTCTTTTTAAAATCATTGAGCATTTATAATAATGATTCATAAATCATTATTTTTTTTTATTGTAAAGAATAGTTTCAATGAAAAAATACAAATTTTCTATTTTTTAAAACTTAATTAAGTTAAGAAAAATAATTTTAATTTTAAAAACTCGTTTTCATTTTTTTTTTATCATTGAGCACAGAAATATTGTGCAACTCCTAGCGATAGGATCCGAAGTGTTGGAAAGGAATGCAGCATCCAAAATACTTTTGCTTTGACGTTGATGATATGACTTATCATCAATTCCTTTAAAAAATAATTTAATGCATAATTTCTGTCTCTAAAACTTTGTTTACAAAGAAAAAAAATTATGTGTTGTGCTAAAACCAAAGTATTATGCCGGGATTTAAAAATAAATTAAAAGTGAAAAATTACTTTTTTATTTATAATAATTCAGGTATAAACAATAATACCAAAATATTATTCCGTGATTTAAAAATATAGAAAATAAATAAATAATACAAAATTATTTTTCTAAATATATGCATTTTGATTTAAATAATTATATGGCATTAAAGATTGAATTTAATAAAATATTTAATAAGTTCTTATAATGATTTCTAAACTTTTTATTGAAAATTCTATTAATTGAAATTTTCTGAAATTAAAGCTGATGCAATAATTCTGTGACCAGATGTTTCCACTTCCGCACATCACCCCAATGAAAAAACGGACTTTTCCAAAATTCGTTTTTTCCGTAGGAAGCCATCTAGGAATGAGACACTAGTACTCTGGACTTCGAAGCAGTTTACAAGTATTGCTATTACAGCGCCATCTGTTAACGGTTTTTGCAACTAAATTTTGAAAATTCTGTATAACATTTTTACCGTTTAGCTAATAAACAAACCGTTTACCGCATAATTCTATTAGTCTTTGTTTTTGAGATATTTAATTTTGAAATCAGGGTCTTATTCGCTAGACACCCTGTATTTGAATGGAGATTGATATGAGTAATATTTTAAGAAAGTAAAATTTTTAAACTGTTAACTACCGTAAAATTCCAATTGTAAGACTCTTTCAAAAGGAAAAGAAGTTTAATTTCAAGGGGGGAGGTGTTATAGTCGAGATTTTTTTTAAATCATTAAAAATCCCTTCTTTACCTACAATTTAAAAGTAAATGAGGCAAATACAGGAGTGAGAATATTTTGTATTTCGGCAGATTTCCGATAAACGGTATTTAAATGCCTCCTTGCTAAAATTTCTCACAAACAAAAACCCCTAAGCAAAATTTAAAAGTTTTAATTTTTTTAATTACTTCTTTTTTTTTATTGCAACAGTACTTAAAGAATCATCTAAGCCTCTCACTCCCAACCCTCCCAAAATCTACTTGCTTTCATTTTATAATCTTTTGCATAAACATATAATGCAGAAACTAGAGAAATATATGTATATTTTTTCTTTATGGTGAATTTAATTGGTAATATAACTAATTATATGATTACAAATGAATAACACAGTAAAAAGCTTGTCAAAGAATATCTTTTTCTTGTTCACATGTGCCCCACGTGTATTCACAACTACCCCGCTGATGGGGCATATATGAACAATTTTTTGAATTTATAAAACTATTAAAAATGTAAGAAGAACTATACAGGTGATTTAAAAAAAATACCAGGTGTAAAAGAATGTTCTGTTTACTATATGGAGTAGTTTTTGTTTATAGAAATTAATCCAGTTATGAGAAAAAGCTATATTTAGGCAAACTGTTCACATGTGCCCCCCATCTCCCCTATAAAAACTAAACTCACAGCTAGGTGCAATTAGATCTAAATCGTAAATAGTTCCAGCATAGTGTTAAATACATTAAATTTCTAAAATTAAGTTTCGTATAACTAGATAAATTTTGGTCATAAGAATTTTTTCTGGCTCCAATGTCAGAACATGAATGTTGTTTAACTAAATATAAAAAGTTTATTTCGATAATAATAAATATGTATGACGTTGATTGACAAGCGAGTTGTATTCAACCTACGCAGTTTCAAGTAAAAAGAAAACGACAGACGGCGAAAAAAAAAATGAGTATAATAGTAAAAAATACGTGATTCAAAAATTTAAAACGGCTATTCATTTTTTTTTTTTTTTTTTTTTGTAGGTAAAACAGTGTTTGATTCTGGATATTTCATGCTTCTCAATGATGGTCCAATTGTGGATGATGATATGAATTCTTTGAATGCTTTTTGATGTTTATGGCAGCATATTATACATTTAATATAAAGTATCCTGAGAATATTGCTGTAACAATAGAATTTATGCAAAGGTAATTTTCTTTAATATATTAAAGTAACGTTTTCAAAAATAATGTACAGTAATCTCTCACATCACCACATTTATACGTTTCTCTCAGTTATATGTTGATTTTAGAATGTTTTGTGCATAGATAAGTAATGTTATTTTAATTTAAGTGTCCCATTTATCGGTTTTTGTTTGCCTTGCACTGATACTTGAAGGATATATTATTGTATATTAGATATTCTGAAAATCAGCAGGATGATTAATCAGATATTAAATTATCCTTTGTAATTATTTTATTAGAGGTGATTGTTTTCAGATTATCCAATGAAATTCTTCTTTTTTTAACTATTTTATTTCAGGATTGTGTATATATATTCATTGAACATGCATTTAAGGGTACTGAGTTTTTAAAATTGAATTCCATCCTTTAAATATTAAAGAATGCCGATATTATTAAAAGGTTTATAACTTTAATTTGCTTTCCTGTCTGTCTGTGTTTTAACAATTAAGTATTTATAAAAAAGTTTTTGTAATAAGTAAAGTGAAATCTGACTAAGACTGAATATTGTCTAAGGCGGAAAAATTTCTGAGTCCCAAATTCTTAAATATCACTAAGGTATCTCTGTTTAAGAAGGAAATCTGTCTAAGGTAAAATTTTATTTTGGTCCCAAGTGATTCTAGCTTAGACAGTATCACTGTACTTTTCAATATTTTTAAATTGTTTTCAAAACATCTGTTTTGAGTATGTTTTTTAGATGTGTATATTTTACTTTAACTGCAGTAAAAATGTGATATATCTACATATCATGTCTAATTTTAAAGTCGAAGCTGGTCTGCTTTTATTACAAACAGACTTTTAAAAATGTTTTATAAGAAAAAAATATTTTTGCATTACATGTACAAAGAATTTAATAATAAAAATTATCAAGTCAAAAATAGGGCTATACTTCTAAGAATTTTTTTTTAATAAGTGTTTTAAAATACTTAGACATTTTTGACTCAATCTAATTGTTGCAATTAGTGTATCAATCATTTCGCTCAAGTTTCAAAAATTTATATGCGTTGAACTATTTTTAGCAAGCTCCCATGTACTTAATACCAGGACTTTGTGTGTTCGTCAGATTGATTTATTTCCATATTCATGATTCTCAAACTGCAAATAATAATTTGAATACAGAAACTCAATTAAATTTCTTCGTGTTCTGAATTTTAGCTTTATTCTAAGAGTTGCATTTTCTTAGTTAAAATTCTTTGTGTTTCCATGTTCTGATTTCCCTGTATGTAATTTATAAATTCCAATTTCATTTTGATGTTGATTTCTTTCCTTTTTAACTAAATTAAATTTGAAAATTTTCAAAATGGGATGAACTAACCAAATCAGTTTGAACTGGCTTGAATTTAGAAATTTGTATTAAACTGAAATAAATTATTTCGATAATACTTATAAACTGAAAAAAATTTGATTTTATAATTGAGATAATTTGTTTTTTAATCTTTTTTTTTACTTGTATTTCGATGTAAAATTAGATTTGAATGGATATTGGGTGTGCTTAGAGTATGGCTTGGACAATTTTGTTTAATATATTTTACACTCAGTTATTAATTTTAAAATCATACAATAAAAAAAAAAGCTTCAATGGAAGCAGGAATAGTACAATCTGTTGCACTAAAGCACAAAGGTAATTGTCCATTTTTTCTTTCACTTTTCCTATCTTCTCCTAGTATCAGTGCTCATAGGTTAAAACAAATATGCACCTATTGATTTATAATACAGTTCCAAACTTTGTTTTTGTTCTCCTAAAAACTTAAAAGTGAACATATACCTATTACCTCTGTTCTTCAATGTGTCCAATTGTTTATTTCTATTAAAGTAATTAAATAAAAGGTACTTAAAAAGTTGTCGGCCCTGATGTATGAAATGTAATTTTGTAAATAAGACGCAAAATCTTAATTTTATATGTTATTTTTTTTCTTTTGTTTTCAGACGCATGTTGAATATAAACCAAAATAGAAGAAATAAACAGATAAAAATTAAGGATGGAATATTTCCACGTGTTCTTTCCCTGTTTAAATAATATGTCTGCTTTTGAGTGGTTGTAATTTATCGTTAATGTGTTATTGATAATTGTTTTGCATTAAAAGTTTTCTTCACTGAAATTGGAATTATCATTTCTTCCTAATGACATTATCTAAGAAAAAAAGGCCTAATTTTCAGCAAAATCATGGATATCTGCTTTATGAATTATATTTTATGTGAAAAATCGTAATTTTAAGTGTGTCTACACTTAATGAATGACTATTGTTGACAAGGAAAAATGAATACTTAAAGTACTAATCATAAAAGCTGTTTTATATATTTAAATGATATTTTAATTTAATTTCATAGGAAAATACATGTTATAAGAAACAATGTACATAATATTTGACATCCGGGTTTTGTATTTTTTAGATCTTAAAGCACAAACTTCATAAATTCCATTCTCTTTATTGTTCTCATTTTTAATTCAAGTGTATTTAAAATTTTACAAATTGAACTAAAAATTGTCATTGTTCAGTTTTCTAAATACTTTATAAAACTTAAGATCATGTTAAAATTTGAAAACGTGCTTATCAATTAAAATTCATGATTATAAATTCAATTTTTCAGTGACTTGTGAGTGCAAGAAAAAATAACATTGTTTGAATAAACCACTTAATAAAGTAGATACTATCAAGTATAACACATAAATGTGGCTTATTTATATATTATATTTAATAAATTACTTTTGTTATTGCAGTATACTCTCGATATCTCAAAGTGGAAGGGAAGCTAAAAACATTTCGAAATAGCGAATTTTCAAGATAATGCAGCCATTTAGAGGAATAGGTAATACCAAAGGAGAAAATATTTTTTCGACATATTGAGATTTTCGAGATATTGAGAGTACACTGTATTTTTAATATTAATTTGCACGCTTGTAAATTTAACTGGATTTTAAATAATTTACTTGTAGCATTTCAAAGTAACTAGTGTTTAGAATAAGATGCAACTCACCTTTTTTAGGATTCCTTAACTATTTTTAAGTAATGTGCAGATGGTTAGAAAAATAATAAAAATTTAAATCGATGAAATCGAAAGGGGAAACAATTATTTCATGTTTTATAATTTAATGTGCAATAATCAAACAAAGCACATGAATTTAATAAGTAGTGTCTAAAACTGATAAAAACCCAAACCAGAGTTGATGTAGCCATGAAAAAATTTCAGAGTTCATATTTCAAAAATAAAAAATATTGAATTGTACGTTCTGAAGCTATTTTATATATAATATCAAGTTGCAATATCTTAAGAATCGACATTTGCCACAGTTAATGTAAGAGTTGTTGATTTTTAAAAAATTAGATTTAATTTAAATTGTTTTTTTATTTTAATAATTTAAAAACAAAGCATATCACTAACACACAAATCTTTAATACACATTCTATTTAAAGAAATATAAACTGACAGATATAACAGGTTAAAAAATATTTGCAAACTATCAAAGAAAGAATTATATACTACAATATATTTGACCAGAACATTTTATTAAAAATAAGGAAAAAACAACGGACTTGAGTATTTTGTATTAGCAACACTATTGAATAATGGGTTTCATACTTTTAACTGTTCATTTATTTCTTTAGCAGCATTAGTTTTGATGCTTATCAACTCTTAATTTGTTCATTGCAATTTTCAATAAATTTCACCAAACGTTGAAGTTGCACACAGGCAGTCAATGTTGAATAGAATCTCTGAAGGAGGGGGCGGGGATTAGCTATATTGTGGAATTAAGGCAATAGCAATATATTCAAGTATTATAGTAACAAAATATATAAAAAAATATTCTGTCCACAAAATTGCTTATTATATTTCCTTCTTCAAAGATTCTATTCATTCAATTTTATTTTCTTTTTTAAGGTTAAAATTAAGGTTACCTAAATTAAAGTTACCTAAGGTTTTTCCATGTTCTTATTTATGAACATTTTCCTTTTACAATGGTTCTGCTCTCGAAGCTGGTAGACGGGAGGTGCTGGGTTCGATCCCAACCGCGCCCGTCGGCCTAATCGTTCGGAGTTTTCGTGGTTTTCTTCGAACCTTGGTCCTCCAAGCGTTAATACGGGTTAGGTTCCCTTAGAAAGACCTCCACGGAAGGCACTCCCCCCCTTAGGGCCCATATCCCACGTGCAGATAATTGGCCGACATAAATACAACCAACCAACCAACCTTTTACAATGTATGTTTTATTTTTAACATTTAAAAGAGGGTGGAAGAAAGCATTTTCTGCTGATAAGAGATTAATCTTAAATGCTTTCAATTTAAATGTATTCTTAAAAATAAAATTTTGAAAGATACTTATTGTATCAATAAAAGGAAATATGTATATATAGATTTGTGGCTTAAATTTTATTATTTTATTATTTTTGAATATTCATTTACAAATTTTATTAACATTTTAAAACTGCATAATTACTTTATGATAAAAAAAAAAATCCACTTGTGAAAGAAATTTATTTAAATCATTTTTTTTTTCTTTTTACATTGAAAATGTTTGTTGGCTAGCAAGTTTCAAAGAATTGTATGTAATTTTTAAAAACAAAATGTTACTTCTTTGGTAAATTTTCTATTGACGAATTATCTCTCCCCCCCCCTTCCTTTGCTACAAGACAATAATAAGCAGTAGTAATGCAGTGAAAAGCCTATCATAAACACAACATTGCTGTAGCACCAGTCAAAGTATATTAAAATTAAGATTAATTTTAACTGTAAAACAAAATTACGACTCAAGAGTAAAAAAAGAGGTTAAAATGCATTAAAATATAAGCTTGTGCTGTAAAATAAAATTAAGATTCAGCTGTAAAAAAATGGCTAAAAATGCATCAAAATTTACGGCTGTGCTGTAAAATTAAAATACATCACAGTTGTAAAAATAACGGCTAAAAGTGCCTTAAAAATTACAACAATACTGTAAAATGAAATTACGACACTGCTGTAAAAATAACAGCTAAATATGCAGTAAAAATTACGCCTGCGCTGTCAAATTAAAATGACGCCATTGCTGTAAAATAACAGTATAATATGCTGGAACCCAAATTTCCAGCACTTTTTGCTGTAAAATTTACGACAATAATGTAAAATAAAATTATGACACTGCTGTAAAAATAACAGCTAAAACTGCAGTAAAATTTACACCTGCACTGTCAAAATAAAATAACGCCATTGCTGTAAAAGAACAGCATAATATGCTGGCACCCAAATTGTCAGCACTTTTTGCTCTAAAATTACAGGACTTTTTCTAACAGTGTATGTTTCCAGACGGACATACAGGCACAGCAGACAAACGGATGGACGGACCAGATGACGACTCTAGGGATAAGAGGTACGATTTATATAATTACGAAGGTATCTAAAATGTAAAAACGATGTTAAAATTAAGTGTTCAAATCTGTTAGGTGGAAGTTCATTTCAATTCCATTATGAATACTGTCTGCTAAGGATAGTTTCTGTAACACAAAATGAAAATAAACATAATTCCTAATCAAATGGCTATTTTTGGCATTAATTTGGCGTTATAATATATGGCGATATATGTATCCCAAGTCTCTTCCTCTGTCCATCTCTCTCTCTCTTTCTGTCCTCTCAAAGGTATTTACAGCTGACTTTTAGACGGCTGTTAAACGCAGTTAATAAATTTCTAAATGCATAACAATAGAGGTACTGACTTACGTTTTCGGTTTTGCTTTTAATGCTGCTACACGACTGCAAAAAATCCCACCATTTGATATTTTACATAATCGAACAGGCATAAAATGTACTTTCGAATGAAGTTTATTTGGAAAGTTTCGACTGTTTAGTGATTTGTAATGACTTTTAAAAATACTTTTCAAGCTTATTTTTTTATCTATCTCAACAATGTTACTAAATTAAATAAATGTAAGCAAACTGAAAAGAATAGCAGATTAATCAAAATATCAAAACAATCGCGAGGCATTACGCTTTAGCTCTAAAATAAAATCTACCAACGAAAGATCACGTTTTGTTGAACTTAAAATAATTATAATGTTAATTTAAATTTGTTAAAATATTCCCCGCATCAGAATATACTTCTATTGGAATTGAAATTTTCAGTTAAATAATAAATTGATCAGACCTCTGCGATGAATTACAGACAGTGATAAAAATTCTTAATTATTTTTTTAAGAGAGCCCAAGTTTTATTTCCCTCCGATAGTGTTATACACATTAGTATCGCCATTCTTATTAGTTTTTTGACCAACTGTACATATAACCGAAATGAAATATGCAGTATCTTAATTTTAATCAATGTGGTAGATATAAACTGGAATCGTTTCGCTTATTAAAGGTCAGTTTCATTTATCTTTAGGATCCTTGATTTATCTTTCGATCTGCTGGTTTGGTAAATGCCAGATTTCATATTGTTAACGATAATGATGCGATAGTTGTCTGAAGACGTATACATTTATGACGAAAAACATCAAAATAATGCAAAACAAATTGTTTATATTGTATTCAGCATACAGTCAATTCTTCACACAACTCATTTTTAAGAAATCAAACTGATACCGTAAATATTATGTAATAAATATTTAAATAATAATAATAGTAATGATTGTACTGACCTGATAAGTTTGCATCTGGCATAAATCTTGTTGTCTAACAGTGCCTCTTAGGCCGTTGGGGGTTGAATAATAATAAATAATAAATCACTCTAAATTTTTTGAATGTACGGCAAAAAGAATAATCCTTTTCATTTTTATTCAAAAAGCTTATTTTTAATATGTATGGACAATTAAAAAAAAAATCTTCGACAAAATTGTAATCTGTGAAATTTGGTTATTGAATATTATAACAGTGACATGTTCACTGTTTTTCTAAATCGATCTCAAGGTATACAACAAAAACATTTTTCATTTCGGTATTTATTTCAAAATTTTTATGATTTTTAGGTAGATTTCGTAAGAAATACTACCTATTGCAATCGTTACCATGGTGCGACTTTTGAAAAATTCCTTCATAACTTTTCATTATAGGACCCCAGGAACCCAAAACCACCCTCACCTAAAAAGTTTATATATATATATATATATATATATATGTATATGTATGTATGTACTAAATTTTGTCCGCACGATAAAAGTCGCAATTATGCACGAATCATCTTCAAACTCGCCAACAACTTTGAGATGGCTAATATCTCGGCGGGGATTGAAAATGGGCGAAATCGGCCCAAGAGGGTGGAAATGGGGAGGGTTCAAAATTTTGAATACTGTCTTAACATGATTCTGATAAAACCAGCTCTTACACAACAATAGCAGGAAAAAAATAAAAGTTTTTCGTTATAGCTGTTGCCAACAATTAAAAAAAAACAAATAATAAAATTCTCACCACAACAATTACTTTTCTTTTGCAAAATTTTCACGTGTAAAATTAAATAGTTTGACAAATTGAAAACAAATTGAATATTACGTCATAAGTTCCCTAGAGCAAGATTTCATCATTAAAACTCAAAATAAATAGTTTGACGAATTAAAAAAAATATGTATATTGCGTCATATTGGAAATATAATGGACCTCAGCAGGTGAATATGTAACGCCATGTAAGTTTGAAGAAACGTATTAAAACATGATAAAAACCCGACTATGGAAATATTAACATATTTTAACACTTTAAGGTTCTCTGAATTTTTTGTAGCCATTTTTTAAGCCTACTAGGGGGCTCTGCCCCCTACGAGCTACGCTCGTCAACCCCCGTTCAGACAACGCAGACTCTAACAGCACGCTAATTTGATCGCCTTTAAAAAGATTTCGGAAGATTGAATTATAATTTGAATCTGACAATTATAATCTGACGTAATTTTCACCAAACTTTTCTTTCTCTTTTTAATATTCACGTCAAAATACTTTTGTTAGAAATGAAATATTATGATCATCTTAAAATGTCAAGTAAATGTCTCGCGCAATTTTTAAATTAAAACTGTTTTACAATATTATTTTTTGTTCATTTTACGTAATAAGTGTAATATGACGTAAATTCTCCTATTTAGGACTTCTAACGCATGTTACTGAATTTATTATTTTACAATATTCTTTCTCATTTAAAATTCACGTGTAACTATAGTTTTTATGACGTAATTTTCAATGAGTTCCTGCTTTTTATATTTTTTGTTTATAATAGTCACGTGTAAAATAAATTTTTAATTAGAAGCAAACATTACTGTTTGCTCTGTTTATACAGTTGGCAATAGTATAAATTAATACAATTTTCTAAAATTTGTAAAAAATATCTCTCGAAATGCTGAAAATTTGAATTTAAAATAGAAATAAAACCTCGAAAAATTATTCAAATTAAAAAACTAACTGCAATCTGCACACCGGGAAATTCTGACGCATAAAATGATCTAAAAATGATTAAATTCCTATGTACAGTTTTTGCTCCTATAAAACTTTTTTAATGGAACGATTTTGTCCAACTTTGGCATTAAATATCTCTTAAAATAATTCTTCGATTTGAAAACTGTCTGCATCAGCGTGTTTATCAAACATGTTTCTATAATACTACCGATTTTCATATTTTTGTATGCAACAGTTTTTTTAATATTAACGAAGAAAGACTTCCGGTCACAAAAAATTCAAAACCGGCGGCGGCGGCGGTGACAGCGGTAGTTACTTTTTTTTAGAATAGAGAGATTCCATATATATGTGTGTGTGTATTCGTGTATATTACAATTTTCACAAAAAGTTTAGCTCTCTACAGCTCGCTCTTTGTGAAGAAACTGGGTTTTATCTCAAATCTTGATTTAAGTTTTGTTGGAGAATTTAGTACTTAACATCGAAATCTACCTCCGCCTGTAGGCCCGAGCCGGCAGGGATTTTTTTTTATTCTGTTGGCGTGGGGGAAGTAACAGATTCAGTCTTTAAATACACTCGAGAATTTTTCTAAAAACTTCATTGTAATAAAATTTTGGAATGTAATTTTTCTCGCATAATTAAATAAATATGAAAATAAAATCCTTAGGTATTACATGCAAAATAATGTCTTATATTATGTTTGACTGATATTTTGGAAATATTATAATTATTATGTTACAATATTTACTTGTGTTAAGTGAATACACAACACTAGATAACTTTTAGTCTTTTTAAAGCCAACATTTATTTCACATAATTCCAATCATGAAAGATCTTTAAAACTTTATCAATTGAATTAAGTATTCAAAGTATTTTATGATTGTTTGTTTCGTTTGGAGTACACTTTAAATTCAACAAAATATATTAATTATAAAAAAATTTAATAAATTCTTTATTAAGATATGAACTATGGCCTATACACATATTAATTTTTTTTCCAGTACTCTTTAAAAGCATTTTCCCGCATATTCACTATTCTCTTGTCTCTTAATAATATCTTATTTTAAACTCCTTTTATTTTTAAAACGCGTATTATATTATCTTTATTTTAAATTATAATCTAAAACGCATTTCCCCTTCATAAAAAAATTTCCTTAATGCAATGTTAAGACTGAGAGGCCAGAACATTTCGAACGTTCTTTTAAAAATTTTCGACACTCAGTCATTTTACTCAGTCCTGATTTGTCCGAATATACGCTGAGGCGTCAGTAGCACTGCGCGTAAATTCTCCTTAAATTGGCTTGAATGAATTCTACTTAAATTGGTTTCATGTGTTCTGAGCTCACTTTTTGTGGCACTTATATTTTTTAAAATATTTACGGCTGTTTTACGTAGTGTCGCCGCACTGGAATGAATGGATCCCCTCTAACATCTAAGCTATTAGCACCTTTGTATTGTCTCCAGGAATTGAAGAGATTGTGGAAGGTGTTATCGCAATGTGAAACATAAAGAATAAACACTACTAAGATAAGTTTTCTCTTTTTTTCGGGAATTCTTTCCGTGGATTCAACTTCATTGTTCCGCCATTCGTGCACGCAAATATTCGACTGCACCCACGTCTGTAATTACTGTAATAAGGACAATCTTTTAAAAAACCGGCAAGTGTCATTCAACGGCCGGTAATCATCACCTATCTACTACAGAGAAAGTAACGGCAACACCATGAATACTGTTACATAATGTTTCAAAGAATTTTCTTCATTCACATTGAAAATTTAAAATATATAAACTTTTTGAACAGCTTAGACTATTTGTATACACTCTTGTTGCACTCTGTTTCTCTTGTTATTTTCAGCCTTAGAGAAAAAGGCCTTTTCAAGCGCGACTAAAAAAAATCATATGAAAGCGATAAATACATCGTGTTCAATAAACTTTGTCGGAGACTGCTTGAACGAAAACTCTGAAAAATATTTTGTATAATGATCGTGTTTCTAACACGCAGTTTGGTCTAATATGTAGGAAGCGACAGTGTTTTAGAATCCGCGATATATTAAAATGTAACAGAATGTAATAGAATGTAGTTAGTATTTCTTACGAAATCTATTTAATACACATCTTGGAATTAGAACAAAGGAGAATTTGTATTGTAAGTTTTGCTTTCTATAAAACTATATATTCTTTAGAAAAATAAAAACAAAGAAGAAGCCCCTGATACTTTGAGATACAGCATTCATGAATTTGGAGAATATTCTCCTAGCAGTTAATTTTTCCCTCTTTCCAACATTCTTCTTTTCGCAGAAATGCTCGGTTGTTGCACGCTTTTCGCTGTTTTATTTGAAGTGTAAAACAAACATAAAGAGAGACTTTTCATTTTTTGATCAAGGAAGCACAAACTTGTTGCTTTATTCATGGTACTACATATAGATAATTTACTATCATAACACGTCCCAGAATGTTTAAAATTACCATTTTAAATAGCAGGATTTTTCATTTAATTAAACAGAGATTTTTTTTAATTAAATTTCGGTAAAATTAATATAAAAACTTTCATTGAACGACAAATAATTATTAATTTAATTTCATGCAATTTCTTTATAATTTAGAAATAAAGTATATTCTATACTCAAAACATGTTATGCAAATAAACTTTTCATATATGCTTAATCATGCATATAAATAAAAATACATAAATTCATTTAATATATTTTCTAGCTAACATTGTCCGCCTTCGCTTGCAAGTTTACAATTACCACTTAAAATGTAATTAATTTCGGGTTTTTACTTTTCTTTTTCATTCAATATAACTTATAAACATGAATAAAATGACAAATAATTATTAATTCAATTTAAAATCTTTCTTTATATTTTTGCATTAAAATATGTTCAATATCCAAAACGTATAATTTCAAATAATCTTTTCATATTTGGTTATTAATAGCTAATTGGGTTCCATTCTTGTACATATTAATTTATATTTTTTTAATTTTTTTTTACATGAAAATAATTCTATTACTGTGCTTTTTTTATAAATAATTATTGCTGATATAATGAATGTAACAATAGCTACCAAATTACCTACTTAAGAGAAACCACGTTCTCCCAAATCAAGATTATATAAAAGTTTCTACTATCTATATATATAAAAGAAAGTCTGGATTTTGCATTTATCAATGCGCAGCCCAAACATTTGAACCTAAAATCTTGAAATTTGTGGTAAAAATACTTCTTATGACATTGAGTGCTGCTAAGAAAGGATTTTCTAAAATTCGACCCCTAAGGGGGGTAAAAAATAGAACGAAGTTTTAATAAATTCCTTGAAAATCTGATTTTATAGTTATTTTTCAACTGATGACATATTTTAGTGCATTTTAGTATGCTGAATTTAATGGTACCAACCAAATTCTTTTAAGTCCAATAGTTTGTGAGATATTTTATATTTTTCTAATTTGGCGATGTCTTTGGCGCCAAAACCTCGGAATATCCAACATTACAAGTGATAGTTCATCCATATTGTACATCCGTTACTGTAGCAACGGAAGAAATTCAAATTAAATCCTTTTGTTAATTCTTTTGGTTAAAGAATTAAAACGTCTATATAAGTTTAAAAAATAATAATAATAAATACAAACGCCTTGAAAAAAGAAGAAAAATGTTGATTTCATTTAAAGTATAAGGAACTGAGAAAGTATCATTGTAAAACGAAAATATTAAAAAATGAAAGCAATGTTTGTACGACTTAAAAAATTGTTGGTACTTACATCCGGGCCATGTCACATACAAGACAATTTCACTAATAACAGCAACCCTTATTTTTTGTTCATTTGATAGTTTATTTATTATAGTTTTAAATTTATTTTATTATTATAGTTTCTCTCTATTCTAAAAAAAAGTAACTACCGCTGTCACCGCCGCCGCCGCCGCCGGTTTTGAATTTTTTGTGACCGGAGGTCTTTCTTCGTTAATATTAAGGAAAATAATGCATACAAAAATATGAAAATCGTTAGTATTATTCAAAAATGTTTGATAAACACGCTGATGCAGACAGTTTTCAGATCGAAGAATTATTTTAAGAGATATTTAATGCTAAAGTTGGACAAAATCGTTCCACTAAAAAAGTTTTATAGGAGCAAAAACTGTTCATAGGAATTTAATCATTTTTAGATCATTTTATGCGTTAGAATTTGCCGGAGTGCAGATTGCATTAATTTTTTTATTTTGACTCATTTTTTGAGGTTTTATTTCTATTTTAAATTCATATTTTCAGCATTTCTAGAGATATTTTTAACAGATTTTAGAAAGTGATATTAATTTAAAATGTTGCCAACTGTATAAACAGCGGAAACAATAATGTTTGCTTCAAAAAAAATATTTATACGCGTAAATAAATTAAAAATTTATTTACACGTGACTATTATAAACAGGAAAAAAAACATTTGGAATTAGAATTAAATAATTATGTACAAAAAGCAGGAACTTATTAAAAATTACGTCATAAAAACTATAATTGCACGTGAATTATAAGAGAGAAAGGAATTTGTAAAACAATAAATTTATTAACATGTATTAGAAGTCTTAAATAGGAGAAATTACGTCATATTTACGTCACATTACAGTTATTACATAAAATGAACACAAAATAATATTGCAAAACGGTTTAAATTTAGAAATTGCGCTAGACATTTATTTGATATTTTAAGAGGATACTTTTCAACTATTTTTGTTAGGAAAGCGCAAATAATATTTCATTTCTAACGCAAGTATTTTCATGTGAATATTAAAAACAGAAAGAATAGTTTGGTCAAAATTACGTCAGATTAAAAACGATTAATTTAAAATGTCTAATTTAAAAGAACTTTCTTTTCACTTTGTTAAAAAATACCAGGAGACAAAGACTCTGTTTACTTAATTCTTTTTATATTAGCTTATTTTGAAATGTTGTTACACGTGTCTACGTCATCAAGTTATTTTTATTTCGATGTTTTATTTGTATTTTAATTAATGTTGTACTAATTTATTTGTTTTTTCGTTATTTAAAATCAAAATTATGTCAATTTGTATAATTTGGCGAGTGGTTTGGCGATTTATATAATGTGGCGAAATTGGTCAACGGGATAATCAAGTAGTACCGCAACGGATTTGGCGTTAAAATTCCCCAATCAAAGAGAAATGAATAGAAATCCGTTTATAGAGAGATCGCCTCTGTTTTTTAAATTATAATTCAATCTTTCGAAATCTTTTTAAAGCCGATCAAATTAGCGTGCATTTAGAGTCTACGGTGTCTGGACGGGGGTTGGCGAGCGTAGCTCGTAGGGGGGCGAGCCCCCTAGTTTTTTAAATTAAAGTTTATACTATGTAGTTTTCTGTTACATATTGTATTTATTTATTTACTTTAAACAATTTGCCATTTTTAACAAGGTTATGCATTTAAGAATGTTAAATTACTGTTTTGAACATGACTGGCAAACGATAAACAAGATTGGCAATTGTCAAGCATTTTTGGCGATCTATCTCAAGAAGAAATTAGAATTGAAATTATAATTTGCGATTTATCATTTGCTCCTGGATAAGAAGAAAAATGAATACATTTATGTCAGCCCTGCGTAAATCTAGCCATCAGCATTTGAGACCGGCTAACATAAATGTATCATAAAAGGCATATCTTCACTTTTCATTGGGTAAGTTTTTTATGGGATACCTGGTTAATCTTCCGTTATCGGAGGCCTCGCCAATCGATGTATTAGCTACAATGTTGAAAGCGTCATTTACGTATGAAGCGAAAACTTCACGATGAATTAATTCTATTACATAAAATCGTATCATCATCATCTACTACATATTTTAAACAGAAAATAGCATTTTAATCCGATTTTTTAGAATATTTTGATAGGATATGCCACTATTAGTTAGGTAATGTTTTTGGAACGGGTTTTGTGTATACACAGTGTTGTACGTTACTTAGTTATAGATATAAAGGAAAAAGTTAAAAAAATTATTACAGGTTAGAATTTAAAAAAAAATCAATTGAACAGATTTTAATCCAAGTGCACTGTTACATAACTTTTCAGGAATAATTTTAGTATATAAGATTTCATTATATGTTGCTTAGTTATAGAGCTATTGGAAAAGCTATAGAGAAAGGCGAACGCAGTTATTAAAGATGCATCATGCAAATTTGTCTTTCCTTCCACCCGTTTAAAATTTGAGTTTTGCTAGATGTATTTTCATGGGACTTAGTGTTTAACTAACTATTAATTAACTGTTAGTTAGATAATTTTTTGTGGATGTTTGGTTCGTCTTGCATGATTGGTACTTCTTCGTGGATGGTACTTCTCTATAGCGAAGTTTTCTTCTGGATTATTGTTTTTTTCTGAAGCACGAACTTGACAACAAACCAGATTGCAGAAAATCACATTACAAGTAAAATTTCCAAATCTAGGTGAACCCGATTATGAAAGATTACCTTTTATTTAATGTTCCACTGAACGTATTTTAATTGGAGTTGCACAATTAGGTAATATTTCAGGGATTGTTTTAATATTTAACATATCATTCTACATTTTTAGTTATGGAGCTATAAAGAAAGTTCTCAGTGGTATAGTTGTAAAAAAGTAGGATAAAATCTACAGGCAGAGGGAGTATACTACAGAGTATATCTATATATGTTGTAGCTATGGAGAGTGTGTACAATTGCTAAAAAAATTCAGAAGGTCTACGGCGTATAGCCTACACTACATTCCTGAAAGTTCTACAATCACGTTAACGCGATTATGTAAGATATATTTAACTAACTACTCCACATATAAAATACAAAGAGCAATTTCGGTCCCACCACTTATAACTTGAGTTCTTTTGAATGGATTATGAGAAGTCTTGCATTGTAAGTTAGATAAATTTTCAAGAAAGTGTTTCGTATATAACACATATCATTCTACGTTGACTAGTTACAGAATTATGTGCGAAAGTTCTTTAATCAGTGAACCCTATTTGGAAAGATTAGCCTTTTTAAAAGTTTCTACTTAGTTCGATGGAATTAGCACTGTTTGTTAGGTAACTTTTCAGGAAAGGTTCTAGAATATAACACATATCGTTTTACATTACTTTGCTGTAGAATTATAGGTGAATGTTCTATAATTTGGTGAATCCGATTATGAAAACGCAGTCTTATTGTTTCTACTGACCGGATTTTGATGAGATTTACATTTTTAAATTTTCAGGGATGATTTTAATATGCTACATATTGTTCTTACGTTCTTTTCCATTTTCAAATGTAAATAATTAACTAAAAGATTTACATATTAACAGGTCAAATTTTGTGAGACATTAGAAGATATAAAACCATAATGGCGTTCATATTGTTTTCAGCAGTACGGAAGATCTTTGCAGATAAATGTTTATATTGCTATAAAACGCAAGATCAAATACAACGATATATTTAGTTTGATTAAAGTTTAGTTTGAAGAAACCGACCAGCGTAGCGGGCGAAGGTGGCTAGTAGACTTATATAATACGAAATAAGAACTCGTTGGAAATTGGAGACTTTTGCATTGAAATTGATTTAAAGGTATTCTTGATTTCTTTTGCCCAGAACATTTTTTAAATAATATCTCCAATTACCTTGCACCGCAAAGGCACAACTCAGAATAACATTTCTCGCATTGCTCGCATGTTTTTTTTTTTTTTTTTTCAATTAGTAATTTAACAGCTGTCCGCCGCAGAATTTGCGGAGCGCACATTTCCGCGTGTACGTCCAAGATCCCTACCTGTGCACGGTAGGTGATTTACCGATTCTAGCTGGTTAAAAGTCGATTTTTAAAATTTTATCCCCATTTAATTTTTACCTGTTTTAGCTCAATTGTTGGGGCGTTGTACCCTACTATTGATTTTGATATAAATATAATTGTATGGTCCGTAGACTAGAGCAAATTTATTGCTTCTCATTTGGGACTGAATCAATCAATTGGACTATAGTTCTTTAATCTGTTACTTGAAGCGTAACAAGATATACTGATCGATTATGGACGCTTCAAAACAATTTATGAACTTTTATTATCGGATTTATGTGCATAAAGTTTGCACATATCATCTGTTATATCATATTTAATGTCGCAAAAAACTATTTTTTTGTACAATAAGTTTTAAAATAGAAAAAGTTATATGATAAAGGGCAATTAAGCTCAATTTTTGATATGATATACAAATAGGTTAGATTATTACCTTTTCGTTCCAATTTAATTTGGCTTCCCTTCGGTCCCCCATCCCCCAGTTTTTAAAATTGTTTTTAGCTTATTAATTCTAAATATATATATATATATATTTCAAAATGCTAGTTCAAGTACCATTTTCTTTTTATCAAAGACAGCAGAATTTAAATTAGTCATACAAATAAACTTTTGCACCAGTATGCAACGGCAAAAAGATTTAAAATTTAACGAAAATGTGAATTTGGTTGAAAATATTTTGTTTATAGAGGAAAATTAGAATGAAGAGTGCATGAAGTTTTACAAGAGCGAAATGCTTAAATTTATAACCAAATTTGGAGAAAAATTGCCAGTAGTATGTAGATATCTCAAGCCAAAATGATTTAAAATATAGTACTTGACTGTAAATTTCGAGTTGTTACAAAATTGATCCAGACAAATTCTCCAAATTCAGATTTGATAGAATGCAAAACATAAGGAAGGGATTTTCTCATGATATTTTATGATTCTCATTCTTTACGTAAGGTTCCTCTGTGCAGAGATAAATATAAATATACAACAGAATATACAACACAGCAATTTCCATTAAAGCTGTGGAATGTTTGTCCCATATCTTAAATTTTCGAAAATGAAATTTTAGGATTGGTTATAGTATTATAAAAATAGTTTTATAATTTTTACTTCCATACCATAAAGAAAGTATCATTAAAATTATCAAGAAGAACATAAAATAATGCGCTAATCAGATTATGAAACAATTTTCAACGCATTCGGACTACTATAATAAAACTTCATAGCTTAATAACGTGAAAAACGATCTCTAAGTTATAATTTGTAAAACATATAACACGTTTGAAAACACAATTTCAACCAAAGTTGAAATAAACAGTCAAGTGCGAGCATTACTTCCGCACAGAGGGTTCCGTAGAATAAATATATAAATTTGTAATTGTATTATTACTGGAAAAAAAAAAGTTGCTAAAAGAATACTAAGACTTTTTAAAAAACTATATAACGTAGGGTTGGGTATAACTGTATATATTAGAAAAGTGTGATCGGGTATACCATGAAAGTTCAAAGAGATATATGGAACAATATCAAATATAGCTATTCGTATAACTCTTTTTTTAATATTATCCTAATCTGTTTATGATGAACTTAATTCGGTACTGACAATAAAGGCAGTGCATAGTTAAACTTCATTTGGCATTTCATGAAACTAAATTCAGCGTAGTAATAACCTTTATTTCTACAGTGTATCTAAAACAAAACCTTTGTTCAAAGTTTAAATTTGGCATTGTGCTAAGCGCGCTTCGAATTGAGGTCTCAAAGTTGCAACGCCGCCTTAGTCAGTGCCGCGTTTTTCCAGATAGGTGTTTAATTAACTTTTAAAATCACTCGAAGCGTATTGAGAGATACAATCAATGCAAACTATCGCGAATCTCACAGTCTTTATGTGATTCATTCTAAATAAATATTTCGAGGGCGATGCCCTTAAAAAACGGACACCTAATTTTAATTCAAAATCAGACAAATGGCACCACGAAAAGTCATTATTTTCCAAATGGCGTTTTTAGGTATAACGCGCAGGATACCTCAAAAACTTCTGAATATTTATTCATGAAATTTTCAAAACATATATTCCATGTTATTCTGTATAAACTGAACCTAAAATTGCCTTTTTATTGTAACAAAAAAATATTTTTAAGTGATTTTACTGTTGAAATTTTCAAAATTTTGTACTAGCTAAATGCAGCATTGCATTAAAAATATAAAAATGCTTTAAATACAAATTTATTTAAGTTCAGGGAAATTATTACAATCTGAAGTATAAGTAACACCAAAATTTTCATTCTAGTTGCAATATTTATTTTGTAATCCTGCGCGTAAACTGTTATGCCAATTTTTTGTTCGACAAATGTCTAACAGTTTCGAGCCCCCTATAAATACTAATTCTGTATCTTGCAATTTTTTTAATTCATGAAACGAAAGAACATACTTATATCTTTCATTCCAATTAAAATTGTGTTTTAAAATCATATACATTTTAAGACATTAAATGTTGAAAATGGTCTTTTTTTCAATTTTCCACTTTTTAGAGTGCCGAGACCCCTTAAATTAGTATGTTTTTAACAATTTGACGTTTATTGCTTTTATACTATTTCTGGACATAACATTACACATATATATCATTAAAAGTCGTTAACTAGGCATAGAGTACGCTGCCCTGTCCTTGTGTATGTCCAAACGGACCATACCTTAAAGGGTTAATATCTCAGCTAATTACCGATGATTTTTTTCGAAAATCATTATCAACAATGCTTTTATTCTCCTGCAACGATAGGTATATTCAGCGATGCTCAACAATTTTTCTGAATGCCCGTAAATCGAAATTTGTGTATAACAGAAAAATGCTAATTACTCAAAAACTTTGTGACTTACGGTAATCGCTATAATTTTCCGGCAAGGTTTATATTAACGTCTACTACTTCTAATTTTTTCATAATTTTAGTTTCAGTAGATTCGGAATTAGATGGGGGGGGGGGGGAACATATTTTTGCACTACATTTTCAACAATATCTTTGAAAATATAATACCTAAAATTAAAAGGAATGTATTTTTGAGTTCGGCGTTACAAAAGCTTACACAGGATATCCCACATGATATACAAAGAAAAGATTTTTTTTTCAAGTAGCATAATTAGCCCCTCTACTTTATTACTAAATATATTTATGAATGTTTATTAATCTGAAAATATGTTGGTCAATGGTCTTTATTACTTCCCCGAATTTGAACTTTCCACGTTCCATAGTTTACGATTAAAATCAGTGACAGACAGACGGACAGTCACAGGAGTGATCTTATAATGGTTCCGTTTTTACTTTTTAAGTACGGAACCCTAAAAATAGCTGAAACTTTTGTACATCCCTGTATATCAACTATAATAGATTCACAATATGCTAATGTTTAGAACAGTTAGTGAACGCATAGCACAGATGAAAACTCCCCGTCAGCAATTTCCGTCAATAAACGGAAATGTACTCCAGATGTTTTGTGAAGCCTTGTATATGATTTATAGAATTTATACACACAAAATAGTATGCAATTTTTATAATTTAAACAAGTGTTCCACAGCTAAAAACGAACTTCTATCAATTATTTTTCATACAGAGAAAAATATAACTGCTGGTTTTGTGTGCCCCTGTATATGAAAGATGAATGGCACATCATTTTCAATAGTAAGCATCTTGTAGAGCACCTCGGAAATATATATCAGTTTAAATACTTTTGAAATAGTATAACGTGAATAAAATTCATCACAAATATTTTTTCTCCATAAACCGGAATGTAACATAATTCTTTTTAGTGTCCCCGTAAATGATGCTATCCATACCATAATCTATAGCAATCATCTTGTAGTGCACTTCATAGATATGTATATAAATTTCAAAGTGTTTGAAATTATGATACATCATTAAAAACACCGCAAACGATTTTCCCCCATAGGCCGTAACGTAATGAAATTCTTTTGAATGTCCCTGTAACGACATTATGACTGCTATACTCTACATTTTGCAATACCTAACATTCAATAGTGAATGTCAATAACATTTTTCAATTTCCTGGTAATGCGACTATATGGACGCCAAAAATAATTTTGGCCTGCTAGAATCGGAAAATCATACACCGTGCTGCGTCCATTTAGCCCCTCTAGCGAAAGCCAGGAAAAAAAGAAAAAAATGAAAATTTGAAATCTGACAAATTTAAAAGGAGACTTTAAATGGAGACAAATTTAAATTAAAGACATCGAAATGCGAATCTATTAATTCAGGAAATTGGTAATCCATCATACAGCCTAAACATTTCGGGCTATAAGCTCTATCACACACCGCGTGTCAATATCCCATATAGCGACACTGCGATTTACATCAAAAATCACCTTCCTCATTATACAGTCCAAACCACCCCACTCCATCGCATTGAATATTCTAGTTTTGTCCTCGACCTTCCTCATATTAAATTAAACATTACTTCGCTTTATGCAAAACACAGGCGACAATATCTTGTTAATGATTTAACACAATTAATTACACAGCACCAATTTGTTTTCATAGCAGGTGACTTTGATGTACACAATAGACAATGGAAATGCTTTTCAACAACATCGAGAGGTAAATCACTCAATAACCTTATTTCTCATAACAATCTTAGTCTGAACGTTCCTTCTACACCTACCCATATTCCATGGAATCGTAACAACAATCCTTATATTATAGATTTTGCCATTTCTAAAAATCTTACTTTCCCTATAACGACTTCTCTCATTAATGAACTTAGCTCTGATCATTTACCTGTTGCTTTTAAAATTTATCTTATCAATCCTATCACGCCTACCCCTATTTGTTGTAATTGACTGGAATAAATTAAAAAAATTTCCTTAATAGTGCAGATCTCACCTATCGAAATATCAACAATAACTCTGATATTGTTAATGCTGTCACTCATCTTGAAAATATTATATGTAATGCCCCAAAACATGCTACCTATACAAATTTAAAAATAATAACACCTTTTTTTCTTCCAAATCATATTCGTAATGTCTGTAATCAACCTAACAATCTTCGGGGACTTTACCAATCTACCAGAGACCCAACTCGTAAAACTGTTGTTAATTGATTTAATAATAAAATCTAAATTCTTATTCAAAAAGAAAAACAAAAAAACTGGCAAAATTTCCTCGAAAATATATCTAGCGAGGATAATTCTCTTTGGCGCATAAAAAAGAAACTAAAAAATAATTATACTCCTATCCCTTTCCTTATTTCTAATAATACCACTGCTTATACGGATAAGGATAAAGCAAACTGTTTGGCTAATTCCTATGAAAATCAATTCTCACCTAATCCCTTCCTCGCTAGTCAAAACAATTACAATACTGTCAATGATACTGTCTGTGATTTCCTTGCTACTCCCTATAAACTTCTCCCTCCTATCGAGTCCATTATTATTAATAATATTATTCAAAAACTTGAAATTCGCAAATCCCCTGGGTACGACAATATTTTTAAATATGCCATGAAACAACTTCATTTAAACTGTATTCTCAATGTTATTAAACTCACAAATCCTATACTTAAATTCTTCTACTTTCCTAAACCATAGAAAAAATCTATTATCTGTCTTATTCCTAAACCTGCATGCAATCTTCACGATCCTACTAACTTCCGTCCTATCAGTCTGCTCTCCAGCCTGTCTAAAATTATTGAGTGCGTCATTAGATTGCAAATCAATAAATTCGTACATAAACACAACATTCTGCCACCGAAACAATTCGGATTCCGAGCTGGCCACACCCTACTGGCACTTCCTGTTGTGGAATTCCTTAGTGAAAATTTCAATGCAAAAAATCCTACTGCTGCTATCTTTTTTGACATCGCCAATTCCTTTGATAAAGTCTGGCATGAAAAGGCCTCATATACAAACTAATTCAGCTTAAATTTCCATCCGGACATAAAAATCTTATATACTCGTACATTGGCGATCGATATCTTTCTGTTCGCATAAACAACATGTATCTGATTTACACTTTATTCTATGTGTAAATATTTAGGTCTCAATCCTGGGCCCAAATCTATTCAACCTCTACTTTTTGACGTACATCGTACTCTTTTCAATTTACTCGTCTTTATGCGGACGACACCACTATTTATGCTACTGCACACCATCCATATTTTCTTTTAAAAAAAACATTCAAAATCACCTTAATTTATTCATCGACTGGTGCAATCAATGGCGCGCCAAACTTAAAGAAAGTAAAACCACTGCTGTTTACTTTTCTCGTTCTTTTAACGTTCCCAATAGCCTTACTATTAACACTTATAACTATTCTGTGGTCCGATGAAGCTAAGTACCTGGGGGCTTATCATTGACAAACGCCTTACTTTCAATAAACATCTTCTTAATATCCGCGGTAAAGCAACAGTTGTTGCTAAATACCTTTCCCCTCTTATAATTTAACATGTTCTACCACAACAAACTACTTATATACAATGCCTGCATACTCTCCATTTCTACCTACGGCTGCCCGGTGTGTGGCTTCTTCCGTAAAATTGGTATGGATAAACTTTCTCAATTACATAATAAGCAACTTAGAGGTATCCGTAATGGCTCTAGATTTCTCCGTAATACTACTATTAGAAATGTTTTATAAACCTCTTCTCTTGTTAACGACATTAAATTTCTTTCTAAAAAATTCCATATCCGAATTTACAAAGCGCCTAATGATATCATGTACAAATTAACAGACTATGATGCTCTCAGTCCTACTAAACGTAAATGATCCCGTTATACTACCGTGTTAGAAGAGTAGTCGCGCTCTTCGGCTAATACATTTTCTATCTTTTCTGTCTTAGTAAAATAAAAAAATTATATATTTCTTTATATTCTCATTATTGCTTTACCTAGGTAAAGCTGTTAAACTAATTGTAACTTTTTTATATGTTAAATGTATGGCAATGAAAACAGCCTTTTTTGTTGAAGGAAATTGGTAAATTTCTCTAGCTTTGCTTTGTCCGGTTATGTCGGATAATGAACAATGTAAACATTTTTTTAAATCTTTAAAGTCATTTTTACTTTTTATTATGTTATTTTTTATCTTTGAATCTACTTTTTAACTTAAATTTCTTTTTACTTGAATCCTAGGATTGCCCTATCATCAATTTTCAGCCTTTCTTTCTTTCTTTATTTTTTATTTTTCTTCATTATATTGTAGTACATTACGGCTAAACTACGGCTAGACTTTAATTTCATGTCTCCTCTATGATGTGTTATAAGCCTACTCAAACACAGGGAGTGGAGTAGCAATGCTACTGGTTATCCCATTGAACTTTTCTCATGTTCACCTGTTCGAGAAGGTATGGTCTTAGGACCCCAAATATATCGTACGACCACAGTGGCTTCCAGCTAATTATTAGTGGGGCATTATTAATTATCTCCAATCGTATAATACTATCTATTTTTTTTTTTTACTTTACTACATGCCACATTTATCATCTGAGCATTTCTAATACAATTCTTCTTTTGTTACAAAATTTTATTATTTACTCATTACTTTTTGCCAATAAAGTACTTCCTTGAAGACGAAAAGTACTCGATTACAGGGCTTATTATATTTCTCTATAAAAATCCCCGAAGGTCCAGAAACAAGATTATTTGATTAAATTAAAGTGAACAAGTATCTCACTATTTTTATTTATTTTTCTAAAATAATTTGTTTATTTAGAACAGCTAAAAAAAAAAAAAAAAAAAAAAAAAAAAAAAAAAAAAAAAAAAAAAAAAAAACGAATAAATTAAGATAATTACCGACAAATTGAAAAAAGTTTCTTAAGAGGGTATTAAATGTTTTTATTAAATAATAGAAATTTCTTTCTTTGTTTTTCTTCAATTTATAAGTTAATTACTCTGTGAAGCTTCAAATCGTTTGTTTTTCGTAGTTTTGTCCAAAATGATCAACGAAAGAAATAAAAAAAATCACTCACGCGTATTTTACTTTTTACATAATTTGGAACAAAATTATTTTTTTATATGTCATTCTTTTCAATTACTTTTCCTTACAGTTACCAGAAAATTGAAAAGAAACAATGGAAGTTTCCTTATAAAAGTATAGGGAGTTTCTTTATATAGTCCTAATAAAAAAAGACTGATCTTAATATTGCCTTGAATTACTTATTTTTGCGTATTTTTTATGAAATATGTTCGGAGAAGTTTCCTATAGTTACATTTATTTATCTATTTATTTACTGTGTAATTAAATAACTTAGAAAAAAGAAAATCACTTAGATTGTATTTCTTTATTTATTTGTTTGGTTATTTTTAGGTAATATTACAAAATACTAATTCCATAATATTGCCCATTTTTGAAATATTTATTTGGACTTTTACCACTATCCAACGCAATTTAGAAAATCCTATTATTTCTTCGTACTACAGTTTTCTACATTATTAAAAGATTTCCATGAGATTAACAGGTGATAGTGTGATTTCTATAGCTTATAATACTCCAAAATAAATTTCTGAAATAATTTATTTATATAATCGTTAGAGAAAAAAATATTAAGGATGTGATTTTATCAGTATTAAATATATATATTGCTTTACTACTTTTTTGTTACCGAAATAATTATGTAAACATAAAAGTATAAATTATTTCATACTTATTTCATTGTTACCAAAAACTCCGTCGAATATTTTTAGGAACAAAGAAAGTTTATTAACTTTATATTTAATCCTAAACATACAAAACAAATTCTGCGAAAACGGAAAAAATAAACTTACATTTTAATATCACCATGAAATTTTTCATAAAAAGAAATCCATAACATTTTATTTTTCAATGTTTTTATATACCTCCTATAATTCTTAAAATAATAAGACAAACGTTCTGTATAAATTTCGTTCTATACTCAATGTATGTATTTTTTATTTATTTTTGGCAAAATCCAATTTAAAAACTACAAGCAAAACTGAGCAATTTTTTGTTTAATTAGTCTCGCATATGTACAACAAAGAGATTACAAAAGTGTAAAAGTTTTTTCATATTAATGCATGCTATTGAGATTTTTTAGCATTGTGTTATCAGTAATTGAAACTAACATTAAATGCGAATGATGCACAAATGATAATTGATACAATTGACAATTGATAGCTGTAGCGCAAAATTTCTCCTTAGCAGTTTTTATTTATTTTTTCATGATAACTATTTTTCTCTGAATGAAAACAAGAAAATAATATAGAAAAAAAAAAAAAAAAGATTTTTTTTTATTATTATTTCTAAGTAATATTACTATGCATAGGCAAAAATAATTATTTTTTGTCGTAAATTAACAATTAATTTTGCTTAAAGCTTGAACAAAGGCATAATGCTTAAACATATTGTAAGTATTAAAAACTATCAGGCTTCTTGTAAAAATTCGATAATTGTTTTTCGTTTTAAACATTATTTTTAAAAAAGTAAATATAGATGTTTTTACATTTAAAAGAGAAAATCTCGGTACCATGAGTAGATATTATTTTTTAGACATTAAAGTATATTTCAATATAGGAGGAGACCATATTGTATATGTTTTATACGCCATAATAATATATGCTTTTGTTGTTTGAACATGTTGCTGATATTAAATTTCGGCACAGTAACCATTTATTGCAAGCATATTCAACATTTATATCAAGGTATATCTTGGGTAGTAATATAAAATATTATCGGTCACTTCTGTATATTTGGTTGTCGTCAGATTCATTACGCATAAATGCCAAAATCGTACGCTACTTTCTAAAACAAAATTCTAATTGTATTTTTCTCTTTATTTACTAGTCTAATGTTATGGATAAAAAAAAGGAAAATTATTCTATAAGTATCAAGATGAAGAAACAAAATGTAACTGACAATTTAAAGATTCCTTCTAGTTCCAATCAATAAATTACTAAATTTTAAAGCCAATTTACACTTATTTTTCTTATTAACCATTTTGAAAAATGGTTCTTGTTCTCTGTCAGGGTAGGAAATCAAAAGCATATCTGAAGGTTTTTATTGGTTTAATCCACATTTTATTCGTGTTCTGATTGGTCTATACAGTAATCTGTATTCCCCTTTACATTCAACAACGATGGATACCTTCTGTTGCCACTATGACAAAAAAGTAATAAAAACTACAAAAAGAAAAATTAATAACTCAAAAACAAATTAAGATACAACTTTCAAAGAAATTGCATTTAAAAGTACATTTTTTTCTCTATCCAACGGTGTAAAAAGTAATATTGTCGGATGTTTAGAAGTTTAAGAATGAAATTTCATTTTAAATGTGTCGTCAGATTTCTTGGAAATCTGACAATGGAAAAGCCTTTTACCGAACAGCCAATGAAATGCTTGGATAATCAGTAAGTTTGAAGTAGATAATACGTAGTAATAACACTATTAATGTTTAATTCATGGCGTGCGTAATGTAGGATCAACTCAGTGTGATTTTTTATGTCTTAAATTTTAGTCTTTGAAAAAATCATTTTCCAAATGGTCGTTGTAATTTGTTAAATTGCTTTTCTTTTCTTTTTTTTATGTTGTAATAGTAAATTGTTTTTGAAATAAATGATTAGGATTTACAAATTTAATTAATTATATAAGTCATTCATTTTATTAAAAAAATGCTTTATAAATAATTAACTAAATCAAAAATATATTTTTAAAAATATTTTCTTTTTTTAAACAAAATTAATATTAATACATGGAAATTATTCCAGAGAGAAACAATCGCCTTGCATACAATATTTCAAATGAAAATCAAATTTCAAATTAATTTGAAATTTGATTTTCATTTGAAAAATTAATATTATTTAAAAATATCAGAAATATCTAATTGTCGAATTTCAAAGTTATAATAATGAAGTTCTCAAAATAAATATAAAAAATACATTTTTTTCTTTTAAAAAACTGTTTTTCTTAATGTATTCCGAGTCTAATTTAACCCTTTGGGAAATCTTTGTACAGAAAAATTACCTAACATTTAAAGAATTTTAAAATCGACATTTAGAGTTAACTCGGAGCTAATGTAAATGTTCTTTATGCTGTCAAAGAAGCCTTATTCAATGACTTTTCAGATTATCTATATATTAAAATTATTACACATTCATATCAACTACTTACTTTTCGAAATGAGAGAAGGATTACAAATTATTCTTCAATTACTCAATTTTTCTTTTTATTTTGTTGTTGTCTGTAAACGATTATTAAAAAAAAAACTTTAAAAGCAACAAAAAATATGCAGCATTCTAAATATACTTATTTTTTCATTATTCATATCAGCGGCATAAATCATCTAATGTCTAATGATAAAATATCAAATAAAATTTCGAATTTCAGAAGTTTAAAAAAATGGAAAATTTTAAAATTTGATGAAATCATGTGTTTCCGTGCCGTTTCGTACGTGGTAGTCAATGATAGCACAGCAATTGATAAAATAAAGAAAACAAAGAAAAGTGAAACTGTAAGATGTTACTTTAATATTTCTCAGTTTTTATAGATAAGGAATTAACAATTAATATGCACATGCTTCAGAAAAGTCATTTTTAAATTTTTAAATTTTCACTTAAAAGCAACCCTTTTCATTTTTAAAGTTCAAATAAAAAATATGTTATGTTAAAAATATAAGATTTATTCTCAATTATGAATTTGTTAGTTTAATTTTTAATTTTTATTGTTATGCAGTTTTCCTAAGTACAGATTAATTTTAATTAAATACGCATCTAGTTTTATGTAGTTATATCTATTTTTATTTTTAAAAATACAAACTTAGAAGTTGGAGGAATGTTTTCTTAAAGTTACTTCAATATTTTCTCAATTCCATTTAACTGGTATTAATCATTTAATTCTCGCTCCCGTCAATATCAAGGCTGAGGTGTCGTTCGTTATTTCTCGCGCCCGTCATATTTCCAGGCTAAAGATTTAATTGCTGGAAAAACTTCTGAAACCAGAAAAACTTAACTGGCATTTCCGTGTGAAGTCTTTGAATATCGGATAGAGCAGCAGTCCCCCCTCCCACCCCTTTCCACTTCTTCTTATTAATTTAATTAAATTTAATTACTGCATTTCTCAAGCTTATTAAGTACTTTTTTTTCTCTTTTTTTTTTCTTTTTGAACTCAAGAACATAAGTTTTATACGACCCCCTTCTTTTTTTCACTCCTGTCCAAGGAATCGTACATTGTCATATAAAACAAGTATCCAGTATCCGGGGGTTGTGGGACATAGGTCCCGGGCTCTTCGGCCAGAACTCTTCGTATCGTCATCGTCATCGTCGTTTGGGTTTGGGTTTTGGCGGTGATTGTGATGCTGGACTTTGTATTGCATGTTTCGAAATATGTCACTCTCAGAAAAATTATTAATAATGAAAATTTAATGTATATATATTATTTCAAAAATCATTTGAAAAACATTGTGTGATGATGATAAATAAAGATCTAACATGTGAAAAATAAACGGATTTATTCGCATTAATTTGTATGGTCTAAAACAAACATTAAGACATAGAATTCTCACATGATGGCTTTTCTACAAATGTGAACCTTTTTTTTCGCCTTTAAAAAAAAAAAAAAAAAAAAAAAAAAAAGCATATTTTATTTAGAAACCTTATCAAAAAACCATCTAGCTTCTCAGTGAAACACGCGGTCCTCGTTGATTTGACATCTCATAGCAATAGAGTTACGAATAAAGAGGAAAGGATACGAGGGGGGACCCTAAACTTCCAATTACAGGAGGCTATTTTTATATTTTATTAGCACCACTATTTAAAAAACAATGCATTTCGTAGTATATATCTCTTGTAAATGTTCTCAAAGCGTATTTAAAATGTTTTTTCGTTTGAAAATGTGGTGCGAAGTAGCATTAAAAAAATGTTCGCCTGTAATTGAAACTTTACGATATCCCCTTGAATATATAGTGTTACAGTCTACCAGTTGCGGGTGAAATAACTGATTAGGTTGCCGCAAATTGAGGCTGCTTTTTTAAAAATCGGATCTACATTTTCTAAACACCGCCGCCGGGGCAAACTTCCCACCATTAAAATTGAATAGAAAATTTTGTCTTATTTAAGCGTCTTATTCTTGGAAATATTTTCTCACAAATATTGTGAAAACCTCTATTTGTTTTTATTGGTGTCAGTTTGCCTGGTAAAACAGTCATTCTAAAAAGGGATCTTCGAGCCAAAAAGTTTGGGAACGTCTAAAGGATTAAACTATTTCTTTTTCATATGTATGAGGACTATTTTAAAATTGTTTAAAAAAATTTCTCGGTATAAATTCACCTCCTTATTTTACTATAAAGCTCTAATGCAAAGAAAATCTATATATTGTCAAGAGTAACAAAAAAGGTGAAAAACAATCTAAATATCAGTAATTTTATTTATTTTTAATATACTTGTATATAAACTGTAAAAGATATATTTTTCTTGGTCATATGGGCTGATGAAATATACTGATCTTCAGTATCTTACAGTTTGGGATTTTTTAAGATTTTATTTTTAATGCATATATTTTTGACATACAGAATTTTATATGTTTACAAATTTTATCAGAGATAAATGGAAATTATCTTGATTAACAAGTAATTAAATAATACAATCTATTCAATGTGACGATAGATGTAGGGGAGATGGGGGCACATGTGAACAGTTCTGATAAATAAAGCTTTTTCTCGTAACTGGATTAATTACTACAAACAAAACTACTTAATATAGTAAACAGAACATTCTTTTACACATGGTAATTCTTAAAAAATCACCTCTATAGTTTTTCTTACATTTTTTAATAGTTTTATAAATTGAAAAAATTGTTCACATGTTCCCCATCAGCGGGGTGGTTGTGAACACACGTGCGGCGCATGTGAACACAATGAAAAAATATCCTTTAACATGCTTTTTATTCTGTTATTCATTTGTCATCGTCCTCATTAGTTATATTACTTTTTAAATTCACCATAAAGAAAAAATATATATATATTTCTCTAGTTTCTGGGTGATATGTTTAAGCAAAAGATTATAAAATGAAAATAAGTAGATTTGGAGGGAGATGCTTAGATGATGCATTAAATATTGTTGCAATAAAATAAAAAAATAAAGAAGCAATTTTAAAAAAGAAATTAAAACTTTTAAATATTGCTTAAGGGTTTTTGTTTGGGGGAAATTTTAGGGAGGGGCATTTACATTCTATTTATCGGAAATATACCGAAATACGAAAGATTCTCACTCCTGTATTTGCCTTATTTACTAGTGCTGTAAAAGTAACGACTAAATGAATACCCGTATGATGTCGTTACTTTCGAACTCGCTACCCGTTAGAAAGTATTCGTTGCTCGTTACTTTCGTTACTGTTCAAAAACCGGGTATTAACAATCATCGTATGTACTACAAACCTGCAGCAATAGCAAATCTAATTATATACCGCACATGAGTCTTTTGAAGAATTCGTTACTATTTTAACGTAAAATATGTGCTGCCGTGTGTACGTTAAAAATACATTTAATTTTCTACGTTTTAATGAAAAAAAGGCAAATAAAATTAAAATACGATGCATAATTGAATATAACATGTCTAAATTGTATAATTTCTTACTTATGAAATAAGGAATAATCGGAGAAACAATTTAGGAAGAGTAAAACTTCACCAAATTTATACGAAAACTATGAAATATAATTACACTGACAAAATATTTTACAAACAAATTTACTTATTAATTTTACACTAAAAGTAATTATGTATTATGAAACTTTAATTTCTGGAATAATATGAAAATATTTAAATATATATATATATTTAATTTCTTACGTGATTATCCTATCAAATGACACTGTACTCCAGTCACATTATTATTTCTGAAATTATTGATTTATATATAAAAATATTCTTTTTTCAAATATGAAATTCAAAAACATAGCAACAAAAATATTTGGCACAGATGTCATATACGCACCATACTAGCGTGATTTTTTTTTCTGATGCCAATTTGGTGAAAACCTCGTTTTCGAATACAAGTTATATATATATATATATTAAATAGGGAATAACAATAGATAAAAAATGTTTCATTAATAACTAAAGAACAAAACAATTTATATAATTTAAAAAAAGAAAATAAAAGTAACTTTACAATTTAATTAACAAATAAATAACATCCGAGTTACCATATCAAGCAAAATAACGGCACTTTGGCGCCAGTTAAGTACCCCGGTGATTATATGACATTGGCTTCAAAAAAAAAATTGCGCCAATATGGTGCGTATATGACATATGTGCCAATTATTTTTACAAGCCAAACAGAAAAAAAAAAGAAAAGCAATTTAACAAATTACAACGACCATTTTGAAAATGTTTTTTTCAAAGACTACAATTTAAGACATAAAAAATCGCACGGAGTTGATCATACATATTTCGTACGCCATGGATTAAAAATTAACATTGTTGGACCAATTTTAAGTGAAATTTCATTTTTAAATTTCTAAACATCCCACAATATTACTTTTTATATCGTCGTATAGAGAAAAAATACATTTTTAATTGCAATTTGTTTGAAAGCTGTATCTCAATTTGTTTCTGAGTTATTAATTGTTTTTGTAGTTTTTATTACTTTTTTGTCATAGTGGCAACAGAAGTATTCATCTCTGCTGAAAGTAAAGGGAAAATACAGATTACTGTATAGACCCACCAGTAAACGAATAAAATGCGGATTCAACCAATAAAAAGCTTCAGATATGTTTTTGATTTCCTACCCTGACAGAGGACAATAACCATTTTTCCAAATGGTTAAAAAAAAATTAGAAAACAGTAATTCTGCTTTTTCAGAATTTAGTGTCACCCGATGAAAAAAAAATGTACATAAATATAGATAGTTCAGTTATAAGACTTAAAACACACGGGTTTATTTTATATAAAATGACGTGATCCGCATCCGCTGAAGAATTTCTTTCGTTATTTAAGAAATTCGACAAAAAAATGGCTATCTCATGATTCATATGCTTTCATTTGTTTGTAATATTAATGTAGATACTTAAAATTAAGTTCATTTTATAAAAACTTCATGTTTTATCAGAAGTTATTAACTTATATTTTTTCGAAACAGCAGGTATTTTAATTACCTTTTTTTTTCAGTTTTTATGAGAAAATAGCAACAAAAAGATATAATTGGTACTTTCCAACTATTTTCCCTGTACTTTTACTTTCTACAGAAATGGAGTACTTGAGTTACAAAAATTAAACAAATGGCATTTAAAACTACAAATAATAATAATAATAATAATAATAATAATATCTCAAAAATAAATCGAGATGCAGTTTTCAAACAAATTGAATTTAAAAGTACTTTTTTCCCCAATACGACGGTATAAAAATTGGAAATGTGCGATGCTTAGAAGTTAAAAAAAAATGCGGTAGAGATTATTCCGTACAATGATACCCCTGCTTTGTTTTACGGCTGGCTTATACAACGGGGCGTGATTTTTTTTTTTTTTTTTTTGGAGACGACACTTTATTAGCTTAGCTGGAAGAAAGAAATACCATACCGGAGTTTAAAAAAATTAAACGTTATCATAAAAACATTTTTACAAGCAATCTAAAAACTCATCTTTATCATAAAAAAAAAATATTTTTTTTTAAATTTAAAACATAAATACACGTACTAAGATATTTTTATAGGATGAAGAATGCACTGAAAGCAAACCTGTAAATTTTAGAACAGAATTTCTTGAAAATTTTCAGAATATTTAAAAGAAATGTGTTTCATTTTAGACTTTATCATCTTATCAACCAACAGTTTACGTCAATCGCATTATTATTTTAGAAATCTTTTATGTATGTTTTAAAATAATATTTTTTCCATTCTTTTTGGTTTTAATGAAGCACGCCTTTCAGATAATATATAACCTGATTTTGAAAAAAAAATTCTTTCACTGAAGCTCAGCGTATAAAATAGCTATGCTTCTTTTTCTTTCCATAATGAAGGAATCAACAAGCACCTACGAAATCAAAATCGTTTGAGATTTGAGAATAAATGATACTAAAAGAATGATACGCTACGCATACACTGATACGTAAACAACTAACGCCGAAATATCCGAGTCTGAATACAAATTCGCATCTTTTACCGCATCCGGCTATCTGCTCCATTCATGAATTATACAAACGTAAGCAGCGTTTGAAGTTAGTTTCATTTTGTTCGGCTGCGTATTGACGCAGTAACAACTAACGAGTCGTATTTCGAAGTACCGATTCCGTATTTCGTATCTTAGAGAATATCCGTTACTTAGTAACGGATATGTGCGGTTTGCTACAGCTCTATTATTTACTTGTAAATTACAGATAAAGAATGGTTTTTTAATCATTAAAAAAAATCTCGACTATAACCCTCCCCCCCCCCCAACTTCTTTTGCTTTTGAAAGAAGGGGGGGGGGGAGTACAATCGGAATTTTACGGTAGTTATCAGTTTAAAAATTTTACTTTCTTAAAATATTACTGGTATTTATGGATATGGTATTTTGAATGGATAGCTCCATTCAAAGCATCATATACATAACTGTTTTAGAGATGGAAGTAAGCTATCATTGCAAGGTTAGAACAAATGTAACAGAAAAATTTGCAAAGTTGTTCAAGGTAATACTTTTGTATTAACAATGCATAAAAAATATTTTTTGTAAACCGTTTAGTACAATAATATATAACACTTATTGCATTTAAAAAACATTAAATTTATTTAAAGTACAATTGAACGTAAACGAGCTTGTTGCTTATGTATTTGCTGAAAGATGTGTTTGTGGAAGTTTCAATACAAAATAAACTTTGTGTGAGGAAAATATCTTCTATTTCAGGAAAATTGTAGATAATGGAACTTACATTATTTCTCATTAAGTTAACTGAAAGAAACAGAATCATAGAATGAATATTGGGGCACTTATGAACTGTTCATATCTGCCACAACTAGTTTGTTCACAAGTGTCCCACATTGCTGCTTTTGTTAAATTGATAAATCATTAACATTTCTCAATTTTAGAAGAAAATGAACTGTATCAAAAGTGTTTATTAGTATTCGTAGTATATGTTAAAACACTCAAATTCAAATAAATGAATATATGAATAAAGCCATTTGCTTATCAACTTGGAACAAAGATTTTACTTAGAGATCTAAAAACAGTGCTTTGGCTACAGAGGACAAACAAAATGTCATAGAGCTTGAAAAAAGTTTTACCATATGTCTACAGGTGCTGTCATCTGTAGTAATTTTTTTCAAATAAAAATATCTTATAATAACTATCGAAAAATTGCGATGTTCACATGTGCCTCCATCTCCCCTAAGTTATTTGTCCTATTTACAGTTTTTGTCAATTTGATACTTCAAATTACATTTCATCTTTTCCAGAATAGATTGTATTAGTAACATAAGAATTTAAAACAATTATTTTTAGCGAACAACGTTATTCCTATCTGATATACATATAGTAATAAAGATAGATTAGAAATGAATAATGTTTAAATGTTGATTCCTTTTCCTTTTCTTTCTTACTTTTTCTAATATTATTTTTTCATTAATAAAAGTTACAAAGTAATATATTTTTTTTAATTAAACAAACGATTAAGTAATAGTCACAAATGTACCACTTCACAATGAGGCAATTTTTTAAATATCCATGATTGTTTAACTTATGTATCTGTATATTTTAATGTAATCTTTCACAATTTACAACTTTAAATTATTCTCTCGTTATATGTATTACACATAAATGATAAAAGAATGGTAAATAAGGCTAAAAAACAAAAAGAAATTATATATATATATATATATATATATATATATATATATATATATACATAAATTAAAAGAAATTGGTCAAGCACATTTTATGAAATACTGTCCAACATATTCAAAATAATGAAGAAACGAATATTTTTTCCAGCTAGATACATCATTATCAAGGTTGGAGTAGCATAGTTGATGTTTATTCGAACAGATGAAATAATGCCAATGCTAGGATTCGACCTTGGCACCTTGGTTTGTCGTGATAATTCTCTTCGTACTGAACAACCTGGACGATATATGGCGTGGACATTTCCCCCTCTAGTTTAGGGAATCTCAACGATACTATTCAAACCTTGAAGATGATTTATCTAGTATCGGCTTAGTACAGTCCTTGTAGTATATTCCAAAGAGCATTGGACGGCAAATCAAGGTACTCATGTTTGAATTACGGGCTGGACATTTTCCCTCTGTTGGAATAAAAGTCAACTACATTGCTTCAACATTGAATATATTCAGAATATTGTAACAAAATGTCAACGTTTAATAAGTAGAAAAAATGATATCCAAATAAGAATTTCGGAAAACGCATAACACAGAATATCACAATCATTGTTCATAACCTGAATTTTCAAGTTATTTTGTGAAACCCAGTATATGAACTATGGATTTGTACAGGGGAGAGTAGCCATATTTGGACCGCCGTTTTAATTGGACCGTTGCCATTATGCTGTCAATTACAGGAAGAGACGCCATCTACACCTGAAATCCTACTCATCAGAATGACGTCATTCATGATTAGAAGAGGCAACCGCCTACCACGTGCTGTTTTCAGACAATTTAAAAAAAAACATAAAGTTAGCTGTTTTGATCTATTTTTGTCATACTAAACGTAAGTGAATACTTTAAAACTAAGGTAAGTTGTTAGGTTTTCATATACATATATGAATTCATCTGTTTATTGGGCATATGTTTCACGCGGATTTGTTTGATTTCGTTTTTGTTCTTAGTCTTGAGATTACCTGTTTTAAAAATGGCGCAGTTGCCGAAATTGGGCCAATTTAAGTTGCTTAAATTGGACTAGTCATGCGATCATAAATTTGAAAAGTAAGTAATGAATTTCGAGATCGGTACGCTTTGTACACTATTTCTTTTTTTTATTTTTTTTAATATTTTATAATGGATTACTATCTCCATGCAAGGTTGTTTTTTGTAATCGGGATTAATTTTTTTTATATACAGATTAGGCCTATATAAACAGAAAGATATTTTTACATGTTTATGCAATAAATTTTGCTTGCAATTTCTTTTATTTTGTATGTATTTGTATTTATTTTGTTTGAATTCCTTATTCCTACAGCGTATTTGGTTTACAGAGTTGAATTCAAACATTTTTCTCCTGGAGGATAATTGCGATGACTTTTTACAGTTCTGAACTGTGGAACTACACTTTTTGGCCATTAAAACGCATAAAATCTCAGATCTTCTGGGGAGAGTGGTTATTTCAACACTCAGGGTGGGGGAAGTGGGTGGGGCTGAATTCAACACTTTGAATATGTATTGTTTGCGTTTGATTAATCGTAGGGTATTTTTCAATAGGGATATTTCTTAAACACTTTTTTTAATATAATGTTGAAAATGACACAGATAAACTGTCTGGAAGAAAAACACCCGTGCCAGCAAAAGCTGTTAAATATATAGGAAACAAAAAAGAGAGAGTAAGTTGTGAAGAAATTGACCTGCAAGAAAGCTGCAGCTACAAATCCTCCACAAAAGCCAAAAAATCATTAGAAATGTTATCTTCCTAGCTAAATTCAGTTAAATCAAACTAAAGAGGGAGGCAAAAAAAGATGTGTTAACATCGTCGCCATATAATGTAAACCTTGAAATGAAAAAAAATAAATAAACGACAAAAAGGAAGCTATCACAGCACAAAAGCAATTGAAACATCAATTTAAAACAAGCAATATAAAAATTTTGTTTTTAAAGTCAATTCCTACTTAGGTCATCAAAGAAAAATTTAATATAATCCCTTAAGCTAATATTAGTTTTTGTTGCAATAAAATATCTCAATTTGTTGATTTTCTATAAGCAAGTAGGTTTACAATGGAAGTCTATGAGAATTTGGTAAAATATTAGAGATATCGCCAAGTTGGCGTCATTTTTGGCGACTCATTTTGGCCGCCAAATTTGGCGATATATTGCCATGTTGGCGACAAACTTGGCGGTATTTGCTGACATAACAGGGTCCCACCTATGGTAACCCCCTTATAGATATGAAGATGCATTAAATGCTTCAATAACCAATGGCCGCCATTTTGTCTCCCATGTAAAACTAAAATTAATTAATTAAAATTTAATTAATGAATTAATATTTGAAAAAACTGTGTTAACATCAATTGCCATCCAGTACAAGTTTTAAAAAATTTATTTCAACTTGATAGGATGAATAATAAGTGTTTTCGTAACGATTGAAAATTTGAACAAGATATATGTATAAATAAATATATAAATATAGGGAGAGTGTGAACTAATAGTAGGAATTGAAAAAAATAGGCGTAATGCAATTAGCAAGAAAATGATGGAAGGGGAGAACTACAAACATAATGTAAAGAAAACTTCTGTTACAAAAAAAGGTCTAATGATTAAGTATCTAAAAAGAAATATCTAGACAAAGTAGACAAAGTAATAATAAGTTCGACGTAGCTGTGGTTGGTCGGTAGCTTTAGGCCACCAGCCCCCCTTCCCGCTTCTCGGCGTCTTTAATTTGTATAATTTCCTTTTTAAATTTGTCCGGTTTTAATTTTTGATTTTCTTTTCAACCTCGCTTCCGCAAAAGAGTCGGAATAAGAGAGCGGAATAAATGGCTGCGGACGGAGAGAGGCCGCTTGCCGCGGCGGTTTTGACGAATTTTTAAGAAAAATAAAATAGCAGAAATGTTTCAATATCCAGATTGCCAAATACGGTTCCATGTTGTGTGCGCCGAAAAAAATCAATAAGCAAAATTCATGTGTAAGCTTTGCATCACTCTTTACATGATATTCAAGTAACTGACAGTTAGCTCCATAATTTATATAATTAATTACTGATAACTTTGATTTATATTTTGAATACATTTTGATTTAAAACTATTTTAACTTTGATTTACTCTTATTTTCAGATATTTGGTTTCATTATATTTCATTGCTGTTATTTTGTTTGATTGTTTCGTTAATCGTAAACTTTGCTTTCAATAAAATTAGTTATATTTCCTAGTCATTAAAATAACCTGAAATTATTGGTCCAATTTAGGAGACTGGGGGGAGGGTCCAACTTAGGCGACCAGTTGCTTAATTTAGACCACTTTTGACAATTTTTTCAAATTAAAATAAAATTTAAGATGTTCCAAAAGAAAATGATATAAAGATTTATTTAGTTATAGATGAATAGATTGACCCTGTGTAATGATGTTTTGCAAATATTTCAAAAATTAAGTGAGTTACACCTGAAAATAAGTGAAGTGGTCCAAATTCGGCTACTCTCCCCTATATGCTACTTAGTAAGATAAATTTAATTCTCTTAGGAACCAAATACGTTAGGATCTTTTAGTATCATGGCTGATAATTACCTTTTAGGAATTACCATCAATAAATTGAAATATGCAGGAGTTCTTCTATGGAATCTCCTTTATCATTAATACATTTATACACACCAAGTAATATGCTACAAATTAGTTAAATTTAAATACTCATATTGTAAGTAAAAACACACTTCCAGCAAGTATCGTCCATAAACAGTAGCGTAACCAAATTATTTTGTTTATTCCTGTAAATTATTGACAAAAAATGCTGTTTACGAGAAATTCCACAAAACTTCCAGTAAACTTCTTGTAGTTCATCTCAGTAATAAATATAAATTTCAATATGATTAAAATAGAGTATTTTCCTTAAAACTCATCACAGGGCTCCCAAATGGTGTCCCATTTAAATGCCAGTATTATCTTACAGAAAATTTCATGATTTGTTTCTACAATAATTGCAATAGGATGAAACATCCGAGTGTGTTTCTATAAAATTTGGTAGAAAAAGTTAAAAAGAATTTTCTTTCTAAAGAAATACTGGTATCAAAAAATGGACCATTTGGGAGCCACATTACAAACGATTTTTCCCCATAGACCATAATGTAATGGAATGCTCTTAAGTGTCCCTGCGCGCGATCTCCTAATGTTACACACTTCATTTACAATACCTAACATGTTATGATAAACCTCAAAAACGCTTATCACTTACATGGCAATCCGGGGTATTTTAAAGCTAGTTAAAACTCCTGCAGGCATACAGACGACCAAGGAGACAGACAGGCAGACGCCCGGCGAAACCAGTACATTAACACCTTTTAACTATGCTTGAAAGCACTGAAAATTGAAAGACTGCAGTACATTTTAATTTTCAACCTTTCAATAAAACATTGAATCTTTGAACATTTTAACCGTTGAATTAATTTGAGGTTGAATTGCATTTATTTAAACTTCAAGCATATTGCGACGAATATAACTACACATAATGAAATACTGTTTTCAATTGTAACATATAGTAAATTTATGACTCACCTAAAAATCCATGCTTCCACCCTACATTCAGGTTCATATAGGTATATACATACTTAATTAATCCTGAGAAGTTTACATATGAAGTATAACACACTCAAATGAAGAAAAGACATTTCATTACCGAATCGATATTGGAAAAACTTGTACGTGGAACGATACTGCTTATGAAAGAGACACATTAAGCGTTTAACGGGTAATTGAAATTTTAACCAGTAAATTAGTATCTTCTTTACCCAAGAAATACGTCACGCGACTGCCCTTGTAAGAAATTTAAGCGATCACGCAAGAAGTTTCACCCTTTTTAGACTGCAAAGCGGGTGGAAGAAACTAACCCAATAAATTCATAATACCTTTTATTTAAAAAAAAATCATTTAGTTAAAATTGAATATTATATTAAAATAGCTTTGAAATATTACCGAGTATGTGTAGTTAATTTTTGTTGCGCTTTTTAAATTTAGATGAATTGCTAATTTAAACGCGCATTCTGTGTTTATTGGTTTCATAATCCAATTAAAATGTAAAACATTAAATTATGTATATAAAATTGGAATATAGTATGTTAAAGAATTTTAGAAGGCCTAATTTAATTATAAATTACCACTGAGATCAATGCAGAATAGAGATCAAAAATTACTTTCAATATTCAGATTTACGAAAGAAACCTAGTTTACAAACACATTTGGGGAAATAAAAACCATGTAGCGTAGACGCAGAAATCGATTTTATCAATTTAAACAACTTCAGATTATATATTCCGTTATAAAAATGTTCTTTAAATATTGAAAAGGAAACAGTATTATTGTAAAGCTGTTACAATAATTCATTATCTTAAAAAAGTAATTGAAATACAAATTTAAATAAAATAAAAGTATAAATTTTTACATTTATAAAAGATAAATTTTTTTGTTCTTTATACGCATTACACATAGGCGTAACTTGGGCTCTAAGACTGGGGGGGCAAAAATTTTAAGGCCATTTTTTTTAAATATTTATACCCTCCCTCCCTATCACCACACATGCACTTAAATTAAGACGTCTTTTTTTACCGCGCAAAAACACCCAGGTTTTTACTTATTTCGTAGATATTTTCATATATTTTAGTTTATAAAAATATTTATACTCGTCCGAACGTTTCGAAATTTTTGCAGGTGACGTAAATCTGGTCTATCCAAATGCTCTAAAAAGTTTCTGATAAAATACGCACGTTTTGTTACTTTTAGCATAGAAAAAATATCGTCACCGTGAGGCGTGAAGTGACCTCCGTGCCGGTATATTTGAAAGGGTTAAAATTCTTATTTTTAAAAGCCGATTATAACATCGATTAGAAGAATGTTTCACCTTTGAGAACATATTTTTGGTTTTGTCGGTACCTCTAAAATTGTGCCCTGAAGGGCCGAAACCGCGACGAAACACTCAGATTTTTTATTTCCATCGAATTTTCCACATATTTTATCTTGTAAAAAATATTTTATACCCGTCCGAACGTTTCAAAAATTTTCTAGGTTATGTAAATCTGGCCTATAGAGATGCTCTAAACAGAAAAAAAAAGTGTGGTATGTAAAGTAAAAAGTAAAGTATGTTAAAGTATGGACATTTTGTTACTTTTAGGGTTAAAAAAATATCGTCTCCATAAAACGCGAAGTGACTTGAGTTCGCCAGTATATTTGAAAAGGTTAAAATTCATATTTTTTAAAACAATCGATTAGAAGGTTTTAGCTTTGAGAGCACATTTTTAATTTGTCGGTACTTCTAAAACTGCGTCCTCGAGGGGCGCTGAAACAGGACAGAAAAACGCTTCACGGAAAAAACGAGCCTTTTTGGAAAAAAAATTAGAAGGATTAACTGTGATATTTTTTTTCAATTGATTGCGGCATTTGAGACATAAGAGATCTTATAGAATATGTCATCCGTTTTTAAATTAACTAAGCAGTTTGACTAATGTAAGTTAATAAATAATGACAAAATACTCCCGAAATTCCTTCTTTTCGAACTTCATTTTCTCCCGATGCATAAATAAGGCTTCTGCGGGTGCGCCATCACTTTTTCCCTTTCGCAAGGGCCGAGATGAGTTATTAATGCGAGTGATTTGCGAATTTTAATTAATAACTCAACTAATTATTAGAATTTTAAAATTCTGAATCTGAGGTGCATCAGAAGAGAATTTGGGCTACTTTCATAAAAATTGTCAGCTTCGTACTTACGCTAGATTTTGTTAGCCATTGCATACACACAGACAGACAGACACATACACACACACACAAAGCGAAACTTTTTTTTATTAGTAGTATCGATTGTCCTCAAATTGGGCGAGCTTTTTTGACATTTCCCCTTAATAATTCATTTGATAATTATTTCTTCTTTTTCATACTGATACACATTTATTAAGGGGAAAAAACAAAATTAGCATACAGGAGAAATTTGAAAGGGATTGATTGAAAAAATAATTCGTATGCGACATCTTAATCATCGGTTAGATTTTAGAGCTGTTTAACTCTAGTAACATTAATAGTTCATTTTTTTTTCAACTGGCGGTAAACTGTTATAGTCCACTAGTTTCCAGATAACTCGTTTTTCCCACTCTTTTCGTTCTTGACTATCAAAGCTCTGAAACAACCTCAAATGTAGTGTGAAAAAAGTAATTAATAGGGGAGTTCAGAACCCGTTATCAGAGAAACATTCTGAAAGTCAACCGCCATTCTTAGCGAAAAACACTTTTGATACGATCCCACTCATTCTGGTTTAAGATGAATCCAGATAATTTAGCAATACAAAAATTTTAAATTAAACACTGATTTTAATGCTTATTTTAATTCGAATGTTTTTAATTTTTCACATTTTCAAAGTGGGCTCCCCTTAAAGACCTAAATAAAAATATTCAGTATTTTTATATAATGTTTTTACTTTCAAGATATTAAATACAAAATTTTATGTAATTTATAGTATTTTGATGGAAGAATGAAGAAAAAAATGTCAAGTTTTCTGCTTCGATTTATCTAAAGCATATTTCCTTTTTTACCATATTCTTCAATTGTACTTAAGGCTGGTCTCAAACCCAAAGGGTCAACTTTATGACATAAGTTTTCATTTATTTTTGTTCAGAAAAGCATGGAATAGGCAGGTGTTGTTATTCAGAAACTATGTAATCGAAATACGTTTTCCATTCTTTGGTAAACGTAAATGATCTTTCAGAAAATACCATCAATTGGAGTTTTGAACCGAATTTCCGGACGTAAGGAGAAAACCAGCCAGAAAACCATAAAAAAATCATCAATTATGTATTATTTTATCCTAAAGAAAACAAGTGGGTAAGTGTGATATGCAGAGGATTTCGTTTAATATCTCTTTCAAAACACTTTATCCTTAAATTAACAAATCAAAATTGTTAATAGAAAATTAATAATTCCTTGCATAAATGGCAGCACTATTATATTTAGGAATGCGTCCCCTGAAAATTATCCACTCCCATATTTCAGTTATTTATATATTATACAAAGTTTAAAACAAAATGGATATTTCTATCAAGAATTATCGCGTTACGTATATACATACGTACATACAGAACATGCGGGCACATTAGCTATCAAGCTTTGATAGTTTGGGAGCTAACAAATAAACGGTAATAAAAGCTAAATGATAATGCATGTAATTAATAAATAGACGTAACCAAATGCGTAAAGTTTTTTTAAAAATCAGATTAGCCTTTTTTTCACGGAGCCCTTGTTTGCTCCCCCCCCCACCCCCACACACACACAAATTCAGCTCACCTTAAATTCATAAAATTCTTATTATGTGTTATGAACTATGTCAAAGTTTAAAATCGATCAGTTCTTTAGTTTTCCTAATTTGAACAAATTCCCGTCAATTGTGTGTACGAAAAAGCATCCCTTTTATGTTTAAAAATCGATTTTTTCATAAACCGGAAAGTTATGGTCCGATTTTTTTTAAATTTAGATTTTACGAATCAGCGTACGAAATCACATTCGGATGCGAAAGAACCAAATTTGTAAAATCAATAGTTAAGAAAATCTGTACTGCGATTATGTACAAACATTATAAGTGTTAAAATAAATAGGGTTCTTACTGATTAATACTAAAAAATAAATAGAACTATATTCCAACTATAATATTAACCTAAATAAGTAAATAGCAAAAATTAATATTTTATGAAGAATTAAATAATAATGATTATGTAACATGGTTCATATACTCGAGAACAAATACTATTCCAGCACACTTTTAGATACGCGCATAAAAATGGCATAGAATAAACACATAAGAAAAATAGTGACCACATTGATTATCTATTTCACAGAAATCTTATCAGATCTTTCATATATAATAAGAGATATATTAAGAGAACAGAGCTTTATTTTTTCTGTAACTGAAAGGAAAAAAAAGATATTTAATTTAATGATAAGAATTTATCATTACAAGAGTAGGAGTCAGGAATAAACTAAGTTAAAATTTAGGAATTCTGTACATCCATCAGGCGTCCTTTTGACGAAATTTGAGTTTTTACCGCGATCCTTTGGCAGAAAATTGCATTTTTCGCAATCTTATGATGAAATTTCGCGTTTTCTGCGATTTTTTGACAGAAATTTGCGTTTTTTCGCGATCGTTTGACTAAATTTGTGTCCTTTCCTCGATCTTTTGACGGAATTCGTGTTTTTTCCGCGATCCTGTGACAGAAATTTGTGTTTTTTGCGGCACCCCTGGGACGAAATTCACGTTTTTCCCGAGATCTTTTGACGAAATTCACGTTTTTCCCGAGATCTTTTGGCTAAATTCGCGCTTTTACAGCGATCCTTTGGCAAAAATTTGCTTTTTTCGCGATCGTATGACAAAATTCCGCTTTTTTCCGCATTCCTTTTAGAGAAATTTGCGTTTTTTTCGCGTTTGACTAAATTTGCTTTTCTTTTTCGCGATCGTTTGACTAAATTCGTGTTTTTTCCTCGATCCTTTGACGAAATTCAAGGCTTTTCTGCGATTTTGTGACAGAAATTTGCTTTTTTCCCCGCGCCCATGGAACGAAATTCATATTTTTTCTGGAATTTTTGGATAAAATTCAAGTTTAAACAGCGATCTTTTGGCAGAAATTTACGGTTTTTTGGGATCTTTTAACGAAATTCCGCGTTTTTTTCCGCAATCCTTTGACATAAATTTGTGCTTTTTCACGATCATTTGACATAAATTTGCATTTTTTTGCGATCGTTTGACTAAATTCAGGTTCTTTCCACGATCCTTTGACTAAATTCGCGTTTTTCCGCGATCCTGTGACAGAAATTTGTATTTTTTCTACAACCCTAGGACGGAATTCATGTTTATGTCCAGGATCTTTTGACGAAATTTGCGTTTCTGCAGCGACCCCTTGGCTATAAATTATCGATTTTTTTGCGACCATTTGTCGAATTCACAATATTTTTTGTCAGAATTTTCGTACTTTTCTTTTTTTTTTAAAGGAAATACTTTTTTTTCAAGTTGGCAAATTTATCTGTAAGGTCCAAAATAAATCTGCGACGCACGTCACGCACTTTCTGCTACCGGCTAAAAATGTAACTCTTTTTCTTTCCGTGTCACTTGGCCTGCTGTGCAAAAAATGCAATTCTGGTTTTAATTACCAAAAAATTAATTATCTTCGCTTCTGATTGTCGAAATTAAAAAATAAAGACATATTCTGAAAGAGAATGAAATTTTACGTCGGATGGCATAAAAATCATAGCTCGAAAATCGATATATAAATTTGGTCTTATATAAAAATTCTGAATTCTGAGTCTGTTTCTGACCGCAAGACCGCACCTGTTTTATATTCTGTGGTTATCGCCGAAAATTCAATTCATCAGACATCTGTCGCCTTCACAAATGAAGGAAAATAAAAGATTTTTAACGAATTTCAAATTTTTTATGGTACGATCAAGATAATTTTTAGAATTTCTGAAAGCTGATTTTTTCCCCGTCTTGTGGTACTAATTTCGAATTTCTGGGATGAGTAAAAATGAAATAAAAGCGCCTTAAAGCAATCGCTAGTCCTTATCTGCCGTTAAAATGACACCTGGTTTTAATCGATGGAAGAGATAGTTTTTATAATTCGATAAAAAATTTAGGCTTTTGTTGAATCATGAATGCCTTTCAGATCTTGTAATTGGTTTTTTATTAATTAACAACGTCCATTAATTACTACTTTTTCAAAATTTTACGATTTGTGGTTTGATGTGAGGTGTTCAGCTATAAGTATGCAAAATTTCAAGTCAACATATATAGTTACGGGCACTGTGACAGACCACTACCCCCTACATACTAATGTAGGGGGTAGTGGACAGACGGACAGACAGACGAGTGAGACGAATAGGTTTTCGTCAGATGAAGGAAACCCTAATGACAATAGTCAGAATCAAAAGATAGTAATCAAGAGATCTATCCCACATGTGCATTTAAATAGTTTTATGAAAATAAAAAATAAAAAAGGGTTCCGCTTTTCTGAAAAATAGAGCAGAGGAAATATTCTTACTTGAGTTTTGACTACCTCATCAGAAATTACTTCTATGAACGTGGAGACGTTAATTCTGGTTACTTTGAATTATCCAATGCTTATGCTAGTTCGTGCGCAAAATAGCATATAAATGGTTAAATTTAAAAAAATTGAAATACAAAGCTGGGCTTTAACTACAAAGCGACTGTAGGGGCAAAAGGTATTTGCCCTGTTCCTGAAAAACTAGGGGGTATGTGATCCCCACTTGCCCTCACCAGATTACGCCCAAGGGTACAACCGGGTACAACGCGACATGTGCAAGACTCTAGTCCCTGATGTACGCGAGAGAACGGAATGTATGTGCATCTGTATATCCAGACGCCATGAGAATTTCCTCAGCTCACCAGTACTATACTGACGCTACGAGTATATTCAAGGAGCGTCACTATAGTCGAGAGACCTGAGGAGCCAGGAAGTTCTTGTTTTGTGCTTATATTATCTTACGAAAAAGGACAATCGTCAGAGAAAAGACACAGTAATCGTGATATCTATTCCCACCTCTTCCCACACGTGCACCCCCAAAAAAACATCCCTGGCAATGAAGAGGAAAATAAGTTTTGTACTTTGTACAAAAAGGAAAAAAAAAGGAGACGGAAAAAATCTCATGAACTGTTATTATAGCAGAAGGTTTTGTCAAGACATAAGAAAAATTACTTATGTCAACGTGAAAACATTAATTCTGGCTGTTTTGATTTTGCTGTATCCAATTTTAGTTCAAACCCAAGATAGTAATATAAATTATTAAACTAAAGGGGTAAAAAAAAGCGAAAAAGGAAATACAGAAATTTGAAAACAAGACAAAAAACTGGAGGGGCAAAATACATGTCTTGCCCCTGCTCTTAAAAAACTGGGGGGGGGGCATATGCCCCCCCTTGCCCCCGCCAGATTACGCCCATGGCATTACAATTATATTAAACAAACAACTCCTATTTTATATTATGAGAAAAATATTTCAAAAATATGAAATAATATTTTCTGAGTAAATATTTGCGAAGATTTTGATACGAAATATTTCCTTTTATGTTATTTCCATTCGAGTATTAACTGTCGTTTATATGCAATATCAAAAAATATGTTTTACTCAGATTCATATAAATGGTTTCCCGTTAAAATACACATTAATGTGATATTTATGAGGAAGTATTTATGCACCAGCGGCGCTATATTTGTACTTTTTTAACATATGCAAAATTGTAAAAAGCGTCTTATAGTTTATATCCATTCTTGAAATTGGTTTCCTATAAACAAGTTCAATCTTTTTTATGTGCTTTATGTTTCCTTAATCATAAAGTAAATGTAAATATCTATTCATATTTAAAATACTTAGCCGTGACTTTATGCAACGTGAGGTATTATATACTTTGAATAATTTATGAGATAAATTAAAAATGAAAATAAATTTCCTTAGTTTCCTAATATAATATTTTTTTGCACAGAAGGGTTCATTAATAAAAAATATTTTGCAATTTATAGTTCATTATTTTGTGTTGAAATAAGCACATGAAAAAATGTTATTATAATATCACCTCATTAATGTGCTTTTTTTTCACGTTAAATGTGTCTATGAGGATATATATTTTTAAATTGTTAAGCATGGTTTGCATTATTTCTAAACAAAAATTTCTAAAACATTATTTGTAAACAAGTAATATAATTCAAAAAATATTTTTTTTTAATATAATGAATCAAACACATAATTGAAAGAAGCCTAAATGTGTTATCAGAGAACCCCATTAGACTTCCCATTTTAATATAATATGACATAATATTCTTTAAAAAGTTTTTGGATAGTTTCTTTTGAATATTTAAAAATTTTAAGATAAGGATATTTACACAGAAATCTGTAGAAATCAATTTAAGTTTTTTTAAGTTAATTTTTAGAGCTATTGTATTATAGGCAAAAAAAAACATTCTAATGACTGTACATGAATTTTTAAAGAAATTGTTTTCTGGAGGTTTAAAATATGCAAATTAAAAAATCCCACATATTCCAGATACAATTTTACCACACGCATTCTAGTTTTTTTTTTTTTTTTTTTTTTTTAATACTGAAATCTAATTTAATATTAGGATTTCAAATATATCTAATAGAACATCAGGATTTCAGAAATTTCAACCTAAAAGCACTTAGATAGAGCACACTCCAAACGTTAAATAAAAACGTATTTATTGTCAGCGAATTTTATTTTATTAATTTGCAAGCTTTCTCTGAGGATAGCTTAATTACGTGAATTAGATAGATGATGCAAGAAGTGTGATGGAAATACAAGCATAATTGAAATACACATTAACTATATAACGTTTCCGGTATCTGTAAAAAGGTTTCTGATTTACACATTTATTTTTACATAACTTATGTAAAAGTATGTGAGTGGTAGAAATATAAACAAAACGCTACACATGCGAATGAACATTTTTTTATTGCAATATTTATTATTAACCAATTAATTTTCATATGAGGTGCACAAATTTCGTTGTGTAAATGTTTTTGCAACACAGTTTCTAAATTCATCTGTCTTATTTTAGTTTACATCTTATCTTTTTTACAACATATTCTATGCTCTAATTTTCCCATTTCTCTGTGAAATAAATGTAATTGTGCAATATTTATTTTTTAAAATAACATTTCTAAATTGTAAAGTCTAATGCTGTCTTTTAGCTTGGTTGAACTACTTAGGTTATAAAACTACAGAAAGCTCGATAACCTATTACTAAAATTCACTCCAATCAGGCTACTAGTAATATTTGGTACTATTAATGTTACCTAGGTGATATGGAAATTGAAACTGTTTCTCATTATGCCCGATCCGTTACTTTTTTGTGCGTCATCCTTGTGATCCTCAGTATACTTTTCCAGTAAAAGGTGATTTACCACGCAAATATCATTACCGGTTAGTATATGTCCAGCCTGGAAACAACCAGTGGTTGTATCAGATAGACATGACATTGCGGTGCTTAGAAAATACAATAGTTCTAATGAAAATGGCTGTTTTGTCTTTAAATGTTTGTCATGTTCGTTATTAGGTTCTTGCGTCTTTTTGACGGATTGCTTTGTGCATGACTATTTAGAAAATATTGTTATCACTTCCTCAGATTTTATGGTCAATTTAGCGCATTTAAATCAAGTCTTTATACTCCAATTTATATTTCAATGCTGAGTTAACTTTTAAGAAATTTACAGGTCATTTTCCTTATAAAAATGAAGTATTTGGATGTTAAAAGTACGCTGGTGAGTATAGCTTTGTATGATATGCAAATTGCTCCTAATTTGCTAATTTGCAAATTACTAATTTTCAATGTATAACTATTCCAAATACTCTAAAGCATCTAACACGTTTTCTTGGCATGTATGCATGATAATCTAAACTATTCCCCATATTTTTTAAAATGTTTTTTAGGTGCGTTCGTAATTATATAAATACGTAGCACCTATAGTCGTCGTTCAGTCCCTCCATCTGTCCGCCCGTCTGTCCGTCTGTTCGCATATAACAGAGCAAAAACTATCCAAGCGAATGGTCTGAAATTTTAAATATATGATTGTTGCAAAATTTTGTTGAGTCATTTCAAATTTTATGAAAATCGGATGTATAGTTTAATTACAGGGACAGTCAAAAGTTTTTCTTTACATTACGGCCAATGGGGAAAATTATTGCAAGTGCATTTTAATGATGTTACAGCCCTCCGAATGGTCTGAAATTTTAAATATATAATTGTTGCACAATTTTGTCAAGCCATTTCAAATTTTATGAAATTCGGATGTATATTTTAATTACAGGGACAGTCAAATTTTTTCCGTTACATTACGGCCAATATGAAAAAAAATATTGCAAGTGCATTTTAATGATGTTTTAGCCTTCCGAATGGTCTGAAATTTTAAATATATAATTGTTGCAAAATTTTGTCGAGCCATTTCAAATGTTATGAAAATCGGATGTATAGTTTAATTACAGGGACAGTTAAAAGGGTTCCGTTACATTACGGGGAATGGGGAAAAAATTATTGCAAGTACATTTTAATGATGTTACAGACTATGCACTTATGAAGTGCAAACAAATATACATTCAGTACAATATGGGGTGCAAAAAATAATTACAAATCTAGTTATAGTACGAACGCACTTCATTTGCCACGTTTGACGAGCAATTTCCAACTTGTTTAACAATATAAGCGTAATCATGGCAAACTCTTTTGGTTACATGCAGCTCGGCAAGCTATTTTGGTGGCTTGAAATTGAATGTTATAATCTCTGTGTACTGGTTCATCACAATTATTGTATTAATTTTCAACTATTTATAGTTATTTCTTTTAGTGGGATAGCGTTTATGTTTAGTCGAAATGGCCTGTTTTAGGTAATTTGCATAAAATGTTTAATTCTACTAATCAAAAATGGTCCATAACTGACCAGGAGGGGCAATTGTGGCGTTTTTTCAGGTTTAAAATTTTTTTTTATATATTTTGGCACAACTGTAGACACTGTGATTGCAGATAATAGTGTGTGTACCAAACTGACTGTAGAAAACATAATGTTTGAAAAATGATTTGGTGCGCTTTCATACTTGGGGATTTTAATTTTGCCAGTCAGCATTCAACTTTAACAGAAAATGATGCAGCGCATGCTGTGTTCAAGCGTACGTAAATGTCCAGTAGTCGTGTGTTCTGGCTAAAATTAAATAAATAAAAAAAATATATATTTGTTCAGTGTTTCTTTTCTGGTACTATTTCATAATCAAATTAAAATATGATCAATAAATAAATAAAATAACCCAAATGATACACAAATGTATCAGACATATAACCGAAATATGTGCAGAATCCATTGAAGTTACCAGAATCGAAAAAGCTACTGAAAGTATCGAAATCTTTAACAAATTCTTCGGCTGTTAATTCCTGCATCCAGCTAATACGAAAGTATATCTTTTAATAAATTTCAAAACTTTATTTGAACTTATTAATGATATTTTTCATATAAAAATGCTTTTTACTCTTGTTAATGAGCAAACTTTAAAAAAATGTAAATATTATATTAGGGTTGTCAACAAAAACAATGTTTTTACTTTCTTCTATCTTTACAAGTATTGGATTCGTGAAAATTTTTGACTTTCGGTTTTCGACGGATTTACACGTTTTAGGGGTCAGAGATTCCGAAAAACACGTTTTTACAAAATGTCTGTATGTGAGTCTGTGAGTCCGTCTGTCTGTCTGTATGTATGTGAATCAAATTTTGTGGGCGCTCTATCTCAAGAACTAATGCACGGAATTTTAGTAAAATATGATATTCAGTTAGTCCCTTATATGAGTTGGTGCTGATTAGTTTTTGGTGTAAATCGCGCAAATGGTGGCGCTGCTACACTCTAAAAAATAAATGTGTAAATTAGCCAATTTTACACACATATATGTGTGAATTTGTAAAATTACTCACTTGTCATAAAAATTACACATTTTTTGCAACATTTTACACATTTTTATGTGTATTTTCCTTATGAAACTAAGTGTGTAAATTGTTATCGCTTGAAATACACAGACAAGTGTGTAAATGTAGAAAAATGCCTGAATTTACACGAATTGGAGTGTTATTCTAATTTAAGCATAATTATATATACACATAGAAGTGTGTAAATTTTTAAAATTACACACTTGTCATTAAAATTACACATTTTATACAAAAAATTACCTGTTTTTATGTGTATTTAGTTTATGGTATTAAGTATGTAAGTTGTTATCTGTTGATAAACTCAGACAAGTGTGTAAATATAAAAAAATACCTGGATTTCCACGAATTGTACTGTTACATGTAATTATGCGTGTGCAAATCTTAACAGACAGTGCCTAAGTGTATATGTGAATTACAAAATAAATAAATAAATAAATAAATAAATAAATAAAAATCTTTAATAAGGGTTTTTTTCCTTCTGATCCCCCCGTCCCCCCATTACCAATAAATTGGAACACGCGAACATTTAAATGAAAACATAATTAACTAGTAGGATGTGGCAATCCCAAAACTTTCTTCGATCTCATTCATGTTAATACTTCCTGAAAAATGCAGCATAGCAGCGCAACAACTTACGTCAAATTCTAATTGAATTTGAAGTTTGATGAAAATCCGTGCATTAATTTTTGAGATTTGATTGCGGAAATCGTGAAAAGTTTTGCTTAGCAGTGGCAACTGTTGGGCAATTTACATCAAAAACTTATCAGGATCAATTTATATCAAGGCCTAACTAAATCTAAAGTTTGATGAAAATTCATGCATTAGTTCTTGAGATACAGCTATTGCGGAAATCGTGAAAAATGCAGCATAGAAGCGCCATCTGTTGGACGATTTACACCAAAAACTAAACAGCACTAATTTATATCCGGGTCTAACTGAATCTCAAGTTAGATGAAAATTAGTGTATTAGTTCTTGAGATATAGCTATTGTGGAAATCATGAATAATGCAGCATACCAGCGCCACCAGCTGGGCAATTTTCACCAAAAACTAATTAGGTTCAGTTTATATCAGGGACTAACTGAATCTAAAGTTTTATTAAATTCCGTTTGTTGAGATAGAGCGCCCACAAAATTTGTGTCACATACAGACAGACAGACATTTTGTAAAAACATGTTTTTCGGGATCTGTGACCCCTAAAACGTGTAAATCCGTCGAATCTTCTGCAAGGAATTCGGGGATGTTGGTTGTGACAAAGGGGGGGGGGGGTGTAACATGACAAAAAATACTTTTAGCTCCTTTTTATATATTCTATAGTCACTTCGGAAAATATGTAGGGTGGCAGTGTTAAATTATTTTAAATAGTTCGGGAAAAAATATGGTTAATAACTTTTTTTTTTTTCAATTGAAACTGGTTGATTGCACCTGCGTTTTTGAATTTGATTTATTTAATGTCTGATTAAAAAAGGACGGACATTACTATTTTGAAAAAAAACGTAGCATTCAAACAATTTTAATGAAAGTATTTGGAATAAATTGGTCGACACATAATCTTTTACTGTAAAATAAAGATTTTTCATGTATACATGCAAGCATATTGTATAGAAAATGGCTTTATTAAGTAGTTAATTAAAATTAATAATAATAATATATATATACTATACATACATACTTGAGTATATGTGTGTGCGTTTGTTTGTTTCTCTCTGGGTGAATGCAGTGATCCACGTTTGAAATATGTTTCATTTAATGAATTATTTAAAAAGTTCAATAACGAAAATTTAACTAGAATATCATATCATTATACGGTATTTATTATCACAAGAACACTTATAAACAATACCATTAGAAAACATCTGCTGTCAACACACAAAATGCGCCATTTGCAGCTGCGCTGCGCGCAGACGATCAAAGTAGAGTCAGACTTGTCTTTAGAACAACTCTGTTTGCCTCTTGAAATATCAAAAATATATTTTTTATTCTAATTTAATGGAAGCAATAAAACCCATTTGTATGGGTCTGGACAACATTACTTGGAATTATAACATCCAGTGATGCATCTGATCCGTTTTAGCGAATGGGATTCTTAAACGCAAGTATGATATGAGCTTTGAGATTCGAAGCGAAAAAACTGGATTACCATTAACGAGGTACGTAAGCTTTTAATATAGTAAACTTATTTATAAATCAGGCCCATGCAAAATAAAATATCGTTTAAAAATAATCAAATACAAAAAAAAAAAAAAAAAAAAAAAAAAAAAAAAAAAAAAAACCGCTGCCATTGATTTAACATTAGTTAGAGTGTGTTCGCGTTATTAGTGTTGCCTCTTAAGAGGAATGCGTATTTTAAATTTTGAAAAAGTTTTCATAATTTCAGTAGTTATGATTATACAGATATATAGAAATGTGCGAGTTGTTATTACTTTAAAAATGATTAAAAGGGTACTTTAAGATGGTTTATCACAAAAACGTGCTTTTGTTTTTGAATTGTGCGCAAGATTTCTGTTAAAGTACTTAATATTTTTACAAATACATTTTTGGGGTTTACAGATTATATTTTAAACTGAGCCAAATTCGTTTGTAATTCTAGCCGCAAAAATAGTATGCAATACTTCCAACAACATTTTTTAAATAGAAATTTTGCTAAAATATACTGCAAATTTAGGTCTAATCTTAAGTTACAGATATAATATGTAAATTTTTAAAGATTGCATATAAAAATATTAACTAGTTTAAAATCTTGCGCGGAATTTAAAAAAAGAAAGCTTTTATCATTTTGAGAAAAACAGCATTAAATATGTCCTTATAAAGATTGCTCACAGTAAGAACAACTGACAGATTTTTTTTAGTCATAACTTGCGTAATAATAGGAATATTTCTATGCAGATTGTTTTAAGATGCAATAAAAAATATTGTTCTTTCATACATAATTTTTCGAAAAATCAAATTTTCATTGATTTAGTACTTGTATGCCTCCTTAAAATTTCAAGATAATGAGATTTTAATATTTTTATGGTTAATAAAAAATGATTTGATTCATTTTATAGTTAGGGATATTTAAATTATATATACAAGTACATTATAATATTTTTGAAATATGCATAATACATATTTTAAAATAATATAATCTGTACAATATACTTTTTTTCAGATTGTCTAGGGAATTTTAATGGGAAATAATTACTGTATATGTATTTGCATTATGTTAATTTGCATGTATGCGCTGAATTATGGATTTTATTTTGCGTAAAACATTACATTAAATATAAAACTAGAAATATCTAAAGAATTAAAATAATAAAAAGAAATTTAAATTACATTTTCCATTCTTCAGGGCTCCCAAATGGTCTGCCAACTGAATACCAATATTTTTCAACAGAAATTCCATGGTAGGATTCTACAACATTTGCGCTAGAATCAGCCTTCGAAGGTGATTTCTGCAAAATTTTTCAAAAATATCTAATAGAGATTTTTTTCAAAGACAATACTGGTATTCAAAAAGCGAACAATCTGGGAAATTCTGAACAATACTGAAAAAATATATCCTACTGAAAAATGTGTTTATGTAAATATATATCATTATATAATTCAGAACGATTAACGTTATGTAACACAGCACTAAGATTCTACACAGTTGCTTTTAGTAGGTGCTAAGGTAAAAGCAAACAAATTACCACTATTTCGGGATAGAAAAATTTTGCAGAAACTTTGCACTTAAATAAGGAAATTTGCAATGAGAAACGACTTCCAGTTCCTATTTCAAGACCCACATTCCAATGTATCGACAAAACTAAGTACATTTTGATGGTAAGGGTATGATGGTTTTGATGGTAAAGGAATGGAAAATTAAATAATTGTTTATCTAATGATTGCAACAAAATATGAGTAAAATTTAACAGCACATTAAATAAATAAATATATGTAAATTATGTACACAAATTAAATAATAATAAATTCATGTAAAAAACAAACAGAGTTTTTTTTATGCTTTGAAAGATGAAAGTATTTATAATATAATTGGAAGTTATTTTTTTGTATTTGACTCAGAGTTTAACATTCACGAATGAAATATTTTGAATAAAAACAAAATATATAAATTTATATTGAAATGTTATTAAATTTAGTAAACGTTAAATCAATAAATATTTTTATGGTAATTCTTTCATAACAGATAAAACATTTTTTTTTTTTAATTTTTTATATCTAAGAAAAAAGAAACCTCAAATTTAAAAAAAAAAAAGTATTTTTTCACTCAGGAAAAGCAGCACATAGACATAAACTGCAAATTTATTCTTAAATTGTACACAAAAAATAATAAAATTAATATTTTTAATAAGAATGTCAACGATTTTAATCAAATCACAGATTAAATCGCGATTTTAAACGATTACATGTGTACATATAATTTATTAAAATTATATACCTAAATTTTTAAAATGATCTAAAAAAGCATTTATTCGAACGTGAACATAATTTGAAGAGATTCTATAGGCATTTTGCCGAATGAATTAACAGAAAATGCTTTAAATATGTTTTTATAAGCTTAATTGGTTAGATTTGTAAAAAAATTCGCTGCAATAAATTTGTAAAACGCCAGCATTTATCTGGCGGAAAAAGCATTTAATTTAAAAATGATATTTAAATCCAATGCTGCTATTTTATATTTTAAGGATTTCAGAAGTAACTGGTCATTGTCATATTTACTTCGTGCATATGAATTAATAGAAGTAAATCATTTGCATAACTTGTTTAGATTAGCATATACATGCATGTGGGCAAGTTTATATTTATTGTAATAACAGTAATTTTTATCAGTAGAAATTTAAAAAATGCTGCCATGATATTTATTTGATTTGTTACATTGGTGGTAACTAATGAAATTACATGTTTTCAGTTCTTATTTTTTCTGTAATTATATAAATATAATTTTATTAATTAAAATATAAAATGTAGAATACGTTCCTAACAAGATAATTAATTTTTTAATAATTATTAAATTTAAACAGTTTTAACAATTTATTATCAAATGCAGTTATTTATTATTTTAATAGATGCAAATGTCTGGAGTATTTAATATAGGTTTACATAATTATTACAAAATATTAAAGCACATAATGTTATTGAATCAATTAAATAATAAAATAACTAATTTAAAGTTTTTATAATATCGTTAACTACTAAGAATAATTTTATTTATCAAACATAAAAATGTAGATTATATCAGCAATTAGGGGGCTAATTGTTTTGGAAACTTACAATTCTTCGTACAATACAATTATGGTTGCCACATGTCATCTTTCTGTTAGCGTTAATTTGGAGTCCTAAAATCGTACAGTCACAATTTATGCGTAGAACCTGTACAATCTCATTAAATAGCTTAATAATATGAATAAATGCAGAACTGTCTTCCAAATTTAAGTTAATTCTTTCAGGGTCAAAGTACTTCCATTGCTAAAATGTTGAAATGAATGAATGACACCGGAATTTATGCACAAATTTATTTGAAAATAACAAGAAGCTATTTTTTACATACATAATAAAGGGGAGGAAAATGAACAAAATTCTGTAGCCATTGTGGCATTTAGGAATTAAAATTATAAGCTGTTTCGTAAACATGCCACCGCTTCCGAAGTTAAAAAGACGCAACCTTACAACTATAATAGCTCGTGTCATTTTTAATATTTTAAAGAATATTTTTCAGAAATTTAATGCATTTTTCCCCACATACTGTGAATTGCCTAGTTTAAACTGTATTTATAACTGACACTAAATATTGTGTAGGAAAAGAATTTTTTTTTTTTTCAGGAGTATTTGAAAAATTTCCTCGATTTGATAGAAATGCTTCTAAAACGCAGAATAACTTTCTTTTTCTGTTTGATACTACAACAAATATCTCTTAATTTGAAACTTTTTTAACCCCTTCTGGACGAGCGTGTTTTACAGAAGTTTTAATCTTTAGTCACTTTACAATACAATTTTACTGGTGATAATAATCACCGATTCTAAGCAACTTACGCGGCACGAATACCGGTCACTCGTTCCCAAGGGGTTAAGGGGCTGGACATATATAACTTTGTCACTTTAGAGGTTAGGGGTGGTCTGGCAATGGATAACGTAAGATATCTCTAGGGGGAGAGGGAGGCTGTCTTTTGACATCGTTATCATTTTTGATCCAAACAAAATTTTCTTTTTCGTTTATAAGAAGCTATGCTTACGCCCGTGCCAGGGCAAGTGCAAGAAGATACTACTGTTGAATGCATTATTTAACAAAAATAGTTTATTGAATAATTTTAAGTAGTAAGTATTAAGTATTATTTGATATAAAATTATTTCAGATATAATAGTGATATTTTATGAACTTCTTTTCTTCATTTAAGTAAAAAATATATATATATGGTGCTGTCCATAAATGTCACGCTTTTTTCAATATTTTTTACCCCTCTCATCTCCCCCGTCCAAGCGTGGCATCATTTGTGGACGGCCCTTATATATATATGGGAGTAATAAATACATAACTACACTTGTATATCATTGCAAACGTATAAAAAGGGAAAAAAAATAATAAAAATAAAAAGAATTTTTAGACACAGATGACGATATCATTAGGCAGAGGGGACTGGTAGAATGATGACGTATAATATCATAAGGGGGGGGGGAGGTCGAAAATAACCAAAAAGTTGATCGTTATAGATGTATAGCCTCTAAGAGAATACTTTTAATAAAATTCTTTTGTCTGCAGTATACCCAATTTAAGCTGTTTCAGACAGCGTGTAAATATAGGCAAGCTGCTTATACGAAAATACAGAACCTCAAGAGTGGTGCGGGTGCAGAGAGCCAATTAAAGTAGGCGCTGGCAGACTTTGTTCGCGCCATCAATTACTGATGCGTCAACCATCTACAGAAGAATTAACCCTTAAATGCCGGGTGTTGCCAAAAGTCAACATACCCAATTTAGGCTTATAAATACTATTAAAATAATATTGAAGCTATAATGCCTAATGTTGCCAATAAAATACATTCTGAAAATATTATTAAATCGATTTTGAACATTTAGATGGCAACACTTGTGCTGTTTTATGAATAAAGATAGATTTACTTTTTCAATTGTTGATACATGTTCTTTTTGTTTTGTTTGGAAGCTTGCGAAATACCCTATTTTGTTCTGCAGTGAGCAAGTAAAATTTATTTCTTATCATAGTTCTCAAAATTCTTGTGTGTTTAATATTATAGAGTTTAACAAGGAAAATTATTTTTTCAATTAAACACCAGTATTGCCGATTAGTAACGAACAGTGTTTTAGCCGTAAGCCATACTTAAAACAAAATATGATTTTTTAAAGTATTTTTCCCATGCTTTATGTAAAAAAATGAAGCCGAAAAACTTTTTTAAAATGATTTGTGAAAACTCAGGCATTTAAGGGTTAACTACGTTTTTCGCACCAGGCGCGAAATATTGTTGCTGCGGCGATGCTTAGATATCATAGTTTGAAATAAACTTCGTTTTTCCATGAGATTGCAATATTTTTTTCTGAATCAATTAAATAAAAAATATTTCATCATTGAGTCGATCCTGTTTTATGCAAAAGCAGGTATATCGATGATAAGAAAACGATTTGTCTATATGTGGCATGTAAATTGTCTAATGATATTAAGAGTACACTTTTTGCTTACTAGAAAGAACAATCACATCCACCCTATGAGATTGTTTTTCATGTAATTTTTTTACTATCATAAAAACATTTAATTCGCAATTTTACACATACGAAAGTATAAAGATAACACTATGTACACAAAATTCTGCATATTTTGAATATTAAAATAAAATCTGTGTTTTGTATATTACGCAGAAATATATGTAAGAACAGAATGTAACACACATATCTGTGTATTTTGTATACTACACACATATCTGTGTATTTTGTATATTACACAAAAATATGTGTATTTTATACATTACACAGATATGTGTATTTTGCATATTACACAAAAACATGTATAAAAACAGAATATTACACAGACATGTGTGTAAGAATATTACACAGCAATATGTCTATACTTGTACTAATTACACATTAAAGTGTGTATTTCAAGACTTATCACCTAATTTTTACACATTTGGACTTATCATCAAATTACACATTAAAATGCGTATTTTAAAATTTACACATTAGGCGTGTATTTTGGCAATTTACACACCAATTTACACATATAGACAAATCGTTTTTGTATCATCGATATACCTGTTTTTGTGTGTAAATTTACACATTTATTTTTTAGAGTGTATGCAACATTTTCCACGATTTCCACAATAGTTCAATCGCCAGAACTAGGGCACGGATTTTTATCAAACTTCAGATTCAATTAGCCCTTGACAGGAATTGGTGTTTTAAAGGTTTTTGGTGCAAATCGCTCAACAGGTGGCGCTGCTATGCTGCATTTTTTTAAGTTCTGAAATAGCTCTATCTCAATAACTAATGCTTAAATTTTCAACAAACTTCAGATTCAGGTATACCTGGATATGAATTAGTGCTGTTTAGCTTTTGGTGTAAATCGCTCAACAGGTGGCGCTGCTATGCAGCATTTTTCAGTATTTTCACTATAGCTCTATATCAATAACTAATGCACGAAATTTCATCAAACTTCAGATTCAGGTATACCTTGAGATGAATTGACGTTTTATAGATTTTGGTGTAAATCGCTCAACAGGTGGCACTGCTATGCTGCATTTTTTTTTTGCAATTTCCGCAATAGCTCTATCTCAGAACTAATGCTTGGATTTACAACAAACTTCTGTTTCAGGTAGGACCTTGATATGAATTAGTGCTGTTTATGTTTTGGTGCAAATCGCTCAACAGGTGGCGCTGCTATGCTGCATTTTTTTTAAATTTCCACCATAGCTCTATCTCAATAACTAATGCACGGATTTTCATCAAACTTCAGATTCAGGTATACCTTGATATCAATTGGTGTTATTTATGTTTTGGTGTAAATCGTTCAACAGGTGGTGCTGCTATGCTACATTTTTCCGTATTTCCGCTATAGCTTCATCTCTAGAACTAATGCACGAATTTTCATCAAACTTCAAATTCAGATATAATTTGATGCTAAATTGATACGATTTCTTGTACTATTTAAATGATTTAATTGACGTGATTTATATAGGAGAAAGTTTTGTGATGGCCACAGCATACTAGATTAACTATATTCTGAATTCCAGGAAGACTGGGTTTGATCATCTATTGTTTAAAAGAACAAACTTATTATAGCGTTTAAATTAAAATGTTTATGTTTATAAAATACTAATGTAAAGCATACCCATTCAATTAGATGGTCAATTAGATAGCTTATGTCTGTCATCGTTTAAACTACATTTTAGAATTAAATCATTCCGCACTTTTTTAGACTTAAAAATGTAGTAACAGATTTCAAAGATCAATAAAAATCATTAATAAAAAATTTAAAAAGCTGTCTGTATAACAGAATCATGTGTGTAATAAAAAGTCTTCAAACCTTTAAATGCACGTTAATTTATAATACACAATAATATTGAAAAATATGATATTAAAAATGTAAAAATCATACACATTTCGTGAATATTTTCAAACATAATTATATTTATTTATAGAATTTATAAGCTAATTAAGGAAATTGGAAACAATGTAAATTATATGCACTTCAAAAAAATCAATAGGAAAAAATATTAATTGTTTATAAATTTATGAATAACTTTCTTTTCCAATAGAATCAACTTGTTACTTTTAATCACACAATTTAGAATTTATGTGTCCATTTACTCACTTTTATAATAATGCGGTAAATTATTCCATATCAAGTTTATGTAAAAAATGGTTCATCGTAAATTACTTTCTAGAACTTAGTTATTTAAAAGAGTTTCAGCATTTACAAAAGGCTTTCGAACGCGTGTTCATTATTGAATTGGAAAATTAAAGTTCAATTAAAATGTCAACAGCGTTATCGCGTAAATATTAAAAAAAAATGTTACTATAAAGCAGAAACGTGACAGATCCTTAAATTATAAAAATACATTTCACAAATTTATATCCATTCAATAAAACAATAATCACTTTTCTAACTTATATGATTATTGTAGCATTTCAAATAAGCAACATTTCTTTATGCTTAAAAAATTCTGATGCAGTATTTCGATAAATAACTGTATTTCTAGTGAAACAAAAATTGTAAGACAAATGACATTTATTTGTTTTAACAACAAAAATTGCTCCTTCCTATAATTTCTTCGATACTAAGTATTAGAATAATATTATTGACTATAACTGAATTAATTCTTCTCAAATTTGACAAAAGAGCAAGTGTTTTAATCTAAATAAATTTTATTTTTCGGATCTTAGTCATGATTCTGAGCTCGAAATTAAAATTATATTCAAGTATCACTAATAAAATGGGAAAGAACGGAAGCCTACATACGTATGTCGACATGAAGAGATTAATATTTAAATCAAAGTAAAACATTTTTTTAAAAGCTGCTTTATATATTCATGGCTTTGATTGGGTTCGTATTTCTACGATAAATAGAAACTATATATATATTTATATGTATATATATATATATATATATGTATGTATATATATATATATATATATATATATATATATATATATATATATATATATAATAAAAAAAATTCTCCCTTTTATCTTAGTAAAACTATTCCAAATTCTTAACAATTTTCTTTTTTTACCTATCTTTAATGATATCTTAATATTTTTTGTCTTTTATTTCATGCATTTAAAACTGCGTATTCTTTTATTAGTCTAAAAAGCTTAATCCATTCGCTTCATCTCATAAAACCCATTAAATTACTTTTTTTTAAATTCTAATAATAAATTATTTTTCTTTCAAATGTTTTTTAATAGAATTGTTCGATGATGTTCTTTTTTCCCACAATTCCTTGCAAATACCGCCAACCATTGTTTGCACAATAATTCTGACGCCGTAGCTAAAGAGATCGCATCGTTGTCACGCGTGACTTTCCCCCTTCTCCCTAGAGCTAGTACTATCATATTCTGCTCTTATCGCATCCTTCGGGCTACTTGTACGGGATTTGTCATTTATCGTGTATTGTATTCATACGCGTGCAGTTTTCGCAAGTATATAACCCGTTGCATGGGCTAGGAGAGGTGGAATTTTACGATTATTCAGTTGTTTAATTAAACCACGCCACCTGGAGTGTTTTTTTTTCCTGAATCATACTTATTTGTTCTAATACGTAGCATCTAGTGGTACATTTTACTACGTAGCAACTGCCCGCACATGGATCACTTATAACTAGTGGAATTTGGTGCATTATATTGTCGATTATAAAAGTTTTGATGGATTTATAGGCTTCGATTATTATGCTTCGGGAAACATTCCAATGGACGACAGCCTGACCTTCCACTCTTCCATCACGATAGTACGACTGCAAAAAAGATGATTTCTTCATTGCGTACATAATGTGGGTATGCTGGTGCTTAAGATCTACAAGTTTATATCATACGAGTGAAATCGTTTCATAAGTCGACAGGATGCTGACTTGATTAAAGAAACAAATATTTAATAAAGTCAGTATCTATGAAACGATTTCACTCGCATCATATAAACATGTAGATCTTAAGAACCATCATATACCCACATTATTCACTCAATGAAGAAATCATGGTTTATGCAGTCGTACAATCGTGATGGAAGAGTGGGAGGTCAGACTGTCGTCCATTCGAATGTTTCCCGAGGCATAATAATCGAAGCCTATAGATGCATCAAAACGTTTATTAATCGACCATATATTGCACCAAATTCCACTAGTAATAGGAGATCCATGTGCGGGAAGTTGCTACGTAGTAAAATGTACCGCTAGATGTTGCGTATTAGAACAAATGAGTAAGATTCAGGAAAAAACACTCCAGGTTGCGTGGTTTAATTAATCAACTCAATAACTGTAAAATTCCACTTCTCCTAGCCCATGCAACGGGTCATATACTTGCGAAAACTGCACGCGTATGAATACAATACACGATAAATGACAAATCCCGTACAAGTAGCCGGAAGGACGCGATAAGAGCAGAATACGATAGGACAGCTCTAGGGGGAAGGGGGAAAGGCACGCGTGATGACGATGCGATATCTTTAGCTTCGGCGTCAGAATTATTGCGCAAACAATGGTTGGCGGTATTTGCAAGGACTTGTGGGAAAAAAGAACATCATCGAACAATTCTATTAAAAAAACATTCGAAAGAAAAAGAATTTATTTTTTGAATAAATTGAAAAAAGTAATTTAAAGGGTTTTATGAGATGAGGCGAATGGATTAAGGTTTTTAGACTAATAAATGAATACGCAGTTTTAAATGCATGAAATAAAAGACAAAAAATATTAAGATATTATTAAAGATAGGTAAAAAAGAAAAAAATGTTAAGAATTTGGAATAGTTTTACTAAGATAAAAGGGCGAAAATTTTTATTATTACACACACACATATATATATATATATTTAATTATGGGGACAGTACACCTTTAAAAGACATAAAACATGCGAAATTTGTCATGAGTTTAGCAATTTTTCATAAAAAAAGATAACCAATCTATAAGCACAAAAATTATAGAGTATATTTAGGTGGTATTGAACTACGTTTTAAAAATTATTATTTGGATATATTATAATTTTAAAGAAATTAAGTGGTAAATTTCAAAGTGTTATTTATAATTTTTACAGTGGATAACCTTTCACTGCGCGCACGATATCTCATGATAATTTCATGGTATTTGCATACACTTTATCTTAAATTACAGATAGCACTTTGGTCTATAATTTGAACTAGGGTATTTGTAATCGGTTAATTATATAAAGAGTAATTAACTTTTAATTAAAAAAATTAGAAAAACTACGAATTTTTACATGCATTCAATCGTATAATTTTTTTAAAACTAAACGCTGCTTTATATTTCTTGTTCATTTGAATGATGATATAAATATTTATGTAGGACAAAAATTTTAAAGCTATACTTCAAATAGTTTTGGAGATATTATGCGCGCAGGAGTAAAAAATGCCATTTTGAGAAAAAGCCGTTTATAGATTAAATTGTATGTCTTAAATATTAAATATATAATAAAAGAAACAAAACTACTAATTATGCAACGTATTCTGTATTAAAAATAAAATTAGATGCTAGTTTAAAATGATAAATATAAAATTGTTTGTAAAATGGTGCAGAATATAGGAACATGCGTAAAAAATAAAGACATGTAATTTGTAAAAATGTAACATTAACTATTGCAAAAAAAAATATTTTAAACATATAATTTAAAATTTTGTTTTGCTTTGATTCTAAAGGGAATTAAGTATGCACGGTTTATAAAACTGAATAATTTAATGTAAAATATATTCAATTTCATACGGATTCTCATATTTCGATATCTGATTCAAATACTTTGCTGCACAAATATCTGGATAGTTTACAAAAAAAAAAAAAAAAAAAAAAATTAATAATGTCAATAAATCCGTATTCTAAACTGTCGTTCCAAACAAAATCATACCAAATTTATTACTTTTCAGTTTTCTATATTATTATACAGATTATTATTATTTATTATTATATTATTATAGTATTAGCATCTTAGGATACATTTCTATCATCGTATTTTGTATAGCGATTAACATTAAATTGACTCCTTCCTGGATGATGTTCTGAATTGCATTATTTTTCATTAAAAATGCTTATAAATACTAAGGAGTAGTATACTATTACAAAATCTGGAAAGTATTGCTCTAGGAAAAAAAACTGTTTTGTAGCAGATTAAGAACTTAATAGGAAATAAAACTTCGCACAGCTAAGAAATTTTGCGATCAACCTTGAAAGTATACAAATTTGGGGAAAGTGGAAGTTGAAGTTTATATTTTAAAGCTTTCTTATTATTATTTAAGATATTTAACAAATAACAATTGATGCATTTTGCATATTTCCGAATCTGCGATAATGTGAATTTGATTTGATTTGATTTAAAATCCACCGTAGTGGAGATTGCTGTGAGGACTATAGCAACAATGGCTGTCGCCTCGAATGATCCTTATTTATACACAGAAATTGTAATACAAACCAAACATAACAATTTTATTTTTTTACATTACATGTATATATATATTACTTTTGAAAACACAATCACATTTACATCCATGTCTTACCCAGGGACTCAAACGAACCAGCACCCTCAGCGTGACAGCAGCCTCCGCTTACTGACACACGCCATCAGGCGGCGATAATGTGAAAGCACAAAAGAAAATGTAAACATACCGCCATGACAGTTGTCGCAGGGAATTTAAATCGGAATGAAGGGATCATGTCTATATTTTCCCTAATATCACAGTAAATAATTATCACAGAGTTAAGACATTGGTATCAAGTTATTCAGAATACAATAACCTTTCTAAAGATGTAAAAATTAAAAAAATCGATTTTCGGACCATTTTAAAAGTGTACTGTCCCCTTAATTGAAAACATTTTGTGTTCAATTATACGTTAAATTTTAAAATCCAATTTCAATAATTTTATCTCTTTTATTTTTAAGAGAATAGTAAATTAACTTTTACTGGGCAACAATTACGTGTTATATAACGGGAAGTCTTTCATTTAATATTTATGTCCAATTTCAATTTTCTACAATATGGTTTTAAATTGCACTTTATAAATCAAGTAAATTTCCCTTGTATTTGAAATATTAAAATAGCAAATGCTTTTTTTCTAATAAACAGTTTCAAGAACACATTAGTACAAATAGTATAATAGGAAGTGTTCCGAAAAGTATTTTCTACATAATGTACAAATGATACTTTAACCTTCTAATAAATGTATCCAAAATTGCTGCATATTGCAGCAATCGATAAGCAAAAAAAGTTGTATAATACGTAAGTAATACAAGTAACGTGAATACACAAACAACGGAAATACAAATTTCTATAAATGGCAATATCGGAAGCAGCTACTTTAACCCATTAACCGCCAAAACTATAAAGTAGGAATTTCCAAATATCTTGTTGAAAGTCGCTTGTCACCACAAATTCAGAAAGGTAATTTTCGTTGTATTAAAATATCAAAATTTCTGCTTATAAAAAAGGCAATTTTTTTTAATTCTAAAATAGTGGTGACAAAGTAATTAATTTAAGCATGATCAATTATTTTGACCGTTGCGTGAACGCAACACCAGCGGGTAATGGGTTAAGATTTCTATTTATCAGAAAAAATATATGCATATTATACTGTCTTTAGTATCTAATTAAGTAATAATGTAACACAATTGTAAAATGATGAGGTAGCACGTTGACATATAAACATTTAATAACCATTTCACAAACAATTCACATCACTCTTTACAAGATGTCACATGACACAAGTAAATAGAACAGAATTCTGATATTTATTCCTAATGAATTGTGGCAGGACATTTGTGTTTGGAAAACTTTAAGTCTCATTTTTTTAAACGAAATGAAAATTCCCAATAAAAACAAATAGCGACAAGGTAAATAAAAATTTCTCTGTGCAGGCCTAGTAAAATTGATTTCAATTGAATTAAACCATGCGAAAAATTCTTAGTTAAAGGTTACATATTCGGATATTAAAATACTGTCGACCGAAGCGAAAACATGTTTATTATAAAGTAAAACTAATCTATATACTTCTTTAAAAAATTGTCCGTAAAACTTTAAAATTCAGTTTTGGCGTATTTTTTAAATTCATGTTCTTGAACAGTCCCCATTTTCATAAATGTTACGAAGATATTTTAAATTTTATTAAAATAAAAAGAAACCGATCCAATTAATTATATATTATATACTACATATTATGTTTAGAAAAAAATATCTTTTACATATAGTTTAAACAATATTTTTTATACTAATTCAAGGACTTTTACTAATTCCTTTTAACTTCTATCATATTGTAAGTTTATATTTAATCTTTTACTATGAAATTTACATCACTGTCATTATAATTATGAAAAAAAAGTATTTTATTCAGAATATCCTAATTTAGGAATACTATACTACATAAGCTACTATCAAAAGTTTATTATGTTTTTGTTAATATTCATAGTGAGAAAATCTTGTTTGTTACGAAAAATTGTTAGTTACAATAGCATATATTGTTATAATACTAAGCATTTAGAAAATGTTTATTCGTTTTTTTTTTCGTATTTTGAAATAACATAATTATCTGATAATGATATATTGAATATATATATATATATTTTTCAAATAGTTTTTAAAACATTATGTTTAAAAATACAGACAACGGCATTTTTTTTAATTATTTGCCCTTGACCGAAAACGTGAAAATCCCGTGCACAAACAGAACACTTCATAATTTACCAAATAGTGAACATAAACATTTAATCTTTAATAGTAATGCATTAACAGGACGAATTTTTTAATATAACATCATAAAAATAAGTTTGGAATGTCGGAGAGAGAACATATTAAGAACGGATATGTAGACGCAAACATCTCACAGATGTGCGTTTAAGGTTAAGGATTAAGTTAATTTAGGGATATCGAAAAAAGTTTAATGTCTGTGGTTATTAAATAAACTTTCATAAATCGATTGACATTTTACGGATATTGTAATTATATTTCACTACCTTTTAATATCTTCATACGAAAATTTATAATATTAATGAGATCAAAATTTCAGCACTTTTTTTCTTTCCTTAATAAATTTGCGATACTGAGCAACTGCAATACATTTAATACAAAATATCGAGTTTTACGGCATAAAGAAGTCTCACTCAGCCTTTCACCCCTTCAGGATAGATAAAATAAGTACAAAACGTGGAAATAAACATTGATGTACCGCGTTAGGCTGACAACCTTGATGGGACATACGGCTCAGGACACGACCTCAGCCCAACAACACAAGTATGGGCACTCTAGACCTTAATAATCGTAATACCACATGTTTATTTTAGCAATAGAGCTGTTAAACATTTCAGGGTAGGTATTTGAGGCACCGTGAAAAATTGTTTAATACTTATTTTGCAATCTCTGAAGGGGGTAGGATACCTTTGAACACGTCGAAAAAGTAAAAAAAATATCACTATGTTCCAAGCTTCAAAACTTGTGTAATAAGTCAAAAATCAAAATCAAAATTCATTTAAATATAAAGCTCATATTTAAATTTATATTTAAATATGTATATATGTACTTGTAAATTCATAAATAAATATTGAAATGATAAGTTTAAAAACATATGATAATATGAGAAAAAATCTTGTGCGCATGATAAAATCTGAAAATATGACTTTAAAGTAGAAATTTAGGCAAAAACAAATGCATAATAGTGTTATCTTTATACTAAAATCAGAATATTTGAAAAAAAAAATATTGACTAAATTAAAAAATTAACAGAAAATTAAAAATTTTCACTTAAAAAAAAAAATTTCAAAAGTAAAAAAACAGAAAAAAATATGACCTTTTTTCTGTTTTTAAGTTGCAGATAATACATAAATGAATATGTTTTGAAAAATTCTTTTGATTGTCATGCGTAGTTTTATAGTAACATTACGCGCAGTATCAAAATTCATCATTTTGAAGTTTAAATATCCTATGTAGTCTTAATATATAGTCTTAATAAAACTGCCATAATTAGTTAACTATTGGAAATTTTTTAATGCGGTTTTTTGCATATTGTTCAGAAATGATTACGGAATCAAAATATGTATTTAAAAAAAAAATTCGAAACTTTTGTAGGTTTAAAGGTATCCTATCCCCTGAATACAAAATTGAATGTCTGGCTGAAGAATCGTGACACTTAGCCTACGCGTGAAATACTACTCCAAATTACCTCCAAATTACTCGGTGTTATTCCAAAATTTTCCGAAAAACTGCACGCTCGCTATGAGTCACGTGGTCTTGCGAGAGCCTATCGCAGTTAGATTTGATGTGATTGAACACGCATCCAGTTGAAATTCATCTTAAGATAGCTTTCGCGATGCACTGCAACGCAGTTTACGCTTTGTTTGTATCGTAAGTCAGTGAATGGATCTTCAGCGCGGTACAGCAAGCTCAGCTTTACTGGCACTCGCGTTTAACATTCCCTGTTGTCTGGCAAGTAGAGAGTACCAACAAAAGACTCTGTCATTTTCAAAATATTTTTTTCTAAGCATAAATATTATTCTGTCTCAATCTCAGCGTTCCTCAAAAACCTTTTTCCGGTAGTCATAATATACCACTTGACACATGTCTGGCACAGTTTTTTGGGAAGACTAAAGTGTCTGGATTTTATACTTTTTCTTTCATTAAATACTAAATTTGAAGGTATTAAAATTTTAAAATGCCTCAAGGATATTCTTTTGCAAAGAAAATTAACGTGTCAAATAGGTGACACGATCATTCAGTTAGACATTCGATTTTGTATTCAGACATTGCAAAAGAAGTGTTGAACAAATTTTCACTGTGCCTCAAATACCTACCCTAAAATGTTTAACAGGTCTCGGACTACTTGCTTGTAGCGGTTTCAAAGTCAGAGAGGTTTTGAAATTTTTTTGGTTGTGCTAATTATCATCATGACGCTTTGGAAAAAGAATTAGAAACGATGGGACGGGAATGCGAACAGTACTTTCTGACAATGAAATTTTCTCACACACTTCAGTTGTAGCGACGAGAACAACTTAATAGTTTTTTAAAAGATGGGCATACTCGGACACATTTATGCACTTTATTTAAGAAGTTTTCAAATTCACGCAAAATTTGCTTTGCAAAACCATGGGTAAATTATGCAAATTAGTAAGAGTTTGAGGGCTATGTTTTAGTTAATAACACAATAAAGATGCATGGTAACTGAATATGAAAAGCATTTTTTTATGCAGTATAATATATACTAATAACTGGAATGATTTCATAACGGAATCCATAGCCATTTGACTTAACTGAACGATAGATTGCTTACCGTAAAATTAAACGCATTCCTTCTAATAAGACTTTTTATCTGCAACAGACGTACATTAGTTTCATAGGCTATCATTTCTCGTTAATTTTAATCAGTTATGTATCCAAATGTATGGTGGTACATTAATATATATTGATTAAACACCTTTCCTGCATTTATATACTGAAATTTGAACTTTTCAGTGTTTATACATAGGAAGTGTAACTGTGTACTACGTTAAAACAAATCATGTTTATTTTGTATATATTTATAAACAGGATGAACATATTTTGAATTTAACTGCAATAACGGATTAGGATTTTGAATAATAAATTCAAACTAAAAAATCTTAAGAATAAAATAAAATATATATTCCGCCGACAATTAAATTTTATTTACCATTCAAGTTGAAAGAGTTGTCAACAAAATGAAAAATGAGGAATATGCAGTATTATCGTATGTATGACTAATTTCTAAGGTTTTATATAATAAATTTATTTTAGAGGCTAGAATTTATAATTTGAAATATATTATTGTTTCGGATAAACCAACTTTTGATGTCGCAATAAAGGATATTTGTTTTTTACAACATTATTTATCTTTTTGAAACAAACAAATCGTGTATAACAATAACGACCTATAATAATGTTAATAACAATCGGGTCAATATTATCAATGGAGCAAAAATGCGAAAAGCTATTTTTGACTAAGTAATTTTGAGACGCACTTTAGTAAGAGCGGTGATGTATAATTTAAAATATTTATTTATTTCAGATATGTATGTGTTTCAAAATGGCTCAAATATTTTGAATTTCAGTGGGAAAATAACGAAGTCATCTGGAAGTTTATTACATGTGCCCATGATTATCAAAAAGTTGAATTTAAAACTGAGTTTTACAAGAAAAATAATGATGCAATGAGGAAGATAGGTAAAAACAATTTTTAAATGATGATGAAAACGATGAACGCAGAATGAAAGATCAGAAGAAGCAAGTATGTTGTAGGGCATGTATGTATATATATATTTCATATAGTGATTAAACAAAATTATTCAATGTTAAATTTATAATTAAAAATATTTCTTTATTTCAGGTTTACATACACATGGGTAAGAAACTTGGTTAAAATATGTTTTGTCAGAAAGAAAGATTCACGTCATATGGTGAGGTAATCTACAAATTAGTTAGAGATGTACAGATTTCTAAAAATATGCATTAAAAATGTATTACGGTAAATAGTAGAAGAAAAATTAAGTAATCTTAAAGCTAAGAGAATAAAAGATTCGAGTGAAATTTGCAGGCTATACCAACAATGTGAAGAGTCAGGAGGACACCTCATTACAGGAGGTATGTATACTTTCAAAGTATAATAAACTAAAATTTTTTATGTTTGAATTTTTAATTTAAAATATTTCTTTATTCCAGGTATACATAAGTTTAAAGATGTGTTAAAGTATGTTCGATCCGGAAATTGAGAAAGAAAAGAAAAAAATTATCTGCTACTTTTTTACAGGGATACATATTTTTAAAAGATGCATTAAAATGTGTATACCTGTAAATTTCAGAAAAAGAGAAGCTATCTTAAATGTAACAGAAGAAAAGTTTCATATGAGGCTGAAGGCAATAACAACAATTTGAAGAACTTGGACAACACACAATTATAGCAGGTATTAATATTTTCTATGGGAAATAAGTTAAAATGTTTTTGTTCTCGAATTTATTATTTAAATGTTTCTTTATTCCAGGTATATATGTGTTTCAAAAAGGGGGGGTGTAGAGGAGATGTTGGAGATTCCCAGATTCATGAATGAATGAAAAAAAACTCCAACACGAAAATTTCGAGGACTTACTTCTTTATTATGAAAACTTTTTAAAAGGAGGGCCATGAGAGTACAGTGGGACGGGGAGAAGTCAAACACAAGACTGCCCGACGGGGCGGCCCCGAAGGGCAGAGAGCTGATGTCCGTCACGTTTAAGATCAGAGGGAGTAGTGGTAAAATATTCATTACAATCACTCACTCATTGGCGAGATGAATAGGAACATATGTACTGTATTGGCGATGAATATTGGTGGCGTGGACAAAGGAATCAGAAGCATCCCGAAGTATTACATAGAACTCAAACTTATGCCATGGCGTGCTATCTGGTTACACGTATCTTAACATTCCTGCGGTAAAGGAAAGTGGCTAAAGAAATAGCTAACACGTGATATTACATGCTCGTTATAGATTTAACGACAGCTGAATTAGTCAGCAAGGGGCATATGGCATTTATCCGATAAAGTACAAGGGTGAGAATTGAATACTAATGCAAGCCCAGAGGATGGGAAAATATGCATTAGATATCGTCGGCTGCAAAGCGAAAAGACATTCATTTGTATTTTATTCTTTTACTTTATTTCAATGGAAAATAGCTGCGGTTAAGATCTTTTTCTATCGTGTGAATTTGAAAGACAGAAAAAGGAACCGAGATAAATGATGTCTGCATTTGAAAAGAACTTTAAAAAGTAAAAGCGAAACTTACAGTAGTGAAGGGGGGGGGGGGGAGAGAATGAATAAAGACATATGCAATTAACTCTAAAATGTCAAATTTAAACTAAATATTTTATTTGAAGGGGGGGGGGAAGAATAATGACAATTTATAATAAACCAGTAAGGTTAAAAGTTGATTTTTTTGAGGGGAAAGGAGGAATAATGAATATATAACGGTAAAGCCGTTATATATATCACCCATTACCACCAGAAAAAAAACTGTGAACTTTGTAGAACAGTTTTTTTTTATCTTTGAAGATTACTTTGTCCACCCCATACGTATAAGTATTTAAAACAGATATAACATAATAACAAAGATAAGCCTCCATATATATGTATATATATAACATATAACTGTGTGCTTGGAATTCTATAAATGTTTGCATAAAGCAAAACTTTTCAGGTCATGATAAATGGCGCCTTTTTTAAAATTCTTTTCTTGGTATTCATTAGTCCTAACAGTCACCAAGAAAAAAGCAAATAATAGTTTTGTATTTAACAGGATCCTTTATTTTTTTTTAATAGCTCTTTAGTATTTGATTAAGAGGCTGGTACCAGCATTTTTCATGACCAAAATAAGAGAAGTAATTTTTTTTTAGTAACTTGTTATAATATCTTCTCAAAATAAAAATAATATAATATAAATGCAAGCAACAAAGGACACAGATACTACTTTAAAATGAAATAGAAAATAAATGGCATATGCATGTCTGTGAATGAAAGCTAAATGAAGTAATATAAAAAAAATAAAAAAGTAGAAAATTGGTTTTAGAAAACCGCACAGGACTACTAAAGAACGGGATGCATATAGCATGCCTATGAATGGGTGTAGCCCTTATTCTTGTTAAGAAACAAGTGTGATGGCTTCAGTTTAGAACATCAGCTCGAGGGGGGCGAGGGAGTTATGAGACCCATACATCAACTGACACATAGGTCCCTGCTCCCCAAAGATCACATTGATCTTCAAAGGAGCATGCGTCAATGTATCATATAAAAAATTGATGTTTATTGAATTGAAACAACAATTCAAGGGTTTTGTCTCTCTACACAATGAAGTTTGGACCCTTAGGGCAAAAATTTTGAACGGGAACAAAACTTCAGAGGGGATAAATTAAAAATAATAAAAAAACTGAGATAAATATCTCACATATCAAAGGTAAAAGGTCAATCCGAGGTGTGGAGAGACTGGTGACATGATCGGGTAAGTATAACAACCACAATTTTTTTTTTAAGTAAATTCTAACTTTGTATTCCTTACAATGTATCGAGCAGGATATGAACTGTATGTGTATTGTATAACCTTAGATAATGTTTGAAACATTTAGTGTAACTGCACTAGGTTACTAATGCTATAAACAAAAAAAAAATTTGTTATTGTGAAGTTATGTTATTACAAGAACGACATAATATCTTAGATGGGTTTATTGTCTAAGTGAAGCTTAACCAGATATTTTATTTAATCTCCAAATTTAAAAGAAAACGTGTAATTATGTCCATGTAGAAAGCCAAAACAAGTGTGATGAAAACAATAAAAACATCATAAGTTTGAAATTTAAAGAAAATGCATGTGAAGGGGTAGCATCCTGTAAACTGGGCATTCTTTGTTGTGAAACAAAGTGATGGTGACATGAAATGTCTTGGCATAAAAGAAATATAATAATAAAGGAAAAATTAAGAATCTGTTAAACTTAACTTTTTAATAAATGTTTAATTCGTGCATATCATGTGAGGTAAAAAGTAGTTCCTGGTATAATGAGACATAAAAATGAAATAGCCTAATGTGTAAAGTTGAAACCTAGAAACAAAATATTTTCAATTGTGTATAATGTACATTACATTATAATATGTATACATATATGTGTACATATGTAAGTTACATTAAGTTTAGCAGGGGACAAGGACGCTAGAGAGGAATCGCTGATATCTGTAAATTTTTCATTGTGCTTACCTTGAGTGTGCAGGTCGGAGCTAAGATATGTGTCTTTTTTATCATTTTCCAGTTGTGGTAACTTTTCTTGTTTACACATATAAGAGGGGACAGTTTGTGTAATTTATCTAGGGCAGATGGAGGGAGTTTGTTGTTGACATCTACCAGCTGATCACCCATAGTCTTACTACATTTAGTACGCTTCGCCTTACATTTCTGTTGGCCTGTGATTTCATGTAATCTCTCTACAAGTTTCTGATTTACAAGAAATAAATTATCTTTATCCTGTTTTAATTTGGAATAATGATCTTTTAGAACATTAAAGTTTAGTTTAAGCACATGAAAATTGAATTTAATGATCTGAAGGAAATCCATAATATTTTCAGACAAAGATGCAGCATTTTCGGTCTTAAGTGAATTTTGAATAGATGTGGCTTCCATATTAATGGAATCCGAATATCTTAATAATATCTCCTCGAAATAATCTACCCATGGAGATACAGAAATGGGGTGATTAAAATCACTAATAGAATTTTCATCATTAGCTGCCATATTTTAAAAATAGTCTGGTGAAGTGTCTGTTATCTCCAAAACCTTTTTTCTATCTCGTGTTATTTAATTTCTGTTGTTTACTTTTTTTTTTTGACAGCCAATGTGGAAAAAGGAGAAATTCTTTTTTTTTTTTTTTTTTTTTTTTTTTTTTGATAGAGCAACCCAAATAATGCAAAATAAATAATACGAGTATTTCAAAAAGGTGTTAGTATGCAAAAACTCTAGTTATCAGAAATGAAATGCATGCACATAAAATAAAAACTCAAAAGTTGCATAAATAAATTATACACAAAAGGAAAAATGGAAAGGGGGGGGGGGAAGTGTAAAAATATGAGTGTATCAATCACAAGATTTCTGAAAGTTAAATTTCTGTCTACATCCAGTTGGAATAAAGTGTCCGAAATTCAATAAAATTAAAAAAAAAACAGGTAACTAAATTGTAATTCTGGTTGAGAATACACACAAAAAAAAAAAAACAATCAAAGTCAGAGTGGAGCAACATATTCTGAGAATAATTGTGCAAATGTCACACACAAGTGAAAATGTGCAAACGTTGTGAGCGAAATATGCACAAATTTATATAAAAATATCAAATACTGCAAAACTTGGAGCAGAGAATTTTTTTTGTTGCCTATCGGTAAAATAAGTACACAATCAAATTATGCCAGTGGGGTTAAAGGGTTAAATTATAGATTTTTAAATGCATAAAGAAAAATACCTTAAGAAAAAAATAGCATACATATGCAATTTCATGGAAAAATGAGAATACTGTCATAATTTAAACACAAAATTATAATAACTGAAATATTAATAAAAGTATAATAAAAATATCATTTCAAGTAGCCTATGCACTTATGATTATTATTATTATTTTTTTAGAAACAAAAACAGCCCGAAAGGAGAGAAACGGAACTAAAATGCTATGACTATTAATTATATTTTAAAATTTGCTTAGAAGTAATTTCTCCGTTCAAGCTGACACAAAATAAATTTAAGACACTGCAATTGTTATGCAAGTGTAAGTATGAATAGGGAACAAAAGTAACATGAAAAGAAACTGGTAATTTACTGAGATTGAAAAGAAAGAAAAAAAAAAGCTATAACAATTTAGAGTAAATAATTTAATATAAAAGCATTCCCTGTTCATACTTACATGCAAAGTGTTTGTGGCTTTATGAATACTTTTTGTTTTTGAAATAACGTGACAAAATTTTCTCTTTCACTGTAAACTTAATAAAATCCATTATGTCACATTTTGTAGATAGCATACAGCTTTATCTTTGAGCACGTAAACAGAGCGAACCGAAAAAATGAACACTTTTTTTTGAAGAAAAGAATTAATATGGTTTCAGTGACAAATTGAAACGGAAAGAAAAAAAATTTGAAAACAAGGGAAAATATAAATAAGGTTCTGTTTTCGTACTCCATAAGTGCTGTTAAAAAGGTATGATAGAGAACTGATCACATCTATTAACTTTTTTTTGAAGAATCATGTGGTTATTTTTGAAGAATAAGAATTCACTTTCAAATGTATCGTATCTCTGCAGTTCACTGAGATATATATATATATATATTTTTATTTTGTCTTCATGAACTACCAACAAATTAACTGAAATAATGCACATTTTATTCGTCGCGCACACAGCGCACCGAAGGCATTTGAAGAATTTTTTTTTTTGAGATTTTGAAGATTTCTGTATGTTTCGTAAAAATTGAAGCACCTTATCACTCAACATGGGAACGGCACACAATAAATCTCACGCACAAAATTTCACAAACATATCTATAAAGAAGATCTCTGCCTTATTTAAAAAGAAATTTTTTTTTAGAAAATATCTGGAGCAGGTGAACGTTCCGATGACACTTTTTAAAACGACTTAAAATCGGAGTGTAGAGCACACACAGTCACAACACACTTTTTACAAGTGCTGGTGGAGCAGATGAATCTTAGAAACAACTAGCTGATGTTTTATATAGAATTTGGGCCGACTTTTTGTATAAATGAGGATCATACATTACTTAAGCTGTAGATCAAACGAAAAAAAAACATACAACGAGGACCTTTAACTGAAGGCACTTTTTCTTTTCACAAAACATTTCGCACTAAATATATTTTCACTCACACTGGTAGCACGAACATGTTTGTTTCAAGTTGAATATCGCGCACAAAAAAAAAAACAGAAACTGTCGTGATTTTTGTTTTGGAGTGGAGTACTGACAGATTTTTTTTATAGAAATGAGTCGGAGTATGAAGAAACAACTTCACACATGGGAAATAAGTGATGCAGGTGTCGTGCTTTGTAGGAAAAAAAAAGAAGAACCGCTGCAGGAGGCGACATCGTTTGATGACCCGTTGGAGCACCGCAGGTTAAACCTTGCTTCTCGTTTAGCCAGTGTAATGTCCGGAAGAAAGAGGCACTCTCCAAATCCATTGGGGTAGCGAGAATAGGCAAGGGAAATCCCCTGAAGTTGACATCGGCGAACGAACACAGAGTAGGAAGAGGCAGCCGGAACTCCCGTGGGAAAAAAAGGTCTATGGACATCCTTTCGCGTCGCTGGTAAAGGATGATACGGAACGAAACTTTTCCCCGTATTTTATTATTATTATTATTATTATTATTACTGTTGGAGAAAAAATCTGGGCAACGGCGCCAATTTTATGTAGAGGAGATGTTGGAGATTCCCAGATTCATGAATGAATGAAAAAAAAACTCCAACACGAAAATTTCGAGGACTTACTTCTTTATTATGAAAACTTTTTAAAAGGAGGGCCATGAGAGTACAGTGGGACGGGGAGAAGTCAAACACAAGACTGCCCGACCGGGCGGCCCCGAAGGGCAGAGAGCTGATGTCCGTCACGTTTAAGATCAGAGGGAGTAGTGGTAAAATATTCATTACAATCACTCACTCATTGACGAGATGAATAGGAACATATGTACTGTAATGGCGATGAATATTGGTGGCGTGGTCAAAGGAATCAGAAGCATCCCGAAGTATTACATAGAACTCAAACTTACGCCATGGCGTGCTATCTGGTTACACGTATCTTAACGTTCCTGCGGTAAAGGAAAGTGGCTAAAGAAATAGCTAACACGTGATATTACATGCTCGTTATAGATTTAACGACAGCTGAATTAGTCAGCAAGGGGCATATGGCTTTTATCCGACAAAGTACAAGGGTGAGAATTGAATACTAATGCAAGCCCAGAGGCTGGGAAAATATGCATTAGATATCGTTGGCTGCAAAAGCGAAAAGACATTCATTTGTATTTTATTCTTTTACTTTATTTCAATGGAAAATAGCTGCGGTTAAGATCTTTTTCTATCGTGTGAATTTGAAAGACAGAAAAAGGAACCGAGATAAATGATGTCTGCATTTGAAAGGAACTTTAAAAAGTAAAAGCGAAACTTACAGTAGTGAGAGGGGGGGGGGGGGGAGAGAATGAATAAAGACATATGCAATTAACTCTAAAATGTCAAATTTAAACTAAATATTTTATTTGAAGGGGGGGGGGGGAGAATAATGACAATTTATAATAAACCAGTAAGGTTAAAAGTTGATTTTTTTGAGGGGAAAGGAGGAATAATGAATATATAACGGTAAAGCCGTTATAGGGGGGGGGGTGTCAAAGATAGGTAGCCCTCTGATTTTGAGACTAAAAATAATGACATAATATGCAAGTTTATTACAGGGATACATATTTTTTAAAAGATCCATAAAAATATGTATCCCTGGAATTTTTAGAAAAAAAAAATCAAAGCTATCTGAAAGTGAATAGAAAAAAAGTTCGAACTGAAGATGTAGCTATAAGAACAACGGGAAGAATTAGGAAAACCCACGAATATAAGAAGTATTTATGTTTTTTATGAGTGTTTAACTAATTTTTTTGTATGAATTTATAATTTAAAGTATTTCTTTATTTCGTGTATGCATATGTTTAAAAAGGTGCTCAAAGATATGTACACCGCCGAATTTCAGAAAAAAGTGGTCATATAATATGCAAGTTTATAACAAGTAATCATATTTTTAAAAGACGCAATAAAAATATATATGCTTATGATTTTAAAAGAAAACTGATTTCGAAATCTAAAAGTTTATTAGAGTTATAGATATTTGAAAATATCCATTTAAAATATGTATCTCTGTGACTTTTAGAACAAAAATGACGAAGTAACCTTGAAGTCAGGAGAACAAAAGAAGGAAACACTAAATCCTGAAGTGTATGACAGCATTCATGCTTTAAAAGATGTATGAAAAATACATACAATTAATACATACATACATACATAAAAAATACATACGCAATCTCCGTTAATTTCGATGTAAAAATAACGAAATAATCCAGAAGTCAGGATAAGAAAAATTCAAGTTGGGTTTAAGAAGAAGTAGAGAATGCAAGAAATCGAATGTAGGTATATTTCCTATGTGTAATGAACAAAAGTTTTCCTGTACTTGAATTTCAATTTAAACCAATTGTTTATATAAGGCATACATATATTTAGAAAAGTGGTTAAAGATATAAACCATACATAATGTGAGAAGTGAAATTATAGCGTAAGGTAGAAATTTATTACAAGTGCCAATATTTAAAATATATATATATATATATATATATATATATGCATCAATGAGAATTTCAGAAGAAAAATGAGGCTATATAAAAAAGACCAGGGGAAATGTACAATTTACCTTGCAAAAGGTCAGGTAGAAGAATGTTTTTTATATTTGGTTATAATGAGGCCAGCATGGTAAAACCAAGTTTTCCAGTAAAATTTCTTAGGAAACAATTTTCTGTGGCCAAAAGACACCAAAATTTTGGGACTTTTTATTTTTATTTATTTTTAAATATCTCGAGAGACTTTGCAGGAGCTTATTACTTGTCAATTACAATCCTAAAGAGGGTGAAAATGTGTCTGTTGTTTCATGTCAAATCAGCGTCAAAACGAATGAATTAATGTCTTTGTACGAGGGTGAATCAAATATAAACCGGAATTTTTGTTTTTTAATTTATTGGTACAAGATACAGAACAGAAAGTTACATATTATTTTTCTATATAATCTCCTGATTTCAATACACATTTTTCCCAACGGGTAGGAAGTTTTTTGATGCCGTCATCATAGAAAGAAGAGGGGTGTGTCTCCATCTACTTGCGCAAGAAGGCTTCAACAGCAATGTCATCGCCGAATCTTTCACCTGCTAATGCTTTTTTCAAAGGCACAAACATGTGATAATCACAAGGGGACTATAGGGAGGGTGTTCCAGTGATAATTAATGCATTTCCTCTAACTTTTCGCGAGTCAGGTTGGCTGAATGGGGAGGAACACTGTGATGAAGCAAAATCACGTCTCTGATCGGAAATTCACGTCTTTACCACTGATAAGCACTTTTTGTTTCATCCAGCAGCTGACAGTAGTAGGCAGCACTCGTGTATCAGCAGAGAATATCCCGAATGGCGTTAATGTTTTCCTCAGTCAAACTTGTTCGAGGGGGGGGGGGCGTGAGGGGGTGTTTTCAACTTCGGTTCATCCTTCCACAAAATTTCTGTGAAAGTCATACACTTGGTATTTCTGCAGGCATGTCTCCCCTAACTGTGCTTGAAATCTTCTTAAGATTTCAGCCGGTCTTACACATTCATTTGTGAGAAAATTAACGATAATGCGTTGCACAACGTTGCGGTGAACATCTCCCTTATTCATCCTGATGCTGACTGAGGAACAGAGAGAGTAGCATATATCGGTGCATAAATAGTCATATGACATCCCCACCTGCCATGCGCAGAGGTCTGAGCGCCCTCGCGATGACTTGTAGACCTCCCGGCAGAAATTCCGCTGGGTATTTGATTCACCCTCGTATCTTTGCATATAGACGGATTTTAACCAAGAAATGAAGATAAGTTATTTTATTTATAATATTCAAATATTTTGCTTTAAAATTCAAAAATTCATCTTTTTATGAAGAATGATTCGAACACTTTTCTGTAAAATTTAACAATCCTTCTTTATTGTAACCAAGAAAATCAAAACCCGGTACAATAATTCGCCTAAACAGTTATTTTTAATTTAAAAAAAATCGTGAAAAGGGAAAAGGAAATAAACATATTACAATTTAAAGAAACAAGGATTATATGAATCCATATTAAAAAATACCCGAGTGTTACTAATAAAAGGCGAAGAAATTGTAAGAAGTGCGGAAAACAGTCGAATTTGAAGTCGTATATGAAACAAATACCGAATACACTTTGATGTTGAAATTAAAGGAACTTTTGTTATAATATAAATACTTTAAGCTTTATCATCTGCGCACAGTTAATTTAAAATTTAATATATATATATATATATTTAATAAATGGATCATAAATGTGAAAATTACGCACCTCAAAATTATCAGTGTCGAACATTATGTCATTATATCCGGAAATAATTATTTTCATTCTTAAACACTAAAAAATTAACTAGATTGCATGAAAAAAGTATTTTTTGAATCGTACAGATTCATAAAGTTGCCTCATTTAAGAAGATGTAATAAAGAGTTCTTTATTTTTTAAAAGGAAATTACATTTCCGAGTATAAAACCCTAAACTTTTAATATGATTGCGCAAAAGTAAATCATTTCCACCCCACCTTATCAAAATAAAGGCTAAGCTCGATGCACATTAGATATAGGTTTGTAAATTGTAGTTTGGTAACCGGATTTCCTTTTTCAAAAAGATCTTATAAAAATATTTTTGTTATATTGAATTTTTGTACAGACTTACAGGATGCAATGAATACATATACAAATTTCACATAAAATACCACCTAAAAAACGTGTAGTAGCAGTATTCTCCTTTTTTTTTTTTTTTTTTTTTTGTATTATGAAGAAAGATTCGTCGATTTCCACGATTTTACTTGGCCCTTCTTTTTTAATTGGTTCAGTTTCTTTTTCGCAATTGTGTATATTAATTGACACAAAATATCACATTTTTATGAATGAGGTATGTCAAGCACATACAAAAATGAAATTCAGTATTGTCTACTATAAAATGTGATAAAACGTTACTTGCTTATAATTTTTTTAATTATGGAGAGTAAAATGTATTTCTTAGTTAATGCTTTTAACTTCCTTTTAATGCTACATGATTGATGTGACGGGTAACAGCTTGTAGTATATATATCTACCCTATATATATAAAATCCAAATGAAACGACTGAATTAAAACGAATTTATGTAACAATTATATGAAACGACTGATTAAACAACTGATTAAGTTTGACGGCGATTTCTCCTAATAGTAGGAGAGCTGTTGAACATTTTTGAGTAGGTATTTGAGGCACCCTGAAAATTTGTACAACACTTCTTTTGTAATGCCTGAATACAAATTCGAATGTCTGGCTGAAGGATCGAGGCCCAAAAACTGTGCCAGACACGTGTCAAGTGCCATTTTTTGAGTACCCAAAAAATGTATTTGAGGCACGCTGAGATTGAGACAGAATAATATTTATACTTAGAAAAAAATATTTGAAAATGACAGACACTTTAGTCGGCCCAAAAAAATGGCCATTTTTGGCTAAATGGCACTTGACACGTGTCTGGAACAGATATTGTGCTGACTACATTTTTGGCTAAATGGCACTTGACACGTGTCTGGCACAGATTTTGTGCCGACTAAAGTGTTTGTCATTTTCACCTAATTTTCTTGCATTCAACGGGATTTGGTTGATTCAACTGAGATTAGAACTACAGCTACTTTCTTTATTATGAAATTTTATCTTAGACTGCAGTTACAACATATTCTAACACTAATGATGCATTCTTTTTTTGAATTTTATGGGCTTCCCTACTACGAGGTTTGGCTCACTCAACTTGGCTTTTGATTGTCTCAGGCAAGTGCGGAGCACTTCCGGTACATGCTGTCTTTGGTAGCGTGGACCCAAGTTACAGGTTCGTCCGGAAAAAAAGTTTGTTGGGAACAGTCTAGATGCTGCGGATGGCAATGGGTGCCTCCGAAATTATTATTTACGGACCCCGGTCAACGACGGGCGTTCTGCTAGTTTGTAATGAAATCTTTCAATTATAAAGAGGTTTTGAAGACAAAGTGTATGTTTCACCTGTCCCAACATAATACATTGTTAAAGATACGTAACGTCTGTTAAATCCATCTTTTCAAAATAATATGCTTTTCTAAGAAACGTTTGGAGAAATTTGCAAAAAACAAAAACAATTAAATTCTATGCTTCTTTGAAAAATGTTTTGTTAAAGATCAATAACATATGTTAAATATTTCTTTTCGTTTATCACGAAATCTTTCATATTTTATTCTCTCTATTTCATCTTAATTATTAAAAAATCAAAACATCTGTGCTTGTTTAAGAACATTAAACCAGGGGAAATATGTTTATTTATCTGGGGAGTAGGAGATAATTAATCAAATGTCAATAAGTGTCTCGCTGGACTATTTTTTAAATTCAATTTTAAAAATATTTTCACATTAGTACCATGTACTCGATAGTAAGGCAATCTACATTTGTATTAATATAAAAATTAAAACATTTCGGTAATGTAACTGAAAAGTAAAAATAAGACTTTTGGACTAGTTTAATAAACTAAGATTAATAAATACTTTAATAAAAAAATAATAAATAATAAACAGTAATTATATTTGTTTGTAATATATAACAAGAAATTGGCGTAGATATAAGAGAACATTTTTTTTTATTTAAATGTTAGAAAATAATTAAATAAATATCTTATTTAAATTTGTTATATCATAAGAAAGAAAATATATATAATTCGACGTTCAAAAACAGACCTGCGTAAAAGTAGAAAATGGTGATTTCAACTTATATACATGTATGTATATATATTTTTTATTATTATTTTTACGAAAAATAGTAATTGTAATATTTTATATATTAAATTCCAATTCAAAAGTCTATAAGATTCTATGCTTCATTGTATACTATGCTGCTAAAGATAAATGACATCTATTAAAGTTTTGTTTTCAGTTAATTGGAATTTTTTACTTTTATAAACACCTTCTATTTCAACTTAATTATCAGAAAAATCCAAATATCTGGATATTTTACTTATATTCTAATATGGAAATATGTGTTCTATTTTCTGAAGTATTAGAGACAATTAATCTTATCTTGAGAATTACTCACTGAAACTTTTTTTAAACTCAAGCATTTCACGTTCATTGTTGTAACATGAAGAACTTTTGTTACATTTTGTTATCGAATAAATATAGTCCAACGCTGTTTTTCTATAAACAAAAGTAGGGATATTTTCAAATCCTTCTCATGTTCGCTTTATAGCTTGGAAATATTCCAAATGATTCATTTTATATTCCGAAATCTGTAAAAAAATATATTAGAAGGATCAGTCTTCGATTTTGTTTTTGGAATTCTCTCACATTTTTAGAGTTGTATACGTAAATTTAAACATTATAGTAAGCTACCAGAAAAAAAAAATAGTGACATGGAATGCTAATTTTTGGTTGTGTTGCAGCCAAATAAATACTACATTCGGCTAGCTTTGTAAAAGAATAGACTTTGACTAATCAAACATATTTATAGACCTTGGGAATTTTAGTTTGCTACAATAATGAAAATAACTGAGCAAAGAGTTTTAGAGTTACCACAATTAATATTTAAATGTTTATTCTCGGTTCGAGCTAGATCAAAGGAAGAATTTTTTTTTCTTTTATTTAATATTTTATATCCCATTTATATTTCATAATTGAGTTTTATTTCAAAACTTTTCATAATGTTTAAACTACTGTTCTTTAAAATGAATATAAATTACATTAAGTCTTAAAAAACACTTTTTCTCGAAATCACAGTTGCTCAAATGCGTCATTTGGCAATGGACATGATTATTACTAACAATTAACCCATTCAGGACTATGGGTGCTACATAAACCCTCAAAAAGAGCATACAACATTTGTTTCAGTCACCAGTAAAAAAGAAAAATAATATTTAGTTTCTTTAATCAGAGCATTTTCTTGATTATTTAAGTAAAGGTAACTCTTGTAAAAGAAGTGGTACAAACCCAAAATATTTTGTGTAAAAGCCGACTGTCCCGAAGAGGTTAACCATAAGATCAACTTAAACACATTTCGGATTTGACACTAAACTGAATTCTGTCGACAAAAAGACAAATTTTCATATTATATTAAACATGAATTTAATATCAAGTTAAGTTGTTTTCTAATCATATTATTCATAATATGGTAAATTTCTGAAAATGAATTCCAGTTTCAGATGCTGATTAACTTATAATTTTTGTATTTGATATTTTACTTATTTATTTATATATAGAGAGATAGAAAAATGTAAACCCATTTTTACAGAGTTTCATTTCTATTTTCTGATACTTTTTTATCGAATAAATGTATTGCATCGTTTTTTGCTGTAAATAAGAATAGAGGTATTTTTCATTTTTTTCTTCTTTCCCTTTTTGCCTTGTAAGCATTTGAAATAAATCATCTTTAACTCTGAAATTTGTAAAAAATTCCAAAGGATCAGATTTCGATTTTACGTTTGAAATTGTCCTGTATGAAAGGAGTTTTAAATATATATTTATGCTCCTATGACAAGTTCTCAGAAAATAAAACAATCGGGACATGAAACACTCTTTTTTGTTTAGATTCCAAAGGAAAGAAAATCATACTGAGTTAGCTTTGAAAAGTAAGTGTTTCGTATTTCAAAGGTTTATTTGTACTACTTCACTTTCATTTTTTAACTATTGATTTAAATTTAACTAAATAGATTGAATTTTTTCTACAAAAAAAGAATAATATAATAATAATAAAATACAATTTTCTTATTGTGAAATGTCATTTACGTGCCTTAGTGGTTAATATTTATAAATATTGTAATTTGTAACTAGCGTTCTTGGAAAAATACATTGCATATAATACGTTATCTCTAGATTAAAAAAAAAATATGTTTCATAACCTAAGGAAATGTAATATGAATTTGAACAAAATATGCAATAAACTCCTTCGGATTACTTACAATATCAAAAACGGTCGTTATCTTTAGAATCCTTAGAAATCAATTTAATTTACAGATTTAAAGAAGTATTTATAAAAATAAAGTTTCATCTGCTGTCATGGATTTTCAGAAACTTATTTGAGTATTTTTTATGGTGTATTAATCATGTTTCTCAACCCGGAATACAGCTTTTTCGAATGCTATTAATTCTCAAATATACATTTTCCTGATCGAAGAACATGATTAATTAATATAATTAACGTTACCACTAAACTCAACATTAGTCTGTTATTCTCGAATTTATAAATTCAATTACTCTGCTGAAAATGCTCAATAGTGATCTCATAATATCCTAAAAATCAATAATCCCGTTAGAGAAATTATATTAACCCTTTCCGTCGCGAAGTAATTCTGTTTATAAACTGGTGAAATGATGGATTGACACCAGAATTTATAAACGAATTTATTAAAAAATATGAAATTGTTTATTTTCAAATACGTTATAAAAGGAAAATTTTAATTAAATATTCTGGGTGCCATTAAAATAAAAATTAGATGTCCTTTTTTAAGGACACAGCCCGCGAAAGGGTTAATACATTATAAATACTATCCACAAACGTTTCCGAAAATAAGTGACAATAGATGAAATTCTGATTTTAAAAATTGTTCTTTAAATCTTGAAAATACATTGATTTCCGTGATTTCTAAAGACAAAGAAGGTTTTTCGGAATCATGGTTATCCCGATGGAGATCGAAAGAAAACCAGGTAGAAAAAAGTTTGAAATTTAAGGTGAAATAAAAAATAAGGATTTTTATGACAGGTATAATTAATTAAAAGAAACGTGCCGCGATTGGGAATTGTGAACTGATTGGATAAAGACAAAAACAAATTGCGAATGTCTGCGTAAAACGCCGCTTCATCATTGCCTATGGCAGTCAATGTGTTAAGGGGTCAAAGAAAAGTTTAAAATGTCGAAAATTCACTGAAATTAGGAAAAGATTGAGAAACTTGTAATTAATTTAATTACTTTCGCATTTGTTTTATTTATGTTTTATAGAAATCTCTCTATTCTAAAAAAAGGAACTAGCGCAGTCTCCACCGTAAATGATTTTTTTTTGTGGTCAAAGCTCTTTCTAGTTTGATATTTAGAAAATATTGCATACAAAAATGCGAAAATTGGTAATTTTTTAGAGAAATGTTCGATAAATACACTGAAGTAGACAGTTTTAAAATAAGGATTACTTTAAGGGCTATTTAATGTTAAATTCGGCCAAAATAGTTTTGTTAAAAAAGTTTCATATAATTAAAAACTATGCATAGCAGATTAATATCAGAAAAATCAGTAGTTTAAATCTAATACTTTAAATTATGATACATGTTAGAAATAATTAAAAAATATATATATTTTCGTTAAAGTTCTTTGTATTATATTACAAAAAATTATGAGTAATTTATTGATTTAATGCTGTAGTGCGTTTATGGATTTTTACATGCGTTTGTGAATGGATAATTTTACTTAAAGTTTAAAAACGCTTAAGTTGCATTACAAAATTTTTAAGCTGCATATTTAGGATAACTATAAAATTTAGTTTTATAACACACTTTAGTCAGTAGAAAATATATGGAAAAAATTAAGATTTTTTAGTTTTGCTTTAATCTATCTTTAAATATAAATATTTTTTTTTTACTAAATAAAAAACGCGTACAAATTTCTTAATAATTAAAATAGATATTTAAAAATGTAGTAGCAGCAGAACTATTTCTTATAAAATGCAGTTACTTTTGAAGTTCAGAATAAATTTATCAATTAATGGCAAAATAATTTACTAATGACAATATACGTACAATTTTAACACATTTTCTACAGAATATTTATATATATATATATAACAGTAGTAAAATATTGCAAATTTTGCGAAAAAACGAAGCGATTGTCAATTCCGCCACCTAAATTTAAAATAAAAATTTTCTTATCATAAATAGCGATTGCAGTCTGCGTGGAAATGCCAGAAAAAAATGTATGCATCTTTTAGTAAGAGATCATTATTGTTTCCTTACTTTAATTTCGTCGATGATGTTGAGATTTCGCCATGCTACTGGGGAAAAAATTGATAACAGACCCAAATGGTACAAGGAATGCACTATTTTATTAGCTAATAGACTTCACCAGGTGGGCTGATTGTATCTCAAAACGAGCTATGAATCAAACGAAATATATCGGTGAATTTGACTTTCATGTGGACATATATCTGGAATGAACTTCCGCATTACTGAACACGTTAAGAACATCATTGTATTATTAAATTTTCAAACGTGCCTTACACAATTTCTTTCAAATCTTTTACTTCATTATTTACAGAAGTATTATTTAAATGACGACATGTAATATAACAAAACAATGATAGAATAACTGTCTAACTAACAATTTAAGTCTCATGAAAATAAGTCCAGTAGAACTTTTTTAAATGATATTCTTTAAAAAAGGGTTTCACCTGATTATAGAACTTCCCCTGTGTATATATATATATATATATAACTGTCCAACGTAAAACAATATGTTATACAGGATGCCCACTCTCAACGGTATCCAATGGCTAATTCCTAAATCGTTAGTCATAGACATATAGTTTCAAATACAAAAATGTTTTAAATAAAGTAAAGAAATATTTTAAAAGTGATTTGAGTCAAAAATATTTTTAAAAAATTTCGAAATTTAAATTTTTTTACGGTTCCCCGGTCCTACAAGTTATATCAGTGGTGGCCAACTGAGGCACGCCACACACCACTAAAATTATAAAGAAATAGCCCACTTCTTGAATCGCAGAGGTTCGATGATTAGATAAGCCAGTGATTACTATAAAATTTTAGTGGTGTACAGCATGCCACAGTTGGCCACCCCTGAGTTATATTTAGTATTTTTTTTTCTGTTGCATTGACAAGTAAGGCAAAATACGATTAAAATTAGTAGTAATAGTTTTTTAAAGTTTGAGCATACTTTTTGCTGCAAATTAGGGCTCATTCACAAATTTAGTAGAAAAATAATTTCGTCAGATATATTTAAAAAAAAAATAGTTGAAAGTAAAATTAATATTGCAATATAAATTTGAAATCTTTAATAATTCTGGCATATTAATGCAAAATATACAATTTGTAATAAACATATGATTAAAAAAAGAATTTTTGTTAAATAAAATGACGAAAATCAACAGTCTCAATTTTTTACAAAATGATACATGTTTTAAAATGTTATTAGATTACTCTAGCCTGCAAAAGTTGGGTTATGTCGTGCTTTTTACCCGACTGCCAAGAAGGATTATGTGTTTCACGCGTATCTGGGTATGTGGATTTCTTTATACCCTCGAAACATCTCAACGGCTGGATGGATTTTAATGAATAAGTTCTCTATCAATTCGTCTTAACCGTCCGATAGTTATATGCTAGGTTTTATTTTTTATAGATTCAAAATGGCGGTAGACACGATTTTTTTTTCTTTTTACGCACTTTATTGTGTGATATATCATTGAATAGGTCTTTCAAAATGAAGACGATGTTTCATTGACTATTTAACAGTCAGAAGCTCCGTTTAAATATTACACAACCTGGAAGTTGGGTAGGTAGAATCTCTAGCTTTACTGCAACTCTAACCATCATAGACATTTATAGGCCTCATCAAAACAGTGTTTATAGATAGGAACTAACAATTAAACAACTTAAAAGGCATCAATAAAAATAAATAAAAAATATAGGTAAGTAATATAAAAAATAGTTTCACATTGATGAGAAATAATTAATTAGTTCGCTTTTTTACGCAGTCAGGTTTTTGGATTTTTCAAATTTAATTTTTACTTGTTAGCTTTTGATAATTGATTCTTATGTATTCTGTACCGCTGAATCCAAAATTGACCTTCAGTTTTTACCATCACGTGAAGATTTATTTGAAGATTGTAAATTTTACAGTTAAAACAAGAAAAATAGTAAAAATTTTATTCTATAAAATAGATGTGATTGTTGAGTTTGTAACTTTCGATAATTGATTTTTTGAATTTTTTACCGCTGAGTTCGAAAATTACCATCGTTTTTAACCATCACGTCAGGATTTTTCGCAAACTGTAAATATCAAAGTTAAAATATAACCTCCTCCCCATTTCATCGGACTCCTCAGCTGTTTAGCTGTAGGAATCCCAGTAAAAGACAAAAATATATAAATAAATTATTGAATAAGATAAAATAAAATAAAATACAAAAGTTTTACATATACTTTATAGTATGAGACTTTTGCTATTTTTTAACTTTGACAATTTATAATTTGCGAAAAATCTTGACATGATGATTAAAAATTAAGGTAATTTCCAGAATCAGTGCTACAAAATACATAAAAGTTAACAAACACAACCATCGCAGTCTTGTGTTATATAAAGTAAAGCTTCTTCTTAAACTATCTTAATTTTTCTGTATTATCCTGTAAAATACGTATAAATGTAACCACCGAAAATCAGAATAATATTAGATTGTCATCGGATTTACGTTAGTATATAAAATTTAACCTCCGTCGGATATTTGAAAGTGAGCTAAATTTCGAGTAAAAATTTTGAACTTGAAAAACGTACTTACGATCGTTGTAGTTAAATAAAAACTTATAAAATTGGCATTATTTTTGACAAAATAAATCATGAAAAGAAACAATCTGAAGTCCTTACAAAATAAAACATATGTTAAAATACAATTATTTTAGCCAATCTTAAACTTAATAAAAGTTAACTAAATAGTAATACTTGTACGATATTGTTCAAAACGCAGATACACATGAAATAAGTTACTTTAAGCACTTGGTATATGACCCATCAAAGCATGGCCAAACTGATTTGTGTTCAGATGCAGAAAAGTGTTATAAGTCATGCATTTATAAAATTTCATAACTCGGTTACATTTAGTGTTATGTGAACGGCACTTTTTTATCTTACTTGTCAGTGTAATAGAAATTTATACCCTACTTATATACTGTAAAAAAACTTAAATTTTGTTATTCTTTAAGAAATTTTTTATCTGACACAAATCGCTTTTAATATATATCTTTACCTCATTTAAAACATTTTTGTATTTTGAACTATATGTCAATGACAAACCGTCGAGGAATTAGCCGTTGGATACCGTTGAGAGTGGACACACTGTATACTAGAACTTTAACCTTTTTAAGTTCCACAGAAATCTGTTCTGCGGAATCTTGTTAGAAAATTTTCTTGTTAATCTTTCGTAATCGGGCTCTTTAAATTATATGATTCCCCCAATAATTTTATAAATTAACAACGCAGAAAAATATACAGTATATTTAAACTACCACTGAACATTTATTTAACTAACAGTCTAAGTTTCATCACAATTCCGCCAGTAGATATTTTTATGAAAAAATTACATCTTTCACCAGATTCAAGACCTTCCTTCTGGAATTCTATAATGAAGTAACGTAGGAATATATGTGGTGAACTAAAATTTTCCCTTAAAGATTATCAAATTACCAGTTTGAGTTCCATAGAAAAACATTCATCAGACAGTTTTTTAATTCTTATCTTTCATAATTGGATTCATCTCATTATAGAAGTTCCCCCCATTAATCTTTAACTAAGAAAATATGTTATGTACTAAAATCTTTCAAAAGATTTATCTAAATAACAGTGCAAGCCCATCAAAATCCATTCATCAAAAGTAGAGTCATAAACAACCGGAAGCATATTCTCAATTGTATTTGATGTATTACAATATGTAGATCAGACTCTTCAAGTTTTAGAAGACATACTAATAAATAAATAAATTCATTTAAATTGGCTTTGCTCATTTTAGCCAATGTAGTGCGGGAATAAGAAAAGCGGTCTCTTGTGTACTTTCCTCTTTCTGATTTTATCCAAGAAAGCAAATGAATGTTCGAGATTATTTTCTAACAATCTACCTATGACTATTGCAGGGCTCGTACGCATCAATGGATTCAGAGTATTTTAAGGGCTTTTTTAAACTAAAATTTCCTTTTAGTAAAAGAAATTTTGTAAAGTACTGGTCACAACATCTGAAGTTAGATATTTCTTTTACAAAACAATTAAAATATTACATTACAGAAATGTTGGTAAAAGCTCCTTGGATGTGCTTGAAACATACGAACCCTGTATTATCTATTTTACTAGAAAGGTAGCCCGTCAGAAATGACGGAAATTTAGATATAAAGATATATACAACTCATGTGCAAGAATATGAGTTTTCTCGCTTGTTCCGCAGTGATAGATGAAAATAACACATTTTAAGAACGAAACACATTTATGAAAAACTGTGTACAGTAGAAGATCAGTAATCTGCACAGTTCTGCACAGTGTTATGCAGATTTGAGCCTTTTTGCGGTCATGTCTATTCAATCTTTGTTTACTTTTTTTTTTTTTTTTAATTCATATATTGGACAATTTAGATTGTTGAGCCTTAAAAATAAATAAATAACACACTTGAAGTAAGGTTAAAAACTATTAAATTATCGTATACGATTTCATGAAATGGTATTATATGGTATTATATGTGTGTGCTTCACGATCTTGGTTACGACGTTGGTGAAATTGGCTGCAACTTGTCATAATCCTAATAGTGTGGGCCGCTATAACAAAAAAGTAACCAGTTTTTAGTAAAATTTCTGATATAAAGTAGCTTTCAAAAACTTGTGTAAAACTGCAGGCCGTTCTCGTGTTATGTCAGTCCTAGGAATAATATTTCTAACATTGAAGATTTTCCATGTATCTTTGGAATTTAGAAAAGCTTCTCCAAAAGAAAGGTTCTGAAATGACATTGTAATTCCTCTAACTTCAAAGTTTAATTGGGCCCTGATGTTGAGTACTGAAATCTAATAAATACAGTTAATTTGAATATTACAACAGAATTAAACAGTTAAACTCATTTAACTTAAACCCGCTGTTACTTCCCGATGTTATTTTTTAGTATTAAGATAGAAAATTATTTAATATTTTCAAATCATGCATTTATGATTTTTTTCCGTCTTTAATAACTAAATAATGGAAAAATAGGCTTTTGTTCTGAGCTCATAAATATGACAATAAAATGATGTAACTAAGAGACATTGCAAAATTAAATCTTTGTGATTACAAACCATAAACAAACGATACCGCCACCATTTTACCTACTATGACGTCATTAGAATATTGCCCATTGATTGTTGGAGAACTTACTTTGTGAATGATTACCTCAATGATTTAATATTTTTGACGTTTCACGATGAATGTATCACTTGTGTTTGTTTAGGTTTATGGAATGAGATATTAAGCTGTGAACCTAATTTCAATTCAGGTTATCCAAGGAGATATGCATTTTTGAACGAAATTAAAAACAATGCTTTTATCTCGAAATAAAAAGTTTTAGTTTGTATAATTTGTTATTTCTGTTAATTATTTATTTAAGTACTTTTCCATTATAGCGCATTTTTAAAAAAAGCTTGGCGCGATTCGGGCATCAGAAAGTGAGATATGTTGCGAAAATATATAAACAGCTATGAAAACAAATCTAATGAACTTTTATCTTTGTTTGGCACAGATGTCATATTCGCCCCATATTGGCGCGATTTTTTTCGGTTGCCAATTTGGCGAAAACATCAACAGCATAAGCAACATAATCCGGGTTACCACATCCAGCAAAATAACCACACTTTGGCGCAAGTTAAGTACCTGTTACCTATATGATATTGGCGACAGAAAAAAATCGCGCCAATATGGGGCGAATATGACATCTGTACCCTTTGTTTATATATGCACTTATATACATAAAAAAAAATCATTTCTAAATATATATATTTTTTTATATGCAAATTACGGCACAGGTTTCAGATATGAACCGGTATACCTAACTGGCGCCAAAATGGTGTTATTTTGCCTGCTATGGTAACCCGGCTATTGTTTTTTATTTATTAATAAATTGTTTATTTACTTTTATTTTCTGTTTTTTAATTATATAAACTGCTTTGTTCTATAGTTATTATTCAAACTTTTATTTATTTATAGTTATTTCCTTTTCAAAATGATAGCAAATAATTGAAAAATATATAAGTAACTGGTATTCGAAAGCGAGATTTCTGCCAAATTGGCGTCATAGAAAAATCACGCCAACTCCCATGCGTATATGACATCTGTGCAAAAATTACTTCTGTTTCTTTATAAAAATGGGTAAATAGCTTTTTTTGGAACAGATGTCATATTCGCCCCATATTGGCGCGATTTTTTTCTGACGCCAAATCATATAGACAAAGGGTACTTAACTTGCGCCAAAGTGTCGTTATTTTGCTTGATGTGGTAACCCGGATTATGTTGTTTATGCTGTTGATGTTTTCGCCAAATTGGCAACTGAAAAAAATCGCGCTAATATGGGGCGAATATGACATCTGTACCCCTTTTTTATATTAAATTGTCGGCACAGATGTCATATACGACCATATTGGCGCGATTTTTTTTTTGACGCCGATGTCATATACGCACCGGGTACTTAACTGGCGCCAAAGTGTCGTTATTTTGCTTGTAATGGTAACCCGAATGTTGTTCATGCTGTTGATGTTTTCGCCAAATTGGCGTCGGAAAAAAATCGCGCCAATATGGGGCGTATATGACATCTGTGCCAAATTGTATACATATGGAAAAAATTGCTTGTGAGTATGAAGCAGTAAATAGCTTGCCAGAAAATACGTTGACAAACTTCTTTCTCGCCAAGAAACTTTTCTCCGAAGTATTGTACATAAGCAGTGATTGCTAGAAATGCATTTTTAATTATGATATGCGATTTTATGTTTAACTACATTTATGCATAGTATACTGTGTGTGTAAATGCTACAGTTCATATGCAGGGCTACACAAAAGAATTCGTAAGGGTTACTGAGTATGAGAGTAAATTGCTTAAAGGTGGTTTTTAAAGGAGTTATGCATTTTTACGCTGAACTGCATCTAGTTTCCTAAGAAATGTTTGTAGAATATAGATAAAATGATATACATGGTCACGCAAAGAGTTGGATACATAACCGTCTATGGATGATAATATCTGGAAATGTGATTTCAGTAGTTTTAAGAGTAGTTTAAATTAAATTTTAGCTAAATAGTGGCGGTACTATTGGCTATGGACGGTAACTGCTGAAATCAATTTTTAAATTTTTTTGGTACTTTTCGGTTAGCCGGGCGCCAGTGTTATATACGCACACATATATGTATATGTATACGTATATATACACACACATATAGATATACACATATATATATAGGTATACACATATATATGTGTATAAATATATATGTGTATAAATATATATGTATATACATATATAGATACATATATATGTGTGTATATAACACTGGCGCCCGGCTAACCGAAAAGTACCATTTTTTTATGCGTTTTCTAAAATGTTTACTTAGTTATCTTGGTACTTCTTAGTTATCCCGTCGACCAAATTACTGTCGCCAAATTGTAAGATTAATTGCCAATAATGGTTGCCATTAATTAATTAATTGTAATGATGGCCAATAAAACCATTAATTCGACGTTTTTGTATTTTTATTAATGTTTTACTATTGATTTGGCGATTTAAATAATTTGGCGGAATTGGTCGACGGGATATCTAAGAAGTAACGTTATCTTATTTACCTTATTTCCCTAAATAACGAAGTTTTGTTAAAGCATTCAGGATGTGTTGGAAAGTGTTTCATATTCTATGCTTAACGCGTGATTTTTCTTTCTTCTTTAGTCTTATTTTGCATTTATTTTATTCATAATTTTTTAGTCTTATACCTTTTTATAGAAACTTTGGCACAGTTGTCATATACGTTATCATATATTGGCGCGATTTTTTTCCGACGCCAATTTGGCGAAAACATCAACAGCATAAACAACAACATCCAGATTTCCATATCAAGCAAAATTACGACACTTTGGCGCCACTTAAGTACCCGTTGTGCATATGACATTGGTGTCAGAAAAAAATCGTGCCAATATATGACATCTGTGCCGAAACTTTAATATTTAATGTTTAAACTTTTCGCTCCACTCCCCTTGCATATAGTACAAACTATAACACGGACAGCGCAAAATAATAGACAGTTTGGTACTTTTCCACTGTAGGGGCTTTGGCATTTTTTTTTTTTAAGCTTCGTGTAATTTGGGCATTAGAAAGTGAGACTTGGGTACTTTTCCGTTATGCGGACACCATTGTCGCCAAGTGTAATAGTTGACGCAAAATCGTGAATTGAAGCATTTGAAAAATAAAAGAAAAACCATTGTCGATACTAAAGTGAGCATTTAAAAAATATAACATTTGGAAATTCCAGACTTTTACGAACTATTTCATCAAATCACAAATATATACTTAAAATAAGTGAACAAATAACTGCTATAAAATAAAGCAATAAAATAAAACTCATATTAAACTGCTGGTATAAAATTACAAATATCTTTTAGCATTTTGAAATAATTGGCGCATTAGCATACATTTTGGCATGATGTCCGTATAACGGAAAAATATCGAGATTTGTTGTCAAATACTATAAACAGCTTTGAAAGCAAATTTGATGAGCGTTTTTGTTTGTTTTATATGTATATTATTGATGTTTTTATGTACAAATTACATCTGTTTCTGTATAAAATTAGAGAAACGGCTTTTTTATGTTAAATAAATCGTATAAATATCGAAAAAAAATGCGTGTGTATATAAAATGAAACAGTGAATAGGTTCCCGGAAAATATGTTACCAAATTTCCTTTTTCGCCAAGGCACCTATACTGGAAAAGTACCTGAAGCACATTAAAATCACGCAGTTAGGAGCTCACACAGTACACCGTTGTCTATTGGCGGTTATTTTATTAGTAGCATCGGGATTAAGATGTCCTTTAAATTCTCACCCATAGATTTCGAAAAAATATCTTAAAAGAGTGGAGTTTAAATTAAATTTCGGTGACCTCCATTATGAAAGATTAATGGCTTTAAATGGGAATTTCGCCAAATTAGCCAGCTATCGCCAAGTTGGCTAACATTTGGCGCTACTGTGGTAACCCTGCATTAATATTTTTCAACAATTACTCATTTCAATGAGGCGGTCCTACCGGAATAGTGAGGGACACACAGAGACTTGGATTTTATATAAATAGATTAGTCGTTTTCAAAAGCTTTCTTCTGTTTACTTTTCATGCTATCTTATGAAACAACATGATTGCTTGAATTAAACCTTACAAAATGTCAATTAAATTCCTTATAAGAAAAAAACATGAAAATATATTTTCCTGTATATTTTTACCGGTGACACCGCAAAAATGTATTTTTAAACTACGATCAATAATTTTTGTAATAACATGGAATAAAGTTTATATAAATGTCTCATAAGGAGCATCAGCGACATTAAGTGTTTAGGTATCATATTACACCAAATTCACCCAGCTGTAATCGAAAATTTTATACGTACATTTGACAATTACATATGACAAACAGGACATTTGATGATTACGTTATTAATTATGTATTAATACAACCACACATACACACAAATAGATACATACACATGTACATACACGTATATATATTATGAAAACCGTAAAACAATAACATTGCAATGTACCTACTAAAGCGGAACTGGCAATTTTACAATTTTATGTACTTTCCATATACAAAGTAACTTTCTGGAAATTAAAAGGATATATTTATTTATTTATATGTATATATATATATATATATTTAATTTATTAAAGTTAATTTATTATTTAATTTATTATTAATATTTATTAATTTTGCGATACGTTTTTAAATAAAATGAAAAATGGCCTTACAAAATGATGCGTCATCAAGAAAATATCTCTAAAATATGTTTAAACTAGCTTTTAAGATCAGCAGTGGAACTTAAAAATAACGACCAATGTTTTCTATAAAAATATTTGTTTACAATATTACCTTCTTAACTCTTACTCTGCAAAATTTAGTGCTTACGCCATGAGTTTCTATAAAATATAAAATCACACATCTTTTACGGAATAAAAACAAGATTTACTGTATTTTTTCAAAAGAGGATTAACCGGGCTTCACTCGTTTTTATAGAACTTATTTTACTAGAATATTTTTTTCTTTTCGTAATAAAATTATTCATTAATTTAGGAAGAAAAAAAAAAATTCCACAAAATCTTAAAATTATGTTAAATATGACATCTTATTGTCGGACGATTAATTTGGATTTGCGTGATTAAAAAATGTTAACTTTTTTAAGATAAAATTTACTGTGTAATTTTAGAAGTAACTTTTCATTTATGTATTTTACATTAAACAGAGAGAAGTAGAGTACAAGAAGTATTTTTTAATTTTCTAATTAAAACAATATCTAGATTAAAAGTTGTTATTGTCCAAAATATGGAGAAAATTATCAAGAAATGTTTCATTAAAAATAAAAGCAACTTATAATTATATTGTAAAAAATAGGACAAATTCATCTTCATCCAGGAAAATATAATATAAACATGAACAAAAATATGCAATAACCTCTTTCGTTTTATTCGTGATATCTAAGAGCGTTCTTTATCTTTAAAAACCGCAGAAACCAATAGGATTTCTTAAAGAATCATTTGTAAAAACTTTGTTACTTTTATCGACACGGATTCCCTAAAACATTTGTAAGTAGTTTTTACAGTGTATTAGTCAGTTTTCTCCTCCCGGAATATACGTTTTTCGGATGCTATGCATTCTCAAGTAAATATTTTCAAGTTCAACAAACATGTTTTATATACAGATATGATAAATTGAAATAATTGACTGTACCGTTAAAATTATTATTGTTTTATTATTATATTTTTATTTCCTGCACGAGTGTAATTACACAGCTAAAAATATTTTATTGATAACTGTTAGCATCCTAAAAACAGATATTCAGATTTGAAAAAACTAATTAATTCACTATCAAATATTCCAAAACGTTTCCGAAAATCAGTGTAAACAAAAGTTACTATGTTTTTATAAATGATTCTTTAATTCTCGAAAATATATTGATTTCTGCGGTTTCTTAAGATAAAGAACGCTTTTTGATATTATTACCAGATTCGAAACTAAACTAAAATCTGTAGCTCGACAACCCTGACGGATCTTGAACTGCAGTGTCCAATTTTTTTTTTCTTGATCATGGGCCTTAAATTTCTACAGACCATATGTCCCGGTCATGAGTTCAACCTAAAATGTATCTCCAAGTGTTGACTTCCCATGTAAGTTTGGTTCTTAATTAACGACACAGAAGGGATAAAAGATTAGTTATTTTTATAAATGCTTCCTTAAATCTTAAAAAAAAAAAAAACTAGTTTCTGAGTTTACCAAAGAAAATGAATGCTTTTCGGAATCATGATTAACTCGGAAAATGCTATCGTATATATCCATTCGTTGTTATATCATATTTTCTTATATTAAAGAGCATTTGTCTTTTCTACTGTGCACACACTTTAGACTATTTTATCGACTATAGTTTCACACAACAGAGTGATATTTTTCCAAATTATTTTTAAGACAAATATATCTTGTTCAGTGTCTTTTAAAGAGTTTTATTTTAATTAACTGTATTTCTATATCACGGGAAATATATTGGAAATATGAAAGCTTACGTAATATGTTTGCTAACCGATAGAAAAACGCTATTCTGATAACATAAAGAAAATATATACAGGATGTCCCTAAACTCATGGAACATACATTAGGGGGGTGATGGAACACAACTAGAGATGCACAAATCGCCATACAATCCATGGTAAGAAAAGCTTTTCTGGCGCGGTAATTACGACACACAACACAAGAAAGGAAGGACACGAACAGGGAGATAAAAACATACTTATTATAATTAGTGTTGCAAAAATGCCTGGACAATGCTGTAAAGTGCTGAGGTACTTGTTGCTACCATCGTGGAAGCTGATGCCGAACACTCCCGGTTTTTTTGAGAGCAATCGATCTTCCAAGAGCCGGAGATGCGCTTCCATGCATCACGGTCCGGGGTCGTAATTTCAAACACCTACTTTGATGACGATCGTTGTCTCTTTAATGTTATATATTTTTTTAACTTTTTTGCTTTACTACGGATATAAACATGTTTTCTCCTCTTATTCGTGTGCTGTCTTTCTTGTGTTGTGTGTCGTCACTACTGCGCCAGGTAAGCGTTTCCGACCATGAATTGTAGGGTGATTTGTACTTGTCTAGCTGTGCTCTATCACCCCCCTAACGTGTGTACCATGAGCTTAGGGACATCCTGTATATATATATATAGAGTGAAACCCCGATCTATCGTCCCCGCATCCATCGTTTTCCCGCATTGATCGTTTTATTTCTATGGTCCCTGCTCAAATTATATTTAAATAATGTTAACGACACCCGAATGCATCGTTCTTTAAAAAGTCGTTTTCCCGCATTCATTGTTGTAAAATTCTTCTCTCGGCGAAATTAAATTAAAGGTCAAGCAGATCCGTATGACATACAAACTGGAATTACTTCTCTTATCCTAAAATAATACATTTGTGCTGTTTTAGGGGGGGGGGGGGGACAGAGATTAACGCTGATATTGTGACATGTATGTAAGTGTAAATAACTGAATGCGGAATAGGTGTTTGGAGAATGGGTTATTTCTATTCCGTTTAAAGGGGAGGATGGATGCGTCCACTTCGGACAATTTTCACATTTCCTGGCTTATTGTGTTGTGTGCAGTGCACGCGTTTAATTTCAAGAATGAGAGTTTTTAATTTAATGCTTTCTTCGCTAAATTTTATGCATTCTGTGAATTTTAAGAATGATAAAACATATCCGAATCTTACAAAAAAGGCTTCACATCACAGATGAGGTGGAAAAGAATCCTGTTGAGGAAAAAAAATTAAAATCGCTAAATGTTTAGGTATAGCGCCGTCAACCCTGAATTCGGTAATTTCGAAAAAGAGAGAAATTAGAGAGGAGGCTGATAAGTATGGAGCTTCTGCAAAAAAGAGAAAAACTGGCAAATTTATCTACTTATAGTGAGTTGAAAATTTGTACGAGCAGGCTCGTGCGTCAAAAATTCCTGTGGATGGAAATAGTCTTCGAGAGAAGGCACTTAAAAAAGCTGCCTCATATGGCAGGAATACTTTTTCTGCATCAAATGGCTGGATTTCACGTTTTAAAATTCGCCATGGATTTATATTCAGAAAATTATGGGGCGAGAGTGCTGCAGAAGTAAATAATGATTCCATAGAAATGTGATTCGAAAAACTTCGAAGTTACTAGAAGGATACAAGGATTATGACATCTAAAATGCAGACGAAACAGATGTGTTTTATAAATGCTTACCAGGGAGAACGCTAGCATTCAAATTTAAAGGAGAGTCTTATCATGGTGGTAAACATTCCAAAGAAAGACTTACACAGTTCTACTATGCACAAATAAGGACGATTCTGATAAACGACTATCCCCTCGTTATTGATAAATCTGCTAGACCTAAATGCTTCAAAAATATAAAGAAACTGCCAGTAGACTACTATTTGAATGCAAAACATGGATAAACATTGATATTTTTACAAAATATTTTCATGACTTCATAGTAGATCAATCGGTGCTCATAAAAGGAAAATCATTCTACTTATTGACAATTCTTCAGCTCATTCACTAGATACGTCGTCTTTGAAATATATAAAAGTCAATTCTTCCCAACTAGTTGTATATCTGTCTTACAACTTCTTGATGCCAGGATAATCAAGTGTTTTAAGCAATTTTATAGGAGAAAGTTAGAGAAAAGGTTTTATGTTTCATAGAACAAGCGAAAGAGCCTACTCCAAAAATGGACCTTCTGCAGGCTATTCATTTTGTACTTTCAGCGTGCATGAAGTAACCTCTTCACCCATCCAGAACTGTTTTGTAAAATGAGGTTTTGTGCGAAGAATTGATGAAGAATGCTCAATAGAAGAGAAATAAACTAATTATGATGGTGACGATAATGCAGATGAAGAGTGGTTGAGTGTAGTAAAGGATGTATCTGGTGTGAAATTTAGCGATTATATTTCCATTGATCATGAGGTTACGACATGTGGTGTCCTAAGCATAGAAGAAATGTGTGATGATGCAAAAAATGAAACAATGGCGAAGAAGCACAGGATAATGTTCATGCCGGTGAAGCTGAGCCTACACCAGTGCCAAGTGTGTCTGATGCAATTAAGGAATTTGAAACTATACAAACTTTTATATATGCACATGAAATTACCTAAATGACCAGAAAAATGTTGCACATCTTGAAAATTTGTTGTTTAATTTAAAAAATGAACGAAAATCCCAGCATAAAATTACTGATTTTTTCAAAAATAAATATGAATTTTCTAAAACTTCGAATTATTTCTTTTACAGTTTGATAAGTAACAAATTAGTATTTATTGGTATAGTGTTATACATTGCATGCATTAGTAATGCATGCAGATTGACTTTTTCATGTTTTGACGTTAGCCCGCTTTCATCGTTTTCCCGCATTCATCGTTTGTTTTCACGCACCCCTTGAAAAACGATGGATCGAGGTTCTACCGTATATATATATATTTAAATGATGCGTCATCAAGAGAAAAAGAGAAACAAAATCTTTAAAATTTCTTAAATAGAAGAATAGTAAAGAAAAATCGGGCAATTTTATCTGTAAAATTATATTTTAAATATATTATCTTCTTAACTGTAAATCCGAAAAATGTTACTACTTACTCTAACAGCTTCTATAAACTAAAAAATCACACTATTTTATTTAAATATATTGAAATATATGTACATACATAAAATATAAGAACAATAATAATAATAATACATTTAATTACTCAGTTTTGGGAAACATAAGATAACAATAATAATAATTACCGTCTTTAGTCTGTAAAATCGAGAGTAAAATCTCTGTGACGCACCTTGTATCTGCGAGACACGTTACGTGTCCCAATAGTTAAGCTGATTTTTTCACGATTTCAAAACTCAGAAATTCCCATCTACAGTTAAAAAATTATCTTAATTATTTTTGCGCTGTCTTGCATATGATCTATAGATTTAAATATAGAGTATTTAGTATGCAAAATATTCCTTTTGTTAGGAAACACACAACACATATGTTGAAACAAAAGTTTAACAATTTATTAACCTTAAGATGGCGAAGAAAGAATCGCTACATCGCCTCCACACTCCTCGCCCCTTATATTAAATGTTGTCTGACATAAATTATAATTTACTATTCAACGCCTAGCTTTTAACCCTTTATGCTCAGACGGAACTGTTAAGTGCCATTAATGAAAATGCAATATACAATTTATTTAATTCGTATACTGATAAAAATATACGGTAGTTTTAATAAAAAATACTTTGCTGGATCAAATTCAGTAAGCTCAGCGAAACAGTCGAAGGTAAATATTTTTTATGGAGTTATTTTCTCAACCATTTACATGGATTTAGCTTTTCTTCAATTAAACAAAGTTTTGCGAAAACTTTACAACTAAAAAACACTTCTTAGTTACAGATATGATCCCAATACATTTATTTACATTGTTCTAGTAAGAATTATGAGGTTTCTATAACAGTATGTTTTATAAATTAATCTAATTATTCTTATAAAAATATGTATGATAATCACTTATAATAAAACAAACTAATCTAAAACATATAAAAGTTAGATTAACGTGCGTAACATTTTCAAAATCATTCTTGAGAGGAAAATTTTCGCAAAATTATTTAAAAATGAAAACTTGGTAAATAACGTCACGAGGCTTCATGTATTATGAAAATCAGTGCAAACATAAAATAAAATAAAATGTGATTAAATATTTGATGTGATAAAATATTTGTGACCGTGATTTAATTTCTACTATTGTTATTAAACATGCATAGTATATCTTTCCAAATTTTAGGTAACTCAAGAGACAATGAATGATTGCAAATATTCTCTTTGTGTAAAAATATCTCTATTGTTTGCCAGATAATAGCTGGTAAATAAATCCTTGACGGATATATTATTCTGCTATTTTTAAAGTCGATTTGTAAACGTTATTTTATGCATAATCTGGGCAAAGATGTGGTTCTCTTGTTGTATTTCATGTGTGCTAAATTTAAAAATATAGTATGCATGAAAATAGATAGATTAAATCAAACCAGTTATTATGAGTATATGAAATACCTTTCACCAAAGAGGATGGAGCAATGCAGTTTTATATAGGTATGACAAACACAAAACTTAAAACTAGAAACAAACAACATATAGAAGACATCGATGTTTTTAACTTTCTTATTTAAAAAGGTAATTAAACCTTTGAGTTCTATTTATTAATCCCTGGGGGAGACGATGTTTTATTTTTCATAGGAGAAGGATGATGTAGAAAATTGTTTATTTATTTATTTATTATTACAATAAAATATCAAATGTGACAAAATATAGGGTGTCCGAAAAGACTGGAAACGGTAGAATAACTCAAGAAATTCATATAAGATTGAAAAACGAAAAAAATACGTGTTAACTATTTTTTTTTAAAAAAGCTATTCTGTGATACCAAAGTTGAAACCCGATCCCGGCCACCTGGGGGGGGGGGGGGGGTCAGAGGCGTTCCAACTTTAAAATGTTAAATGATAATCCCCATTTTTATTTCAGATTTGGATTCTACGGGAAAAAATGCGCAACTTTTGCTTTTAACACTTTTTTTCGAATCTTTGTAGATGACGGTGTAATCCAGCAAAATGTGTCAGATAGATATTTTGTTTTCTCAACCATGTTTTGCAATCACGAAATGTGATAGTCCAAAGCTTTCGTCGCCAAAGTGGTCGCCTTAATTGGAACTGTGTTTGTTGAAATCTACCAATAATGGTTGTTTCGATGACAAATGTGCTTTATATGCTTTTGCCATGAAAATTAATAGAAATACATTAAATTAGATTTCTATTTGTGATTTTATTTTATCCATTCAATCCATTCTAATCAATTAACTTGCGATTTTCGATATTTTAATGTGTAAACATGACCCTCCTTTTCCGAACAGAAAAAAAAGATAATCTTCGTTGTTTTGTTGAGGTAGACGTGGATATTCTGGATTTCGATGGCTGCATTTCGAATAACATATAGGACAAAAAAAAAAGTACTTTGCTCCGCCCACACAAAACTTTTTGTGTGCGGGCGAACCAAATAATGGGGAAGTGGTGTAAATTTCAGGGGTGATGGGATTAGAAATTTAGAGCATTGATTAGTTACTGCAAACAGAAAATAACAAGTTGGTCATTTTTTTCAGTAATTTTAATAAATGTAATATTTTTTTTGTAAATTAATATATTTTTTCTATATAACATTTTCATCATAATTTTAAACAAAAGTAAATTTTGATATTTTAATTTTTTTTATTTAAAGAATAATTTAACGCTTTGACTCTGTCGGGATTTGTGATGCGTCGTCAAAAGGTGCATGTGGTATTTGTTTTGGGCACCATTAATAAATGAATAATAATATTTGACTTTTTTAATTAAAGGATTTTTTGGTATTTCACAAGTAAAGGGGACAGTTTAAAAAACCAAAATTGTATTCCAAATAAAATTTGTGTACGCGATGCGGTCTCGAAAGGGTTAAGGCAGTGGCGTAGCCAGGATTTCGTTTCGGGAAGGAGGTGTCCGAAAATTTACCTTCAGGTTATATATGTGGGATCCCATTTGCCAAATCCCTACAGCGCCAGCTTACAAATGCGCCGCCAGGAGTCGATATCACAACTCCACAGTAAATCTATAATAGTGATGCTGACAGCCGCAATGCATGCGCGCTACAATTAACTGTCGGACGACAAACACGCTGCGAGAGGTAAACTGAAGTGACAGAAAGAACTAAAATTCGATGTTTGTGCTGGAATGAGGAGGGAGACGGGAAAATGTAGTAAAAAGACGTATATTTCACCGACGATAAATTTCAAATTAAGATGCATTGGCATTTATGCGAGTGATGTCTTCATGTACATGTCCTGTAAATAAGTTTTTTTCAATATAGTTATTTTTAAGAGAAAGTCGTTATTATTTCGGTATGAGAACTGTATTTTATTGAGTAATTAAAGGGATAATTCCACAATTTTGGAGCCAGAAGTGGAACGAATGTTTTAATATTTTAACGTCGCTGCCCACAGATATGATGAGTACGATAAAATCGCTGATTGTGTAATAAAAAAATATATAGAATTCTGGATTCAAGTAGATATTGTGTTTAGTGGTGAGTATATTGTATATAATTCATATAATTCATTTTTTATTCCATGATGAAATTGATTGATATTCCAGAACTGGAACTTGCCAGTAAAAATGAAAAAACAAGTAAAATAAAGCTTTTGCACAAATTTCTTTTCGATGCTGAAGATGACAGATCAAATAGAAAAAGAATCAGAGAGTTTTCTGGTTTTGGTTATAAAACCGATAATTCCGAATTTAAAAGTAAAATAACAAAAAGTCAAGCGGATTTTTCTCTGAATGATTTAATTACAATTTGTTATGTACTTTGCACTTCGAATGAAGGATCTTTAGTTGATCTTACGACGCGATTAGTTACTTATTTATCGGATTTAAGCTTGCTACAAGCTAATGTTCAGAACGACAGTGATACATATTCGGAACACGATGTACCTTTTAGTAATAGTTCAGCAAGTAATGACACGGAATTATCAAATTCGGATAAAATCAAGTAATTTCCTGTTCAAAGTTTTGTGCCATCAACTATTAATTTTAGTGATATTGAAAATGGTGTACCTCCGTTTGATGGTAGTGCATTTCAGGATATAAATGTATGGTTGAATAACTTTGATGGTGTCACTATTATATTTAATCTAACGGAATTGCATAAATTCATTTTTGTAAAAAGATCCTTTAGAGGAAAAGCTAAATTGTTGGTTCAGACCGAATTGCATATAAATTCATATGAGAAATTGAAGCAACTTTTGATTGCTGAATTTAGCACTACTTATAATTCTGCGGAGTTACATCATTTGTTAAATAAACGAAAGTTACATGAAAACGAAAACCTTGAAGAGTATTTCTTAGTTATGAAGCAGTTAGATTCACGTGGTAATATTTAGGATTCCGCGTTCATGCAGTATGTTATAAATGGTATACCCTACCCTGTTTTTAGAAAATCAATATTGTACGGATGTCAATCGATTTTAGAATTCAAACAAAAATTAAAAGTCTATGAAAAGTTACGGTCGGAGTATGAAAATGCAAAATCTGATAAACATGAAAGAGCTAAGCCTAAAATTAAATCCGAAGTTGAAGTTAAGAACAGATTTAAACCTGTAAAGTCAAATATACGCTGTTATAATTGTGGCGGGAATAATAATAAAAGCATTAACTTCGTTAGTAAAGATAAGGGGCCCCTTTGTTTCCCTTGTAACATGGTCACAAATCATTTCAGTGTAACAAATCGAGAGATACAAATGTTAAAAATGCTCAGCCACAAGTTAACAATGTTACATCCCAATAATTAATTCTAAAACAGGTAAAGCTTTATTCTTTACATTTAAACTCCTTGATAGATACTGGTAGTCAAAAGACTCTGTTAAAGAAAAGTGTTTATGATAATTTGAAGAACTTTGTGGAATTAAAACCTACGGGTATCACTTTGACCGGCTTAGGGAAAACCTCAATTAAGCCAGAAGGTTATTTCTATTCAGAAATTGAAGTTGATAATTCGAAATTTAAAAGTTGACATTTTTATCGTTAATGACAGTTACATTAATTTCGATTTAATTATTGGCACTGATGTTATTCATCAAGGTACATTAACTATGTCTGCGAATGAAGTGAAATTGTTCAAAACGGAAGTTCAGTCTAATGACTGCTTAGTTAACATTGTAAATGTTCTAGATGAGCCAAAATTTGATTTAAGTCACACTGCTGACAAAAATTTACGTTCGGAATTATCCTCTTTAATTGAGAATTGCGTGCCAATTAAAACTAAAACTGTAGATGTTAAAATGAAAATAAATTTAACTGATGAAATCCCAGTTTGTTCTTCAACTCGAAGATTACCACTATGTGAGAAAAAAATACTTGAAGTCCAAATTGAGGAGTGGCTAGCTCAGGGAATCATTCGGAAGAGTTCTTCTAATTTTTCGTCGCCGGTTGTGTTGGTTAAGAAAAAAGATAATACAATAAGACTTTGTATTGATTACAGAAGTCTTAACAAGAAGACAGTGCGTGAGCATTTTCCATTACCAGTAATAGATGATGTTATAGATCAATTACAGTCTGCTGAGGTATTTACAATCATAGATTTAAAAAAACGATTTTTTTCATGTTGAGGTTGAAGAAGGCTCACAGAAATACACCTCTTTCGTCACTCATGAAGGACAGTACGAATTTTTAACGTGTCCATTCGGGCTGTCCAATAACCCTAGTGTTTTTCAAAATTATATTTATAACGTATTTCGAAACCTATTAAAAGATCACAGTGTAGTCATTTATATGGATGACATAATAATACCGGCAAAAACGAAACTGAAGTTCTAGAAAATATAAAACTTGTTCTTGAAACTGCATCGGAATACCGGTTGGAATTAAATCTTAAAAAATGCAACTTTTTGAAGAGTGAGATTGATTTTTTGGGGTATAGAATAATAAATGGTAAATTGTGTCCCTCCCCACTGAAAACAAAAGCAATAATAGATTTAAGAACAAAAAATCTTCTTAAAACACCATAAAAAATTTTGTAAATACGCTAGGCCTTTCAAAAGATCTGAGTCTTTCTTCGTCAGGCGCAAAAAGACGTCCTTCTACTATGAAAGCAGAGGCAAGACGACCGTTTTGCCTCTGCTTTCATAGTAGAAGGACGTCTTTTTGCGCCTGACGAAGAAAGACTCAGATCTTTTGAAAGGCCTAGCGTATTTACAAAATTTTTTTATGGTGTTTTAAGAAGATTTTTTGTTCTTAGGCATTCACACCAGTTTTAACTTATTTTCTTTAATAATAGATTTACAATAATAGATACCTTTGAAGTATACCTTCTAAGACGAACGCCTCTCTAAAGCGGAAATTTTCGTAGGTTCTTTGTGATTCCATTTTAGCTGTTTTTATTGCTGTATCCATCATTCAGTAAATCAGTTCATCCTTCGGGAAGGGGGGAGGGGTACGGACCCCCTGGACCCCCCCCCGGCTACGCCACTGGGTTTAGGTGTCATGATTATTTTCTGGGTAGATGACGTTTTAATTTTCATACAGAAAGATAACGTAGAAAATTGTTTATTTATTTATTTATTATTACAATTAAATAACAAATATGACAAAAAATATAAACTAAAACATAATTGGCAGAACAAATTAAAAACAGATCAGTTTATTTCCTACTTTTTTTTAAGACCGAAAAGAGCATTTATTAATATATTTCATTGAGTTAGTTCTACGTTCAATGTTAAATTTTTGTAACAAATAAGTTAAACCAAACGAACAATTAAAAATAAATCAAACAATACGATACATAAAACACATTAAAAACTAAGGTTCCGTTAAAAAGAAATCTAAATAAATTTTAGACTTTTTTTTTCATTTTTAAGTTGCAAATATAAGTATTGCAGATTTTGTATTATGCTTATGATGAGTGTGTACAAGAAGATAAGGCACATGTAAAATACAAAAAACATTTTTAAAAATCAAAGATTTATTTCGATTTAATTTGAAGGGAACCGAATTTTTTTAGGGTATTTAAATTATCAAAATATTTGAATTTTGCTTTTATTTTTTAATGTTAATTTGATTTAACCCTTACTGGCGCGGAGTAATTCTGTTTATCTCTTCGGGGACGAGCGACTGGTATACGTGCCGCGTAAGCTGCTCAAAATCCGTGATTATTCTGACGAGTAAATTTTTATTGTAAATTTTGCCTTATTTAATCCGAACATTTTCTCGATTTAATTAGGCAAAAATTTCTGTTTTGAAAAACCGGTGATAAAAGACTAAAAATTCTGTAAAAGACGCTCGTCCCGAAGGGGTTATAAACTGATGAAATGATAGACTGACATCAGAATTTATAAACGAGTTTATCAGAAAGTACAAACTTGCTTATTTTCAAGTACGTTATAAATGGAAATTTTTAATTAAATATTTTGGGTGAATGTCAAATAAAAAATTAGGTGTCCTTTTTTAAGGACACTGCCCGCAAAAGGGCTAACTTATTTGTTACAAAAATTTAACACTAAACGTAGAACTAACTGAATGAAATATATGAATAAATGTATATTCCAGAGCTTAAAAAATGTAAAAAATAAAGTGATTTGTTTTTAATTTGTTCTGCAAATAACGTTTTTGTTTATATATTTTTTCACATTTGTTATATCATTGTAATAACTAATAAATAAATAAACAATTTTCTACATTATCCTTCCTCTATGAAAATTAAAAAGTCTTCTCCCCCAGGAAATAATCAAAAGAGCTTAAAGAGTTAAATTTTATTTTAAAATCAAAAGTCTAAAAGATAAAAAAAATTTCAATTGTTTAAAATTAATAAATTTAAAATTACGAAAAAAATGTTAAAATGGAAAAATATATTAATTTACAAAAAATTATTACATTTATTAGAGTTTTTTAATGTTTTCTGTCCTACTTGCTAGTCAGTAGTAGCAGTAATTAATCAATCATCAAAACCTATAATCCCCCCCCCACACACACACACCACCTGAAATTCACGCTACTTATCATCCTTTGCTCAGCCAGCACAAAAATATTCTATATGTTTTTATTGTCCTATATGTTATTTGTTCTATAGTAATAATAATAATAATAATAAAAACTCATACACTACACACCCATCCGGCCCCGAATTAAGTGACTTTTTTTAACAGTAGAAGACATCAATACGCAGAATATCAACACATCCCGCCCCCAAATAATGAAGACTATCATTTTATTTTTCGGGAGAGAGGTTCATATTTACTCGTTAAACTATCAAAATACGTGGTTTATTATTTAAAAATGATCGACTGGATGAAAAGAAATGCAAATAGAAAACTAATTTAATATATTTTTATTAATTTCATTGAAAAAAAACATATAAAGCGCCATCCAAACAATCTTCACTGATAGTTTTCGAGAAACACTATTCCCGCAAAAGACGGCAACTTTGACGTCAAAAGTTCTGGCCAATCTGATTTCGAGATGTCACAACCTGATTGGGAAAACCGAAATATGTATGTGTCTTATTTGTTCGATAACACCGTTATCAACGAGGATCCGAAAAAAAAATGTTAATTACAAAAGTAACGCATTTTTGTCCTTAAAATCCGAATCTGCAATAAAAAAATAGGGGTTATTATTCAATATAAGAAAGTTGGGCACCCTCTGAGCCCCGGGGGGTCGGTTGCGGGGGTCGAATTTGGCATCACTGAGAAGCTTTTTTAAAAATATTTACCACGTATTTTTTCGTGTTTTCAGTCTGATATGTATTTCTCGAGTTATTCGACAGTTTCCAAACTTTTCGGACACCCTTAGTCCAGTCAAATTAGAGTTTGAAGTGGAAAATTCTGGTGTAATTGTTTTTTGTGTCTGACTTTATGTCTTCGGAGGTTCTGAACACGAATCTGAAGTTGTCCAACAAAATTTCTCTCGGCAAATATGAAAAATCGTGAAAAAATCACTAAAAATCGCAGATTTTGGGGGGTTTTGGCTTATAACTTGCATAGTAAGCTTTTTACTCAAAAGGACCCTATATTAAAATACAGACTATAAAATTACCTACAATTCATATCTTTATCATTTAATTGTACGATATATGGCTTCCGTAGAAAAATCGGCGAAAACCAGTAATTTTGGAAAATTGAAAAAAAGATATTCTTTTACACCCATTCCGTTCATAACACTAAAATTAAGCATTTCACTGGAAACATTTGCTAACGTACTCACTTTTCATTAGGTTATATATTATTATGATGTAGGTATTCAATGTGACTCGAAAATCCGGCAACTTAAAAAATCCGGCATCAAAGTCATCTCCCTCCTCCCTTTTTTTTTCACTTCCAACTTACGGGAAAAGTAAAAATAGCAGTTATTTTCGAATTAAAAAACGATGTATTAGCTGACAGCGATATCGCTGACGTTGTGCAAAATAGAGCGCTCGATAAAACTGGTGGCAGTTCAGAGGGACGAGGACGAGGACTTGGCAGAAGATAAGGTCTCGCCGAATACATGTATACATTTGACCGAAAAATTAACGTCATCTTCAAAGAAACAAGACTGTATTTCCGAAATTGATACAATTTATGTGCAAGTAATTTTTTGGGGACGCTGAATAATTATGAGGAAAACAATGATAAATGCAGGAAGTAGTCAGCTACCTCTATATTGAAAACATACAAAATGTATCATTAGACGTCTGTACAGATATGTGAAACGTTAACGTTATGTTTTATAGATTCAACAAAAGGATAAAAAGTGATTAATGCGGTTAGTGTTTAATGTTCTACAGTATAATAAAATAGGTAGCTAATTATATTTTTTATAAACACTTATTATTAAATGATTATTGACTTGAAATGACACTCATTAGTCAAACCGAACCCTCTTGGTCAAAAGTTGCATGATTTTAGGCATACTTTCCAATTATTCTGCACCTAAAAAATAATTAAATATAATATTTATTTAGGCACCTGGACGCGAAAGAGCCGTTTTCGTCCCGAAGGAGAAGATTGATGCCACAGCCGTAGGCAAAGGCTGAAACATACAAGGGTTGAAGCTTAAGCTCCTGAGCAGCTCTGGTGCACATAGTATTTTAAAAAATGGTGGAACTAATTGTAATTAATTAAGTAAGCTATTCATGCAACATTTTATCATAACAGGCTTTTTGCATTTTTCTTTTGTTACCCCTCTTTTACAACTCAAGTCATGAACAGGTTACTTTTGAACCTCAATTTAGGAAACATATTAGCCTATTATATTATGAACCACTGTTTAGAAAAATAATTTAGGATTTATTTCTAATTGTTTGAAAATTGAGTAGCATACCACTATATTAAAATAAATATTTTGATCACAAAAATAAAAAAGGTAGTGAAAAAGTAAAGGTGAAATAGAATTATTTATGCATATTTACCTTCAAGTACTTCAAGGAATTCCAGATCATCCTCGTTTTCCTCGATTTTAGTAAGAGGCATGTTATGACAACTGCTTTCGCAGTTCACACACATATTGGAGCGTTTGAGGCCTGCTTTTTTGCATCCATAGTTTTTCTGGCAGGTCTTCTTGCATTTGCATAAAATAAGTTTCAAAACGCCTTGAGGTGCTGATGGCTTTTGCTTGGTTACTGGCTCCAGACCATCTTTCCTTTTCTTCTAACCCCATTGTTCAGAATATTTTTCATTCCCAAGCCATTATTGAACTTGAAAATATACCTTAAATGAATGTTGCTGACCTGCAGTCTCAGTCGGAGGTAAGGGCGCCAAATGGATTGATGTCTTGTATGCAGACTTAAGGTAACAAAAATACCTCAATTTGTTTAATGATGTGGCTTCATTGTCAGTAAATTCATACACTGAGACAAACGATTGCCAGCATCAGTAACTGCGTCAGCATCTGCCATAGGGTCTTTAAAAACCTCAATGGTATTAGTTAATGCAGGGTTTTTCTTAAGAGTCTGAAAAAAATCTCATCTTTCCTTTAAAAATCTCATCTTTCCTACTTTGAGCAAGGCTGAAGTAGTATCACAGCCTCCCATGGCATGTAAAAATAATATGTTGTTAGCAATTGATTGATCAAGTTTGCAATCAGAAGAAAAAATGAGTGGTGAAACTGTCCCTTTGCCTGGCTTTAGAAAGTATACATTTGAATGTACACCCCTACAGCGACAAATCATGATAACTAGCAAATCGACGTCATCACCCACAATAACTATAGAGTTATGTTGTAGTGCAAGGTCCCTTGCTGTGGTGACAATAAATATGTCCATCCGCATCCTCTCGTGCCTGTTTTGTATAAATGTCAGTTACTGCAAATTTGTAATTGATTTTTCAAAATTACAGACTTCTGTAAAAAAATATATCAAAAGTACTTACGATTTTCTCAATAGTGACATTTATTCGTAATTTAATACATACCCAAATGATACTGACGTGAGAAAAAGAGAAAATTGAATGTTTAAAAACTTACTTTAGTTGATATTTTATATGTTAAAAAGAAATCTGATAAGTAGTGCAGTCGTTTCTTCTCATGTAATTTCTCAAGCATCAATGTCAAGTAACTATCTTCTTTCTTGGATTTTATACAAATGACGAACATAGATTTCGGAAATACAATCTTGTTTCTTTGAAGGTGACGTTAATTTTCCGGTCAAATTTATGCATTTTTTCGGTGAAAACTTATCTTCTGCTAGGTCCTCGTCCTCGTTCCTCTGAGCTGCTACCAGTGTTATCGAAGATACTATTTAGCACAGCGTGAGCGATCTCACTGTCAGCTAATGCATCGTTTTACCTCGGTTTTGAATTCGATAATAATTGCTATTATTGCTCTTCTCGTAAGTTGGAAGTGAAAAAAAGGGAAGATTTTTTAAGTTGCGGATCTCTGAATGCCGAATTTTCGAGGTCGCACTGTATACCTACATTACAATAATATATAACCTAATAATAAGGGAGTAAGTCAGAAAATGTTTAGAGTGAAATGCTTACTTTTAGTGTTACAGACGGAAAGGGTAAGAATATCTTTTTTGCGATTTTCCAAAATTACTGGTTTTCGCCGATTTTTTAATGCCTCTACGGAAGCCATATGTCGGAGAATAAAAAAGATAAGAACATGAATTGTAGGTAATTTTCTTGTCTGTATTTTTATATAAGGTAACTTTTAGCGTAAAAAGCTTACTTTGCAAGTTGTAAGCCAAAAACCAAAAAAATCTGCGATTTTTAGTGGTTTTTTCGCGATTTTTCACATTTGCCGAGAGAAATTTTGTTGGACAACTTCAGATTCCTGTTCAGCACCACCGAAAACATAAAGTAAGACACTAAAAACAATTACACCAGAATTTTCTACTTTAAGCCCCTTTTTTAATCTAATTTGACTGGACTACCTGTGTATGTTTGCAATTAAAATAATAATATGCAGGATTCACTTTTTTAAACATTATAAATATATTTTTATATTCTGTTAAATTGAATGTAGTTTCTACACAGCTTTTTTAAAAAATCATTTAACACACATATATATATATATACCTTATTTATTGCCTGTTTAGAATATTTTTATAAAACTATATTTCTACTCATCACCTGAACATTTACAGTTTTTTCTCAGAAGAGGTACTGCTGACATCCAAGTATTCTAATATAGTGAGATTATTACGTTCTTTAACAGCAGTTAATTAACTTGAGATTGTTTGATAGATGTCTCTACAATCGGGAAGTACATTACCGTTCAATATCTAATTATGTAATGTGTTGTCTGATATTATAGGCGTATATAGGTACTTTAAACATACACATTTTCGTCACATATTTCTAAGATTAGAATTAATATTTTACACTGGCTATATATATTACTGTGAAATTAAATCGACAATTATTTCATACATATATATGATAAAAAATATTTCCTATTAATTTGCAAGTAGATTACATCTAAAACTTACGATTTTTTTTTGTCGGAAGATGAAATGTTGAGGGGTCTCAGGACTCTAAAGCTTCGAATTTTTCGAAATTTTAATTTTTTTTTTAGATGTTAAACTCCTATCTTTTCTGAACATTTTGATATAATTGTTTTCATGAAATTCCCATTAGAACAGAAGATATGGCTTTTAGAATTATACTTGCTTAAAAGCTGAAGCGGCGTTTCGTAAACTTTGAAGTCATTTTTCTCCAAATGACGTTTTTTGCATAACGGGTATGATGTTTCAAAAATTTCTGAATATTTTTTTTCATGAAATTTTTAAAACATATTTTTCATGTTAGTTTGTATAAACTGAATCTATTTATTTTTTATTGTTCAAAAAATATTTTTTATGTGATTATGCAGTTGAAATTTTCTAAATTTTGCATTAGCTAAATACAACTTTGTATTAAAAACATAAAAATTCTTTAAATACAAATTATTCAGGGTAATTATTATAATCTGAAGTATAAGTATATCTGAAGTATATCTGTTATGCCAATTTTCTGCATGTAAAAAGTCTGACAGATTACAGTCCCCTGTAAATGATACTTACGCATGTTGCAATTTTTTAAATACATGAAATGAAAGAATGTACATATATCTTTCTTCCCAATAAAAATTGTGTTTTAAATCATCTACATTTTAAGATATTAAATATTGAAAATAGTCTTTTTTTTTTCATTTTTTCCATTTTTATGAGTCATGAGACCTCTTAAATAAACATCATATATTTTTATATGATTGTCCAGTGATTCTCTATATTATGTCGTAGTTGAGTTATATCTGCTTTACATTTTTTATAATTAAAAAATAAAAATTATGCTGTTGATTATAAATATATTATTATTTTTTAAATTAATATAATTTCTTTGTGCGTACTTGTATTAATATAATTTCTTTGTGCGTATATGTGCGTACTTAACATAAACAAAATTGGTAAATATGTTTTGTTCTAATGGTGTTTCTTAACAATTTCAATGCATTCAAATTTACATTATTTATCAGACTAACTTTAAAGGGAGATATGCTTCTTATGGATATAATGAGATTAGATTTTGTCTGTGCTGAAATAAATGCATTTTTTTTTATGCAATTCCCATTTTCGTCTATATTTTTAAAATATTAACTGTGTTTATTTCACCGATTACACAACTATTTTGGCCATATATAAAGGCTTTAACGTAGATAGAGGTAATGTGCATTTGTGACATCAAAATAAATTTAAATAAATAAAAATAAGAACGGCTAATCAGTGTAAATGTTACGGCCAAAACCCGGAGCTTGACCAATAAGCGAATTGGCCGAGATTCCTGGCCAAAACCCGAAATACATGAAATGGCCGAGATTGCTGGCCAAAACCCGAAATATATGAAATGGCCGAGATTACTGGCCAAAACCGGAAATACATGAAATGAACAGAATATTTCGGGTTTTGGCCGGCTAATTCGTGACCTGGTCGGGAAGCCTTGGCCAATATACGATGTGTTCAGCAATGTGTATCCACAGCCGGTAATGTATTTCTTTCAGCTTTCATGCAGCCCTGCATATGATCTACAAACCTGGTAATACACTACAAATAAATTAAATTTTAAAAGTCTATCACAGCTGAAAACGCACATCAAGCAATAATGGCTCTTAGCCAAAACAATAACGACTATTTATTGAGCTATTATTTGAGCGACTTTTTTAAATAAACAAAAAATTCTATCAAGTCAATAATGTATAGAAAACATGTTGTAGAGCATAATAGTAATGTATAACAGTTTGATTATGTTTGAAGTAGTGTAACGTCAATAAAATGCCCTATACACGATTTTTTCACATATACCTTAATTATTTATCGGAAATTTTTTGAGCGTCCCTATAAACGAACTATAATGACAATTTAATCAATGTTCTAAAAAAAGAAAAAAAAAATGTTCCTACATGTGTAAGGCATGTGAATTTTTATTATGTTCGAAATAGAGGGATATCATTTAAGTGCACTAAAAATGATATTTCACCATTCACTGCGATTTAACGAAATACTTTTGAGTGTCTCTGTAAACAAACTATAATTGCTACTTATTTCATACACTTTAGATAACAGTTTGTTATCCATCTTAATAATCCATACAAATTTTATTATAATTGAGATAATGTAACAACATTAAAATACATCGGAAAAACTTTTCTCATTGGTGATATTGTAACGAAATACTTTTGTGTGTCGGTGTAAATTAACCAAAAATAGTACACACTTCCCTTTCAATACTGAAATTAATTTATAAACCTAAATAATATAACAATTACAAGTCCGTCCGAGTCTTTACTCGAGTAAAAGCACGGGCAGGCAGACGGCCAGACAAATTGAATTCATAAATTCTTTCAACTATGTTAGAAAGTGATAAAAAGTAAAAATTGATTTCTTGGATATACCCATTGGAAACTTGGATATACCCATTTCGCGAACTGGCCGATGGCGTATGGTCCCTTCGCGAACCGGCCGATCGCATCTGGCCAATTCGGGAAATGGCCAGTCAGTTTAAAGCGTTATTGGCCAGTTCGCGAATTGGCCAACCAGTTCGGGTTTTGGCCTATTCCAGTTTTTGGCAGTAAGATATACACTAATTAGCCGTTCTTATTTTTATTTATTGTAACACAGTGTAATGAGTCCTTTTAGTAATAAACTTATTTAATTAGATGACATATTTTCTACCGGCATTGAGAAATATAAGATCGTTTGATCAGAATATGTCCAATCGGAACGTGCATTAGTGTTCAATAACTAATTACGTCTAGCGTTGTCAGATATCACTGCTTCAGTGATCTGTAGAAGGCGAATTACTTCTGTTTAAAGATGAGAGCATTGTAAGATTATTAGTAAAGTCATATTATGTATCTTTGGATATATGTAAATACTAAGATAAAATATTCTTTGAAATATTTAGACATGTAATGAAAAAATATACATATTTAAGATGGATGTGCAAGTAAATGGCTTTTATAAACTTAAATTTTTTGACTCAGAACACGGGGTTCAAAGTGAAATTAACTTGAGATTTTGCATTCGATAATTTCAGAATATCTATGAACGATAAGTGTCATACATTTTATATACATTTATTTTATTTTACATTGTATGTATTTAATTATCTTATAAAATGATGTTAAATATAAATGATAAGTTTAACATATGCAATTACTTTAAAAAATATTATAAAGAAACAAAATGTTTACTTCGAATATCTGAAGTTTATCAAAGCATTTAAGACTTCAAATACTGAATATACTTTTATCTTAAAATATAAAACGACCTTATTTTTATAAGTACTAGTATAAAAGACATAATCTTATGTTAATTCATGCAACATTTTCGCTGTTTAAATAATTACTTCTTACATAAATTACATTTAAATTCGATATTCTAGAACAATGTGTCTCAACGGGTGTGCGGCCTGGTATACAATCTACTGCCTGATTCGCTAACCACTACATCACGCCTTTTTGACGTCGTCATTAACGTTTTAGAGCTGATCGCCAATGTGTTTCTTTAAATGTAGGACTAAGTTCTAGTCATTTGACGCTAGGTCAAGTTTAAAACCACAATCGCATTGCATCGTATGGTTAATAAAAACTTCATTCAAATATTTTTTCAGTTGTATTACTTTGATAATAGTGCGATGTTATATAAATACTATATTAACTGAAACGCTTGTGGTTCTGTCGCTTAAAAAGACTCTTTACTGACTTTTACACGCTAACATCCGTCCTTTATTCTTTTTTTTTTTTTTTTTTTGGAAATACATTAAAAACAAAAAAGCCTAGTATAGTTCGGAAAGACGTTTAAAAATGAGACGTGCTTTTATAAAACACTCATTTTTTAATATAAAACACATACCGAAAAAAATACAAAATTTATTAGGTATAGAATTATAGTAAAACTAACGTAGTAACCTGCTCAACAATTACTGGTGTCAAAATCAAGTAATCATGCTGACTTCAATAACGGCATGGAAAATACCATAATCTAAATTCCTTCGACGCATATTAACCCTAGATCTACCGGGAATTTTATTCAAGTTTTAATAAAACGTTCTACACCAGAATTTTTATTTAAAACTATTTAACTTATTTATTTACCTTATTTTTGTCTGGTTTATATACTTAGTTTATTTTAAAGAAATTTCTGGTTTGAATGAATATTTTGTATGTACCTGTCGGGTCCAATGGACCCGTCTGGTAGACGGAGGGTTAAATACGTTAAAATATCGCTAATGTAACAGCATTCTCATATAAATTCTAAAACTCATACATTAATATTGACACTGTCTGGAAGTAATTTTCTTTACACGTTTATTACCTTGAAAAGAAGATTAATATAAAATTAAAGAAGAGAAAGAAATGTTTATAATAAGACCTTTTATAAGTATAGTTAACTATTTCCGGCCAGGTTAAGATATAACGCAAAATAAATTGTGTTCAATCTGCATAACCTAATTTAAAATAGGAGTATGGCTCCGATAAAAAGATAATATTAAAAAAAGGCCAATTTAATGCTTTAGTCCCATAATATCAACTGGTTTCTATTTTTTAACATTCTAAATAAAAGGTTTTTTATAGGTAAGTATAAAAACGCGACGTAGTTGTAAAGAGTTTGCCATAAAATTTTCTGGATAATTTTATTTCCACATACAGGTTCCGCAAAGGCGTAAAATAACAGTTAGACGAAGGAAATTAAAGTTTATAATGTATGTACATCAGTATTCGGCTACTTATATACCAGAAGCACAATAAATGATTACTAACGGAACAAAATACCTTCATATTTATTTTATATTGACTGATGATTGATGAACGTTTTTTTCAGGAATTACCCATTTAAATATTCAAATTTGAACCATTTTATTTGATAAAAAAGATATATATACCTCTTTGTAATCGACTACTCTGGGTGGCAGATTATTGGGTGGGGAAATAAATCTTAGTGCTACCAAAAAGTTGTCGCAAAAAGTTTTACAGACAAAGAAAAAATCGGCACAATGGCTTATAAATCAGGCCATAAAAATACAGTAAATCCTATGAAAATGATACCTGTCTAAGGCTACATCGCATGTTAAACCTTAAAACTGTATGAAGCCTACGGTATTAATGCCAATACAACATACACTATATGGCCATTAATGACCGGCAACTTTAAATTTTAGACATTTTGTCGAATATTTAGAAATATACTTGACAGGTTCTTCTGAAATTTCAGGATTAAAAAGAACAGATATAACTTCAAACTCAGCAATGTCGATTTGTTAATGGGGGCAATTAGGAGGCCAACAAAAAATCAAAGAATAAAGATAATTCTTGGGATCACCCTGTAAAATAAAGTGCACGAAATGATCTACTGCTACCGAATATAAATAAACAGACATTGTGCAATATGTGCATTCTTTTGTATAAGAATAGCACGTATATTAATAGAGATATAGCGATTTATTTAAAAAAATTAAAAAAATTCTTGCAAGTTTTTTTGCTTATAACATGCAGGGTTTTCAACCAAATTTAACGCCGGTTTAAAAAAAATTGACAAAATATAGTATAAACAATATAGTGCAATTGGAATATAAATATATTAAATATTTTAGGAAATATGAGCAGTTGTATGAAATAATTTTTATCTGCGCATGCGCGAACAATAACAAGGATCATTTTACATAATTTAATAGTCAACTCTATGGAGCAACTTACTAAAAGAATGTAGTCAAATATCGTAAAAATTCAGAAAGATATCGGCGTTAAAGTGAGCAAATTTTTAGTTGTTCTCTAAAAGGAGCTGAATAATAAGGGTTTTACACAAATTGTCATTTTTTATTAACCGACTTTCAGAAAAAAAAAATAGTATTTAGTAAGTATCAACGAGTGGATTTGGAAAAAATTCTTCGATTTCGATACTTCTTTTGATCACTGTATAGGCTCATTCTGGTGGTTATCAAGAAGAACTAAAGCATCAATAAAAAATGAAAATTACTAAAAATTAAAAATTAAAAATGACAAATTGTGGAAAATCCCTTATCATTCAGCTGCTTTTAGAGAACAACTACAAATTTGCTCAATCTAATGCCGATATCTTTCTGAATTTTTGCGATATTTGACTAGATTTTTTTAATAAGTTGCTCCACAGAGTTGGCTATTAAATTATGTAAAATGATCCTTGTTATCGTTCACGCATGCGCGGATAAAAATTATTTCATACAACTGCTCATATTTTCTAAAATATTCTATATATTTATATTCCAATTGCACTATATTGTTTCTACCTTATTTTGTCAATTTTTCTGAAGCCGGGGTTAAATTTGGTTGAAAACCCTGCATGTTATAAGCAAAAAACATGCCAGAATTTTTTAGTTTTTTTAAATAAATCGCTATATCTCTATTAATATACATGCTATTCTTACACAAAAGAATACACATATTGCACAATGTTTATTTACACCGGGTAGCGATAGATCATTTCGTGCATTTTATTTTGCAGGGTGATCTCAAGAATTATTAATTTTCGTTGATTTTTTGTTGGCCCCCTTATTGGCCCCCTTATCAAATCGACATTGCTAAATATGAGGTCATACCTGTTCTTTTCAATCCTGAAATTCCTGAAGAATCTGTCTAGTATATTTAAAGTAGTCTAGTATATTACGCTCTAAAAAAGGTCTTTAAAAGCTTTCTAAATTACCTTTCTGTGGAATATTAGGAAATAATAAACCGATTTCAAAATTAATGTTGGCAAATTAATGGTGACAGTTCCTATTTCAACATAGCCCTTTATGTTGGGAGAGGTGGTAGGACTTGGAATTTGTCATAATGGTTAATTTTAAGACGTAATAAGATGGGTTCTAAAAAATTCAAAGCTTCAAATGAATACTGAAATAAGCGTATTATTTGAGCATAAAAGTTTCAAAATATTTTCTAAATTATCATTTATTAAAACATAAACGTATTATTTGAGCATAAAAGTTTCAAAATATTTTCTAAATTATCATTTATTTAGTTTCATTTCTTTTATTAATTTAAATCTAATTTCTGCATAATGCAGTGTAATAATGAAGTTTAGTCAAAGTATTTTTTAAATAGAAATTTTTGAATTATTCCTAAAAGTATAATATCTTTTAACAAAAATTAGACATATAAATATCACTTGTAGTCCAGGCAATAGAGACCGTATAGGGACTCTACCTAGCAAAATTAATGGTAGTAAAGGAAATCGGCTTTCTAGATGTTTTTGGGGTCGCTGAATCCGAATTTGTAACTTCACACCAAAATTTCCCCCGGCAACCCCCCCAAATTTTGGTAAAAAAAAAAAAAAAAAAAAAAAAAAAAAAAACCAAAAAGTTTTTATTAAAAAATTCCATTTTTTTATTATTTTAGGTAAAAAGTAGCGAGAAATTCAGAAAGTAGACAAAAATTGCAACAAATTAGATATATGACATTATGACTTAGGATGAAGGGGAAAGGGGGATCTGCCTCGGAACATGAGCCGCAGTGCTGCGTGGACTAAGTTGCGCAATTCCACTTAACCACTCACACGTTTACATTAGCCCTCCCATCTTCCCTCCAAACTTTCTCTATAAGGATTACTTTAAGTTTTTTGTGTCGCTGAATCCGAATTTTTAATTTACCCCTAAATTTCCCCCCAAACTCCCCCCCCCCCCCAAATAGTTGTTTTTAACTTAAATTTCTTATTGTTTTAGGGAAAAAGCATTACGAAATTCAGAAACTAGACAAAATTTGCAACAAATAGGATATATGACATTATGACGTAGGATAAACGGGTAGAGAGAGCTGCCTCGGAACATTCCCCGCGGGCTTTTCTCAAAAACCAAATTTTTTCAAAAAATCAATTTTTTGGCGGATTGCCAGATGAAATTTTGGTGGGAAGTTACAAATTCGGATTCAGTGACCCCCCAAAAAAAATAAAGTGAGTCGAAATCCAGAACTAGTATTAATTTTGACAGTTAAAATCCCCTATAGCCTGGACTTCATAATTTAGTGCACGTAGCGCCGCAGTGCATGTTCAGAGGCAGACCTCACCCTATCCGTTCATCCTAATTCATAATGTCATATATCCTATTTGTTGCAAATTTTCTCTAGTTTCTGAATTTCGTAATGCTTTTCCCCTAAAACAATAAGAAATTTAAGTTAAAAACAAGTATATGAGAGGGTATCGGGGGGGGGGGGGGGGGGAGTTAAAAATTCGGACCCAAGTGACCCAAAATTCAGCGACCCAAAAATCCTAAAGTAAACCTTATAGAGAAAGTTCGGAGGGGAGATGGGAGTACGAATGTAAAGGTGTGAGTGGTTAAGTGAAATTGCGCAACTTAGTTTACGCAGCACCGCGCGCTTGTTCCGAGGCAGATCCCCCTTTCCCTTCATCCTAAGTCATAATGTCATATATCTAATTTGTTGGAAATTTTGTCTACTTTCTGAATTTCTAGATATTTTTTCTCTACATCTTTTAATAAAAACCTTTTTTGGGGGGATACCAAAATTTGGGAAGGTTGCAGGGGGAAATTTTGGTGGGAAGTTACAAATTCGGATTCAGCGAACCAAAAAACATCTAGAAAGCCGATTTCCAGAACTACCATTAAGTTTGCTAGGTAAAATTCCCAATTGCCTGGACTATTGGCATATTTCAAATATTACGCGAGCAAAGCCGTAAGGTTTGCTAGTATATAATAAAATGAAAAGAAAGTATTCAAAATGTATCATCTATTATCACATCAAAGTGAACTATATACAGGGTGTCAAAAAAGTTTGGAAACGGTCGAATAACTCGAGAAATACATATCAGATAGACAAACGAAAAAAAAGTGCTGAATATTTTTTAAAAAGCTACTCAGTGATACCAAATTCGACCCCCGCAACCGACCACCGGGGTTCAGAGGGGTTCAACTTTGAAAGATTGAATGATAACCCCCATTTTTTATTACAGAATAGGATTCCACGGACAAAAATACGCAACTTTTGTGATTAACATTTTTTTCGGATACTTGTTGATCACGGTGTAATCGAGCAAATAAGTCAGATACATATTTTGTTTTTTCGAACCAGGTTTTGACATCTCGAAATCTCATTGTCCAGATCTTTTGACTTCAAAGTTGCCACTTTTGCAGAAATAGTGTTTCTCGAAAACCATCAGTGGAGATTGTTTGGATGGCGCGTTATATGCTTTTCCCATAAAAATTAATAGAAATATATTAAAGTAGTTTTATATTTGCATTTTTTTTTTATCCAGTTGATCATTTCTAAATAATAACCTGTGTATTTTGATTTTTAACGAGTAAATATGCACCCCCCCCCCCTCCCGAACAGAAAAATTATAAACTTCATTATTTCAGGGTGGGGTGTGTTGATATTCTGTGTTTCGATGGCTTCTGCTCTTAAAAAATCATTTAATTCGCTGACGGATACGGGTGTATGTTGTTTTTTTTTTGCTATAGGATAACCCGTAGGACCAAAATAAAAAACATATAAAATCTTTTTCTGCTGGTTGAAGAAAGGATGAGGAAGTACCGTAAATTTCAGGTGGGGGTGGGATTAAAATTTTTGCTTATTGATTAGTTACCGTAACTACAAAATATCAAGTCGGGCATAAAATTTTTCAATAATTCTAATAAACGTATTTATTACAATTTAAAATATTTTTCTATTTAACATTTTTTTCATAATTTTAAAATTAATAATTTTAAACAATTGAAAATTTTCGATGTTTTAAACTTTCTTATTTAAAAAGTTAATTAAACCTTTGAGTTCTCTTTATTAATCCCTGGGGGAGACGATGTTTTATTTTTCATAGGAGAAGGATGATGTAGAAAATTGTTTATTTATTTATTTATTATTACAATAAAATATCAAATGTGACAAAATATAGGGTGTCCGAAAAGACTAGAAACGGTAGAATAACTCAAGAAATTCATATAAGATTGAAAGACGAAAAAAATACGTGTTAACTATTTTTTTTAACCTATTCCGTGATACCAAAGTTGAAACCCGATCCCGACCACCTGGGGGTCAGAGGCGTTCCAACTTTAAAGTGTTAAATGATAATCCCCATTTTTATTTCAGATTTGGATTCTACGGGAAAAATGCGCAACTTTTGCTTTTAACATTATTTTTCGAATCTAAAAATACATATTTTACTGCTACACAACTGCTACTCATACTGCTACACAACTTTTTGTGTGCAGGTGAAGAAAAGAATGGGGAAGTGGTGTAAATTTCAGGTGTGATGGGATTAGAAATTTAGATCATTGATTAGTTACTGCAAACAGAAAATAACATGTAGGGCAATTTTTTTTCAGTAATTTTAATAAATGTGATTTTTTTTTTTTTTTTTTTTTTTTTTTGTAAATTAATATATTTTTTTCGATATAACATTTCCATCATAATTTTAAACAAAAGTAAATTTTGATATTTTAAACTTTTTAATTAAAAAAATAATTTAACTCTTTGACTCTGTCGGGATTTATGATACATCGTCAAAAGGTGCATGTGGTATTTGTTTTGGGCACCATTAATAAACTGCTAATCAACTGCTCATATTTCCTAAAATATTTAATATATTTATTTTCCAATTGCACTATATTGTTTCTACTATATTTTGTCAATTTTTCTGAAGCCGGAGTTAAATTTGGTTGAAAACACTGCATGTTATAAGCAAAAAACGTGCCAGAATTTTTTATCTTTTTTAAATAAATCGCTATATCTCTATTAATATACATGCTATTCTTACTCAAAAGAATACACATATTACACAATGATTATTTAGACTCGGTAGCGATAGATCATTTCGTGCATTTTATTTTACAGGGAGATCCCGAGAATTATTTATTTTCGTTGATTTTTTGTTGGCCCCCTAATTGGCCCCTTTATCAAATCGACATTGTTAAATATGAGGTCATACCTGTACTTTTCAATCCTGAAATTCCAGACGAATCTGTCTAGTATATTTCTAAATATTCCACAAAATGTCTAAAATTGAAAGTTGCCGGTCATTAATGGCAATATAGTGTATCTGTTAAGACGTAAACATGTCTAAAGAAGAATCTTCCTTCGGTCACTTGAGAATCCATATTACTATTTTTTACTGTACTATAATAAACACAATATATTACACGTTAAAGTATGCGAAATTGGAATGTAAAGAAAATTTATCAAAATTCTCTTTTGCAGATGTTTTTCATGGAACAGTTATATTTGTGTGGTATTCCTTTTCCAGAGTCTGCTCTCGAAGCTGGTAGACGGGAGGTGCTGGGTTCGATCCCAATCGCGCCCGTCGGCCTGATCGTTCGGAGTTTTCGTGGTTTTCTTCGAGCCGTGGATCTTCCATGCGTTAATACGGATTAGGTTCCCTTAGAAAGACCCCCACGGAGGGCACTCCCCCCGGGCCTATATCCCTCGTGTAGATAATTGGCCGTCAAAAATCAACCCAATCCTTTTCTAGAGACAGGTGGATGGACAGATTTATGTTTAAGAAAGGAGTTCAATATAGTTCCGTTTTCAGAGATTTTATTAATCAAAGTGCAATACAGCCTGTGAAAACAGAATAGATAGGGACCCGGAAAATATCCTATTTTAGTAATTACATTTATACGGTTTTCTTTTTTTTTGTGGAAAAATATTTTTTCCGTTATAGACAGGGTTTGTTTTTGAAAGTTTTACAGTATTAAGTTCTAAGCAATGCAAACTAACGAATAGAGTAGCAATAGATGGATTTTAAAATAATTAGTGAATTATGGAAAATCGGAACTTTTGACATTTCGTTTAACTTGGAACACCTGGCAATACCAATTTATAGAAGACAAAACTTAAATTTTCTTACGTCAAGAAAGAAGTGCCTCTCACATCTGAAATCGTTAACCCTGCGTTCACTGCTCCTGGTTTTCTGTCTATCCCTTACACCACCAGCGTATGATAGTAATGCGTATGCTATGGGTAGAAGTATGCTAACTATGAGCGCGTTCACGGACCGCACCCTGGGTTCCCCATGTTTACCACGGGTAACCCGAAGCGTTCAGAGACCGACATCACGTGACTTTTTCCGAGTTCCCCGTAGCGTTCAGAGCCGGAGATTACCCAGATTTCGGGGAACCCACATTACCTGAAAAATTTTGTTGGGTAAAGTGATCACGTGGTTGGGAAATCTGATTTGTTTACCATTTTATAGCTTAACTGTAACTGTTAATCGGAATAGCACTGTTTTGATCAGTTTTATCGCACATTGTTACTGTTTTTTCATATTACAAAAATAATAATAAAAACATATCTAGTCTAAGTTTAACTTTTAGATAAGTTAGAAGATAAATGTAAATTTTGCATATGACAAATCAGTTCACGAGAGGAAGCCTAAAATGGCTAGCAAAACCTGCACTGTTAAAAATATCGTGAAAGATTACCTCTGTTTTTAAAGGCTATCAATTTTCTGACCAATGAGAAAGCTACATAAACGCCTATAAAGCGCTCTCATTGGTCAGAAAATAGATAGCCTTTAAAAACAGAGGTAATTTTTCACGATATTTTTAACAGTGTGTGATACATATTTGTTGCGATAGTATTCCCCATAAAAATTAACTTTTGGAACAGTTCCCCATCTAAAAAAAAGTGATAATTGAATCTATTTGCACTGTCGAAAGTGCAGCTGCCGCCATATTTGTAAATGTAAATAAAAAAATCCCGCAACTTTACCCGAAAGCGTTCAGAGCCGTTTTTACCCAACCTTACACCGAGAAACCAGTATGACGTCATTCCCCAATTTTCCGATTTACCCGTGTTTCTGTCTCTGAACGCGCTCTTTGTTAGTGCTGACGAGTCGAGTCATTTTATAAATGATCCATTTTATCAATCGCAGCATTGCATCTTGATAAGGGTATCTGGGGATAAAAATACCCCCCAAAAATGCAATTTTTTTATTGGCTTAAAAAAAATACTTAGTTTTAGAGTTAAATTCTGCAAACCACATGCTTTTATCTTCATTAGATCCAGAGATATAACACCTTTTGCCTCGAAAAGCAATGCATCTGCTGCCCTCTGATTAGAACTTTAAGTTCATTTATCTCAGAATGAATTTTTTTACGATTTGTCAACTTTAAAAGAATATATCTAAAGTTCCTTGCAAGATATATGTATGAAAGAGATTTTATGCTTTATTTCAAACAAATCGTCTTCAGGATTTTTAATTTTGAGTGATAATTGTGAAAATATGCTTATTAACGCAAAACTCACTCATAAAAAGAACTTCATTTTTTTACTTAAAATTTTTTTATAAAATTCATAATCAATATTTTAAGAAATCCTGAAGACAAATTAAAATGACACATTTTCGGTACTTAAAAGTATGCAAATTTTGTAAATCGAGTAAGTACTTCCAGAGTTATATAAAAAATTTAATACGTTTAAAATTTTAATATTTATTTATTTTTTGAAATATTTAAAAATTTTCAGATGTTTTTCACATGCAATTTTCTTATTATATTAAAACGTATTTCAGATAAAAAAAATCATAACAAAATCTCTATAAATAAAAAAAAATGGAATTTTGAGCATCGGACTTGGTGAGCCAGGATTTGGTGAACATTTTATTAGTTAAATTTATTTATATTGTTTGATCTGTCATCTTTGTGCTAGAGCTTGATATGGATGTTTAAGACTAACGATAAACTGCTATACAATTTGATGTTTTCAGAACTAAATTTGTTTCATTGCTTGTGTTATACAATAATCTATTTATTTTATAGATCTAAAACGCTGTTTACAGTTTTTTCCCTTTCGTCGTAGAATTAAATGTTCAAAATTCTGTATTCTATTAAATTTTATATTTTTTACATTTATGTAGCATGTAACGTATATTAACTTTTAATTTTCTCCATAAAAACGTTTTATACGGCAATCTAACGAAGAAAAATGTATTTTTAAATATATTTTTAATTTCTCCTTTTGATAAGGGCTTTCTTCGAACCTTGGTTTTCCAAGCATCAATACGGGTTAGGTTCCCTTATAAAGTCCCCCACGGAGGACACTTCCCCTCTTTCGGGACTATATCCCTCGTGCTGATAATTGGCCCTCATAAACACAACCAACCTTTTGATAAGATTTATTGGTTTTTGCATAATTCAAAATGTTACAGTATCTTGTCTGTCTATCATTTTGTTAATTGCATTTTATATCTTAAGATTACTAAATTAGTGTTCTTCTGAAGACTATTTTAATAGTATTAAAATATACATATTCTATGCATGCATATTTTGTTTATTTATAAATATGCGATTCCTATTTCATTTAAGTTGCTTTGAAGTAGATTTTCACAATCCTTATCAAAAAATACATGTTAAAACATGGTTTTGAATTTTTTACTTTATTTTTTTACTTTTTATAAATATCCAATATTGCATTTTACAAAGTTATTAGTATGCAAACACAGCTGCTAACATCCCCATTTCTTACCCGTCAATTAAATATACTATGAACCAGAAATTTTGATTAATTGAAATTAAATAAAAATGAAATACATTTTACAATTTTTCTAAGTTTAATCTATGTGCAAAACTATGTGCAAAATAAAATCTAGTTTGTGTGTGTTTATAAATAATTCCTCAGAATGTAGTAAAACTCTTTCATCTTAAACCTGGATCTAAAATTAGTCAGTAGGGTTTTAAACATTTAAGTTTTATTTTCATAGTCTTAAATATATGATATTTATGATTTTGTAAAAAAATATACAAAACGTACAGAGCGTGTCAAAAGTTTTAGCACAGCATAACATTTCAAAATAAATTTTTGTTATAGGCTGAAATTGACTTTCTTTTCCACATGACCTACAAAGTTGTAGTTTAAAAAGATATTTAACTGATTTATATTTTAAAATTTATCTCAAATAAAAGAATTTATCAAAAGATCAAACATGATTGTGTCAAAAGTTTAAGGACAGTCGTTCTTTAGTCTTTAATAGAACAAGAATGAAAAAAAAAAAAACTTGATTACTGCTCCATTCTGCTGAATTACTTTAAATATACGGCCTCCCACCGGTAAAACGAGGTTCTGCATGGTTTTTTGTCCTATTTTACACCTCGTCTTCTCAATCGCATCTTACAAATATTTAAATGAAGATTGCTTTCCAGTTGGATAAACTGCAGAAGTGAGAATACCCCACATATTTCTTATAGGTCTTAAATCAGGGCAAATTGCCAGCCATTTCAAAACAGATACTCTTTTCGACTTAAGACCCGTTGAAGTTGACTTTAAGGCATGAATCAGAGCATTATCATGTTGAAATAAACATTTTTCTCTTCCCCCTCCAAAAAAAAAAAAAACTTTGGCAACAGGGAACAAATGATTTGTAAGTATCTCTTGATGGTTTTCAGAGTTTTCAAAACCCTGATGATAGATTTTTAAATTTTGATTAGAATGAAGGGATGATTAAAATGTGAGGAGATGGCAATTTTCTGAAAAAATATGAAAAGGTTCTAGAGGTTAAATTTTTTTAACAATGTCACATATCAGGTAGCCATAAATATCCTCTTTCGTATGTCCCGTAAATTTTACATTGCCTGTAGGTTCAACAGCAATATTTAATTTGACGGATTTGTCATCAATTTCCAATAGTTCTCCAAGTTTCATTTCAATTCCGTGCTTCAAAATTATCCAACCCAAATGCTCTAAAGTCCTCCAAATGCTCCTGTTAAATAAAATTTATTGAGTCCTCATTGTTTGTATACATAATACCCGAATGGAGAATTCTTTGTTCCCGATCTCTTTCGAAATGTACAGCCTGAATTTCTTCATTGAATTTACAAATAATTTTTTCGCTGAAATCTATATGCAAAAAGATATAGATCTGTGTTTAAGATGAATTTATTTTCTTGATTGCTTCATATTGTTAAGCTACGCTGTGTACCAAGAATATTTTCAACTGAATGCTAAATTCTTTCACAAGTTCTTTTGATGAAATTTCAACCACAAACTTTTTTTTTTTATTTCCTGCTGACTTTTCTTTACAATTTATATAATAAATAACATTTTATACACCGATTTGAAATCAAACTAAGATATTATTTTCATCAAAACTATTACCAAAACAATTCATCAAAACAATCTTTAAATTTTCAATAAAACAAGTTTTCTACAAGTTAAAAAAAATAATAGAACAATTCTCTCACATAAGAATCATTCCCTCGCACGAGTGAATGACTAGTGAGGGAATGATAAAATGTAAATTATTAGCTTTTAAAATTTGCACTCTTAAAGTAAAAAAAAAAAAAAAAAAAATAATAATAATAATAAAAAGAATACATGTTCTCAAATTATCTTTTCAGGGAAAACTAAACCACCTATTAATACACAAAAAGGGTTATTTTTATAAAATTAAATGAGGGAATGAAAACATTATTTTAACAATTGCACAATCTGTCTAATAAATTATTCCTTACAAACTGATTTCTCCAGATAGCTGAAAATTGTTTTACAGACTGGTAAGGCCCATGTGCTCAGCACATGTGTAATGTTTTATTCTACAGTTTTACCATCGATTTCAAATATCCAGAATTATTAATGAGCGAGGAAATGATCTGAAACAGGAGTTGCAAACTTTTCGCCAAATAAAAATTGCACGTACAGATAAAAGAAAAATAATGTTATACATATAAATAATACTTTATGTGTTCATATTAAAAGGCAGACGTAAGACAGGAAAGAAATATAAACATTTCAGTAAGAAATGATACATTTTATATTTTTGGGTGGTAGTAGATGCATCTGAGGGAATGCTATTTTGTAGTTTTAAAAAATTATTTTAAATATATGTTTTAATTAATTCGTCAATTTTATGAGCTAATATAATAAAACCACGTCTAAACTATATGTTAAAAAAATGCATTAGGTTTTGCAGTTAAAAATTTTTAAATATCCTCCAATTTCATCATTATGGCCTATTTGTGTAAAATCACCCATTACGCGAATCATTAATGAAACCGTTAAAACTTTTTACAAATACATCAATAATATTTCACATAAATATGGAAAAATGTCAGAGGTAGAATTATAATATAGACTGTGTTTAAATTTTTGGTTGAAACTAAGAAACTACTTACTTTGGTTGAAACTAAGAAACTACTTGGGTATAGGGAAACAGTGCTTTTACCCCCGACTTATCTCGGGGCAGCCGTTGAAGTGGTTAAAAGCAAATAATTTTAATCGATTAATCGATTTAAAGTTAATCTAAAATAAATCCGAAAAAGCATCTATTTCATATTTTAACGAAACGATATATTTCAGAAAAACTTTAATTTTCAATTTCTTGATATAATTACTCATTCTATGCTTTCCTTTGCTTGCTTTTTTTAATCTTTTAATGTGAAAGTTAAAGTAATATTTTAAATGATTCTATTCGATGCTTTAAAATGCAGCGTTAGTGATAAAAAAATTCGTGATAATTTGTAATAAATATATCGTAATATCAGAAATGTCCACTTGTGCAAAATTCAGTGATAAGAAAAGAATGTAGTTGATGTAACTTTCGCAATTAATACCTTGATGCAAAATGTATAAAACAAATCAATGATTCTGAATCATTCTTGTATATAATTGGATATCTTTGCTTGTAAAAAGTTATGTTCTTATTTATTAGTTACGAAAGTAAAATAAAATTTATATTTGTATTAGAACTACAGTGGAACCCGGTTAAGACGCTCACGGTTAATACGCGATCCCGCTTAATACGCGGATTTTTTCCAATCCCTTGAACATCACCCATAAGACTAATGATAAAATATCACGTTTAAGACGCGAATGGTTATTACGCGATCCCGCTTAATACGCGATAGATTTTCAGTCCTTTGTGGCAAAAAATGACGTTTAAGACGCGAATCCATTGGTGAAGATGCGCATTCCTTCTCTCTTCTTCAGTGTTTTCAATTTAGCGGATTTTTTTATTCAGATAAAAAACACTGTTTCTGTATACTAATATTTACTTTATTTAATAACAGATTAATTAAAGCGAACATTACTAATCGAAAATAGTGGTAGATATTGCAATAAAAAAACGGCTCTAAATTAGCAAAACTGCAATTCTTCTTTGATCCCGTGTCCTAACATTCTTTGTCTCTCGTTTCGTATACTTTTACTTTCTTTTATCTTTACAAGAAGAACGTATTGGATTCATGAAAATTTTCGAATTCCGATTTTCGACGAATTTACACGTTTTAGGGGTCAGAGATCACTAAAAACATGTTTTTACAAAATGTCTGTCTGTGAGTCTGTCTGTCTGTGTGTGACACAAATTTTGATTGACACACTTTCTTCTTGTAAAGATAGAAGAAAGTAAAAAAGAAAAAAAAGAATGAAACTCCGCAAAGATGTTATTTAATTCTTTTACGATTTCTTTACATTTGCTATGCTAATTTTTTACACAAAGATTAATAAGGATAGTTTTTTCTTACATTAAAAAGAAGGACATATCATATTGGTACTCATTATCACAAGTACTAAATATGATTTTACCAATTGGACTGTGCTTCAAAATTTAATATTTTTAATCTTTCTGTAAAAAAAAAAAAAAAAAAAAAAAAAGCAATTTAACAAACGACCATTTAGAAATGATTTTTTTCAAAGACTAAAATTTAAGACATAAAAAATCGCACGGAGTTAATCATACATTACGTACGCCATGAATTAAACATTAATATTGTTATTATACGTAAAAATTGCAAGCGACAAAAATCGCCTGCGACTCGTACGTATTATCCACCTGAAACTTACCTATTAGCCAAGCATTTCATTGGCTGTTTAGGAAAAGGCTTTTCCATCGTATAGATTTCCAAGAAATCTGACGACCCATTTTAAATGAATTTTCATTCTTAAATTTCTAAACATCCCCACAATATTACTTTTTACACCGTCGTATAGAGAAAAAAATGTACTTTTAAATGCAATTTGTTTGAAAGCTGTATCTCAATTTGTTTCTGAGTTATTAATTTTTTTTTTGTAGTTTTTATTACTTTTTTGTCATAGTGGCAACAGACGTATCCATCTCCGTTGAAAGTAAAGGGAAATACAGATTACTGTATAGACCCATCAGAAAACGAATAAAATGCGGATTAAACCAATAAAAAGCTTCAGATATGCTTTTGATTTCCTACCCTGCCGAGGACAATAACCATTTTTCCAAACGGTTAAAAAAAAAAAAAAAATCCAGCTGAAAAAATTATTTTTGCTGTTTTATCTTTGGTTGTCGCTTATTAAGTCTGTTTGTTCTCAACTGCTATGCTCAACAAGCGCAAAACGTTTTGACACATTTAAAAATTCATTTTTTAGCGCAAAGATATAAAATGGGAAGGCCTGGCCAGCGATTTGGAATCGAACTGTGATTTCTATTTTTTGATCAATAAATTACCTATTGAGTTAAAAGCGATTTTGATCACGTGGCAAAGACATTTTTGAACCTTTTTTGAGTGGTTATTTTTCTTTCGCGCGGAAAATCGATTTAAAACGACCACTTTGACACTATTTTCTGTAAGATCTATTGCGTTAAAAAAAAAAAAAAAAAAAACAGAAAAAACAGTTTGATCACATAGTTTCTGAACAACAACACCTGCTACTTTCATACATTTCCGAACAAAAATAAATTAAAACTTATGTCATAAAGTTGCCCTTTTGGATTTTAGAACAGCCTTAACGACAATAAAGCCATGTTAGAATCCATATTTGTTTTCAGTTATTATTTCAGTCGGTCCTATAAAAAAATACACCGAGTAAAGTGGATACAATTAAATTTAAATCTAAATATATGTATAAGACACAATTTTCGACCCTAAACATATAAATGAAAGCTCTAAAGTTCATTTAGACGATTATATGTATAAATAACCCAGTTCCTGTAACATTATCCAAATCACGTTTAATACGCGATCCCGCTTAATACGCGACTTTGGTCCACTCCCTTGAAACGCGTCTTAACCGGGTTCGACTGTATATGTGTGATAATTTAAATCTCTGAAATTATTTAAATACTTAAATTCAATTTTTATTGGAATATTTCGTTAATTAATATAGGGATTAAGCATTACATTTCATTTAATCTCAAATGAACTATAAAATACGGACGTTTGGCATTGTATATCTATTGTTAGAATAATGTCTGTTTATTATTCTAATGAAATTAATTATGCTTTGATATTAAGGTACGTTCATTGAATTTAAATTACATTCGATACAACCTCTTCTTTTGTAAGTAATGTAATTGTAACGCGTGAGAAAATGCTAAATTCCGAACTTCAAATAATAATTTTATTTACATAATGTAGCTTTTAACATGTGGTTATTCACTTATTTTATTTTTATCTTTTATTATAAATTTAACATAAAATGTATAAAAAAAATATGGATTCAGCTATTTCTTATTATGCCACAATTTTGATAATCTTAAAAAATGCGTATTTTTATAAGCATTTTTAAATAAATATTTAATTATTTTATAGACTTTGTAAAACCTTTTCTAGAAATTAATTAACTTCATTCTTTAGAATATGAACTAATGCATGGTATTTAATCTCAGGGAGACTAGTAGTTATATTTCAACAGTATTAGAAAGTGTGCTAAACATACATAGAAAAATAAAATTATTTCTTCATTCATTATTTAAAATGGATCTAAGAATATTAAGGTTTAAATTTCGAAATAATTTTTTATAGTCTATAATTGTCGTAATGGTTTTTATAGGAAAAAATATATATTTTTAGAACATGTGGATATTTATTAAAATCTGTAATACAATTAAAATATTTAACTTAAAATTTAAATATTATTATTTTAGCAATGATTATAAACTAATTAAAGTTTCATAAACTAATCCTGGGAATAAAATTTAATATCTCCTTTAATCCTAATTTGACTATCAAACACGACTGCCATACATTACATAGCCGTCGATAGAAGAATGTGAGCTCATTAACTTTAATTTAAAGAAATAAATTATCCTTCAGATTAATCGAAGGGATTTAATTTCAAGGCCGTACAACATCATCAAAATTGAGAAATGTAATTTAAAAGAGTAAGAAAATAAAATTTCAAATGCTCAGTGTTAGGAAATTTAATTTCTAGTAAAGCATCATTTAAAATGGAGGAATTAACGTTGCATTATACTTACCTTTCATAGACATATTTTATAAAATGTGTAAAGGACATTGATATTTTTTTATTTCTGACTGTGACAAAATTCAAAAACGTTATAAACGTCTTTATTATTTTACTTATATTGTTCAGCAGAATAGTTTAAGATTTCAATGTTAAACATTCTTTTGAAAATTATCAAATTTAATAGTAGATTTCTCATTCTATTTTGTATTAATGTATGCAACGTTTGCAATCATATATATTGTTCAAAACATGTATATGATTTCACTATCTAGTATTTTTCATATTTTTCAAGAAGTTATTTTTTTAATATAATTTTTTTGCGAAGGTTTGTGAAGAAACTTTCGAAGTGTGATATAATTCAGAAATCACAAGCTACTTAACTGCAATGTTTCACTGCTGAAAATTTCCTATGTGATTTATTCACCATTCGCTATAGGCTAAAAATTTACTTTAGTAATTTTGTATTTTAAAAAAATTTAAAAACAAATTTATTTCAGATATTATGTAAAATTAGAAATTAATTCCATTACATATGGAATAATAACAAATAGGATCGCAATTACTTCTAGAGCCATTGTTTAGAAGAGTTTTAATTTTAAATGTAATACAGTAGACTCGCGACTTAACGAACTTCATGGACTTCGGCATATAGGGCGTTAAATTGAATGGGCGTTAAATCAAATGTTGATAATATATATATATATATATAGTTATGCAGTTCAATTAATACGCAATATTCTAATGTAATAATAACTATTGATTTATACATTTTAAAAATATATACAGATATATATCTTATACTATAATGCGAGCAAAAATTGTGTTAAAAAAATGGCCCCAATTCCGTCCCCCCCCCAAAAAAATCCAATACTCCGTGGCTTAACTCATAACTAAATAAAAATCTATTTCTAAATGAGTAAGTAATTTCATTTATATTAAAGTAATGCATAAAGAAATGTACTAATTATCAGCGGAAGAATAACATAATGAAACATTAGTCATCCAAAAATGAAGGAAAAAATTAAAAAAATTGTCATGAAAAAGCATTCCTAATTTCGTCCCTGGGACGAAAATAACAACTGCAAGGGGTACGAAGTTGGGACCACGATGCTTCCCAATATGGCGGAGCTTCAGTTCCCGTAAGAGCACTGAGCGTCCTAAAACTCACTGTATGCTACTGTCTTCATCTTACCTACGTAAAACAAATGTAATGAATAAGAAATAAATACTTACAAGTACAGTAATTAATGTTCTACAAACGACGTATTAAGAACTCCAGTCTTCTAAACATAGGAAATTCGGCGTCTTTAATTTATGTTTGCGTCTCGACGAAAGAAGCTTTCAATACTGACCACTTTTGCCTTCCGTTCCCTGTGCCATGCGTCATAAGTGGCGCCACTTTCAAAGAAACGGAGAAGTTAAGGGGCATGAAATTAGAAAAGTGTACGAAATATAGGCACTTTACCCTATGTGTGTGTGGGGGGGGGGGGGGTGTATATTAATGTAGGGTGATTTGAATTGGTGAGTATTAGGAAATGTTTAACAATGTACAACAAATAGTTTATTGGTAGGAAACCACAATTATAATCTATCGATTCAGTCACAAATACAGGGTGCCTCATTCAAGTCCTAACCCTGAATTTACTTAATGAGTGTAAAAATAATTTAGATATTGTAACAGAATTTGCAACAATTTTGAATTTCTTTTCGTTAAATGCAACGATATGAAGGGAAACTTACATAAGTCAGGTCCATGTACATCCAAGTCGCTCTGAATAAGACGCCTCATATTTCCGAATGCAATTAACATTACACGTGGTATCACTGCTGTCACACTTATTGTATACTTCCAGCGCTTTTCGTAATATCAATTTATTTCACTCAATTTTGGGGAAAAGTTCATTAATTTATTTCGTATAAAATTTTGAATAATGACTATATCTCGTAACAAATGTTATAGTTTTGATTCGGCATTTAACAGACTGTATTTTTGACTGAATAACCGGATTGCGACCCCGATTTCTTATACAAAAGAAGATTATCTTTAAAGGTACAAGTGCCCATCTTATCTTTATTTTATTTTTTATGTGACTATTGTACTATTCTATATATTATTTTGATTCAAATTGCGAAATTGCTTACATAATCACAGTCTTAATGAAACATTATTTCACTGTTACTTAATGTAACTACATGCATTGAATTAAATTGAAATATGTTTATTTGTATTTATTAGACAGGAAAATATTAAAATTAAACCATGTTATATGCAATATTCGAAATAAATTCTATAAGCATATTAAGTTTTCAAAATAATTAGAACTATTCAAAATTGTACAAATTAAGCAACTGAGTAATTGACAGGGACCAACATTGAACTTTAATTAAGCTGTTACATTTATGTAGGTCATTTGTTTGAAGTATATTGTCTACTAATTAAACAAGAATATATTATGTCGACATAGTTCGGATTTTAAATGAGTTAAATACTTCATTCAAAATCACCAGCTACACATACAGTTATTTAATAGGGAAATGAGATTTAAATCGTAATTTCAAAAGAGAATTTATGTTTGATTTGTAATGACTAACCCAATTTTTAAGACTTGCTGCTGGATAAATTTATGAAATACAGCTCATATTCAAAATATTAGAATAATTGAGAAAAAAAAATAAGAAGAAAAAATCATTTTTCATTTATTTATTTTTGATACTAAGTAAATGCAATTAAATTTCTTGTACATTAAATCAGGAATGTTTAGATAAGATATTAACATTTACAAAATACAAAATACAGTACAATAAATTAGGTATACACCTTTCTGAAACATATCAAAATATTAGAATAAAATTTAGATTGGTTTAAAATATTAGAATATTTTATTTTACGCAGCAATATTACCTTAGGAATATGAAGTAAATGGTAGTTAATATTTTGTAGCATCACCTTTAGCTTTCATAACAGCGTACAATCGATGTTGCATACTATATACAAGGTGTTTATAAATATTTCTAACAATATTAAATCAAATAGACTTTATACGTGCCACTAACACAGTTTTACTTGATGGAGAATTTTCTTGCAGTTTTTTCTTCATTATACACTATAAGTTTTCGATGGGATTAAGGTCTGGTGAGTTTGGTGGCCAATGAAGTACCTTAATGTTGCGTTGGCGGAACCAATTCCTACTTGACACCGAGGCATGCGGTGACTCTAAATCTTGTTGAAAGATTGAATCATCTTCAAGTAAATCTTCGGATGATTGAATCATGTAATATTCCAAAATTTCTTGATGTATCAGAGAGTTAACCTTTTCGTAGACGATGCATAACTTTCCAGGTCCTTCTACTCTCATGCAACCCCAAACAATGAGACTAGCAGCAATTCTTACGGAAAGTTTAAGGCTTTCTTTATCAAATGCTTCTTGCTTCATTCTCCAAACTAGAATACTTTGATTACCATATGAAACACAAGACATACTTTCATCACTAAATAATATATTTTTCCAATCTTCTTTGCTCCATAAACGTCTTTATTTACATCATCTAAATCTTATACGCTTTTGTTTTGCAGTCATGAGAGGTTTTGTTTTCGGTACACGAGATTCAAACTTATATTTATGGAGCCGTCTTAATATTGTCGATGTAGATACTTCAACTCCTTCTTTCCATTTTCGGTGCAAGATTCGCACATTTTTAAAATGGTTTATCTTAACTATACGCTTCAGTTTCCTGTCATCTCTAGCAGATGTTTTTAGTTTTAGACCGCTATTTCGGCGATTATTTTGAAAATTTTCATTTTTTTAATATTGTGTTAAAATTTTAATAACGCTTGATTGCGAACAATGTAAATAATTCGCTGTATAACATTGATTTTTATCGTGCCGATACGAACCAACAATACGAAGTTTAATAGATTCAGAAATATCACTCACACGACCCATTTTTAAGACGAAAAAGCAAACAAATTGAACAGAAAGTATACTGATTTTAAATAAAATCGTCTGAATTTGATCAATGATGACACCAGCTATGAATTGGTGATAATTAAATTGGAATTAATGCGAGATATTCTAATATTTTGAACCACTTGAATAAATATTTTAATATTTTGACTTTTCAAAATAATTTTTTTTCAATTAATCTTTTCAAAAATGATATTAATTATAAGATAATAAATAAGTTTAATCATCAATAAGTTCTTAATATTTTTTTTGCATATTTGCATTAAAAAAGTCCTTCCGGCCAGTGCCGGGAGGAAGAGGTAGCTTTCATAATCTTTATTAAAAAAAAAGCCAAATTATATCATTCAAACACACGAAGCTCAATTTAGTGGAAACCGAATATAGGAGATTCAATACTAATTTTTATCAATATAATGAATGAGAATTTCGCGAAATTAGTCAGCTTTATCCAAGCTGCTTTTCTTTAAAGTAACATATATTTGGCTGCCAAATTCGGCAATTTCTTAAAGTGCCTGTCATTTTAAGACAACATGGTGGATGAGGCTAAGCAGTGAACTTGGTCGAGACCTTAGTAATTGCTGTGCACATGCTCACTCACATCGGAATCGGTAAATATATAGGAGTGCTGTCGCATGGAAAAAATCAGACTTTTCAAAATGTCACCCACAATAGAAATTGAAACTGCTATATCTGAGCCATTTTTTAAGGTAAAGACAAACAAAAAATGCTCCTGAATCCTTATATCAAGGTCAAATACTTAAGAAAGAAACCTTTTTAAATTTCTAATTTTTTTGCACCTCACTTTAAATATATATATATTTTTTAATTTAATGGTCGCCATTTTGAAACAAGATGGCTGATGAATCTGGCCAGCGAACTTGGTCGAGGTGTTGATGTATACTATCCACATGCCTTCTTACATCGAAATAGGCGAATACGTGTGTTATCGCGTGACAAATACAAAATCGTTTCAAATGTTAGCCATGTCGTTAGACGTCGTTTCAAAATGTTAGCCATGCTAGAAATTCAAAGTGCTATAAATCAACCATTTTTTAAGATATAAACAAAAGAACAAATTTTCAGAAACAAAAACTTCTCCGGAATCTTTGTATCAAGGCCAAACACATAAAATAATCTTTTTCATTTTCCAATTGTTTAATACCTCATTTTGAATTTTAAATTTAATTTTTTTTAAATGGCAACCCTTTTGAAACAAGATGGCGAATGAAGCTGGCCAACGAACTCGGTCGAGACATTGGTATGTACTATGTACAGACCAAGTTACATCCAAATAGGTTCATAATTACGCCTGTTATCGCGTGACAAAAATCAGGTCGTTTTAAAATGTCAGCCATAAGAGATATTCAAAATGCTATTACTCAGCCATTTTTTTATAGATATAGACGAAAGAAAAACTGATCCGGAATCTTTGTATTAAGGTCAAACACATACAAAAAAAAAATCTTTTTCACTTTCCATTTTTTTTGGATCTCATTTAAATTTTCTTATTTTTTAATTTTTTTAAATGGCCGCCATTTTGAAACAAGATGGCGGATAAAGCCGGCCAACGAACTCGGTCGAGATATTTGTATGTACTATGTACACACCAAGGTACATCCAAGTCGGTTCATAAATACGCCTGTTATTACGTGAGAAAAATCAGGACGTTTCAAAATGTCAGCCACGCTAGAAATTCAAAATGCTATAACTCAGCCATTTCTTAAGGTATAGACGAAACAAAAACTGCTCCCGAATCTTTTTATCAAGGTCAAACACATAAGAAGAAAATATTTTTTCAATTTTTAATTTTTTGGTACCACATTTCAAATTTAAATTTTTCTTAAAAATTTAAATGGCCACCATTTTTAAAGAAGATGGCGGATGAAGCTGACCAACGAACCCGGTCGAGATATTGGTATGTACTATGTATAAATGAAGTTACATCCAAATCGGTTCATAGATACGCCTTTTATCGCGTGACAAAATTCAGGACGTTTCAAAATGTCAGCCACGCTAGAAATTCAAAATGCTATAACTCAGCCATTTTTTAAGATATAGACGAAACAAAAACTGCTCCGAAATCTTTGTACACTATGACGCAAAAGTTTAGACAATGAAGAAATTCTTACATACTTTGAAAAATATTTATTCAATTTTCAAATCACTGCTTGAAATTAATGTGCTGTACATATAAACAATATTTATAACAAAGAAAAGTGGAATTGTGCATATTGAAATAAATTAAATGGTAACAAAAATAAACTGCTGTCTCAAAAGTTTAGACACAAATTAAATAAAATCGAAATAGACAATTTTTAAAACCTGGTTGCGCATCCATGCTTATGTATTACGTCATATACACGAGATTGCATGGAAGAAACTAAATCTTGCATAGTTTGTGGATCGATATCGTACCATGCATTCTCAATAGATGTCTTAAGTTCCTTTTCAGAAGAGTATTGTCTAGCGTTGCTATAAACTTTGCGACACATGATGCTCCAAAGGTTTTCTATAGGGTTAAGATCTGGGCTACATGCTGGCCAGTCGAGAACTCTTATATTATGGGAATTAAACCAAGATTTTGAATGTTTTGCAGTGTGAATTGAAGCATTGTCTTGCTGAAATTCTCACTGAGGACCCTCTAGAAGCTCAGCAAATGGCAGTAGGTTTTCTTCTAATGTCTGTGTATAATGCTGTGAAGTTTGACGACCACTGGTGAAGGTCAGAGATACTTGTCCATTATAGCAAAAGGCTGCCCAAACCATCACCGAGCCCCCTCCTTGTCTGCGACTAAAAAAACGTCGAGGTTCCTTCCGCAAGTCATGCCAATACGATAAACAACCATCTGGACCATCCAGATTCCACTTTTTTTCATCGCTAAATATGACTGACTGCCATTTCTCTCCATATGACATATGCTTTCGAACCCACATAAGTCTTTGTAACTTATGATGTGGTTTCAGAGCTGGTTTCTTCTGCATTTTGCTATAAACGATTGTTCCTTTTTCCAAAATTCGTCTACGAATCGTATCCTTTGATACAGAGAGTCCCGATGAGCTTTGAACTCCACGTACGCTCATTTGTTGAGTACTCGCTAGTCTTTGTATCAGGCAATCCTCTCGTACATTTGTCACACGTGGCCTCCCAGACCGACATTTTGCTTTATATTCGGAACCACTCGATAAAACTCGATAAATAGATTTTTTTCACCTATTAATAATAGCAGAAATTTCAGAAACGCTCTTCCCTTCACCTTTCAACTGCCAAATCCTTGAAACCTCATTCACTTGAATTTCTTTAGCTCTCGGCATGTCGACTATGAAGCGCAATCGTTTGCAGAACTTAAGTACTCCAAATTTGTGACATCATCGATTCTAAATTTGCATATGCCAGCGAATATTCAAAGAAATTTAGAATAGTGTCTAAACTTTTGCGACAAGCACATTTGAATTTTTGTGAAAAAAATTAGTATTATAGCAAATAAAACGACTGTCTTTTGTACACAGCATTTTAAATCAGTTTTAGGTAGCTTTCTTTACAAAAAAGCTACCTATTGCAGCCGTTCGGAGGAAAGCGATTTCAAAAAATTTTGGTATATTTTCATCGATCATGACCCCCAGACCCCGAAACCACCCTCCGTTCAAAATTAATATATATATATATATATATATATATCCGACCTATGTCACACTGTAACTCCCGTAATTATGAACCGATTTCGATGTAATTCGGTGTGTACATAGTACATACCAATGTCTCGACCGAGTTCGTTGGCCAGCTTCATCCGCCGTTTTGTTTCAAAATGGCGGCCATTTAAAATTTTTAAAAAAATTTAAAACTTGAAATTTGGTACCAAAAAATTAAAAATGGAAAAATATTTTTTTCTTATGTATTTGACCTTTATACAAAGATTCCGGAGCAGTTTTTGTTTCGTCTATATCTTAAAAAATGGCTGAGTTATAGCATATTGAATTTCTAGCGTGGCTGACATTTTGAAACGTCCTGAATTTTGTCACGCGATAAAAGGCGTATTTATGAACCGAATTGGATGTAATTCGGTGTGTACATAGTACATACCAATCTCTCGACCGAGTTCGTTGGCCAGCTTCATCCGCCATTTTGTTTCAAAATGGCGACCATTTAAAAAAATTTTAAAAATTTAAAATTTGAAATGTGGTACCAAAAAATTGAAAATAAAAAAAAAATTTTCTTATGTATTTGACCTTTATACAAAGATTTCGGGGCAGTTTTTGTTTCGTCTATATCTTAAAAAATGGCTGAGTTATAGCATTTTGAATTTCTAGCGTGGCTGACATTTTGAAACGTCCTGAATTTTGTCACGCGATAAAAGGCGTATTTATGAACCGATTTGGATGTAACTTCGTTTATACATAGTACATGCCAATGTCTCGACCGGGTTCGTTGGCCAGCTTCACCCGCCATCTTGTTTAAAAATGGCGGCCATTTAAATTTTTAAGAAAAATTTAAATTTGAAATGTAGTACCAAAAATTGAAAATTGAAAAAATATTTTTTCTTATGTATTTGACCTTGATAAAAAGATTCGGTAGCAGTTTTTGTTTCGTCTATATCTTAAGAAATGGCTGAGTTATAGCATTTTGAATTTCTAGCGTGGCTGACATTTTGAAACGTCCTGATTTTTCTCACGTAATAACGGGCGTATTTATAAACCGACTTGGATGTACCTTGGTGTGTACATAGTACATACAAATATCTCGACCGAGTTCGTTGGCCAACTTCATCCGCCATTTTGTTTCAAAATGGCGGCTATTTAAAAAAATTAAAAAATAAAAATATTTAAATGAGATACCAAAAAATTGGAAAATGAAAAAGATTTTTTTTGTATGTGTTTGACCTTAATACAAAGATTACGGAACAGTTTTTCTTTCGTCTATATCTAAAAAAAAAATGGCTGAGTAATAGCATTTTGAATTTCTCTTGTGGCTGACATTTTAAAACGACCTGATTTTTGTCACGCGATAACAGGCGTATTTATGAACCTATTTGGATGTAACTTGGTCTGTACATAGTACATACCAATGTCTCGACCGAGTTCGTTGTCCAGCTTCATTCGCGATCTTGTTTCAAAAGGGTTGCCATTAAAAAAAAATTAATTTAAAATTTAAAATTTAAAATGAGGTATTAAAATATTGGAAAATGAAAAAGGTTTTTTTTTATGTGTTTGGCCTTGATACAAAGATTCCGGAGCAGTTTTTGTTTCTGAAAATTTGTTCTTTTGTTGATATCTTAAAAAATGGTTGATTTATAGCACTTTGAATTTCTAGCATGGCTAACATTTTGAAACGATCTTGTATTTGTCACGCGATAACGCACGTATTCGCCTATTTCGATGTAAGAAGGCATGTGGATAGTATACATCAACACCTCGACCAAGTTCGCTGGCCAGATTCATCAGCCATCTTGTTTCAAAATGGCGGCCATTAAATAAAAAAAATATATATATATATTTAAAGTGAGGTGCAAAAAAATTAGAAATTGAAAAAGGTTTCTTTCTTAAGTATTTGATCTTGATATAAGGATCCAGGAGCATTTTTTGTTTGTCTTTACCTTAAAAAATGGCTCAGATATAGCACTTTCAATTTCTATTGTGGGTGACATTTTGAAAAATCTGATTTTTTGCATGCGACAGCACTCCTATATATTAACCGATTCCGATGTGAGTGAGCATGTGCACAGAAATTACTAAGGTCTCGACCAAGTTCACTGCTTAGCCTCATCCACCACGTTGTCTTAAAATGACAGGCACTTTAAGAAATTGCCGAATTTGGCAAACAAATATAAGTTACTTTAAAGAAAAGCAGCTTGGATAAAGCTGACTAATTTCGCGAAATTCTCATTCATTATATTGATAAAAATTAGTATTGAATCTCCTATATTCGGTTTCCACTAAATTGAGCTTCGTGTGTTTGCATGATATAAGTTGGCTTTTTTTAAATAAGGATTATGAAAGCTACCTCTTCCTCCCGGCACTGGCCGGAAGGACTTTTTGAATATATTTACAGGTTTTTGTAATTCTGACGTCATAATTCTACATTTTAAAGCTGAATGACATCATTGTCTAAACTTTTGCGTCATAGTGTATAAAGGTTAAATACATAAGAAAAAATATTTTTCCATTTTCAATTTTTTGGTACCACATTTCAAATTTTAAATTTTTTAAAAAAATTTAAATGGCCGCCCTTTTGAAACAAAATGGCGGATGAAGCTGGCCAACGAACTCGGTCGAGAGATTGGTATGTACTATGTACACACTGAATTACATCCAAATCGGTTCATAAATACGCCTTTTATCGCGTGACAAAATTCAGGACGTTTCAAAATGTCAGCCACACTAGAAATTCAAAATGCTATAACTCAGCCATTTTTTAAGATATAGACGAAACAAAAACTGCTCCGGAATCTTTGTATAAAGGTCAAATACATAAGAAAAAAATATTTTTCCATTTTTAATTTTTTGGTACCACATTTCAAGATTTAAATCTTTTTAAAATTTTTAAATGGCCGCCATTTTGAAACAAAACGGCGGATGAAGCTGGCCAACGAACTCGGTCGAGAGATTGGTATGTACTATGTACATACTGAATTACATCCAAATCGGTTCGTAAATACGCCTTTTATCGCGTGACAAATTTCAGAACGTTTCAAAATGTCAGCCACGCTAGAAATTCAAAATGCTATAACTCAGCCATTTTTTAAGATATAGACGAAACAAAAATTGCTCCGGAATCTTTGTATAAAGGTCAAATACATAAGAAAAAAATATGTTTCCATTTTTAATTTTTTGGTACCACATTTCAAGTTTTAAATTTTTTTAAAAATTTTAAATGACCGCCATTTAGAAACAAAACGGCGGATGAAGCTGGCCAACGAACTCGGTCGAGACATTGGTATGTACTATGTACACACCGAATTACATCCAAATCGGTTCATAAATACGAGAGTTACAGTGTGACATAGGTCAGATATATATATATATATATATATATCAATTTTGAACGGAGGGTAGTTTCGGGGTCTGGGGGTCATGATCGATGAAAATATACCAAAATTTTTTGAAATCGCTTTCCTCCGAACGGCTGCAATAGGTAGCTATTTTGTAAAGAAAGCTACCTAAAACATTAAATTACCAAATGATAATTTCAATTTTTTAAAAAATAAATAATCATTCTAATATTTCACTTTTGACATGGGTTGTACAGCTGCTGGAAACTGTCAGCAAATGCTCGTTTCGAATCGTTCGAAGCAGCATTGTCCAGCGTTTCTGGATATCCGTGATTCTGTAATGAGTATTTTTTTCGAACTTTTTTGAGCGGAGAAATAAAAAGGATCTCAAGGCTACAGATATAAAAAATGGAGGGTGTTTAAGAACTGTCTTATTTAGTTTAGCGTGAAAAATTCTCACGCGAATCACAGTGTGAGGACGGGTGTTGTCGTGAAGAAAGTTCCACTGTCCACTCTGGCCGAACCCTCCGGATGCATTGCAGCAGTATTTTCAAGCCTCCCTTGTAGAATTCTGTTTATGTGGAATTATGACGGCATTAACCGCAGATACAAATAACATGATGGACCAAGAAATTGTCGTCGAAAAATTCGATTAACATCATTGCAATCCTTGATTTTTTCAGCTGACTTTGTTGAGGAGGGGGAGAGACGAGGAACATCCTTCCACTGACTGTCGCTTCTCCGATGTTTCGTACTGGTAGCACAACTTTTCTTCCCCTAGAAGAATGGTTCCCAAAAATTGCGATTTCCGGTGACTCGCACAGTGAGACCAAATCCCGAAAAGCTGCTCGAAATATGAAATTGTTATTCAAATTACATGGAACATCGTATGCAGTTGCCTTTTATTTTGCTGATTACGATTTCAAAGTTGCAACTCCGAAAAACAAAGCACTGTGTTTTTTAGTCCAATATGGACTAAAAATTATAAAGCTTCGAAAGTTATTCAATATGTATAAAACTTTGTATTCACGTGTTTTTGAGGATGCTAATTATCATTCAGAATCAAAATTTCCAAAACACTTAAGTAATTTAGTCATACAAATTTGCGTAATTTAGGTAATTTTTGTAATCTGGGAGCACGGCAGTGCGTCCGCCAAGTTCGCACAAGCCGTAAGCTACCTTTTCCTGAACCATTTCGGCATGCTTTTCACCCCCTCATAACGTCGTTTTAGGGAGAGATGTGGAATTTTTTCTTTTATACACATGTTCGTATGGTCAAACTGAACTAAGGTTCCACGATTTCATGTTTCTGTATTTAGTAGTTTTCGAAATATTAAATTCCGAAAAAGCGCTTTTTTGTCACTGACTCACTTCGCATCATCAAATAACTAAGGTACTTCCAAAAGTCGTAGAATCATGAAATTTCACAAGTAAGTCGGGTTTGTAGCACAATTAACCAGAAAAATCTGAAAACATAGAATTTCCGCCTCTAAACCCTTAAAACAGGGGGTGTTGATTTGGCTGTAAACAGCGCCTTCACATTCAATTGCGCCAATGTTGGTCGCCAATACTCGATTACAGAGTTTTGAAGGGGTCACGTAATTTCAAGCAGAATAAAACTTTATATATATATGCTTTTCCAAAGATGTTTGTTAAATAGAAAAAAATGAATATACCTACAAATTTTAATCAGTATAGGTTATGATATATTCACGATATTAAAACAATAAAACATTTAACAAAATATAACCTCAATTCGGTATGTTTCCGATATAGTAGCCTTGGCGAAATAGAGAAAATAGCCTTGACGAGAAAAGAAATTTGATAATAACGTATTTTCTGGCAACCTATCTACTGTGTCATATACACAAGCAATTTTTTCCATATGTATACAATTTATTTAATGTAAGGAACCCGTTTATTTATTTTTATATACCAACATAAATAATTTGTATATAAAAAACAATATTTTATACGTGTATAAATAAAATGTTTATATGTATATAAATAGTACATACATAAATAACATAAAAGTTCATCAGGTTTGTTTTCATAGTTGTTTATATCATTTGGCAACATATCTCAGTTTCTGAAGTCCGAATTGCGCCAAGATTTAAAAAAAAACGCCAAGGTCCCTATAGTGGAAAAATATCCTAATTCTCATGTGAAAGTTTAAAAATCTGCTTTTAATTAAATGAAATGTGTAACTAATAAAGCTGTGCGACAGATGCGGTGTCCGAAGTCCGCTGCTAATGTTATTATATTGTATTATTAGCCTACTTACTGTTAATTTATTGTTAATTTTAAATCTGTAAAAGAAAGATTATAGTTATAGATCAGATATGTTGGTTGCCAAATCTCGATTACAGAAAATTAGCCTGAGTTATAAAGGTGAACATGATTTCAAGCTGAATGAAATTTTATATGCTTTTACAAAAATCTTAATAAGGCAAATCTTTCAGTTTATCTGTCCATATTTCTATCTTTTACTTCCTTAAAACAAATTTTATTAAAGACAGGGAGGCGTCTGCACAGATCATCACCTCATCGAATTGACGGCTGAAATTTTAGGACTAGTTAAAAATCGATTAGCGTATTAAAATGTAACTGGTCTACCAAGTCCTATCTTTGTGGAAACCACCTACAGACCCGATTTTACCGGTTAATTGGTGGATTTTCCATTGTGTTTTTCTGCACCCATTCCTCCATGTTTCCATACTTTGGGATGCAGGAAAATACAATAGTAAACCTATCAGTCACCCACTAAAATTAGGTCTTCAGGTTGTTTCTACCAAGATATGACTTAACAGACTAGTTGCATTTTAATGTACTAATCTAGTTTTAACTAATCCTAAAATTTCCGCTGTAAACTCGATGAGGTGATGGTGTGTACAGACGCCTCCCGATCTATTATAAATGTCGGAATTCTAATCTTAATAGCACTCTGGTCAATCTGGCAATTATCCCTACTATTTATGGAACACTATTCCTTTAAGTGCGTTTTAGTAATGTTAAAGAGCTTTATACATATGCATCATACATATTATACATATGCATATAATACGTAATACATTTGCATCATACATATTATAGGTATGTGTATAATAAATAGGTATGTGTATAATACATATACATCATTATGACGTCAGAACAAACAAAACATTTTTTGTCGCCAAATTTGAGAATTGACATGATATATTACCAAATTTGGTGACACTTCGCTAAATGTCGCCAAGCTTGGCGAGTATTTGACGTTTGTGGCTATTTTTCAATGAGTTAATTATTAATGCGAGCCATCTATTTATATTTTTCCGCATATCATCTGAATAGTTAAATAATATAACGTACGAATATTTCCAATGTGCCAGTAGTTTCGTCACTGCACAACACCTCTGCTATTGTTAATATATTGTACTGTTATTATACTTACTGTGACTATGTTGTTAAGCTTTACTCTGCTGAAATTTCTGTATTATATAAATAGAATTTACGGAAACTATTAAAGCACCAAAACTGACAATTCTCCTTATGATTATTATAATTTTATAATATGTAACCTGCTAATCGATATGTACCGTTAGAAGGAATCTTCAATAATCCGGTTCCTCGCATTTTAGTTTTCAGGTTTCGAATAAAATTAGTTAAAAACTTAAAACCATGGCAAATTGGCTAGTTCTTCAACACGATTACATGAGAAGAATGATAGATTTTCAAATGGATCATAGCAGTGAGCCCGTAGACCTTCTATTCTTCCGTAATCGAGTCTATTGAAAAGGTTAGCATGAAACAAAAAGATATTAGCATCAATATGGATGCAGATATTATCAAAGGATTTAATAAGAATAATTTCACTTGTACCTAATCGTATCAGTTAAAATACAGTAATAAAATACAATTAGAATAGATTACTTAATAGAATTAAAAATTTCCGCAGGGCAAGTAAATTAAATTATGAATAACAGTAACATGATGCAACGTTTAACATGCAATTAATAGAGTATATACTGCTTGCTAGAGGCGCCTAGTACTTTAATATAAAAAGAAATAAAGTATGAATTTGTAAAGCTCAATAAAATAAATTTAGGTATTTTTATGCTAGCCGGGCGCGAGTGGCAAATCGCCAAATACTGTCCCTAACTCTATTGCTCATACTACATTCATTTCATTTAAAAATATAAACTTTTCAGTCATCTCATTTAAAATAGATACATTTCCCTCATTTTATTTAATAGAATATTTAACATAGAAATAAATAAATAAATAACAAATAATAACATAAACCAAAATATTTTATTTGAAAATCAAAGCATTGTTTCTAATTTACATATGTGAAAAATGAAAACTTCTTTTGGCGAAAAAACTAAATGCTAATTAGGAGATTTTCTCCCGGCTAACATAAAAGTATTGAAATTTAAGTTTTTTTACATTAATATAGCTTAGAAAAAAATTAGAAAAAACATACAAAAAGTAGTGATATCCCAACAAAAAGTTTTCGGTAAAAAAAAAAAGCGCCAAGTTCTCCTTAATGTTTCGGCCAGAAAAAAGTAGTGATATCTGAAGTTCGCACAAGGGCACAAGTTAAAAGCCAAACATCCCAAATCTTTCATTGAAAATGGCTTCCTGCGACTTGGCCGTTAATGCCTTCGAGAAGGTTTTTCAAATTTTAAAGTATATACAAATGAGCTACATGACAACTATATTTTTTGATTATTTTAGGCATTTTGTGGCACAAAGTACAGAAATAAAATACACATTTAAAAAAAGTATTTAAACCACTTCAGTCCATTTAAATGCTTAGAAGTTAAATATAACAAAATACTTGTATTCAGAAGGTAATATCCCTAATTGCTAAACCATAATTAGTATCAGCTTTTAACAGTTTATAAATCGAATACCTCTTAATGTATGCAAACAAACTATAATAAATGTTCAAAAGAAAAAAATCTCTTTCGTCAATGCACAAGATTTCAATATTATACAATAAAATATAATGTAACATATTGTGCGATTTGAAGAAAGTAAATTTTCTTTTATTTCTTATGTTTTACGTTAATGACTTTAGCTTTAGACCGTACAAAATGGCAATTAAACCACATGTGGACTAAATGATCTGTAATCAAATCTATTGTTTGTTGAAATTGATGGTATTTATCAGAAATCTTTTACTTATAATGCCTTTATGTGAATTTGCCTCTTTGCATACTAATATTAATTTTAATATTTAAATAATTCATAAATGCGAAATTTCCAATCATTAATTTTAATATGCTGTAGAAGGCATTAACGGCCAAGTCGCAGGAAGCCATTTTCAATGAAAGATTTGGGATGTTTGGCTTTTAACTTGTGCCCTTGTGCGAACTTCAGATATCACTACTTTTTTCTGGCCGAAACATTAAGGAGAACTTGGCGCTTTTTTTTTTACCGAAAACTTTTTGTTGGGATTTACATTATTACTTAACTTAATGATACAAATTTACTTTATTTAAGTAAGATGGAAATGAAAGCATTTGATGCGATTAAAATTCGCAAAACATATGTTTCACCGTTTTCGTCTTATTTTATTTTCGTGAGAAATATTTTCGATACTTTTTAATAAATTTCTTTTAAAATTCTTACGCGTCTTCTGACATTTACACAACTAACAAAATATTTTTTTTTTTATTTATAATATAAAAAAGGAATTTTTTTATTTTTTATAGATATGGAAATGTAACTCTGTCGGAAGAATCATAGAGAATTATTTTCATTTTTTTCTTATAAACTATTATCCATTTATGCTTATATTGTAATACCTATTTATAATGCAATACATAACAATCTCTTCCAAAAATGAATAATGTAAAACTTTCAAAAGTAAAAATTAATTAATTTGGACAGTTATTAATTTAAAACTTTTTTTTTACCGACTAAAGAAGTGACATTTCCTCTTTTTATTACAAAAATGTGCACGAAATGTACAGTACAATGGTAGTTTTAGCAGCTGTTTCATTTATTAGTCATTAGATAATATCACATGGAATAATATCCTTAAATTTCGTTGCGGAACTCGCTTTGACGAAATTGCTGCTAATTTATCCGTTGCTAATATAATTTTTGTAAGCTATGTAAACAATCGACTTTACCATCATCATGTGAATCGATTTTAAAATACGTATAATATGGAGAAATCTAGCACACGTTTAAAGGTACCGTTATTCGACCATTTTCATTTGATCCGAATACGGAATTTGATCCGAACGTCACTTTTGAAGTAATTCAAATCCTTAGGGTAAAGCGAAAATCTTTTTGTAAATATAGATTCTGACCGTCCAAGCATTATTTTAGACAAATGTATAGTGAAAATTCCCAAAACAGTAGCTTTTTTAAAACTTTGGCCAGCTTTCGGGATTTGTGATTCACTGCGACACGTGTCGATAAACCCTCCAGCCGTTTCTTTCCGTTTAAGCTTCTGCGGACTTGTCAGCTTGTGCTGTATAAACAGGACACAAATCTTACGTTTTTTTTTTTTCTTTTTAATTTCGTGAACAATAGTACTTACACTGTATAGTCTTATCTTCAAATCTTCTGCTATCCTTCTCAAAGACAGACGCTGATCATCCGCTTTCTTTAGATGATGTATCGGGTTGTGGTCGTTCACGATCGATCAGAACGCGTCTCATACTCGACATCTTCCTTTTTGTCTCTGAAGCGTTTAAACCACTCAGGAATATTCTTTTAATTCACTGCTTGAACACTGTAGACTTTCACTATCATTTCAAAGCAAAACTTTATGTTTACGTGTTGGCTGTATTTCGAAAATACAGGCGTTCTCACACTGACTATGTTAGATTGGCCGCAGTGAGAAACTCGGCTAATTTTTAGAGATTTAGAAAATAGAGAGCACTGATTTATATGTCTGAGTATGCATGGGCGCAACACAGCGGATTTTAAAATGTGGAACAATTCTTTTTCGAATACACTGCACTAGAATGCTACATAAAATACGTTTTACGTATATGTACATAAAAATGAGATACGATACATATATTTTTTGTATGAATTACAGTATACATGCTGGTCACATTGTTACAAGTGTATGTACCATGTAAAAAAAATTACACAGAAATGTTTTAGAATGTAGTTTTACGTCAAAAGAAGAATAACTTAACCCTAACACCGACAAACTAATCCCCCGATCATTTGTTAGGTATAAAAAATTTCAGTTTTGGCTGACTAAAATAAGGCTTTAAAAAATATGTGCGCCTTGATCTTTGAAATTTTTTTTTTTTTTTTTTTGAAAAGGAAAAAAAAAAAAAATAAATAAATAAATTTATACATAGTACTTCTCAAAAGAGAACTGTTAAAAAAGTTACATATTTTCTTTCTATTACAGAAATATTAATACAATTCTCATTATTTATAATTTAATGAAATATAGTTATGGTAAATATTGCCATTTAAATTCAATTAATTTATTAGTCCGTTTCTTTTATTTACATATTTAAATTATTAAATTACATTTTCTTAATGATATAAAAAATTCAGAATTTTACAAATTAAATCCTATTATAAAATAAACATTCCTATTATTATTACTTAAAATTATATAAACTATAATTTAACTTTCTCTTTATTTAAATATCATCAAAAGTATATTCATGAAGTTTTCACTATTTTTCACAATCGATCCATGGAAGAAAAAATAAATTTTTTTAGTGTATAAAACTATTTGAAGTGTACTTTAATTTTCTTTTCATATTAATTAAATAAATGAAATTTTTAATGTTGTTAATACATATTTATGAAATAGATTTTTTTTTTTAAATATTCGTTAGTTCAGTCTCGAGTTAATATTTTCATTCAGATACATGTTTTTCGTTTTTGTATTTTTCCTCTTTCATAAAAAAGTGGCAGATTTAAAATCCTCACAATGTGGAAAATGTTATTAAAAGCTATTTTCAACAAAATTAAATGTTTTTCGTTTATTAAAATGCAATTTACAGTTTTAAAGAACGAATATTATAGTAAACATTCTTTTTACTTTCTTCTATCTTTACAGGAAGAAAGTATTGGATTCGTGAAAATTTTCAACTTCCGGTTTTCGACGGATTTATATTTTTAGAACGTCCAGAACACAATTTGCCTCTTTTTTCAAAATGTCTGTATCTGTGTCTGTGAGTTTTTAAGTCTGTCTGTATGTGACAAAAAAATTGAGAGCGCTCTATCTCAAGAAAGACTGCACGGAATTTAAAACTATCGCTGAGTATCACGCGATTTCCACGGCAACGTAAAGGTAGCAAAATTTGCGTAATACGCGATTTCCGCGGGTATGAATTTTTCTCGTAAATTAAAAACACAACCCGACCTTTTCCCCATTCAACGTTCATTTCGGCTTTTCTGAGATGTTCAATTGTTGATTCAGATGTGGGTTAACAAATGGCGTTAGATGTCTATATTTCTGTGAAGTTCATAAAGTTGTTTTCCAAGCATTCTGTGCTCTGTGTTGAAAACTCAAAGATGTCTCCACCACATGAGACGAGGTGCCTGATATCTACCCCTTGTATATCTGCCCCCATACGTCATTTTGACGTCACAGTAGAAGGGGACACATATCCAGTGCTACACCATTTCACTTTATTCGAGAGTTGTATATCCGACCCCTGTATATATGCCCCCATATCAGAAGGGGGCACATATCCAATACAGATCATTTTATTTTTCTCAAGAGCTGTATATCCACCCCCTGTATATATGCCCCCATACGTCATTTTGACGTCACAGCTGAAGGGGACACATATCCAGTCGTAGAGAATTTTCCTTTCGTCGAAGGGTGTATATCCGACCCCTGTATATATGCCCCCATACGTCATTTTGACGTCATAGCAAAGGGGACACATATCAAGGGGGCAGATATCCAATGCTAGGACTTTTACTTTTGGCGAGAGAGTTGGACAACCGACCCCTGTATATATGCCCCCATACGTCATTTTAACGTCACAGCAGAAAGGGACACATATCAAGGGGGCAGATATCCAATGCTAGGACTTTTACTTTTGGCGAGCGGGTTGTATATCCGACCCCTGTATATATGCCCCCATACGTCATTTTGATGTCACAGTCGAGGGGACACATATACATTGCTAGAACATTTTTACGCTCGTCGAGAGTTGGATATTCTGCATATATGTCCCCTTCTACGTATAGATTTTATTGTTGCCGCGAAGGCCTTATTTATCTAGAAATCTGTGAAAGACATTTAAAATGTAACTCAAGAATTATGTAATTATATACGAGGACGTGAGTTTCATAACTCACCTTATCCAAACTTTAAAATATAGAGTGTTCTTTATGAATCGATTCTATAGGTGAACCTGCATAAAAAAACCCACTATAATCTGAAAAAAACCCTAGTTTTAACGTGTATGTCTGCCATTGTAAAATATTGGTTTACAATGAAAACCAGCGGGTTTTATGCGATTTCCCAAAATTAGATTATCTGGACAGGGCGAGGTTTGAAACTCACGTCTTCATATATACATAAAAAAATATATATTGAAAATTTATACAGTTAAAAAAAATTTAATCATTTTGCTTCCATTTTAAAATGTTATAGACAGTTATGGTTCGAATAAATGTTATAGTCAGGAACTACGATATAGTTTCTAACATTGTTTCTTACTACGATATAGTAAGAAACTATGTTAGAAACTATGTATAGTTAGAAAGAAATATTACTGCTGGTTTTCCATCTGAGGTTCATTCCTGCAGATAGCACATGTGACCAAAATGATAAAGATAAATCATGCCGGTTGTATAGATTATTAAACACTTCCCAACTACTTTTATAATTTACATTTATCCAACTTCAGTTTTTCGAAATACTCTGTACTGTCATGCAATGCTTAACATTACATAAATTTCATTGAATTTGTCCGAGAAAAACACCATCAAAATGCACTTCAAATAAATTTCTGCTATAGGCTCTAATGTATCCCAATTCTTTTGTTTGCCCCCTATAACAACTATAATTGTTAGATACACCCTCTTTTCTCTGAGAAACATTCTGCAGTATAGCTGAACACTGCTCTCGCATAAAAGGAAGGTACTTTCTGACACATTTCTGAATTCATTTATGTTCAGAAAACCATGAAATTACGCTGTGTTCTTATTCAGAAACTGTGTAACCGGAAGACTTTTCCGTTTTTTGTTAAAAGCAAAAGACCTTTCTTAAAAATTCTCTCAATGCCGGCTTTTAAACCAAATTACCGACGCGGAAGCGCGAGAAAGGGTAAAGACTTTTCATCACTAGGCAAAAATCGCTTATAGCTCGATAAGTAATTTATTTGTCAAAAAATAGTAAACTCATTTCGATTCCAAATTGCTTCAATAGCTAGTCTTTCCAGTTTTGCCTCTGCGTTTATAAATGAGCCAGATAATGTGTCAGAAAGTTTCTGGTTTTTGAGAAAGCCATTTTGATAAGCAGTTATAGCTTTTTTACGTTCTCTTTTCTACCCTTTTGTTTCTTTGTGAAACATGCCATTTGAAATTAAATTTACGCGATTTTTTTTTTTAATTTAATCACTTAAGGCGACAAGGAACATACAACTCATTATTTTATTTTACTTTTTTTTTTCACTTTAAATACTAATCAAGGGCACACTATATGCATTATGGTATATATTTATCACACAAGAAATACTAAATACGTTTTTTTTTTTTTTTTTTTTTTTTTTTTTGAGAAAAATAAGGAATTTTCCGGGATGTTTTAAGTGTTACGAAGAACTTTTTAAAATACAACATGCGCATTCCAGATCAATTCAAAACCCCCAATATTTTTATTCAAGTTTGCTTTATATATACAAATAAAACGCTGCCTCGAATTTTATATATTTGAGTATAAAAGTAAGAAAAAAAAACTTTCTAAATTTTATGAAATTCTCAGAATTTTCGCTCATATTGCTGCAATTAACTACCTTTAACTTTTGATCTGTATTTAGTTTTAAAAATTCAAGCATAATAGCAAACAGCTACAGAACATTTCAAGGCATTCAGAGGAAAAATTTTGTGCTTAGAACATTCAAGAAAAAATGGATAGCGACGAAATTTACTGAAAAAAAGACTAATTTTAAGATTTAGTACAAGCGCAAACTTTAAAATATAAAAGTTTATTTCTACGCTGACGATGAAATGAACACTTCCGATGATCATCTGAATTTGGTCGAAAACATTTTGGAATTCTAATTTGATTTTTAAGGTATTTTAAATAATTTTATATTATATACATACACATAAAAACAATTTTATTACTTTTTATTTATATAACTAAAAATATTTAACTGCCGTACTTTAAGTTTTAATACGTCACTTTCTCAAGTTTTCAAGATTTATTTTCAGGATATTGAACCATAATCTGGGGATGTTGTACGATAGGGCGTCGTTACATGCTTGATTGTTTTTACACAGGATTTTTATAGATTCTCTTATAGTGCATGCGTAATAACTGGCTGTTGGGAATATGATTTTTGCATGATCAAAATCTATTGCGATATTCTGATTGAAACTTAACCGATTGACGGAATGACACAAAAGAAAAATCAAAGAAAGAATAAAAGAACATAAAGCAGAGATAAAATTTTGTCGTCAACCCATAACTCACTCTCGTTTAAGTTTCTATCAGAATATCGCAATAGATTTGGATCATGCAAAAATCATTTTCCCATCATCCAATTATTACGCATCCATTATGAGAGAATCCATAGAAAACCTGTGTAAAAACAATCAAGTATATAACGACGCCCTATCGTACAATATCCTCAGTTTAATATCCTGAAAATAAATACTGAAAACTGGAGCAAAGTTACGGATTAAAATTTAAAGTACGGCAGTTAAATATTTTCTTCTACCCATGAAAAGTGACGTATGAGAACAGAGTGATGTCATAAAATAAATGGAACTGTAATTAATAATAATATATATTTCCTACTTCTACTTTCAACTCTGGTAATTATTGGTTTTCTCATCTTCAAAACAAAGTAACGTATTTGTATAAATAAACAACATTTAGTTATTAAGATATTCTCTGATGATGAGCTTGGAAAGCTTGAAAGTACTAAGAAGTTTTAAATAAAATGTATATTTTAAACTTGTAAAAACTCTTTCATCACTTTAGTCGCCTTTTAAGTAAGACTGTGGGCTTTTTTAAGTTCACATTATATATTTTATCCATCATCAATTTATAACATTTATAACTAGAAATTAAAAATAGTTTTTCTTTACTTTCTTTTATAAGCATAAAATGTTCATCTTGAAAATTGCGCCTATTCTTTTAATGTATTTCATGTTTTTCCCAAAAATTTTCGTATTAATTTGACATCGAATTCGATTATCAAAAATGTACAGATTTTTTACACTTGGTAGAAAGCGCAAACAAACAAATTTTTTTAAAAAAGACTTTTTTTTTTTTTTTTCACCTTTTTAAGATAAGGCAACTAGAAAGAAAAAAATAAACATTATTTAATTTCTTATTTTAGAACTTAAAATTTTATTTCTCAACGCATAATCGTAAATTAATTAAAATTAAATTACTATTTCACAAGAATGTATTTTTTTTTACATAAAACTTTTCATCCTTTTTATTTCTAATTTTTTTTTTTTAATTCGGTAATAAAAACTGTTTTCGGAAACAAAAAGTGGAGAAATTATATTTCTAAATTAGATGACGCATGTTTTCATTTCCATAAGTCTTTATTCATCAAATTAAGGTGTTTGTGGTTTAGATGTAAGTAAATTATGTTATTTGGATATTAGAATAGGTGTCAATTTCAGAGATTTTTAAGGAGTAAGTGGCTTCTTAAAGTGACAGTGGACGTTCAAAATCGCAAAAAAACATTAAAAAAATCATTTTTTGTTTTTTCGAAAAAATGTTCCGGCTATCTTCTACTTTCAAATAAAAAAAAAATTATTCAAATCTGATAATTTTTTTGCAGAGATACAGCTGTTTTTCTAACATAAACAATCGTTAATCTGTACTTAAAATAAAACTTTAAATCCAGTTTTCTCAAAATGAGAATTTTCGCCGACTGAGTAAGTTCAAAATGCTCCATTCGTCTTAATTTTATACTAATTTTTATAATACTTGTTAATATTGCTGTTGATATACTTTATTACAAAACTTGCTATTAATATGTGTAAAAAAAAAAAAAAAAAAAAAAAAAAGTAATATCATTGAATTTTATCTGAAATGAACAATATTATATGTTTATAATTATTTTCTGCCAAATTACTTAGTAAATTTTTAAAATGTACTGTTAAGCTCTGGTATCTCGGCAGATGACCTTGGGAGAATCTATTTCTGACCAGGGGTTTCAGGGTCAAAGATTGCCAAGTACAAGTGCGTAATTGGCGAACGGACAATCCGCCAAATCCCGGAAATAGGGATTTTCACCACCAGTACAAGTTTACTCTTTTATCTGTGATTTCTAAGAAGTTGGAAATAACTGTAAAATGTATATTCCTTGTTCCCTGGTGATTTTACTATTTCAGATCGTAGCTTTTATTTGAGGTTGATCTTGCTCTTTGTCTTTTAAATTATTATTATCGATCTTTGTCAACTATATATTCGCCTTAACAAAATGCCACGGAAAAAGAAAATTATTCATTCCAAGGAGCGAAATGGGATTTTACAAGTGGTGAAATTTTTTGAGGAGGAAAGGAACATTCTTTTAAAATTTCTCGCTTGCATTTTAACATTTTTAAATGATTTTTCCCTAGAATAGCTGAGGTCGATCTATAAACGGGTTACTTTTCGATTTTAATAAAGTTTTAGGCGCTCAAGTTATTCCTATCAATGCACCATCGATTGATTAAATAAACAAATAATTCAAAAAGCCAATGCCATTAATTCAACATAAAATCCCCCCCCCCCCCCCCGCCACACCTCCCTATTTTTTAAGGGTACTATGGAAAAGCCAATAAAAAATATCTGAATTAATCAGTTATCCGTTTCTGATACTTATATATAATTTATCGAAACCTATAGTTAAAAATATCTCAATATGCATGAATGGAATAAATGTGAAATAGGATAAACAGAGATAATAAAATAAAATTAGAAGGAAATGAATTCATTCTTAATTAATCTTAGGGAAAGTGTATGAAATTTCGAGCTCTTGAAAGGCATTTATATGATCCTATATATAAAAATAAAAATATGCAAACTGGGAGCATAACAAATTTTATCTACTTTAAAATGAGATAAAGAGTTGGTTAATTGTACATGTGTTTAATTATCGTAAGTGAATTTTCCTCTTAATTAATGCATTTATTCTTCTTTAAAATTAATGTCACGTGTAATTTCTATTAATTTATATAAATGTAACATTTTAAATTTAGTTAGAAAAAAAAAAAAAAAAAGAGATCTATATACACAATGAAAGCATCCTAACATAATGTAGGCATTTTTTAAAAATTCAGAAGCATCTTTTTAATTATAAAATCATTAATAAATTTATATCTAAAATATTATGAAATGATCAGCATTATTTCTTATATATAAAGAATTGCCATTGTTGAAAATGTCTAGGTGCTTTTACAGTTCATTCCGATAATTAGTATCATCATTTTTATTATCAGAAGCATCGTTTAAGTTTTTAAATATCATAATTATTAATAAAATTATTGCTATTAGAAACGGCCACAGTTAAACATTACATTTATAAAAAATATATAAAAAAAATGAAAGAATCCGCTTAAGGTTGTCACTATTTTCGGCTAACGCGCCAATTATGGATGCCATTCTCTCCAGTACGTTACAACCTTTTGCCGATTATCCAGAATAGAATCGTCCGAATCTCCGCGCGTGAAATGCCAAGATACCGGAGCTTAACAGTATACCAATTTTTGATGTAATATCATAAAGCTATCACCAAAAAAAAAAAAAAAAAAATTACAAGTTTCTGAAAAAAATTTAATGCGCATGGAGCATTTTTAATTTGTATCACTAATTAGCATATTATTAATTAATTACTCATTTGCATATTAATATTTTTTAATGAAATTAAGAAATTTTCTTAATTATTGCACAAATTATATGTGTATTAAATTTCAAAACGATTGAGCAAAAACTGTAGAAAATGTTTTTGAACGTCCACTGTCGCCTTAATCTGAAAATTCCAGTTGCTAAACTGCGAAAGAAACGCATAAAAGTAATAACGTTTGTGTGTGAAAAAAATTCAGGAATACAAAGTGAAAAATAATTTATTTAATATATACACATGTACAACAAAATACATACAAATTACATCAAAATTGTGTACTGTAATCACATAATTCTTTTAACGTGGATATAAATTAAGTGTAACATTAATATTGAACTATGTAGGGTCAGAAGATTAATTTGAGCAGGATACATGTTACAAAAAATATGTATAAAGTAAGCAATCATGGTAGTGGGGAATATTAGAAAAGCAGTATTTCTTTTTTTCAATTTGTCACACAAGAGTACATATAAAAAATTATGAATGTGTGATATTTTGATAAATTTTGCACTATAAGAAACAAAATACAGTTTAAACCTTTTTTTTTTCAAGAACACACAAGAAAAATTATTTAAAAAAAAAAAATCTTATCACCGTCTAATTATAGAGGTGATTCTATTCCCAATTTTTCGAAAATTTAAGGCTTTCGGTTCTCAAAACTCTGACATTAAAAATGTAACGCAACAATATCGCCAATTTCGACAAACGGTCGCCAAAAACTCAATTTCTTCAATCGTTCGCAGAAAAAATCGTCAATTTGGTCAAAGGATCGGGGGAAAATATGAATGTAGATAAATTTTGCAAGTACATACAAATTTCGTCAAGTAATCGCGGAAAAAATGCAAATTTCACCAATTTCGCCTAGGGATCAGGGGAAGAAACGCGGATTTTGTCAAAAAATCCCGAAAGAAGAAACTAATTTCATCAAAGCATCGCGAAAAAAAAACTAATTTCGTTAAAGGATCGCAAAAAATCACTCAAATTTCGTCAAAGGATCGCGAAAAAAACGCGAATTACATCAAAACATCGCAAAAAACCTGAATTTCTTCACAAGAAGAAAAAAAAAAGCGAATTTCGACAAAGTATCGCGAAAAAACTCGAATTTTGTGAAAGGGTCGCAGAAATATACGAATTTCATCAAAAGGTCATGAAAAAATGCATAATTAGCGCATGTAGGGGATTTTCCCTCTTTGCTGTAACCTTTTTAGAAAATCTGCTGCGGATATCAGATTTTTGCTTCTCTAATTGCATATATATGCAATTTAATTGTTGGTATATTCTTATAAAACAAATAGCATCATTTATAATGAAATAAAAACTTTATCTGCTTACCAAAATGTAGATTTATAAAATTGTATGCTCATAAAAAATATATTTTTATATGTCTTGTTATATACTTTAAAATTTCAATTCAAAACAGAGAGTAAGGAACTCAAGAACTAATAGAAAATGGAAAACTGATAACTAGAACTTGAACTATTAATTATGAAGGTTTGATTTTAAAAAACATACATATAGAAGTTTATCGAGGATCTCATACACTTATAATCAGAGTGAAAATATTTTTATAAGTTCTTTCAATATGTGTGTGTGAATTGTTCAAACAATAAAAATGTATTCTCAATAAAATTGATATTTCGTATTTCATTTTTAAAAATTATATCCATAAAGAGTACACACAAAAATATTGGATTCATAAATGTTTTAAGGAAATTGAGTGAAATTCAATGCGCGCAATATAGACAGTTTCTTTAAACTTATTCAAATTTAAAATTACACTGAAAAATTCCTAAATTTAAAAGAACATGCAAATAAAGAAAATGGATTTTTTTCCCATTTCTTGTTTTTAAAATTTACAATTATATTTTTTTTATTTAATTTAATACAAATTAAAAATAATTGGATACATAGATGAAAGTATTTGTTACACTAATCATCGTTCTATTCAACTACCTCAAATCAGTATCATATTCATAGTGAGAACTTTCTCACACACTCAAGAAGTCAAATTTAATCTTAGATACACGAACTTGGCAAGCACTCTTATTCAAAAAATGGGAAATTGAGTAGAGATTTCTATATTTCGATAAATTCAAAGAATATTTTTGTTTTAAATACGAAAAGATGATATTTTGAAACAAATTTTCAGAAGCTCTTACAGAGAAAAGTAAAATGAAAAATAAATCACATAAGATGCAATGAGAAATGTTAATGTCACCACGTTACCGTGAGAAATTAATTTCATAAGATGCAATTCATTTATCGAAAACTGAAAACGTTATTTGATTCCAAATTTTTTTACAGCTGATGTCTGCTATTTATTTTTCTTTCTTTCTTTCTTTTTTTTTTTTTTTTTTTTTTTTTTTTTTTTTTTTTTATTTATTTATTTAAAAATTAGTTCACGAATGTTTCTCGTTATCGAGTGGGAAATTTTCCTCCTTTTTTAAAACAAGCTTAAGCATATAACCTAATTTTGAACACTTTTGTACAGTGCTGGCCTCCATTTTAAAAAGTGCAAGAATTTTTTTTAATTAAAGATAAACAAAGGTATTTAGATCACGTTATAGGTGCGGACCCTATAAGAGCAGGCGTCAAATACATTGCATCTGCCACATTTCTCATAGTGGCTGCCCCTCTTTTTGTATCACAGAATATGTAAAAATATCCGCATAAAATTATGCGTTTAAAGAAAAAAGTGCGAAATACCTTTTAAAAAACTTTTTTCAGTTAGTATTTAAAATTATTAAAGCTTTTAGAAATTCTAGACTTCAGAGACACTCTATGAAAAAATGAATTAGCACATTAACTTTCAAATTTTTATGCCTATGGAAAATTTATCATAAAATCATCATTGTATCATGTCTGGAAACACGTAATCTGGTGCAAATAAATATTATACACATATTCAAAATAAAAATTAAATAAAATATACATTTCTGTCGATTTTCTAAGCCACCCCCCTATTTTTTGCAGTTTTTATGTTGCTGTTATAAATAATAATAAAAGAATACTTATAAAAGAATGGAAATTTTCAGTCGAAAAAAAATAAATAAAATGATAATTTTCAAAATTCATAGATGCAATTATTTAAGAAAATGACTTAACATTAGTGACAATATAGTAAATTACTGAAAAGCAAATATAATGAATAACAAAGATAGAGCACAATAATAGAATATAACAGAATGTTTGTTTGTAAGGTCTACATTTGAGTCCTGCGCAAGTAGGATTGTACCAGAACAGAACCAAAACTTCTGCTTCAAGTCAACTTGAAATGTGACACACTTCAACCCGAATCGAATCGATCGCGAACCAGGAATGAAAGAAGAATTAATTCATATCTTAATACAATTATGGAAAAGTAGTCAATAGTTATGTCATCAATTGTATCTTTTTATGTATTAAAATGAACACATATAATTAATTTTCAAACATATAGTTTTTAATTGAAAATATTTTTGAAAAACTGGTTCAGTCTGAACAAAACTCGAAAAAATCAAAACTCAATATGATCATGAATCATTGAAAGTTAACCTGGTCCACAACGAAAAGAAAAAGCATCAAATAGAAACACACGTATGGTCGGATTAAAATCTGGTTACCCGAAAATAAGACATGTGCGTTTAAATTATATTTAAAATTATCTCCCTCTTCCGTACATTTTCGGACTCATTTTGAAGCATACATGAATGACATTCGCAGTACTCTTAAGAATTGAATAACGTTTTTCATTTTTCATAAATAGGATACGTTTGGAATTGCAGTTAATCACACCTTGTTGATGACTTTTCAAAGACGATCACTTCACGAAAGTTGGCTTTAACTGTCAAATTTGGTAGCATTTTCTGAATACTTTTTAATCATAAATTGTTGTTGATAAGGACATTTTTTGTGTGTTTGCGATTTATAACATGCAGTTATACTTCTAAGGTTTTTAAAATAAAATAAAGCTGATTTTTAGCAAAAAGTTACATAAACATTAAAAAAAAAATTCTGTAAAATTTTGAAATGTTATTTAAAAAAAAATAAAAAAAAATAAATAAATAAACATGACAGCGCAAGCTGCAGCAAGCTGAATAACAAGCCTGTAACGTACCAACCATTAAAATAAATTAAAAGAAATGGAAAAACAGCAAGAGTAAACATATTATTAGTGTTTTTTGCCTAAAGAAAAAAAAATATGCAATTTGAATTTCCATATATCATGTTTTATATAATAAAACATGATATGTGTTATTATGTAAAATAATTATATACATTTTATTATTTATACACATTCATATACATTTATGTAAAATATAATAAAACGTGCGTAAATGAAATATATGTAAACGGATACCTGGTGGTAATGGAACTTTTATGATTTCTGGTAAATGATGCACTTTCACAGATATAAATCTGTCTAATACAGAATACGTTTCGATTTTTTGTTTCCGTCTTAGCAGGTTTCATTAGATTCTTCTAAACTACTTCAAGTAAATTTCACATATACTACTGGAATTAAACTTTATATTTTTTTTAAATTGCGAGCGGGTTGCAGACCCGTCAGTGCCCCCCCCCCCTCCCCTTGCTTAATACCTGCATTTTCTTTTCCAATGGTTCTGTGGTCATCAAGCAAAGAAAGGAGAATCTCAACAAAAGAAAGAAGTGGAGACAAGTCAACGACGGTCTGTGAAGTTCTATGTCATCTAGAATTCCGCAGAAGTCAACAAACATGAAAGAGAGCGCCTGACCATATCAAACTTTACGACGAAAAGAAACGCAGTCTATTCGATGCCTTACTTAAAAGTCGGATTCATACATTTGTAACTTTCCGTAACTAAGCAACAAAGTAAAGTAAATCTGGACCGTTTTCAAAACTACTGAAGTAAAGCTGGCCCGTTATTATCACAGCAAAGTATCAGATAAGGCGGATAAATTTCAAAAATTAAAAGAGCTCAAGATTAACTATATTTGTTAAGAGAAAAGCAAGGAAAAGAAAAACGGAAATTTCATAAAAAGGGGCAATGTAGGTGGAATAAAAAAAAAAAAAAAATAGAGAAATTTTGTATCAAGCATAGATTTTGGTATCTAGCAGTAGAAAATTAGAAGATTTTTAATCATAGTTATTTCAAAATAAGCACCACCAAAGAAAAAATGAAATTTAAAGTTATTTAAAAAGAGTAAGAAAAGAGTAGAAAAGAATAGAAAAACGAAGATTTCTGAAAAAGGTTTAAGAATAATAATAATAATAATAATAATAATAAAAGAGAGAGGGAAATCATGTACCAAGCATCATTGTAAAAAAAAATTATATAACGTTACTCCATAAAATTAGTGGCAACATGCTACCTCCAATTTTATGGAGTAATTTAACTTATATAATAGTGTAATTTGACCTGATATAATTGGCGTAATATTACACATCAGTGCAGAAGTTCTATGGGGTCCCCCCCCCCCCCCAACATATGTGAACTTCGGAAATTTGAGCTTAGAGTTAGGAAATTATAGATTTTTAAAATTATAGATTGGAAATTATTATTACTTATTGGAAATTATAGATTTTTTTTTTAAGAAAAAAAAAAAAATTGATTTTTTATTGTTTTGTTGACTACCTTTCTGAGTTCTGTAATAGCAAAATAGTTACGCTTTCAAAAGAAATACAAAAAGCAGCCAGACTCAATTTCTCATTATGTTTCTCTGTGCTACGAAAATATCATACTTCTACCAGACCTGAATTTCTCTACTGTTATCCATCAACAGTGTCTCCAATACCTTAAAAACTTTGTTCCTTTCTCAAAAATTTAAAAGTATGAGGCTATTTTCATATGAAGTACGATTATGACTCTTACACAATTGAAGACAAAAACTTTCATTAAAAGAACCAATAATTATAATTTTTTTGTTTTTAGTTTCAGCATTTTTCTTTGGAAAGAATTTTTTTTTTTCTTTTTTCTTTTTTTTTTTTTTTTTTTTTTTTTTTTTTTTTGTATAAGTATTATTATTATTAAACACACATTGAACATATCATTTTAGTTGGAAAAATTTTTGAATTATAAGTTGGAAAAATTTTGAACTTTCCCCTTCACCCCCCACCCCCCACCCCCCCACCCCCGAAAATAAATTTGTAGCTACGCCCCTGTGTAACACAACATCAGTTATATCGGTATCCAATAAAATGCAGGCAGAATAATTGAAAAAAAAAATTTATGGAGTAACGTTACATATTCTTTACAGTGATAATTATAAACTACTTTTAACAATTCCAGAAAATTGTCACGAAACTTCACAGTGAGGCGAAAAAAATAATAACTAATGAAACAAATTAGAAAATTCATAACATATTAAAAATCTAATTTTAGCAATTTCCGTCCAAAGTTGGAAATATAGTCGATTTATTTTTATGCTGGCTATGATTTACAGATTTGTATATCGTTGAACACTTCTAAAACACAGAGTTGTGTTTAATATAACTCAGATGTGTTCAAATAAACATTTCCTACTGCTCCACTAGATGCAGATACAATTTTTCATACCAGTAAGCCAGACAACTAATTTTCTATTATTTATTGATATATTTTACTATTGCTTTGAGTCGACAATATATATTACAGGTATTTTAAAATTCATTTCAGTTAGTTCAAATTCATAAAACATGTGAAAAATCATCTTCAGAATTTTCTGTCATTAAACGGAAATGTACTCGTATTCCCTTATACTGTCTGCATATTATCTACAGATTTTTATGGACACCCCGGATTAAGCTAAAATTTAAATAATCCAAGTAAAAAATGTTTAACACAACTAAAAACAAACTTCTAGCAATTACTAATCACAGACAGCAATGTATCTTGTTCTTTGCGTAAGCCTGTACAGTAATTTATCTATATTCAACAAACATTATACAGTATACTAAATATATGCATAACAAACTGAAAAACCTTTATTGAACAATTTACACCCTTAACAATAACGCTTACAAATTGTTTTATCTAGCTCTATTTTATGCAGATGTAGAACTATACACATCTCGTATTATGCAAAAATTGTGTGAAAAAAGCATAATAGAACCGAAAAAGTTTTTTTACTAATTAGTGCTCATACACTGTAAAAAAAAATCTGTAGTTCTACAGATGTAAAGTTACATGCTTACTAAACTTTCACCTGTAACTGTACGAAAAAAGCTGCAAATCTACAAAACTAGTTTTTGTAAAGCTACAAAAATCTGTAACTTTACAAATGAATCTGCTAAAATTTCAGTAATCTTACTAAACTTTTATTTGTAACCCTGGCTGCAGTTACATGAAAAGTTCTCGGAATCCCAGTTTCCAAAAAAATTCTTAGTAACCTTACAGATTTTTTGATTTTCGGCGCAAAAGTGTGTCTGTTACATGAAATTTTGTTGTTGCCGTTACATGAAAAGTTCTAGGAATCCCAGTTTCCTAGAAAAACTTTAGTAACTTCACAGATTTTTTTTTACAGTGTAGCCAGTACTGTAATTTTATTATTTTGCGTGTCCCCGTAAATGACTAATAAATGTTATGCATCCAATAATGTACAGAATTCATCTTGTACCGAACTTCAGTAATTTATCAATTTAATTATGTTTAATATCTAGTAACTGCAGAAAAATGACCCTCGTACGATTTTTCCCACACGCTGCAATGTGACTGAATTCTTTTGTGTGTCCCTGTAACTAAAATATAAATTTCATAAGGGGGAGCGTTGATTTATAGGGCTATTTATTTAATATTACAAAAAGCAACAAAATAAAAATAAAATAAAGAGTTGAAAAAATATATAACTTCTTGAGATGATAGGCGGGGAAATGGAGAAAAGGCTTTTTTTCTTCTTCTTCTTCTTCTGGCGGTGAAAGAGTTTGATTAAATAAATACTTATTTATCATTACTGTATGCTTAAAAATAGGACAGGAAAATAATTAAATAATAATAAGCTTTAACTTTTTTTAAACTTTTGCATACTTGGAATAGGGGGGGGGGGAGAAAGTAAAAATTTAGATAGTCGGTTATTTTTTCGTTTCAATAAAGAAACAAACAAAAGAGTTTTACAGCTATAAATTATAAATTTAATGATTTTAATCTTTGGGTAGTGTATGAGAGGGAAGAAAAGGGGAGGAAAGCAAGATTTCGGAAAGGGGGGGGAGGATTTAGACAATTAAAAAAAATAGAAAGAAAAAGCGTGATATTTAAATTGTTTTAAAGAAAATTCAATTTCAGTAAGGTTATATCGATCATGTGTTAGACGCAAATGAATAATTTCCTTACTATTTAAGTAGCATTAAATGTAATTAAATAATTAATTATTATAGAGGTTAAATGGAAAATACAGTCTATTCTGTTATTCAAAAGACATATAAAAGTTACTTGTAATTTCAGAAGATCTTTAAAAAGCCGAATGTTATGAAACTGCGCTTAAAAATGTTTCCTAAATTTTAATTTGAGAAAATTTTAACACACCAGAATTAAAAAGCATTAAGTGCCACTTTAGTCCAAACACTTGGTAGTAATTACGCATGCCTGAAGAAGGATTTATTCCATCAAAACGCGTTGCTTGTTTTATAGTTCAGCATTTATTTATATAGATTAATAGTTTATTTGTCAAGAAACGTGAAACACTAGCATTCGTCTATTATTTTACTATGTTTATTCAAACTCACTGAACAGTCCTCACATATAATAATATATCACATATATCACACAATAATTCTTCATATAAACACGAAATATACCAATGAAAAAGGTTATGGGTAATATGAGTCAAAATTATTTTTTATTATCGTATTCAATAATTAACTATTTATAATAAATATTTTGTTTTCTTTTAGAAGGATGATTATTATATCGAGATACATAAATTAATCAAAACAAAATAAAGCAATTAAACTTTAAGTAGAATAGAATTATTACGGTATTATTGAAATTTTAAGTGTGCTCGAGCAGTGGCGACCGAATTTGTAAAGCCCTGGTCTCAATGGAAAGAAAACAAACAATTATACTGACTAAGACGGAAACTTTTAATAAACATATTTTTTTTTTCTTGGCCCCTTTCGCTTTCGTTTTCACAGGTTTAAATAAATTGAAATGTTATTATACTTTTGTAAAAATTAACTCACTTACCTTTTCGCACACTCTTCTCGGAAAATTTCGCTGTTCGGTGTAAGCTCCGTTTTACATCTATGAAGAATATCCTCACGAAGATTGATTTTTTCTTTATAAAGTAAATCTGGTTTGCATGTGTGTGCGGATTTTTCTTCAATTTTTTTTCTCCCCCTCTGGATTCAACAAGACTGCTCTTCCTCGACATTTAATATCTTTGCATCCTAGTTTCCATCTACCGGCACTGGGCTTGGCTTTAATTCTATAAAAAAAATCCATCACCATTGGAAAATAATCATCCATTTTTAGTGCCAGGCACTTCGAAAACTGTTTTTTTCCGTTTTAAAATTAGAATTATAAGAAGCTTTAGTAACTATAAAATCTGAACTTGAACAAAAAATCACTCCTTCCTTTAAAGGCTGACAAATATAAGTGTGTTCTTGATAAGTGTTTGCAAAAAAGAAATACACGAACACGACTTCCACATTTGGCTGACTAATTATTTTAGGAGGTGTCACGTACAGTGAAAAGAACTCCCCATAGCTAGAAGGCGTAAAGAAATCATATAGAAAAGAGACACTCGTGTGAACTTTAAAAAATCCTAAACCCATAGCACATCGATCACTCTCAATCAGGGCTTAATTTGCGCCGGAGCCCGGCTCCGGTACTTATCTGTTTTTAGTAAATATTTAAATATTGTTCGGAATTCACCGGAGCTCATAAATACAGGGCTCCGGAGCCCAGTGCAATAGCGCTTCCGAAAATCCGAAGCTTAAATTACCTTTCCTTCCTATCTCCCAGCTTTTGCATTCTTTTTACCAAAACACTTATATGTGACGTAATGTGTCACACACGTAGGAGATGGAGATAAAACGGACTCAATTTTTATATCAGTTTTTAGGCTTAGACTGACTCGAGCTCAATCTGTATTACATTTAACATTTTATTTATTCATGTATTGAAAAAAAAACTCCTCTTTTAAAATTACGTATTATATTCCACTTAAAATCATTTTAATGCTATTTTGATCAGAATGAAGGGGAAACAGAAATCGTGTTTTTCTATTTCAAATTTATATCGGCGACGTGTTGATACGGCGCCACTCAAGAGACTGAACAATAAATTTCCTTTCAGTTCGATTTTCTTTTGTGACAGTAGGGTAATTTTTTATTGGCTGGGGTTTTTTTTTTATTATTATTTCGATATCTAACCTGAAGAGAATATTTTCTGTTTTATCCAACAAGCATCAGCTTGACGTTTTGTTTGTTCGAGGTTTTTTTTGTCTTCTATTGCGTACGAGTATAAAAATCACGTTAGTGATTTTGCTATTTATTTTGTATCATGAACGGTACCTACGCTAAGGCTCTCTGCACCTATACGAAGTCACTTTCCTTTGTAAGTAGATATAATTACCATATATTGTTATTCTGATAGATAGCAATCGAGCAGTGTTTCCCCTTTTTCTATAAAAGCATAGATTCTTTCCGATAACGTTGTCAATTTTTTAATTTTATCTGATTTTCAGGGACTCACCGCAAAAGATTGTTATGCGGAAGGAAATGATTATAGTTTAAGATATGCACCTTTTACAGGAAATTATAAAATATTATTCTATTCTTCAGCATATAAATATTCATTTCTGTAAATTTCATTCATTTTTTCTTAAAAATGCATAGCTGCGAACTATCCCTTTTTTGTGTTAACACCAATTCCTAATCATAATCGTTACCCTATTTAATCTCAGAATTCTGCAATTAATTAACATAAAAATTAGGCACGGATTTTTACTATTCAGAAGAAGTGATAACTAAAAAGTGGAATAGTTGACAGCTAAGTATATGCTGATAGATATATTTAAAGTTTTTATTTTGCAAAAGAAATAAAATGCTTTAAATTTTGCAATTAATGTACGAAATATAAATATGCAGATTACAAGGGGAGGGGGTGTGGCGGTACAGTTGTTGTACCGGTAGCGCAGAATATTAGGGCTCCGGAACTTTTTTGTTAGAATTTAAGCCCTACTCTCTATTCATGAAAACATCGCTAAGTGAATTAATTGTCGAAATAAGTAATTGGAAATAAGACTAATGCCACGTTAGAACTAACGAATCGGTCCTTTTTACCTCCCATATTGAGAACATGTGTTACGACATGTACTTAACGAAAGATAATTGTTTCTGGAGACATAAGCCAATTGAGCTATGTTGCTAATTTTCTTGAAATTAATAATAATAAAAAAAAATAGTTAAAACTGATGGTAAGAGTCTACTTCCGTCAAGTGAAAAGACTCGTTCGCTAATGCTAATCCTATGGAAGAAATTTATAACGATATCTCCGTTACATTTCAATATTTTTAAATGATTTTTTTTTTTTTTTTTTTTTTTTGCATTGGATAGCTGAGATCGATCTGTACAAAGGTCGTTTTTTAATTTTTCGATTTTGTTTACAGATAATTTTAACGAGGACGCTTTCATTTTCGGAACCGGTTTCGAAACTGAAAGCATGCTCATAAAAAAATCTGTAATAAAAATCGAACAAGTAAAAAACGGTCTGCATACAGATCGATCTCAGCTATCCAATGCAAAAAAAATCATTTAAAAATATTGAAATGTAACCGAGATATCGTTATAAATTTCTTCCATAGGATTAGAATTAGCGAACGGGTCTTTTCATTTGACTGAAGTAGCCTCCTAAGATGGTTCTCAAATGACCTGCTCGCGAAATTTTCTGACACAGTTCCTGGCTCATTTATAACCCGTTTAGGTTTACTTTAATTTGTTGCTTAGTTACGAGAAGTTTAAAAAGTATGCACCCTCACCCCCTTTTCAGTAAAGGTGATTAACGCGGGTGGTCTATTGGTATATGTCATTAGCATACCTGTTTGTGGTTTCCGGAATCTGTCTTCCCTTCTTGGTGAATACCCCCTCCCCCCTTTCCCCCGAATGAAATCCGAAGAAATCATATGCTGTTTGAAAAATAATGATTATCATTTCAAAGTGTCAAAGCGTACTTGATGGATATTCAAATTGTATTTTTTCATGATGAATATGTTATTGATTTGAGTTAGTGGAATAGAAAGCTTCAATAGTGTAGTCAAAACGAATACTTTCATAAAAATACCGAATTATGTTTAATCTTTATTAAATAATAAATAATAATACTAATAACTGTAAATCCTAAATACTTGAAATGAGTGTAATAAAAAATTCAAAATTTAAAAATTTAAGAATTTAGTTTAAATTCGAGTAAGTTTAACTGTGTACAGCATTGAATTTCATCAAAATTTACTTAAAGCATTTTCAGGTTTAATATTTTTATGTGAATTTTTCATGCATATGTATTTTAAAAGTGAAATATCAAAAGAGAAATAACAATATTAATTTTAATGTAATACTTTTTTTATTGTTTGAACAATTCGTACACACATATGGAAAGATATGAGCTAAAATAGGTTTGCAGTGAATATAAATTTATAAACTCTTTGTTAAATTTCAAAATGTATATTATTCAAAATAAAAACTTTATATAAGATATTTAAATTGTAATTATTTGTTTTAAATTTTAAATTAGTGGTTAAGTTCCTAAAACTTTGTTTCAAACTAAATTTTTAAAGTATATAAAAAACATTAAAAAGTATTCATTTTTATAAACAATAAACATTATTATATCTTTATAAATTATACATTATAATTCACAAGAATATACAAGAACAACTAAACTGTGGTTTATATACAACTAGAGAATATTTTCACTTGAACGATAAAAAAACGCAATATTTCATCAAATGTGTCCTTAAAATTTAGGGCGTAGAATAATGCTTACATCGCATAACAAAATAAGAACAATAATATAAAATAAATAATACAGAGTTTTACGAATACTAATTTCAGGCACATTTCCTTTGAAAGAGACAAAAAAGTTCAAAATTTCGATTGTAAATTTCTATTACCATGCTTTTTTTATATGATAACCTCGGGAATTACACACTAACGTTTATAATTAAGTTATCTCAATAAATGTAGGTGAATTTTACAAAATGTTTCAAATAAAAATAAATAAAATGTTAGTTTCGTGATTCCTCGTTTTTAGTAAAATAAAATAATTAGTAAAATAGGTTTGTGAATTTTATTTATAGAACTACATATAATTGTGTTCGGGCTATTCAAAAATTCATAAATTATTACTTAATTTTTGCAAAATCTCTTTTAACGAATAATTTTACTGAATTAATTTATTTTATCGAAACAGAAACACAAGAGAAGTAATAGCCTGGCACAAGGTGCCGAAACTGGTAGACACTTTATTTTTAATCATAGGCGGCGTTAGTTAGAGCTACCAATTCAAGACCTTTAGTAGAAAACTTAATAAATGGTTTAACAAGTCGTCAAATAAAAATAAAAATAAAAAAATAAATAAAATAAAATTTATATATACGTGATTTGATAATTTCATTTACATACATTGAAATAAATCTTACTACGTTTCTCTGAAACAAACAAACAAATTTAACATTATATTATTATGAAAGAGTACAATATATGATTTAATAACGATTAACAGTACTCATTCAAAGTATAGCCGCTCGTATATCATGTTGTCTCTTTTATTTCAAACTTTTTTTCATTACTTTTAGTATTATTTATTCCATAACGAATGAAAGTATCTGAAAATGTCCATTTAAATTCATCATAAAAAAGTAATGCAATTTATTAAAAGTATATTTAAATATACACTTAAACATACAATTTTAGATACACATGTTTTAATTTCTTTAAGGTTGTTAAACTTAATTCTAGATTTTTCTCAAAAATATATATTAATTAAGACAGATAACACGGAGGATAAATTATCAAAGAAACTGAGAAGCAATAAAGAATATGACATGCTCTTTTGCTTATAGTATCTAAATTTTTTTAACAAATGAAAAGTAGGATTTTCTGGCTTTGTTTGTCTATATCCAATTGATAATATCCTTATAACTACTTTCTTTGTGCTAAAATTTATTTTGTACTAAAATAATTTAAAATGAATTTTTCTGTTTCATCCATTTTTTGATATAGCAAATTAGATTGGATAGCAAGTTAGATTAGACTAGCTGAATGATAAGGAATTGCCTACAAATTGTCAATTTTAATTTTTTTTTTTTAATTTCATTTTTTATTGATGCTTTAGTTCTTCTTGGATAACCACCTATACCATGATCAAAAGGGTAACTGGAAAAAAAAGTGACCGGAAAAAACGTGACAGAAAAAAAGGGGACAAAATAAACAACAGCGGAAAAAAACGTGACAAGGAATATACGTGACCGGAAAAAAGGGGACAAGGAAAAAACGGGACACTGAAAAAACGGGACCGTTTGGTGCTGCTTGTACTTTATCCGGTATGGAACCGTTATAAATAATACAAATATTTTAAGCCAATGTCTACAAATGCGAATTTTGAAAAATGGAGTGGAATATTTGCATACTAGAATGCTTGTTTACAGCTCTACTTGATTTTTGACAATCGCGAACGGGAATACGAATATTTTCCGTCGATGTTTAAGAATGCAAATATTGAGAAAAGTCCCGCATATTCGCATATGAAAATGCATATTTACACCACTACTTGATTTTTGATATATGTAAATTAGGAAACAGGATATTTTAGTCCCGCCGTTTTGGTCCTGATGCCATTTCGATTCCTAGCCATTTCTTTCCCTTGCAGTTGTTGTTGGAAGCAGCTATATTGTTAATAACAAAATCTCAAAAATTAAATTTTTTATTGACGTATTTATTAGTAACAATTCAAAATTATTTCAATTATTAATTGTTTATATAAATAATTTATCAATAACTTGTTAAAAAAATATTACATGAGCTATATAATAATTACAGGGTAATGCAAATATATTTTTATTTTTTAATTTTCGTTTACTATAATGTCATTAGATTATATAAAAATGATAATGATTCTGAGGATAAATATGTTGTTTATTTATTTATTATTTAGTTTATAATATTTTCTTGCTATTTAAATATAATTAATTAATAATATCTAGTTTTATTTAATTGAAAACTATAACTGTGCTAAAAAATTAAAAATCTAATTCTACATCTGGACAATAACATCACCTAACATCGTTAAAAATTATTTTTACATTTTTGTACAATATTACATTATTATTATATTAATTAATAATAATACCATCAGTCAACAAAACAATTACTTAGACTTAAATTTTTGACTGATTTTTCATTTTTTTGGGAGGGGTGGGGGATAATAAATAAAAACTTTTGAATAAAAACTTTAATTGATGAATAATTGCTGTTAATTAATTATTAAAATAGTTAGTAATTTTAATATAAAAATTAAATTAATCTTTTATTAAATATGTTTTTTAATTCAATTTATTCTTAATTATTTAAATTATTAACGTTAATATAAATTACAAATTTCTACTTTAAAATAAACTCAATACAAATTATATATTCAGTTTATCATTATATTTAATATTAGCTATAAGCTGCAATTTATCCTTTATCTGCTTTTTTATTTTATATTTAAAGTTACTGAGATTTAAAACTATTAATATAATTAATAATAAAACTAAGATAAAAAAAAATATTAAACTTACTTTCTGGGAAAGATGGAGGAAAAAGGTAATTAAAAGAAAATAATAAAAGACAAATGCAAAAAAAGCTTAGTTTTGTCAGTTAAAAAATTATTTATTAAGGTATTAATAACATTATCACATAAAATTAAAAATAATCGTTTTATTAAAAGAAATAGGTCTAATTTTAATAAAATTTGCTCACAAAACTGTTCTTCAAGGGTGGAAAGACTTAAAAAAAGTTGCAAGCAACAATTATAAAAAGAAAGAGCAGAGGGAAGGGGGGAGGGAGAGATCTATTTTTTTTTAACAAAATATTTATTTCAGCACGCCCTAGTAAGCAAATCTCTGTTGATTTCCCAATGCATAATGGTAAAGTAACTTATGAAAACAAATTTATAAGATGCAACATTGTATTGAAAATATCAGACATTTGTTACTTTGTTAGTTTTTAGTAATTGTTTATGAATAAGTTCAATATTTATAAATTCCGTGTTATGTTTTTTCTGGTCACTTTTTTTCCTTGTCACGTTTTTCCGGTCACGTTTTTTCCTTGTCACCTTTTTTCCGCTCTTGTTTTTTCTGTCACTTTTTTTCCTGTTACATTTTTTCCGTACACTTTTTTTCCTAGATTCGGTCAAAAGAAGTATCAAAATCGAAGCATTTTTTCCAAATCTACTCGTTGATAGTCACTAAATACTAACTTTTTTTCTAAAAGTCAGTTAATAAAAAATGACAATTTGAGGAAAATCCCTTATCATTCAGCTGCTTTTAGAGAACAACTAAAAATTAGCTCACTCTAACGCCTATATCTTTCTGATTTTTTACGATATTTGACTGGATATTTATAATAAATTGCTCCATAAAGTTGACTATTAAATTATGTAACACCGCAAAAAAAGAAGCACAATTAAATAAACAACCCGAATATAAAACTCTGGAAAATAAATCAACGTAAAATAAAGCACCCGAAAGATAAAGCCGTATATTGGAAGGACTTCAACTCTTGGTTACAATTGCCAAGGTTTAATCAAACTAAAACTGCTACAAAAGCATAAAATGGAAAATGAGGGGACGGGCCGATGGCAGTCCGAAATCTCCAATAGGGATTATTCTCTTCCCCAAAATGATTGAGTTGCAACCAGGGCTGCGGAGTCGGACCAATTTTTGAGAAAAAGAGTCGGAGTCGGAATCGCTAAAAAACAAGCCGACTCCGACACTGGATTTTTTTGTTAGACATCTTAAAAATGAAACAAGTGGGTAAGTGTGATCACAGATCGTACAGAGGGTTTCGTTTTATATTCCTTTCAAAACACTTTATCCTTTTGAAAAATCTGTTAGTTCCACATTTCACAACCATGGGGCACACTTGATTCTAAACAAACCTCTATCCGAACGAAAATACGTTTTACATACTACCGCAGATATATTAGTCGAGGGGATTGGGCCGATAGCACCCGAGATAAGAAGGCGCCCTGGCGGTAAAAAGTGGGACTAAAATATGTAAGTCTATGGTGCATAATATGAAAGAATGGTCAAAGGGTTGTCGGCAAAAGTTGGAAAAGTACTCCCCGGGTGAAAAGGGCGAAGGTTAGAAAAATTGCTTAAAATACAAAAGTCCCGGAGGAGTAAATAACATAAGAATTTTTGAAAATTTTATGATTTGCCGTGTGGTCTGAGGCATTCAGCTATACGTATGCAAAAATTCATGTCTCCAACTTAATTAGGGGCTCTCTTAGAAAGAATTGCTTAAAATACATATGTGGTAGCTCAAAGGGTAAAACGTAAGACTTTTTCAAGATTTCATGATTTGTCGCCTGGCCTCAGGTGTTCTGCAATAAGTATGCAAAATTTCAAATCTCCAATTTAATTAGGGTCTCAATTAGAAAGTATTGCTTAAAATACACAAGCTGGAGTTGAAAGGGTTAAACATAAAACTTTTTCAAAATTTATTATTTGACGTGTGATCTGAGTTGTTGAGCTATAAGTATGCAAAATTTCACGCCTCCAACATAATTAGGGGCTCACTTAGAAAGAATTGTTTAAAATAAACATGTGGGACCCCAAAGGGTTAAACGTACGACATTTTCAAAATTTTATGATTTGTCGTATGATGTGAGGTGTTCAACTATAAGTACCCAAAATTTCATGTCTCCAACATGTGTATAGTTTCTGAGAACGGGCTCTGTGACGGACAGACAGATGAACGAGACGAATAGGGTTTCGTCAGATGAACGAAACCCTAATTAAACTAATTATATGCAATTTGAAATCTAAAAAATGAATTGTTATTGTTATTTGTGGACTATATCAGGCTACTCAAGTTAAAGATGACCGATTTACTGCAGTGTACAAAGTAGATACAAGGGTAGGTAGGTATTGCCCATATACAGAGTAGATGAAAACTGTTTTAATTCATAACTGTAGTAGATATTTTACATTTCCTTCTATATATAAAAAAAAAGTTTTGATTTGGAAATGGACCAATGAAAATCTGCGTAGATATTCCGGGCATCCAATTTGAATGCTTAAGCACGGCCTTTCATCGTTAATATTAAAAAAACTGTTACATACAAAAATATGAAAATCGGCGGTATTATAGAGAAATGTTTGATAAACACGCTGATGCAGACAGTTTTCAAATCGAAGAATTATTTTAAGATATTTAATGCTAAAGTGGTACAAAATCGTTCTATTAAAAAAGTTTTATTGGAGCAAAAGCTATACATGAGAATTTAATCATTTTTAGATCATTTTATACGTTATAAGTTCCCGGTGTGCATATTGCATTTATTTTTCTTATTAGACCTATTTTTTGAGGTTTTATTTCTATTTTAAATTCAAATTTTCAGCATTTCGAGTGATATTTTTTACAAAATTTAGAAAATGTTATTAATTTAAACTGTTGCCAATTGTATAAAAAGCGCAAACAATAATGTTTACTTCAAATTAAAAATTTATTTACACGTGACTATTACAAACAGAAAAAAAAACTTTAAAATTAGAATTAAATGATTACATGTTAATAGCAGGAAAATTACGTCATAAGAACCATATTTACACTTGAATTTGAGAAACAAAATCTTAAAATAAAAAAATCATTATTATTCATTAAAACTTGTAAATGGAGGAAATTACGTCATATTTAAAATGCCCCAAAAATATGGCAAAACAGTTTAAATTGAAAAATATATTTGCGTGAGATATTTTGAGATAATATTTTCAACTATTATCGTGAATTCGAAGACAGCGCAAATAATATTTCCTTCTAACAACAAAAGTATTTTCACGTGAATATTAATAAGAGAAATAAAACTTTGGTGTAAATTACGTCAGATTTAAAACGATACATTTAAAATGAATTATTTAAAAGAACTATCTTATAGCGCAGTTAAAAAATTCCGGGAGACAATGACACTGTTTACTTAATTCATTTTACATAAGCTTATTTTCCAATGTTTAACTAATTTTTTTTAATTAAATACGAAAACAGCCATTGTATCTCTTAACAGCAGCAGATTTGGTCTTAAAAATCCCAATCCAAGGAAAACGAATGGAAACCTGTTTACAGAGAGATCGCTACTGTTTTTTTTTTTTAATTTTAATTCAATATTTTTAAAGCCGATCAAATTAGCGTGCTTTTTGGATTTTGGTGCGCCTGAACGGGGGTTGGCGAGCGTAGCTCGTAGGGGGCAGAGCCCCCTAGTAGTATATAAATAAGTACTTCCCTCATATTTTTGGGGTTTGCGGATAGAACCAGAAGTACAAATGTCTGGAAGGACCCAAAGCCCGGAAAATGAAGGGAATTTTTCAAACAGGCCGTGTAAGTAGAAATAAGACAATTTATGTTAATTGGCCATTAATGACTGTTAAAATGTTATTTTAATGACTATTGAAGAGATTTGGAATCGAACATTGTTTTCCATTTTTTTTTTAAATAAATTAATAAAATATAAGAGATTCTTGTCACGAGACTGCAGGTTTTTATCCTTTCCCGTGCTATCGCTTCTGAAAATTCGATTAAAAATTTTAATTTTGACAGTATTTTCTCAAAGATATGTTGCCTTTATCAAAAAATGGATAACGTAATAACGTACAGTTTCTGAATAAGAACACCGGCACCAATCTTATGCGTTTCCGAAAAGAAATGAATTCAGAAATTTATCAGAAAGTAGCTCCTTTGGTATTTGAGAAAAGCCTTATTAAATGACAAAGAAATATTTTTAGAAATCTACTTTTTGTTATACAGATTCAAAAGTTATCATGTTTTTAACCCACCATTTTTCCATTTATTCTGAACTACATTATTTTTTTAATGAATCCTTATTTAAATGTTGAAACATCTAATACTCTATAAGTAATCATTAATGTTGCTATTCTGTATTCTCCATCTTGCGAATACATACTAATTTTAAAATATACTGTAAAATTATCTCATAAATATGGATGCAGTATGCATTCAGATTCTTTAAAATAATCTTAATTGTATGTTTAGAAAAACCTAGATTTTTTTGTAGAAATTGAGTCATTTAATTGATTTCTCCACGGCCCCGGCCGGGTCGGATTTCACTGATTTTGTACGGGCCGGGTCATGAACTGTGAAAATATAAATGAACCGGGCCAGGCCCGGAAATTACGACCCGTGCAGGCCTCTAAAAAAGATAATCAATGCCGAAATAGTGAGATTTGAGCTTTATTTTTCTTATATTCTATCATTATTTAAATCAACAGGAAACTTTAGTACCCCCAGCCCGAGTACTAGTGCAGTCATCCCGGAGTCGGAATAGGAGTCGGAGTCGATAAAATATCCCGGAGTCGGAGTCGTCCATTTTTCGCACCGACTCCACAGCTCTGGTTGCAGCACCACGTGTATACACATTCATATACATTTTTAAATCATTCCCCAATGATTATAAAAAACATGAAAAAAAAAAGAAAAAAAGCTTCCACTTTTTAATTATAAATTGTATGAGGTTTTTTTTAAATTAAATGCATAACAGATTTTTTATTTTTAAATTAATAGAGTGCTTGTATGAAAATTATAAAAATTTAAATTAAAAATTAAATTTTTCAATATTTTGTCTTTTTCACTTAGTTGAACAATTTTAGAGGTAAATAGAAATAAATGTTAATACTAAGTATAGCAGCCTGCTGCAATAGACCAACAAAAAAATTACAAATCAATCTAATTTTATACGTTATGATACATATTTTTTTTTTCGAATATTAATTACGGAATACATAAAATATTTTTTAAAATATGATAAAAAATATTATACTATGTAACATTTGAAAAAATTAAGAGAAAAATATTATTAGAAGCTTCAAATATCCGAATCCAAAATTGCAGCTCATTCCATTAAGTGGTTTTCGAGTTAAAATTAAAACAAACTACAGGAATTGCAGTTTTGTTTACAATTATAACAAGTAAGAAAAATCATGCGTTAAGCATAGATTATGAAACACTTTCCAACACTTCTTGAATGCTTTAACAAAACTTCATTATTTAGGGAAATAAGGTATATAAGAAAACTAAGTAAACATTTTAGAAAACGCATAAAACATTTGAAAAACTGATTTCAGCAGCTACCATCCATAGCAAATATGTATTCCAATTCTTTTGAACAGCTCTGTATTTGATCTGCAGGTTGATATATATATGCTATATAATGGGGAAATTTAGTTTAGCAAGAAAACGAATAACAGGTTGAAATTTCTCTTTCAGCAATTTATACTAATAGATGTAAACATACTTGTATACTTTTGTACAACCATATAGTTAACCTAGTACCTTTATTACACGCTACTATTTAGCTAAAGTTTAATTCAAAGTAAAACACTCTTAAAACTACTGGAATCACATTTCCAGAAATTATCATTTATAGACGGTCATGTATCCAATTCTTTGCGTGACCCTGTATATAATTTTATCTATGTTCTACAAACATTTCTTAGTAAACAAAATGCAGTTCAGCGTAAAAATGCATAACCCATTTAAAAACCACCTTTAAGCAATTTACAATCATACCCAGTAACCATTACGAAATCTTTTGTGTAGCCCTGTATATGAATTTCAGCATTTATACACACCATATACAATGCATAAATATAGTGAAACATAAAAGCACATAACATAATTAAAAATGCATTTCCAGCAATCATTGCTACCGTACAGTACTTCGGATACAATATCGTATCTGAAATCTTTTATGCGTCCCTGTAAGTGCTATGCACTTCTTATTATACATGAAATAAGTTGTAGTAAACCTCAGCGACGTATATCAATTTCATTACACATGAAATAATTTAACATAATTAAAATATGCTGGAAAAAATTCCCTCCACCCGTATATCATTATGTAACGGAGATCTTTTGTGTGGCCCTGTAAATTATTATTATAATTATTCTTTGCACCGCATATTCTGAGGAATGCATATTTTAGTGCATTTGATAAATGCATATCAATTTTAATATTTTTGAAAGCATGTAACATCATTGAAAATCATTTTAAACGATTTTTTCCCATAGGCCGTAATGTAACGGAAAACTTTTGACTGTCCCTGTAAATGAACTAAATATGCTACAAACTTCACTTGAAATAGGATTCGTGCTATGGTAGAGGTCACTAACATACAAAAATTTCAGAACGATCCGAGTATATTTACGCGAGTTAGAGCGCGAACAGACGGCCAGACAAACCGAATGCATAAACACTTTTCAACTTTGTTGAAGAGTGTTAAAAATGAATTTAACATTGACTTTGTCTTTGGTATTCTAGGGCAGTTTTTTAATTAATACAAATATAATGTCAATTTTGGGTGTTCATATTAAAAATTTCATTTTTGTATACGTGTGTTATTATTATTATTATTATTATTACTCTTGTATTGTGTGTAATTTAAAATTTTGATACAGCCTTCCAAATATGCTCATTTTAAAATAAATAATTTCCCTGAAACTATAATGCGAATTTCATGAAAATTCGTTTTTAGACTAATTAAGTGGTGTAGAATTTATTTATGGTGTCAAAATTGTGACTTGCTTAAAAAAACTAAACAAAAAACAAACAAAGATTGAGTTTGTTTTCATATACATACATATAGCCCTCTAAGCAAAATTTATATACATTATTTAACAGTAGACTTTATTTCCGATAGTTTGGCACCAACAACTTTCTGCTATGATAATTTATTGCTTAATTTCTGGGGCTGTTTATTTATCTTATTTTTTTTTCTCACGACTGTACATTTATTATAAAGATTAATCCAGAATTTGAAAAAAATAACAAAGTAATTTCAATTTTTTTTTTATATATAAAATTCATTGCATTTTGCACTTTTTCTCTTAATGGAATTATTTCTAAATTTTCTTTTATTACATAAAAAATAACATAAGTTAACTTGACAAAGTTAATCAAGCTTCATTTCCCCTATAAAATCTTTGTCTTTTTAGTAATTTTTCTTCTTAACTTTTCTTTTTCTGATTAAAATATAACTTATTTACCGATATATATTTTTATATGAAAATCTTAAAAAACTTCAGATACGCCTAACTTTTAGATTTAAATGATTTGACATTAAATTAAAATAAACTTAATAAATAACAATAATACGAAGAATAATATTGTTTAAAAAATGTCAAAATCATAATTTAAGTGAAATAAATAATCTTAAATAAGTTTTTTAGGATTTGTTTAGGCATATCTTCTGAAAATGTGGTGATTCCCTGAATTTAGTGTTTTGTATGAAGATTTTTTATTTTAAGAAAATATTACAAAGTTTGTAGCCCTTTTTTGAAAAAAATTTTTTTTTCTAACTTTTCTTCTCTTTTGAGTTTTATGTCTCTGAATTATTTATATATATATATATATATATATATATATATATGAATTACCGGCGCTAGATTACAGACAATTTATCTTGTAACTCTCTATGTCTCTTTTTACCTCTTTTTTGAATCTCCATGTTGTCCAGATTATATTATCTTTTTCTATGCGCAATAAAAACCGAGCGATAGTTAAAAGACATCAAAGATTAATTGTTGGCAACCTTGGTTTTTGCTATAATCTTTGCTAAGCCTTTACTGATCAATAACCAATAGATCAATAAACGTTCCATCAAACCAGTGTGAGGAAATGGAAAATTAATGATGTATACCGAAAAGAAAGCGATAATCAAAACCGTACTTTCCGGATTCTCCGAAAACTCATCAATCAAGTACTCAATCAAGCACTTCCGTTAGGAAAGAACCTGAGCCCGAAAATCATTTAGAGTGGGAAATGTAAAGAATGATATAGGAGTCACATAGTGCCAATGTTCAGTTCTGAATTTCAGCAAGATAAAAAAAATTCTAAATAAATACTATTGGCTATGTTCTCGCTATAAAACCTGCAACGCAAGAATTATATTAAAACTGAACCAAAGTTCGTTTGTAATTCTAGGCACAAAAACAGATAATCTTAATGGGTACAATATTTTCAACAATAATTTTTAAATAGAAATTTTACTAAATTATGTACAAATTAAAATCCAATCTTAAGTTGTAGATATAATATCTAAATTCGTAAAGATTGCATGCAAAAATATTAACTAATCTAAAATACATCTTTTGTGCGCAATTAACAAAAAAAAAATGGTTTTTATCTTTCTGAGAAAAATATCTTTAAAAGTGTCTTTTAAATCATTGTTTGCAGTAAAATGGTGGACGCATTTTTTTAGTCATAACTTACGTAAAACTAGAAATATTTCTATGCAAAATGTTTTAAAATGCAACAAACTACTATAATGTTCTTTCATATATAATTTTTTGAAAAATCAATATTTTGGTGATTAAACAGCTCTAGTCTCTTAAAATTTCAAGATAATAAGATTTTATTGCTAACAAAAAATGCTTAATTTTCTTTTATAATCAGAAATATTTAAATTACATATACATATATATCAATCTTTTTGAAATATGAATCTACTCATTTTAAGGTAATATGATCTCTACAATATACAAATCTTTTTTTAAATAGTCTAGTGAATTTTCACGGGAAACAATATATATATATAGAATATATATATGGTTATAATCTGTTGATTTTAATCCATGTACAGAAGAGCGCCGATTATCGGAACTCCAATCAACCGAACTTCCAACTATCCGAACAGCCTATTTCTCTCAAAAATGTTTTTAACCGAACTTACAGTCATCCGAACAGCCTATTTCTCGCCAAAAAATTTTGTAACCGAACTCCCACTTATCCATTGGCTTGAAATAAAATTTTAAATGAAGAAAATGCTGATAGTGGATCAGGAAATGAGGAATGTAAAACAATAAAGGAGATGGGAAGAAGGTATGAAGAAAATGAAATTAACGAGTGGTTAGATAGTGAAGTAGTTCATAACCCTGGATATCAGATTTTAAATGATGATGAGATTGTGGATGAGATTCATGATGAAAAAGAAATTGTAGATAATTAAAACTAATGCTCTGGAATTAACCAAGGTCCATCACATAATGAAGCATTTGAATATTTGGAAACAGCTATAAAATGGCTCGAACGGCAGAAGAACGTTGATCGTATTCAACTAACGTATTTAAGAAGAATTATAAATAGGGCAGCATTGAAAAGAATTTCTTCGTTTAAGTAAGCAACAATCAAAAGCTTTTTTGCTTAAATTATAATCTCTGGAGTTGAGAAAATGATATGGAAAGAAAAAAAAATTAATGTTAAACATATATAAAAAAAATAAAAATAAATAAACGTGCCAGCACTAACTTGTGCTGCCAGACTTAAGCTTAGATAAGGTATGAAGGTTTTAGTAAAGTCAGAAACATTCCTTAAATTATCTGTCCATTTATCCGAACTTTTGCTTATCCGAACCAGGGTCGGTCCCAACTTGTTCGGATAATCGGCGCTCTACTGTATTCACTTTTAGATTTTATTTTGCGCAAACCGTTACATACAAAACTTTAAAAGGCAAATTAATTAAAATAATTTAAAAAAAAACTTTAACTTATATGTTCCATTTTTTTAAAACATGTCCTTCTGAAAAAGTTTTGATGCACATTTTCATTAATCACGTCAAAATTTAATGTCTAAACTCATCAATCAGTACAATACTTATGTAAACAATATGCTTTCTGTGAATCTTAATGTGCTAAAGTTCTGTCCATTATGGACATTTTGAGACGAAAATTTTGCTAAATATATAAGATTTCTACACATTTGCTTGTAGTAGCTCCTAAGGTGTCTTTAACCTCTTAATTCTCGCGCCCGTGATATTCACGGGCTGTGTCTTTTATTCAGTTTGTTTAATCCCCACCAGTTTTATAAAACAGTGTAATTGGTTTTATTATGGTATCATTTCACCTGCTATTACATAAGATGAATATTTCTTTAAAAAAAAAAAAAAAAAAAAAAAAAAAAAAAAAAAAGGTGCCAATAAGCAATTTGAATTTTTAAACTGTAATTTAATGCGACAGTTAAGGGGTTAATCTGAAGACCGTGAGCCGACGCATTACCACTAATTCAATATCTAAAAATTGTCTTATTTAATAGCAGAAACTTTGCAATTAAATAAGGCGATAAAGAGTTCATAAATATTACCTTTTGAAATTTGTGGGGGAAACCGACAATATATACACAAATTAAATAAATTCATGAAAATAAAAGACAGAGATTTTTCGGGATGCTTTGAAAGATAAAAGTATTCATTATGTAAAATATTTGAAAGATATTTTTTTGTATTTAACTCAGAGTGCAACATTCAAAGACAAAATATTATAAATAATAAAATATATATAAACTCGTATTAAAATATTATTAAATTTAATAATTTTTTAATTTATAAAATACTTATATTTTTATAATACTTTCATACTAGATTAATTTTTTTATATCTGAAAAAAAAAAACCCTTAAATAGAAAAAAAACTATTTTTTCATACTGGAAAAGCAACCAGTACAACTAAAAAAATAAAAGTAAACTCCAAATTTGATTTTAATACTTTTAATAAGAATGTCAACGATTTTAATCAGACAATTAAAATTAATGATTAAATCGTGTTTAAAAATTAAAGATTTTTAAAACGGTATAAAAAAGCATTGAAATATAAAGTGAACCTAATTTGTAAAGTTTCTATGGATATTTTGCCTTAATGAATAACCTAAAAATACTTTAAATACATGTTTTAGCTTAAATGATTATGTTTATAAAAAATTAAATATGATAAGTTTGTAAAAAGCAAGTTCTTATCTGGCGTAAAAATCATTCAATTTAAAAAAGATATTTAAATCTAATGCTGCTATTTTGTGGATTTCAAATATAACTTCAGATATAAAATTGGTCATTCTCATATTTACTTTGTGTGCATAATTTAATGGATTCCACCTATTTTCATGATTTGTTTTGATTAGCAAGCATATACCTGCGTGTAAGTTTTCATTTATGGGGTTAACAGTAATTTTTATAAGTTGAAATGCAAAAATTCTTGCCATGATATTTGTTTGAATTGTTATTTGTGTTAACTGATGAAATTACTTATGTGAAGTTTTTATTATTTCTGTAATTATATTAATTATAATTTTATTAATCAAAACGTAAAATGTGTAATGTTCTAACTAGAGAAATTATTGTTTAATAACTATTAATTTAAATACTATTAACAATTTTATATTAAATGAAGTTATTAATAATTTTAATAAATATAAATGTCTGCAGTATTTAATATAGGTTTACATAATTATTACAAAATTTTAACATACATAATGGTATTACTAACTGATAAGATAACTAATTTGCTGATTTAATCTTTTAGTACTAATAATAGTTTTATTAATTAAAGCATAAAAACATAGATTATGACACATGTTTAGGAAAAAAACCTGACAACTGTATAACCTCCTGAATGAAATTTTAAGATGCATTACGCAATCTCATTTTTTTTCTTTCGGAATTATAATCAAGATTTTTTTCTTTACTTGCGTGCTGATACTCAGATCTCAAATTCTTTGACTTTGAAACCCATACCATTAACCCATTAACCAAAATTTATCCCTAGAAGGTCTTGGCTGCATTACAATAGTTTGTTCACAATAGAATGCTTCCAGCTCACATAAATAAACAATATAAGAATCACATTTTTTTTTATTTAAATAATAATAATAATACATTATTATTATTATTCAGACGCAGAGCTAACACAATAACGTTTCCGAAAAAAAATTATATTGCTTGCAATTTTTATTTGACAACAACAAATATCTGTATCTCACAAATAATACATTTGAATTTCATGATAATTGGATTAATCATATAAATAATAGATTACCGAAGGGGAAAAGAAGGGATGTAACAGTGAGCTGCTACAAGAAAATCGAAAATGGTTTGCCTATATTTTAATATTTTATATTTCTATTTAAAATCTTTAGATGAAAAGTGTTATAATAAACAGTAATGCTGTAAAAAAAAAAAAAAAATAAATAATAATAATAATTGTAAGCAAATTTATAGACGTTAGAAAAAAACTTGCCCACAAATTTATTTTCTAATAGAGTAAAGCCTGTCTGTAACGGAATCTCACTTTAAACGGGAAAAATCATGTTCTTGCCAAAAAATACCATGCAATTATACCACTTCAGACGTAAAAAACCTGTGTAAAATGGAATTCTTTACTGATAAATTAAGTTTTTGTCTTAGCAGATATTTCTTTATCATACTTGTGGTGGCATTCGAATTATTAACGGGGCCGGCTGTCTCTGTCTACGGCCCTGTTTCGGCATAGTATGTCCTTGAAAGCCGAGTATGCAAAATAAGCGAGATATTATTTTTTATATTACACACTAAATCTTTCCTACATATTTCTTCAAGGCCATATACTAATTCACAACAACATCAAAATATGCACGTAAAAAAGGGGGTGGGGGTGGGGAGACACATATACAGGAGTCGGATAATCAGCTGTCGACGACCCTAAAAATATTCTTATAGCATCGAATATGTGACCCCTCTGCTGTGACATCAACATGACGTTTGGGGGCATATATACAGGGGTCGAATATCCAACTCTCTCACCAAAAGTAAAAGCCTTAGCATTGGATATCTGACCCCTTGATATGTATCCCCTTTGCTCTGACGTCAAAATGACGTATTGGGGCAGATATACAGGGGTCGGATATCCAAATCTCTCTCCAAAAGTAAAAGTCCTAGCATTGGATATCTGCCCCCTTGATATGTGTCCCATTCTGCTGTGACGTCAAAATTACGTATGGGGGCATATATACAAGGGTTGGATATACACCCTTCGACGAAAGCAAAATTCTCTAGGACTGGATATGTGTCCCCTTCAGCTGTGACGTCGTATGGGGGCATATATACAGGGGGTGGATATACAGCTATCGACGGAAATAAAATGCTCTGTATTGGATATTTGCCCCCATCTGCTATGGGGACATATATACAGGGGTCGGATATACACCCTTCGACGACAGTGAAATTCTGCAGCACTGGATATGTGCCCCCTACTATCTGTGACGTCAAAATGACGTATGGGGGCAGATATACAGGGGGTAGATATCAGCGTCCCCCATGAGACTAACCGCTCGACATTATGCTAGCCATATCCCCCCGCCCCTGAATCCCATAATGAATGTGCCTCGTAGATTGCGTGCCGTTTGTAGTTTAAAAAAAAAAATCGCATAGAAGCGTGAATTTGGTGCAAAGATTGTGAAGTAGGTCTTTGCCTCAGACCTTGTTTCGTAATTTATAATACTAAGCTTCATTTCTAGCAGATCTTTTGTATTTTGAATATTTTCACTAGTATATATGTTTTACAATTGTATTTCTTAAAATAAATCGTAATTTAACCAAGATTAATTTTCAGAATTCCACTTTTATATGATTATTTTTAAAATTAAGTTTTCTCAGAACCCTTTTTTATGATCTAATTCTATAATTAAAAAAACTCTTTTACAAAAAACTTTAACATATTTGAACTCTAACATATATGTAGATCGGGAAAAAAAGCGCAATTTTTGAACTTTTTTTGCTAAAGAAAAAAAAAAATACGCAGAGAAAGTGTTAATAAAATTTTAGATTAGGTTAAAGTTTGACATAAATTGGAGCTGATTTGTGATTGGTGTGAATCACTCAACTGGTGTCGCTGCTATACTGCATTTTTCACGATTTCCATGATACATGATTCAATCGATCAGAATCCAACTTAAAATGTAATGTGGAAGCCCTTTCTTTGTAAATGTGAGAGTAACTTTAAATTTTAGAAACATGTTACATAGTTTTAATTTTGATTATTTATCTAAATAATACTATTATAAAAGAAATTTCTTTATAACATTAAAACTGCGAGAGTTTATTGCGATGTATTTTAGTATAAATAAATTAATGATTACTTTCTTTCTTTTAGAAAAAAATTCTCCTCAACGCATATCTTTGGCGCATTTAATACTTAGGCGTCTGTGTGCGCCGCATACGTTGCACACTGGGTCAGCAAGCACATGATTATTCGTACTAGTGTTACAAATTATGAATGTTCGCGATAGAGCTATAACAATTCCATTAGGAAATTACTAAGAAGATTATTGTTTGAAAAAAAAGTGGTAAAATATAGGAGTAATTACTAGTGACACCCCTATTAAATCGTAAGGAGATGTAATACTTTTAAATACTATCCAATAAACTTTCCCTTTAGGAATCAATTTTCAGCAACGCATTCTAGTAATAAAATTTTCAACTAGAAATATTACTTCTTTTCTGAAATAGATATCAATAAAATATAACTAGCTTTCAAATTTAGAGTGATTTGCTCTGTTCAATTTCTAATGAAAAAGGCGTTGAAAAAGACGATTGAAATATCTTCAATATTTCATCAGTAGAGCATGATTTATATCAAGAAATCCAAAAGATTTCGAATATAATATATTTTCTTGTAGTCTACGTTTTATTATTATATATGATAATACTACTAGAAAGGTGAAAGAAACGAAAAATAAATGAAAAATTATATTTATTATAAGATTCATTAGATCATTATTTTATTGCTAAGTTTCTATTTTTCTATACACTGTAGTATTTTCCATACCCGGTAACAAAAGTTTGAACGTCTGGTGTCTATAAAACGAAAATGTCGTTTAACCCTTTAAGCGTCGTGGCCAATAAGTGTAGGCTACTTAAAAAAAAATCAGATTATTTAATTGACACCACTTTTTAATTATTAATATTTACCTTACCTATTGGCAGAAAAAAAATTATACAAGAACAAAGACAATTACGCTATTTCAAAAAAACTGGTGGGAATAAAAAAAAAAATCTGAATAAAACAAGAGTAGCATACACTGCCGGTGAAGTAACGGACGCGAATATTAAGAGGTTAAAAGACGACAGTTTTAACACACTGTTAAAAATTTGCAGCAAATTGTCCGGTCATTCGACCGTTTTTTGGAAAAACGGTTTCATACCCGTAATTTAACTATATTTTGACCATAAAATAGCCAATAATATGGTCCAAATAGTGTTAAATTACGGTTGTATAACCGTTTTCGACAAAAACGATCGAATGACCGGACAGTTTGCTGCAAATTTTTAACAGTGCATATCATTTATAATTAAATTGTGTTATTCCAATTACATGGTTTAAATTACTTTACTCTGAAATGTAAATGCTATTGCTTAACTAACTTATCTGAATTGATTAAACGAATCATACATTTAATCTTATATACATAACATGAATGATATTTGCAAAAATTGTTTTTTGAATTTTTTTTAATATATTTTTTTAATTATTTTAATCAAAATATTAAGATGAAGATCAATATTCATTTCTTTTAGAAAAAATATTTCAGGTAAATTATACAGGTTATTATATATATATAAAAAAATCATAACTTTGATTCGCACAAATATATTGAATTAACTTGTTAACATGATGAAATATTAAAAGATGAAATACAAGATAAAAATATCTTTTAAAAAATTTAATCACATTTTCATATTTTTTAACAATATTTCATGTTTTTAATTTAAGAAAAAGCTGAATTGAAATTTCCTACAATGATTAACATATAAATATTAATTCGTTATTTTCCTTAAACAAAGGCATAATGTCCTTTATTTCCGAAACCATAAACTTAATGAATTTCTGTTTCACATCTCATTTAAATTTTCGACACAGCTTAAAATTTCTGAAGTTGTAAAAGTTCTAAATATATACTGAGATGACAATAAATTGTGTACTGAAAATTTTTAAAGCATTCCTTTGAGATGTTTTAGCATTATTATCGAGTCAGTACTTGATATAATATTTACAATTTTAATTATCGTGTATAATAATGCTTCTAAATATCAAAATATAACATATAATTTCATATGACTAAATATAAACTGCAGATTTTATTTCTAGTGTGACATTGTCATAGGTCATCTTGCATTATATTTAAGGTGAAATATTTGAAGCACGTTTATATGATAATATTTGTAATTTTGATTTAGTAAAGTAATAATTTACTAACAAGGCAGGTCTCCATACGGGCATATTCAGAAAAATCTGAAAAAATTACAGAGTGTTCTTCTCATGTGGATATGTATGTTTATAAAAATTTTTTTTGGCGGAACCCCGATAGAACGTTCGTAAAAAAATAATGAAAATTTCGTTTATTTGGCGATTTATCATCGGTTGGCGATGAAATGAAATTTCGAAAAATACCTTTTAATGTCGAATACTCTTTAAGATAAAAATATTTCATATTGAACTTGTTTAAATAAATTTAACTTAAATAACTGTAGTTTTGTCAGTTTTATTTAGATTTAGCTATAGTTTTGTCATATATGTATTTATAATGAAAGCTAAATATCAAATTTTATGAATTAAAACAAAATTAAAATTGTTTCAATATCTCAAAATTAAGTCTAATTGAGCGCTGTTGGTTCAATTTTGTTGCTATGGAAACGACGAATTCTTTGGTTTGAAACGAATAACTGCTAAATGAATCTTGCCTTTATTTTGGAATACGCTTAAATATATGCAAGTATTTTTTATAGATGAAATTATTTTTAAAGTAATAAAATTCAGTAACAAGCAACATAAATATGTAATACGAAAAAATGTATTTATTAAACTGTCTCATTGTTTATGTTTAAATTAATTAAATACTTTTTACACGCATTCTAATAATCGATTAACAAACTATTTTCAGATGCATTAAAATCGTTTGCTTTTGGCGTGGAAAAGTACTGCTCGCCAAATCGCGTGACGCTTTCGTCTTTTCGCGCCACATACTCGGAGGTATTTTATTTTTTTTACAGACTTTCTACTGTAATTCCGCCGCTAAATTTGACTGATACTTGATGACATACATAAGTAGTTTAATTGGTATTTTTTTCAAAATATTCTGAGTATGCCCAGTATGGAGACCTTCCTTGTAAGTTTTATTTTTACAATTTAGAAAGTGATTTTGCGACTATGATAAATTATTAAACTGCAAAGTTACTCAATATGGTACTTTTTTATTATTTAGAATCGTTAGTTTTGTACTAAATTCGTGAATTTTGATAGTGGTATTGTTAGAGAGGAGAAAATGAGAACAGTTTTCAACACTATTTTATGATTTGTTACGTCTATTCATCAGACACATAACTAAATCACCAAAAACTTTTGTTTGCTTAAGTACACCTACTGGTTGAATTTTCCCTAACTTTCGAAAAGAAAATAAACACATTACTTTCAATAGCATCACTGTAGTGAGTCAAGATAATGTATCAATATCGTAACTACAAGACTTATCCAGTAAGTTAGATTCCAATGCAAACAAGAGATAACAATCCTTGGTTCTTTAAGAAATTGCGTACTAGCAGTTTGGAATATTTCTATGGAAGATGAATCGTGAATTTAAAAATGTCTTACACTTATCTTTAACAAAGAAAAAAAGAAATATCGTTATATTTACAAAATGGAATTAAGACATAATAAGAAAGAAAAATCATGCGTCACGCGTATGCAGTGTGTCCCAAAATGATCGGTACAATTTCAAATTTTATTTAAAAAAAGAATAGGCCTACAGCAAAACTAGTTACAACGATAGATAGAATATCCCAAACAATATGAAGAAGATATTCTAATTCAATCCACGCATGGTAAAATGGTCATTTAGCATGCTAACATCAACAGTAATTACAGCTTTCTGGATTTTTTGTTTCAGTTCCATGAAATGGTTTTGTAAAGGTCGTAGAAAATGTTTCACTTACTCGTTCCACACATTCGTCACTAGGATCGCCATTTTGAATAATTGAATTCTTTAATGATCGTTTACTTGTTGTGCAGCGCCATCTATGACCAGAAACATACTGTAAAAAAAAAAAAAAACTTTTTGATTTATTCTATCTATTGTTGTAACAAGTTTTTCTGTAGGCCTATTCTTTTTTTTAAATAAAATTTTTTAGTTTTACGAATCTTTTTAGGACAGCTTGTATTACTAAACACTTTCCAAGTACACCTGAGTACAGTAACGAAATGTCATTATTCAAAAATTAAAATAAATTATCCAAATAAACAATTTAGAACACGCATAACAGACTTTAATATCCAATTTTAGCAGTTGTACCAACTATCTGTAAGGAATTCAGCTCTGTATATGATTTATAAAATTGTATAAACACATCATAATTAACTAAATTGCATTTCGTCGAGAAACCACATAACACATTTGAAAATATACTTTCAGCAACTGCCACCCACAAAAGGTAAATATTTCTGCTACCCAATATAAGTTCTTATATATAGACCTCACACCACAAGTGCTACAGCTAGTAAAAATATTTTTGGATGGCTTACAGTTAAAGTTTAATATAATATCTTCCCTACATATCATTTTGAAAGTATTTTTCTCTGTAATTAGATGATTTCTTAAACAATATGATAATTCAAACTTAAACTTTGAAAATTGATTATTAAAATGAAATAAGTTCATGTTTGGATAGTTTCGTAGAGTGCATTAACCGCACAAACCTTGTTTATTTCATTAGACTTAAAGCCCATACCGCATCCGAAACGCGCATAATAGAATTTGTGTTAAAATTATGCAAGTGCAATTACGTATCCAGTGTTTACTAGGAGATCCATTGCCTGTGATTTATTCTGTTGAGCTGTTTCAGGTAGCAGACTAGATGCCGACATATAAAGCTTTTCTGGTTGAATTGTGCGCTCCAGATTTGCCCAGGATAGCTCAGTTGCAAAGCATTGACAGCTTACGCCAAAGGTCCATTGTTTAAATCTTGAGCAGGATGCTTTTTTACTCAGTTGGAAAATTAAAACTCATAGCAAGTCTTAAAACACTCAAAACATTTTTTTTTCGTAAATTTCGCTGTTGTAATTGTTACACTTTAGAAACGATAAATAATTAGTCATCTAAATATTGACCTGAAATATTGCTTCCCACACACAAGAAGATGGAAATTTTAGGAGGAGTGAAAATCTTTTCATCTTTTTTTCAGTATTGGATATTAAAACTTCTTTTTAGAGACGCATTTTAGCATCAAACAAAGCCAAACAAGTGTTGTGCGGGCCTTGACCCGGAATAATGTGTCAATCTTTACTGTGAAATTGCTGCTTAAACCACGTTTTTAGTATTAATTTTTGACAGCGAATCTTTTTTGTTAATATATCGCTAGAGTTAGTTGAAATTTAACGATAACAACAATTGGAACTTTATACTAAATTAAAGCACTAATGATAGTACATGTATTAGAAATATGCAAACTCTGATGATAATTTTTAAAATTTTCAAGTGAGGAGGAGGAAGATGTACACGAAGCAATATAACAATCTATCTATCGATATATATATATATATTACTCTATCAACGTGGCACAGGAATCGCGATTATTTGTTGATTGTTTAATGGCAACGCCCAAATGAAACGCATCTCATTGGTTATTTCACAGCATTTAATGCAACTCCATACCTATAAGGGGGTTACCATAGGGAGGAACCTGTTATGTCGCCAAACGCCACCAAGTTTGTCACCATCTTGGCAATGTATCGCTAAATTTCCATAGGCTTCCATTGTACACCAATAGTGTTTACTTCTTACAGAAAACAACAAATTGAGATAATTTAATGCAACAAAAACTAATATTAGCTTAAGGGATTATGTTAATTATATTTAAGAGGGTCCAAGTAAATTAAATTATGAATAAAAATAACATGATGCAAAGTTTAGCATGCTTTACCAAACAAAAATTTTAAGGAAGACCAATCTGGTCGCCAAAAGCAGTTAGTATTTGTTTATTTCAGATACATCAATAATTGATATGTCCGTAACGAATAGCTCCTTCTTATAACATTGTTCATTTTTTGTAACAAACAAATGGCATATAACAATCACAATCTATTGCGTTGACAACTAAGTTCCCGCCGTTTTTTTTAAATAATTTTTTTACACCGTAATCTGTGTTTCGCTTTTTGATTGAGATCATTTGTGTTAAATTTCAGATCATTAAAATGTAATGTCGACTATCGAATGCCAACGGAGTTGGCAACAAAGTTTACGCTGTTTTTTTTTCAATGAAAATTATGATCTAATTAATCAACAATGTATTTTGCCTTTTCGTTTATAAGTTCTTCTTAACGTTCAACAACATTTCCAATACCTCGATGGTAGAAATCAACCGGTTACGACTCTAAAATTTCATCCAACCAAGGTCTCAATTCTGCATCAGTATTGAACAAATCTCCGCGAATAGCATTTGAAAAAGATCGAAAGATGTGGAAATCCGTTGGTGTTAAACTGGGATAATGCGGTGTGTTTCGTAGCACGTCCCAGTCATACGTTTAACCGGATTTCTTGGTCGTATTGGCAATATGAGGGCGGCGGTTGTCGTGCAGCAAAACAAACTCCACCCTGCCGATGAGGTTTTTTCTCTTGAATACCCGTGTTGAGTCGTTCCATATGTTTAGCATAGAGTTCAGCGTTGATCGATTGGTTCCGTTCAAGCAATTCATAATGGATAAATCCTTCCCAGTTCCATCATGCGCACAACATCCTTTTCCGAGTATGAGGTTCTTGTTTCACGCGCTGTGTCACCTGTTTACCGGATCGAAGCCATTCCTAGTGCGGCTTCATATTAATGACCAGGCACCATTTTTCGTTGCCACTAACGATTCTGTAAAAAAATCGTTTCTTGTGACAATGAGTTGAGCGGCGAGCAAGCATACCAGCCGAGATTGTGGCTCGATGATTTTGTTTTTGTCACTTAAAACATGCGAACCCATGCTCCACACGTCTGAACTCTTCTCATCGAGTAAAAATGCTTCTCTATAGCTATGTAGGAGAATTCCATCTTCTCCATAATTTCGTTTGTCATTTGACGGGAATTTTCGTGCAAAAGTTCATTTAATAGCTCTTCATCGAACTCAACTAGAAGTCCAGAACAAGGTGCGTCTTTGAGATCAAAGTTTCCATTATTGAACTATGTATACCCATCACGATCGGTTCTTTCGCAATGTCACCCTCTCCATACACAGCACAAACGTCGTGAGCAGCTTTTGCGACATTATAAACTCGATTAAAAGCAAAAGGAAGTAGGTATCGAAATGCTCCTTTTTCTCAACTTGACATTTTATTTTAAAACTTTATCTAGTGACGTCAATTATAATATACTGACGGTAATTGTAAAAGTACCACTAACTTTAAACTTTCACCACACAGTTAGTATTATTGATATTCTAATGGTACTTTTGAAAAATACTGTTTAAACTCCACTTTTTTATCAGAGTACATGGTAGCAATAGTTCTAGGTTCGATTTTTAGCGAGGAAGGAAGCTATCTTTCAAACAGTCGAAGTGTTTTTGCCGACATTTTGTACAGATTGTCACTCTTGTCTTTTTATTTCTGCAAACACAGTAAAGGACATGAGATATGTGTTGGATTTTTTTATGAGCTCATTATGATCTTAGAATAAAATTTGACTAACTATTTTAAGTCCGTTGTGTATGTATTCGTTTTAACAGTTGAATTACTCGGCGGCTCTTATAAGTACCGCCAGTACACACGGAGTTTGAGAAAAAGCTCTTATTTACTTTTCGGTTGTGTAGTTATCCATCTTTTTATCTGCTTTATAATGTAATTACGAAATTGTAGCGTTGAAATGTTTTCGTGGTATTTCTTTTCTGTTTCATTATTGTTTTTTACAGGAAATCGAAAAAGTGTTGGCACCGGCTGTTGTTTGCTGTGCTCGAAATGGCATATTTAAATTCATATATTGCATAGGTGTAGATGCGATAGAACACGTTGTCCCTGGAATATAGGCGTCACATAACTAAAGGACCGGGCCCACAGTGACTCAGTAGTTAAGGCACTACACGGCTAATCGCTTCAGAGTGTATGTGGGCTGCGGGTTTAGCTCTCGCCAGTTCCATTGCACTCTCTTTGTGGAGCTTCCGGATGTAATTCTTTAGTGTTGTAAATTTTCTTCTGCTATCTCGTCTTTATATATTGAGGATGACTTATAAGGGGCCCCTGATGTCAAGCACACAAGTAAGATGTATAGGTTCAGTAAATGAATAAATAAACTAAAAGACTGCTGACAAGATTGAAACCTGATAAAAAAAAAAAATGCCAACAAATTTTAATTTTTACTCATTTTAATGTGTAAAATAAAATTATGTCAATTAAATATTTTTTTATTGTTAATTTATGAGTGTATTTTGGTTATTTAGCATTTTTAAGAGTTTAAACATTATTTGAAATATCATGTGTGTTTTTCTATTACGAGAATATTTTGGCATAGTGTACTAACGGTACTTTAAAGAACCACTTTAATTTATTAGCTCTAACAAATTAAATTTCTCTTGGGTGAGAATTTTTTTTATGAATATCTTTAATTTTCATTGTTGTAAGCGAAAAAAATTACATGAAAAAAATTTCAGTAGATCATAATGCAGTAGATAAAGGGTTAAAGATGTGAAATTTAACTTAATTTAACAGAATAAAAAAAAAAAACTGACTATCGATTCCGGTAATAAAAAGTTTATTTTAAAAAAAAACGGCGAGAACTCAATATATTTATAAGATGGGAAAGTGCATGCCTTTGGAACAAAAATGGTTAATAATGGAACAGCAGTTCTTTTTGACAATGAAATTTTCTGATTCTCTTCAGGAGAAAACACCAAAATAGTCTAGAAAAAGGATGGAATTATTTAAACAGATTTAAGCACTTTATTTGACATAATATAAATCACAACAGAATTATATATGCAAAGCCTGAAGCAATTTATCGCCAACTAGTAAGTGTTAAAGGATTATTTTTTAGTTAATAAGCCTATAATAATGCATAGGAAATGTGTATAAAAAAAATTTATAAGTTGGATAATATATATTAATGGATGAAAGAGTGCGTAATGGGATACAGAGACGACTGGCGTAATTTAAAGAAAATTTTTAGTCACAAAATTAAATACAATGTTCTAATAGGGCTTTTCACGGGTATCACGCGTGTTTCCTAGGGTATATTCTGTTGCTTAATTTATTAGGTGTGCGCTCAAATAGTTAATGGCTTATTAACCCTCCAACTGTCTTGGAAAAGAGCAAAATTGTAATGTTGTTTTCTCTGCATTTTGTTTTAAATGCTAAAAAAAAAAAAAAAAATGATTCTTTGAACATTTTATAAAAAAACTTGATAACGAATATGAATGCAATCCTCGGAAGTATTAATCATTGTTCAATGTATTAAAAATACATTACATCAATAGAATTATATTAGTTTTAATATTGCTTGTATTGCAGTGAAACCTGGAGCTTAGTGAACGTATTAACACGGGCTTGTCAGTGAGGGGGTTAAAAATATTTATTTTGTACTTATTACTGGAATTCGATTTGTAACTGTGTACTATATTCTGACACTGATGTGTATGCTAATATAATTATAATTTTGGATTAGAGCATTGTGATTGTTATCAGATTAAATTATTTTGAATAATATTATAGTACCGTCTAAAATTTTTAATAATCATTTTGAGCTCCAAATTTAAGTTTATTACCTTAACGGAATATACATGCATCCATTGATTTAAATTCTGTTTTGAATTCGGATAGAAAGAGATAACCACGAAACAAAAATGAGCTATATTCTCGAAAATCGTATTTATGCATATTGTTTTAAGGTTAATAATATCAATTTATATTGAAGGCTTGAATTTTTAATTTAAAAAATTGCTTTTTTTCTTGTTAGCCAAAAACTTCGATAGAAAAAGAAGTTATTTTTTAATGCTATAACATTATTTTAAATTTTAAAACAAAAAAATTGCGTATATCAGTAAAACTCTATAATAATGAAAATGACAATCCCGGAGATATTAATAAAGGATGAAGTAAGCAGCACTTTTTTCTGACAATGAAATTTCCGGATGCACTTTAGTAAGAGCCGGGAACATATAATTTAAAATATTTATTTATTCCAGGTACGCGTATCTATGAAGGGTCAATGACATGTATGCCGCTGAATTCCAGAAGGAAATTTAGCAAGTAATTTTGAAGTTGATTACATGTGTACGTACTCTTTAAAAAGATGAATTGAAAAATGTGTCCACAGCTATGATATTAATTATTTTATATAAAATGCAATGAAATAAACCAGAGTAAATCGTCAACATTGAAATTAGCTAAATGTTGCTTATAAAAAAATCATCAAAAAATCTATATTTATTTTTTTTATATTATGTTAACACGGGAATTTCAGCAATAAGTATAAGTCCGCATTAACTAAAATTTTCAAAAAAAATCAATTAAATGGAAAATAAATTGTCTTTCAAATTAATTTTTTGTAATCCACGTTAATATTAAATTTATTGAAAGATATCCCATTTGTAAAATTTTAAATAAGAATTTTGAGCACCACGAATAACAAGAGAGATTATTTCTCTACAGATTATAATACTGTAAATTATTTTACCAATTCTCGCAGCATTCAATGTTAGACATTTTCAAAGAAGAAGAATTGATTTTTTTCTGAAAAAAGATCAAATTATTAAGGTAAATGCAATTATTCCCCAAGCTATCTTTATCAAATTAGATCTGGGACTATCACTTATAATTTAAAATTACTTTTCAATTTAGCTAAATTTTATTTCGATTGATATTTTACAGCCTTAGCTAATAAATGTGGAAGAAATTAAGAAATCAAAATTTTATTATATTTAATACTGCAATTTCTATACAAAAATTAATTAAAAACTTAATGATATTACTTCCCTGCTCCCGAAAATATTTTATTATTTATTCATTGCGCAAAGAAAATGAGATGTTTGAGTTTTAGTTTTAAAATGGATGGAGATAATAGAATTTTAAACACATATATATACAAATACAGAAATATTCTATTTCCATATGTATAGTTGAAAGATAATAGTAAAATTTATAATTGCATATTGACTAAACATAATTAAGGTTACGATTTAAGTTAAAATTTTGGAGTACAATTATTCCTTATGATTTGAGGAAAGTTATAAACGAATATCGTGTTTCTCCGCATTTGGAAATTGCAGGGAAATTGTAAAATGATTGCGTCACAAGTAGAAAAGGTGAATTACTTTGTAGAATCTAAATTAATTATTAGAATTATAACATTACCAAATAAACTTAAAACAAAATATTATGTTGTATAAGGTAGAAACATGGGATTAGAATATTTTAGACTACTAAAAAAATAAAATTGGTCATGTGAAAATTACATTCAAACATAATGATTTATATTAGTGCGTTATACAAAATAGCGGGTAATGCAAAAGTCAGGAACAATTTTAAAAATTATTAATTTGAAAATCACCAAAGATTAAAAAGTTGCGCCGAACGGTTTAAAAATGCCGGATGCTTTATAACGAAAGAAAAAAGAACGCGTGACTATTTATATATTTAGTAAGATGTAGCTCATAAATGATATATCACACGTTTCATGTAAGCTTACAACTGTTCAATTGACGTCCGTCATTCAGCATCACAGCTGTCAGATGAGCCACAAAACCGTTCACAGCCTTAAGCAACATCTTTTCCGGTATGGCATGCGCATACTGGCAGATAGTTATGAAATAGATAGGTAGTTATGATATGTTATATTGTTGGTACTGATGGCCGTTTTTTGCTGAAAAGTTTGCTGTTAAGCATTCCTTTAACAGATTTTTGCTTTCAAGCATCAATTTAAATGTGCTAGAACACACACTTTTGTATCAAATTTTAAGGATCTAAGGCATCCGGAACTGTCCTATAGGTTTTTAGAGTAAAACTTTTAGGGTAACCTAAAACACCTGCTTGAACCTATTGGGTACTTTTGTTTCAGGAATACCGGTGTAAAGCTGATTAAATTAAGACTAATTTTAATATTAAAACTTTTTGCCAAACACAATTAAAAATTGTATTAAATCAACTTTAAACAAAAATTTCATAAAATAAAATTTATGCGGTCTTTAGAACGCACAGAACAAATGTTATATTCGTCGAGTCTACCTCAAAACTTTACAAACTTGTGTGCACTGCTTCTTTGTAAAATATTAGAAATGAAAATTAATGTAGAAATATGGAATAATTGTCACAAAAAACCTTTCTTTCAGTGAAACGTTTGACTGTTAGGCGTGTAAAAAGAAGTGCTTACCTTTAAACTGCTGTATAAATTGCATTCCAAGCAGTACTAGAACTCGAAAAAAAAAAAAAAAAAAAAAAAAAAATTAGAAGATTATGATCTTGGAATTGGCGAGAAAACCCGTGGTTCTGTAGTTAATTAAAAAATTCAATTGTAGTTTGTAGGTTTTTTGATATTATGTAAAATATTATATATTAAAATATTACTTTAAACTGTGATCTATAGATTTAGTAGTGGTACGTAATGCTCTGTGTGCAGATACTAAATGTTTTTGCGTTCTGTCTATCCTTTAATCTGATTGTTTTCTGTCTGTTATGCGATAGCGACCTCCAGAAGCATTCGACTAACTTGATATTTCGTATATATGTTTTTAAGGTATACAGACGTAACGCTTTAGTTTTTGGTTAAATTTAGTTCCTCCGTCAGGAAAATAAAGATATTTTTTTAATAAAAAATTCATTAAAAAATATCATAATGTTTTTCAAAGAAAATTGAAATAATTTTAACATTTTAACATTTATTGAAAAGAAAATGACGCATTTTTAATGATTTAAATACCAAATTAGAGATGCTAAAATTTACCAAAGGAGGGGAGGTATAAAATTTTTACTTTACTTTTAGATATTTCAATACATTTCTCAGCTCTTTAAAATTAAGGGTATAACTTTTTATATAATTTTATACATCGGATCAGAAGTTATAAAAGCATTTGTTTTGTCCCTTATGCTTTACTTATAATAATATAATAAATAATTTTAATTAAAATTAATCTAGTGTAATTTCGTATCCAGCGTTTTCTGGAGTTCCATTTACCCCGTGATTTATTCTGTTGAGCTGAACCAGGTTTCAGACCAGATGCCATAATCATTAAGGTTACTGGGTGAGAAAGTTCCACCACATTCGTCCGGGATAGCTCAGATGGCAGAGCACTGGCGGCTTCAGCCAGGAGATCCCTGGTTCGAATCCTGGTCCGGATATTTTTCTCCCAGTTGGAAATTTACATCTAATATATAAAGCCACTCTTACTTTTTTCTGTTATTTTCCTACACGTTGCCTACATACCTTCAAGAAAAACTCTGATGTAACATTATATTGCATTATACTCTACACGCAGGCACACACACACATATATATATATATTATATACACTGCTCAAAACAATTAAAGGATATTGCAGTTTTAGGTGGATTTTGTATCTGGTAAACTGTTTAGCTGATTGATACATGGTTGACAGACATAGTAGGTTATATGAGAATAAATTACACATATTTGGCAGAAAAAAATGCATTTTATTGCGCATTTGTGTACTAAAGGAAAAAAACACAATTTGTGCATATGAGAAAAAAAGAATAAGAAAAGGTGTTTTCTTCAAAGAAAATCATTTTCAGTAGGGGGTATGGTTTCCACGGGCGGCCAGCAACGTTGAACACCTTTGAGGCATGGACTCAATGAGGCTATTAATGACGAGTTGGGGTATTCTGCCCCACTCTTCCAGAAGAGCTCTTTCCAGTTCTTGGAGAGTTTGTGGGGGTTGTTGGCGGCCAGAAACTCGTCTTCCTAGAGCGTCCCAAACGTGCTCGATTGGATTCATGTCTGGAGAACACGCTGGACATTCCATTCGAACGATTCCTTCCTCGAAAAGAAAATCCTCCACCAGATTTGCACGATGTGGCCTGCAGTTATCGTCCATTAAAATGAAGTTATCTCCGATTGCTGCAGCGTAAGGGACTACAATAGGTCTGAGGATCTCATCCCTATATCGGCGACCAGTCAGAGCTCCATCTCGAATGATGTAGAGGTCAGTGCGCCCGTCAATGGAGATGCCACCATACACCAAAACTCCTCCACCGCAAAATCTGACACTTTCGTGCACGAACGCAGGATTATTCCTACTGCCACGGTCCCTCCAGATGAAAATACGCCTATTATCCGGATGCACAGAAAAACGGGACTCGTCAGAAAACAGAATATTGCTCCATTCATTTCTCCTCCAGTTGACATGCTCGGTTGCCCACTTCCTGCGGTCGCGACGATGCCTTGATGTTAATCTAACACATACCATAGGTCGGTGAGCATACAGACCTACAGCATGGAGCCGGTTTCGGACAGTCTGAGTTGAAATCGTGGTGCCTGTAGCCGAGCGAAGGTGTTGTTGGAGAAGAGTAGCGTTCATGGTTCGGTGTCTCCGAGCTGTTAACGCTAAATACCGATCTTCATTGGGCGTTGTTGCCCGTCTACGAACTTGCCCTGGTCTTCGGCCTGCACATACACTCTCCAAAAAACGGTTCCAGATCCTGGAAATGACACTTTGTGACACTCCAATGGCTTGCGCTACTTCGGCTTGAGTTTGGCCCCCTTCTAACCTACCAACAATTCTCAAAGCTTCTGAATCTGTCAAATGACTTCGCTGAGACATCGTACTCATCGAAACAAAGCAATCACTGAATGCCGATCATCCTTGTCTTCATTCTCTTTTATCCAGTTGAAAGTCAAATTTCATTCGCTGCCGCTGAAGCGACGTTTTTGACGTCGAACTCAAAATTTGCATACTCCACAGTTTGAAAATCAGAAAAATTTACATTTGTGATTATCTTCTTCAATTTTCGGCGAAAAAAATTTCGTTTATATCTTTATTTTATATAAAACTTCAAATATCCTTTAATTGTTTTGAGCAGTGTATATATACAATTAGGTTTATTCTATGTACTTATATTAAAGTAGTTTATTACATTGACACGTTTTCTGTTAATCCTAACTATGTACATTCCTAAATGATGCATTAAATTTTCTCTATTATCTGTTTCAAATAATGCAATTGTTTTTCATATGGTTAATTAAGATATCTTTTATTTAAAAAAATGCTTTCACGCTACTATTACCACGCTATGCTATTCAATTTTTTTTTTTAATAAAATACATCATTTTTCATTACTTCTGTAATAAGAGGCTTGTGGGTAATTAAAAATTGATCTACAAAAGTATCGTCTATAGTAAAATTAATACAAAATTAAACAATTCTGAATTTTCGTATTTTTTTTTTTTTTGTACCCGCTATATGAATCTGCCTATGAAAGTGTATTTCAAAAGTTGCTGCTAATTACTACTTTATTACACTATTATTTATGCTCAAATTTCTTGTTACAACAAAGTGCAAAAGATTCTATTTTAATGTTTTAGTAATAATTTACAATCACTCACAGCGCAACCTTGTATTTTTTTTCCTTTGTATTTTAAATCATATTCTTTTTCATTTCTAAAACGGATAAACATCATAAATATTATTTTTTTAAGGTGTTAGTGATGCTTTTTACAAAATCTAATTTGGTTCAAAAGGGTTCTGGTTTGTTTTATTCATATAATGTTACACGTTCATTCTCAAGCGAACTGAAATACATTGCTATTCATAAAAATGAATAAAAAATGCCCTTTAACACAGTTTATAATCACTATATCTAATAGTCATATTGTCTATAAATCACCTTTATTCCTCGAACAGTTTAACTGATTTCTTTTCATTACTGCTTAGAAGTACATTCTTTCTTTATGGTAGCGCGCTTGCAGACAAAGGGACTGAAGTGTAGGCACAAGCCGCCAATGCTCCCTTTGTGGGAACATTCCAAAGAAAACTTTCTAATATAGCTTTAAATGGAAATATTTACTTCGGGTTAGGAATGCATTGTTAGCTGAAATGTTGACTTTAAATAATGATAACTTTACTTGTAAAAAATGTTTATATATATATATATATACTTTAGAATAGATAGTCTAAAACCCAAAAATTCTCTTTTTTTAAATCTGGAGTAAACGGGAAAATTTTATATATCATTTTGAAAAATAAATATTAGACTCCATACTATTAACTTTTAAATAAAAAATGTATTTTTTAAATAGTTTAAAAATATTTTAAGAATAAAATTAATAAATTGTTGGCGTTTAATGGGTTGAGTTTTTTACATTTTGTAATGAAGTGTTTCTATTTTCACATTTCATACACTATACAGTTTATTTGATGTAATTTATAATAAAAGTTTCTGTCGATATGCATCTACGTCGTCGTCATCCGAAATGTATAGAACATTTACAATATAAAATGCACCCTAAAATTTAGTACGTAATTCAAAGAGCTACAGTATTGTAAAGTAACTAATGAGGAAGTTGCAGGGATACAAATAATGACAATTGATTGTCCCTGCTTAGTAGAGGTCAGTGGATAGCATGCCTATTGACCATGGTTAAGCAATTCATGTAATAAAATTAACAAACCGGTGCTTATCAAACTGTACAAGCGAATGTAAGCGCGACCACTTAATTTGAATAATATCAGCCAACGGTCCTATGATGGAGATTAGTCCTTTAGGCCGTGGTTAATCGTAAAAGTGAAACATGTCATATGAAATAAAATAATCACCAGGTATAGCAAGATGTTAAAAAAAAACTCCAATGTGATAAACGAAGAGTTTTTTATTGTGTCATAATAAACAAAGGGGAGAAGTACACACAGGGAACGAAAACAGCAGCCCCTTTTCAGCACATTTAGAGGCGAGAGTCAGAGAAGAAGTGACGTGACTACGCCGCTGAAATTCACGTGCTTGGCGTGATACAATATCGCCAATATAAAAGTATTTTGCGCCATGCACAAGGGAAAGACAAAACATTGGCTGGTAAAGGACCAGTCAAATATAAGCGGTGAACATATACATATTTGAATTGCGTAGGGTTACCGTATTTTGACGTTACCAGATTCCTGTGGTCTGGAAAAAGAAAAGAAAGAATATTACACTTGGGATATAATGCGTTTTAAGTAATAACGGATAATGCATTTGATTATAGACAAAGTTAGTAGAAATTAATGAATTGTTAGCCGAAAAATCGTGTGAATGCAGTTGATAAGATAGATGCGAATACGAAGTTCAGTTTGAAGTGCACATTGCAGCTGTTACAAAAAATATTCAGCATTCTAATATATGTGAGTTTTGCAGTCTCGATTTTTTGGGTGCGGTGCGAGGATAACTGTAATGAGTGGAATACAAGTTAAATAACTTTTGATGATGTGCCAGACACATTACCAAATATGGACAGCTGAGAAATTAAAATGTTTTTGTATTAACTGACAGCTGTAATGTTTTCTAAAGGCTAAAAAGTACGAGAAAATATTTCAAAGTAGAATGGTGTATTAAAGATTTTTTTTTACTTTTAGCCGTACTTGAACGTCGAAGGAGATGCAATAACCAGTTCAAAAAAAAAAAAAAAAAAAACTTCAATCTGGTAAACGAAGATGTTTTTTTTTTATTCCATCATGAAAAGCGGCAGGAAGAGGTACAAGGGGGGGAGGCATAACAAGACACTTCTTAGTGCCTCTTGCACACACAGCGTCAGGGCGAAAAAGTGAGTTGAATACGCAGTTACAACTTTCTTGCTTGGCGGACTACAATATCGCCAATCTACAAGTATTTTTGCGCCATGCACAAGAGGCCGAGGAAAACATTGGCTCGTATGGATTCGCCAAATACATACGGTAGGCTTCTACCATATATTAATTGTGTAGCGGTGCCAGATTGTGGGTTGCTAAAATTCCTGAATCGTGAGAGGCGCAATATAATCTGTCTTTGATACAACTGCGGTTAAGTGTAAAACTAAAAATGTTTCTTGATAAAGACAGCGGGTGAAAACTGACCGAATTCCTTAGGCGGAAAGGGCATGATAATGTATTTTTCTAGAACAGACGTTAGATCAAAGATTAACAACGTGCATTACCACAAAAATGCAGAATTGACATACATATGAACAAAAGGGTGCGAATGTTAAAGTGTGGTGCGAAAATAATTCTAATGAATAGATTGCGTGTTAAGTGATTTTAAATGATGAGTTATATTCATGCCCAAATAAGGAAGTGACCGAAGTTAAAATGCTTTTGTTTCTAACAGTCAGCAGTAACGTTTTTTCTACAAAGTTAAATCGTATGTGTGAGAAACTCACAAAGTAGAATTGAAGCCTGAATCACTGATTTTATTTTATTAAAGAGATAAGTAACTAGAATAATTTAACTTAAATGTGAAGGGCTATTAATAGAATCGATTTAGTTTTTAAATGATAAATTTAATTTAGGGGCTGCACTGTTTGACTATAGTGCACTAAAATAAATAAATTATTAAACAGAATTTTAAATGAAACTTGGGGGGGGGGGGGGGTTATCGAACGCAAACATATATAATGAGATAATCGTTATAAATGGGAAGACTGAATTACTGGTTTTGTTTTATTAAAGTAAATGAGGGCGATATAGTTTTTAAATATTAGATTAAATTTAGGAACCGCAATGGGTGAAAATAGTACCTTAAAATAAATGAAGTATTAAATTGAATTTTGAAGTGAAACTGCGGGGGGGGGGGGAAGTAGAACGAAAAGATCTATAACAGAATATTCGTTATAGGTCCAATTTGAAGTTTGAACAGATTTGAAGGTGTATTCGGATGCACAAATTACCCATACGTATTAAAAAAAGATATGTGACCGGGGGGTGTTCAGGAGGCAGCCAAATAGTCAAGTAAAAAAATCAAAACAACATTTAGAGAAATCTAAAACAATATAAAATATGTTACAAATTTCCTAGAGTTATGCCTCAACAACTGTTACGATTTGGAGAAATAAAGCTTATTTTTTGTAAATTATTAATATATGTAACGTCAGTTTTGTTTCTTGAATACTTTTTAAACAATTCTCATAGCTCTTACTTCATACTTCACATATGATAAATAAATAAAAATCAACATGATGTTATGGACTATTCAAAACTGCAATAAAATTCATAGATGCAATAAAATCTATTGTTAAACGTGATTATTTTATGTTTCAAAAATAGTAAAGGCTTTTGAAATAATTGGCACATAGCGTTACTCTTAAGAAGATTATAAACATGGCTATTTTCTCATAAAACGAGATATTTATTTAGAAGTACGCTCTAAAAGTCTGAAGGAAATTTTAGAATAAAAAAGTAGTTTAGAGCAGCTTTTTTGAAAATCACATGAGCTTCATTTTAAATTTGTTATATTAAGAATTTAAATATTATATTCAATATTAAGACACCGATGACGTTATTTTAAAAATAGTCTATTTTATCATATTTAAACTTGAAATATTACTTTTGCCATAACTCAAAACCTATAAATATAGGTAGCAAATAAAAGAAACTTTTGTTTCAGAAACGCTTCTTTAAAACTCTGACACCTGTTGTTTCCAGAGATTCCTGAAGGTAAAGGAACTAATTTTTGGAATCCTTATTAATTCGGAAAATTTTATATTATATTTTCGTAAACCTTAAGAATGGTAAGAGATCTATTAAGAAACGTTTTTTCTTTTTTCTTTTTTTTACGGTGTAGAGTTGTAACTTCAGAAATCAATTATCGAAAATAAATTATATGTGGAACCATTAATATATATATATATATATATATATATATATATATATATATTGCTTTCTATTGAATGGTGGGGACTCGACATCCCTCCCCCTCTCCCTTTTTTATACACAAACCTATTATCACTGAAACTATTTTCTGCGTATTTTGCCATTGCTATTCTTTAAAACTACTTTACATTATTATGTAAAAATAAGATAAATCTACATTATAAAGCAAAAACATATCCGTGAATTACTCCAACATCATATTCACGTTGGCAACACTTGACCAATAAACTTAGCTTTATTACATTTCTTTATTTTTATTTTTTATTTTTTATTTTAATTAATTAATTTTTTTTTTACTTCTGTACATCGCACAATTTAAATTTTTGGAAATTCCAATAGAGTAAAAAAAATATTTTTAAATCATATTTCTTTAAAAACTTTTTCTCCTTTTACTGATTTTTCAAGATTATTTTTTTATAATTTTCGAGCAATATTTTTACAATCTACTGCGTGCAGCCCAATTACAAATGGTTACTCCATTTGCACTGAAAACTAGAAAAATAGTCCAGCATTTATTTCCGACTTATATTCCATAACGAAATTAACACTTCGATCAATGAAACAATAAACATAATAATAATCATTAAATGAATAAATAAAACAAATGAAGGAAATAAATCACAAATTCAATAGTCACGTAATCGAACTCTGCGTTTAAACAACTAAAATTGCCAGAGTCAAATAGGCTGCAGCAAGTTGTGAAATCTTTTGAAATCTTCGGCTGTCAACTCCTCGCAGGCAGCTGAAACGAAAATAAAGCTTTTGTTAAATTTTAAAATGTGTTTTGAATATATAATTTATGTTTCCCATTTAAACATTCTTTTTGGTGTTAGTGGGTGGTCTAAAATTTAATATATTAAATAAAAGAAATCTAATAGAGTTTTCGATTTAAAAAAAATATTGTGTTTACTAATATTCTGTAACACAAGAAGCCCGTTATGAATTCCCTTGTATTATTAAATTCTCAAAAACTTGTTTGTATTTAATAGAAAGTCACTTAATAAAGAAGAAACCAAAATAAATTTATCTATTTAAAAGTAACTCGACACCCAAATCAAAATAAATCATCACAGGATAAGACATCATACTTAACTTACAGACATTTTTAAAAAGGCTAAACTTTCATAATCGTTTCAACTGATTATAGAACTTTCTACCACATCTCTATTATTAAGCAATGCAGAAGTGTATCGTGAATACTAAAACACTGTCTGAAAAATTATCTAACTAACAGTGCAAATTCAATCGAAATCTAATCGGCTGAATCTTTTAAAAGGGCTAATCTTTCATAATCTAGTTCGTATGATTATATAACTTTAAAACATAATTATATGTATAAGCAACTTGCAACGATATGTTATATGCTAAGATCTTGCCTGAAAAATTATCTAACTGTCATTTCGATTCAAATCAAAATCCAGTCAGGTGAGCTCAAGTTATATGCAGCCGGGACGAATTTCCCATTTGCATTTTACTCTCGTATATATAAAGCAAAACCTCCCTAAAGCGACCGCGTTCCGTTCCAATAAAAATGAGTCGCTCCGAGAAGGGGTATTTTAATGGAGGTCATGTTTAAATCTGGATTTTAATTGTTGAAAAACGGTAACACTTAATGCTACTAAAATTTATTTTACACATTAGGAAAAAATATGAAAATTTAAGTTTCAAAACAAAAGTTAATCACATAAGTTAATTAGTGCAGAGTTTAAAATATGAATACATTGACGTTTGCTTTGATTTTACGGTTTTATCTTCTTTAATTTTTATTTCCAAGTCCTTTCGAAATTCAGTAAATAAATGCATTTTTTTTTTTTGGACGGAAACAAATTATGACGATTTCATTCATTTATCTATTTCTTTGAGAGTTTCCTGACAGAATAGGAAGAGGAATTTATTGACCGTCATTCTTACTTTGTCATCAGAGTTAAATACATTGCTTAAAAAGGCACAAAGGGGTTTAAACACTTAAAATTTACCGGAATAAATAAAAATTCTGAAATTAGTTTAGAAGTTTGATGAATAATGCACTCTCCGGAATTATTTTATTCTAATAAAACCTTCTTCAAGCAACCAGGAAAAAACGGAATTTGTTTCATTTTTTTTTTCAAAGAAATGGGTCGCTCATGGAGGGAGTTCAACTGGCGTGGTCTCTGAATAGAGGTAAAATTAGTATTGAACCTATGATAATAAATTTCGTTCCATGTAAAAATGGTCGTTCAGGGAGGTGGTCGCTTAATTAAGGTGGTCGCACAGGGAGGTTTCACTGTAGTAGAAGCGGACGTAGAATTAAGAATATTGATTCTTAAAATTTATGAAACTGTAAGTTATTTCTCGTTGTCTCTGCTGAATAATTTTAAAGACTTTTCAATCGGCGAGTATTGAGATTTAGGATCATGTCTACAACAAATGTATTTCATTTTGTACCAAAACATTCTCGGTAAAATGAGCCAATTTGGTGTGGGTTCTGAAATTATAAAATATATTTTTTTCAAAATCGTCATTTAAACTACGCACATGAAATTCTAAGTGTCTCTTAGCATTGCAGTAAATATCAGCAAAAAATGAAGTTATAACTTAATTTTACTTAATAATAAAACAAACTTTCAGTTTAAAAAAAACAGTAATTTTTTTTTTGCATGGTTACGATTAAATAATAATTAAAGACAAAAGAAATTCGCGTTCAATAAATAGCAAGCCACATTGTTTGGCACAGTTTGCAAAAATAATTTGGTACTTTCCCACTATAGGCGCCTTGGCGTTTTTTAAAACAGCTTGGCGTAATTCGGGCATCAGAAAGTTAGATTTGTTGCCAATTGATATAAACAGTTAAGAAAACAAACTTGATGAAATTTTTTGTTTGTTTATATATGTATATTATTAATGTTTTTTTATATACGGATACTTCTGTTTCTATATAAAATTAGATAAATAGCATCTGTATGTTAAATAAATTATATAAACATAGGAAAAAATGCTTGTGTATATGAAATGAAACAGCAAATAAGCTGCCAGAAATTATGTTGCCAAATTTCCATCTCCACCAAGGCTATTTTCTCTATTTAGCCAAGATCACTGTACTGGAAAAGTACTAAAAAATCTTTGCACGTTTAGGATTGAAATAAATGGCTTAATAGCATACATTTTGGTATGGCGTTGGTATAACGTAAAAGTATCAAAAGGTCTCCAAAAAACGTCCTCCCAAATTTCGCAAATTCTGTGTAAATTCGGTATATAGAATAGGTCCTTTTTAAAAACACAGAATTAACATAAACCTTTTCCTAATTAATTGTACGCCAAACCACGCTCGGTAACATACGCCAATTGTGTGTAGACTCAATTATGTAACTTATCCGTACAAAATATGCCAAATGTCTGTGGACTCGATTACGTAATTTATCTCCTTACTTAAGGCATACTTTACAAATTACATCTATTTTTCAATTTTCCGGATTTTAAAATCAATAGGTGCTGTTGGATGTTAAAAAGCTTGGCAGAATTCTGGCTTCAGAAAATGAGATTTGTGGCCAAATGATACGAATAGCTGTGAAAATAAATAAAATGAACTTTTATGCTTTTTAAAATATGTATTTCTATATATAAATTTTTTATTTATGAATATGAATATTTTTGTTATTTATATACAATTTACTTTTGTTTTTATATAAAAAGAGGTAAATTTCTTCTTTATAGTAAATAAATTCTATAATTACAAACAGAAAATATGCATGAAAACTTTCCTCCTCTCTCCAAGCCCATTTCTTCCACCTCGCAAACGACCCTATATTGGAAAATTACAAAATTTACCCCATTGCCCCATGACTAAACACTACGAAACAATATATTATGTATTAAACTATCTTTGAAAAATTGCCAAACTAAGAATGCAAATTCCATCAAAAACCGTTAATATAACTTTTTAGAAGGCTAAATTGCGATAATTCAGTTCACCGGATTACAGAATTTTTCCCAAAACTGTATGACTAAGCAACGTAGAAGGTCATGTTGTATACTGAAACCTTCTCTTGAAAATTATCTAAATAACAGTCCAAGCTCCATCGAAATACATTCGGCAAAATCTTTTAAAAAGGCTATTTTTTCATATCAGGTTCATCTCATTAAAGATCATTAAACCATAATTCGATACCAAGCAACGTAGAACGACGTGTTATGTACTAAAACCTTGTGAACTAAATTTCCATTTGCATTATATATGTATTAGATATATAGGTAGAATTAGATTTTTTTTAAATGCAGTCATGTACTTGAAAAATAATCAATATTGTGAACGTCGCTGAAACCGATGCACCGCTCATGCATTTTTGGCTTAAAATTAAATTGTTTGGCGATAAAATTATACAGTACAAAGTAGAAAATATAAGTAAAAAAAAGAGTGTAATATATTTAAGAAATATGCTTGAATAAATTAACATGAATAACACATAGCTTAAATATATTAATTGAACAATGATTATATGTTGAAAAATCAATTTAGAAATTCTAAATGATAGTTTAAATAATGCTTTTCATTTCTTTCCTCTTTCCGTATATTAAAACAGAAATAGAACAAAGATTTTTTTTCAAAATAAATTCACGAGCTTACATTTTCTACCAATTGTAAAAAAAAAAAAAAAATCGTATTATATTGGACCTTTTAGGGAAAAATCATGAATTGCAATAATAAAATGAGGTGTGATTATTAAGATAAACATTGGATATTTATAAAAGAGTGTATTTTTTTGAAAATTTTTTTGCTTTAATACTTATTTTTAAGTAAGCACATAAAAAAATAAATAAAAAGCAATAGTTATGAATTTACTCAAGTATGTTGTAATAATATGTTTGTGATCTATGAATACGGAATTATTACCAACAGTAGTTAATCTAAAATTTTTATTCCATAAGTCAATATTAAAGAAAGAAGTTTTCTTGTTTTCTGCGTTATTGCTCAAAATTTCATTTCCTCATAGTAAATTAGAGTTTATTTTTTTATCTGTAATAGAATCTGCATAACACGAAATTTAATTCATAAAAATAATTATTAAGCATTACAATGAATTAAGGAAATAATACATTTTAACAGGCCCTGATTATCACACGGGCACCCGGAGCCTGTGCCCTGGGCACGAAATTTCTGAAGGACACAACATTTTTCATAATTTCATCTAAATTTCTATTATGAAAATCATAATTGTGGAAACAAATGTGATATTTGAGATACTAGTACGATAAAATGACAAAAAATGTATCTCAATTTATATGTTTAAAAACACATTTCAATAAATAATAGAAAAAAAAATTAATTTTTATTTCTGGAACCGTTTTTTTAATTTTCCAGGAAACTTAACTTTTTTTTTTAATTGACACTTTTCGAATAAGTGTATAATATGTGGGAAAACTAATATCAGTAAATTAACCAATCTAAGGGGGCACGAAAAACTGAAAGTGCCCTGGGCATAGAAACTTGCTAGTCGGGCCATAAGAGCATAAGGGTGATTTTACTTAAGAGTTATTTTTTAATAAAACTTTCATTCTTTATTATTTTAAGTATATCAGAGTAAGTTAAAAAGAAATGTGCCTTTTAGCTTTAGCTTCTTGTATCTTTATCCACATGAAATGCATTTTTTATGCCCTTGAAATAAATTTGAGGAAAAAAAAACTGTTTCCAGAAGATAAAATTTCATATTTTCAGAATCCAACCAACTGCAGCTCTTTTCTAAATGAAAATTAATACAAATGTATAAATTAATAGTACATTATATTTGGATATGTTAAAATAATCTTTTGACATTAATTTGATTTTGTTTTGGTGTAAATGAGTCTTTAAAAGATGTTTATAGTAGATAATAAACTGAAAGCAATGGAAAACAGCCATACATAATGGATACCTCTATGGAGAATCCACGTTTCATGTGTAGTGACGTCAAACAAATCCCGTCCCGTTTTTGGATCACATGGTTTTGTCTTGCTTTTAACGGAGTTTAAAACTGCAATAACTAGTTATTTTAAATTATTTTTACAATTCCAAGTTGAATTTCGAAGAATGCAAGATCGTCTTCTTCAATTAAACATACAAGAAGGCATAATTTAGAGTGAATGCAACTTCCCCATTGCTTCGTTTTTCAAGATACGTTTTATAAACAGTTAAAACGAACTGCAATGGGCTCCCCCCTGTCCATGAAAGTAGCAGAGATTGTTATGCAGTATTTGGAGAAAGATATTATTTTGTGTTTGGGTAATAAGATCAAGTTTTGGAGGCGGTATGTAGATAATGTTTTTATAATTGCTAAAGAAGATAAACTTGTGGAGATTTTAAACAAAGCGAATTCCTTTTCCTCTTCAGTCCAGTTCACGATAGAGTTTGAAAATAACAGTCACTCCCTTTCCTTGATGTTTTGCTCCAGTGAGAAATTGTTGATAATATTCCTATTTTGAAAACTTTTGTTTACAGAAAACGTAATTCCTCCGGGCAATATTTAAATTTTAAATCAAATAGCCCAGTTTCACATAAAATCGCAGTCGTCAGATCCTTGTAAAACACAGGATTGAGATTTTGCAGTGCCAGAGTTAGTTTTGATAATGAAATTGGTAAGATAATGAATGATTTACGTCTCAACGACTATCCACGTCGTTGGTGTTTTAAAGTTATTTCGGAACTTACGAGCAAATCAGACCAGTATCCCACTCCTTACCAGCGTATCAATCCTATAGGAACTATATCTTTGCCTTATTACAGTAAGATTTCGGAGAAAATATCAGCCGTACTCAAGGATGTTAATTTTAGGGCAGCTCATGTTCCTTTGAACAGCATTGGTAATTTTTTCAGAAGTTTTAAACATAAATATTCGAAGTTTTGACCTGAATGGTGTCGCTTATGAAATTCCTTGTAAAGGTTGCAGCTCGATTTATATTGGTGAGACTGGACGCTCATTAAATGCTAGACTCAAGGAGCATAAAAGTTCTTTTAATAAAGCTACTCTGAATTCAAAATTGGTTACATATGCACTTGAGTTCGATCATGTCCCCGATTTTGAGAGTGCACGAATTGTGGAAGCCAATTGCCCGTATATTTTAGCCGTGTTTTCCTTGAGGGTTGGAGGACTGTTTTAGCTGAATCGCCAATCAACGAAGCATCCCAGGTTCCTGCTGATCATTTTATCCTACTTAGACCGTGATTTTAACTGTTTTTTCTTTTATTGTGGCTCTTGCTGTTTTGTGACGCTGCTCGTTTACTGATGAGGGCTATGAAAACAGCCGAAAGGTTTATATATATGTTTTTAATTATATTTTAATTGTTTTTAATAAAATTTTAATGTGTATATGTCTGTAGTTATGCAAATTGTGTTAATTATAAAATAGTGTCTTACATTGAAATTAAAAAAGCGACTCTACTTACAAATATCTGTATTCCTTCGAAAAGGTTTAGGAAAATAAAACCCTTTGGATATGCATTTTCTGATATATTTTATATGCATGTTACTAATAGATTAAATATGTACACTAAGGCTACCCTTTCCTAGATACGATGTTTTATAATGTTTTGTAGAAACCATAAATGGAATAGCAGTTTATTATGAGCTATTAAACATGAAAAATACTCAGATGAAGAATTTTATACTCAAAAGATTTAATGTTTACTGATATGTGTTAAGTCTTTAATTTTGCTGCAAAACTCTTTCAGAAACAATTTTTGTCACTTTTATTTAAAAATAAACGTTTCGTGTTATCTTTTCTAAAAGCATTGTTAAAAATATTTTGCTTCTAAGTTATTTCAGGTATGAAATATAAAGTGATCCGTTAATGTTCATGTTTGATTTAACTTGACACGTAATCCTTTAAATAAGAAATAAATGAAACTTACGTATTAGATATACGATATTTCTTGTCTTAAGTATGTCTTAAACAATACTATAATCGGATTCAGAATTTGCAATTTTTATCATTTTCTTTTTCAATTTAAAGCTTTTACACTGAATGTCATATGATGAAAAAAGCAAATTTCATAGAATTGGTTTTTTTTTTGTTGTTGTTGTTATATTATTCTGACATAGGCTAAGTATTTCAGACACAATCTTTAAAGCTCATTACGATAAAGCTGCATTTTGCTTTCTATTTTTATAGTTTTAAGTGTGAAAACAGTGCTTTTATCTAAAATTCGCTGTTATCTAATACTAGAAATATCTTCTTTTTTAATTCAGTTACTGTTACTGTTAATAATTGCACTTAGTAAGAATCTTTTATAAATTTCTAGAATCTGTACAGATAAATAATAGTATTAATCATAATTTAATTTTGCTGTATTTTATAGTCCGATAATTAAGTTTTTTTATTAAATAAAAAGTGTTTTTATGTAAATTTTCAAAGAAAATATTTTTGTATTGATGAACTGTATGGAAATTATTTAAATTTTTTTAGTTTATTACCATATATCCATCTTTGAAAATAATGAATGCATATATAAAGAGTTAGATTTAAATATGTAAGCAGTTGACAAACTTTCATTTAATATAAACAGTAATGGAATGTAGATTATATATTATTCTTGTTTAAACAAATAAAGTTCATGCTTACTTTTCTCAGCAACGCAGGTTGTCTTGTAGTAAATTAAAACATGGCCATCAGATAGATAATGCAGAATCGCCTTTCACATAATATATACATTTATCTGTACAAAATGGCAAGCATCACAATTACAAAAGACAATCAACACTCATCCAAAAAAAACATCATAGAACAGCTTAGAATGTCTATATACTATCAAAACCTATTTCCATGGAAACACGATAGGCCTTCTAGCGGCAGAAAAGAAAATAGATATACGAATCGTTAGATTACATAAATAAAATAAAAAGAGTATATTACAACAAAATATACCATGTAAAAAGTTGAAGATATTGCACTTAAGAGTAAATATTTCAATATTACTAATATAACAGTAATTCACTCATACAGTTCGAAACACTATTTTTTATCTAGCCTTACAATGAACTTGCTTCAATTTTTCTTCGCTTAATATCGAATATCGCATTCTTTCCTCAATAAAAATGCTCAATAAAAATGCTCAAAAATGTAAGACAAACAAAAAATGTAATAAGACACATGATAGAAGGGCAATTATACATAGCATTAGTAAAAACTGAATTTTCCTTTAGCCCTATTTATCAGACTAAACTGTAAGAAAAAAAATACGCCTACTCTTTCGGAATACCGTGCAAGCTGAAAGGTTTATGAAGATGTTTTATTTTATCTATATATCGTTTCAGGATAAGTGCGAACTATAACTATGGATTGTATTCTACGATAAATAACCACAGATTGAAAAGGGTTAAACTATTATAAGTAATCGGCTAAATGTATTTGACTTACTTGATCTAGAAAACTATATTCACATACATAAAAAGAAATACTACAAAAAAAAATAAATATTTTATTTCTACAGTATCAACACACTGTCCCAATAAGGTTCGAATTGGCTGGTCTTTTTGAATGTTATCATAATGGCAATTTCTCGATGTTTTGCTTTTGCGTGTCAACGAAACGTCGTGAAAACGAACTGTAATTGCTATATTCATGATTAAAGATCATATTCAAATTATATTATAAAGCTTATATACTTCAACATACTACATAAATACCCAATTTGTCTAGTAATGGTCTATACTTGTCTAGAATCTATCCAGTTCTCCAATTTATATAGAATTAATTCAGTAATCCTGACGTTATGCTGTTTCAAATCCATGCTTTGATTTTGTCTATCCATGTAAACAAACTATAAGACTCACATATTTGTTTATCAAAATCATCCAATATACTTTGAAGAACAATAGACTATTCCAATTAGAAATTATTCAGTATGCCTAATGTTGTCGGGATCACAAGATTTGTTAAATATATATAAATATATAGAAGATTTCCAGTAAAGTCCTGATCATTCCCATTAAATTTAGGACAAAACACCCATTTCCTTTAACGCATTTCTAAGGTACCATAAATCTTTATGTAATTAGACTGTTTACAGAACCGGTAGCAGCAACTGTAGATTTGGTGTTCCTATCTTGAAAATGGTGCGATATATATGGAAAACTCAATTACGAAGATATAGATTGTCCTCGATTTTGTAGGAAATCTTTTATTAATACATAAAAAAAAACATTTTATAGATGTAATGAATTGTGAAATTTTTTATCTAATTCTGACCTTTAATACGCCATTCACTGCATGGAAAAGGATTGAATTATAAGACAGGTGCACATTTACAAATAAAAGTGACACCACAACTCAAAGTATATTTTGCAAAAAAAATAATAAAATCTAGTTAAGTATACTAAAAATGTCCATCATCAGTAACAATTCATAATGATATACAGAATGCTGCAATGATGGAAACTTTGATTACTTAGGTTTATTTCTTTTAAAAAAATTACCTTCCTTACAAATGTTAGTTTACTTAGTAAATGTGCTGTGCCTTGTGATGTCACAGTTTTGGATGCAAATAGTGGCATTCTTAAACTGATAATTTGATCTAAAACGCTTATTTTTCACAGACTCTAAACAGTTATTTTTACATTGAAGACATGTTTTCGCACTAAATTGTGGCCATTCTACAACTTTGTAATTGATTTTTTCAACATCGTACAATTTTCAAGATAGTAATGTCAACTTGGCTGTTTTGATTGTGCTGCAGGAAGTGTCTTCGTGAAGCGCATTACTACTATTCTATATCTAGACGCCTTTTTTATGATTATATCTCTCGCCGTCCAAAAGTTAATGGGATTAGACAAGACTGTGCCGTGTATCCTCCAGAAACCAAATGATTGCATGAGTTCAATTTTGAAAGAAATCAAAATTATTGGTAAATCATGCTTTAATCCATTAACTTTAGATTAAATCTCAAAATTAAATTTGTAAATCACTATAATATTTAATGAAAAAAAAATATCATTCAATTTTTCTAATATTGCAGCGTTGACATATTTGGGTAATATATAAACTATCTAAACGAAAATTTAATAAATGTAACTTGATAATCAAGGGCGAAAGATTATGCATCAGGTATAGCCTAAGAAACATGTTCAATCATTATCAAAAATTTCATTTCGATATTAAATGTAATAAGTATTGTTAAAAAAAAATAAAGTTGTAGTAAGTAAAAATAAATTCTCTACCCGGTGTTTTTAGGTAAATTTCTGATAAAAAGCTTAAAATTCTTTCACTTCATCGAATAGGTTAGACTGGCAGCACCATCTTTCGCCTTAAAGAAATAAGAATCACTTATGCAAAATAGAAATTCTTCACGTAATGGGTCATTCAATAATTAATTTAAAAGTAACTAATTAAAAATTCAAGAATTTTTATAAGGAAACATTCAAGTTGTTTACAGTCAAATCTTGACGGGCATTAACTAGTATATATTCAATATGCATACTACATAATGAACATAAATTATAATGCATTAGAAAACGATTTTCGTTTGAATTATAATCTTAGTAGAGTGCAGTGTATTCACAATATTTTTTACACCCATGTACATGAATTTATTAATTCTATCGTATACCAACGTCAATAAATGTGGTAAATTTTCATTCAACTGAAAGGTTACACATCATTAAAGCTTTTTCTGCGTTATCGCCAATAGAAAATTATCCTAGTCATTCTTTTGACTCCTTTATCCATAGCAATTATATTCGCTGCATAATGTATATTAAAAATTATTTCAGCTAAAGAACGCGCTATACAATTACAAACGGCTGTTCTTTATACAGTAATGCGCACTTCATGACTCCAATTTATGTAATTACAAAACAAAATCAGTTAAAATATGTTAGTTTGGCATGGGTTCCGATTATAGAAAAATCACCGCTTTGATTTACACATTATCGAAAACGCGAATTAGATAATTTATTAAAGATGTTATTATTTTCGGGGAAAATATATTTATTTAAACTATCTATTTCCAAATTATTCTCTCAGCATCTCATCAAATTCATAATTTAAATAACATTAAACAATTAAATGATAAGGAGTTTATTACATTCCTTGATTTTTATTCGAAGCTTCCACTTTTTAAAATGTTATACATAATCCGTCATACTGGTTTCACAGACAGTTGGTACATTTTAGCAATCGTGGTATGGCGCGTTATTAGCACAATTGTTGGTGTAGAAGAATTGTTGCTGTAGATTCGAGTTGTAGGCAAAAATATTAGACGATTTATCACTTGCGCCCGATTAACAGTTAAATAAAAATGTAAAAAGGGAAAAAGTGTGAAATGAAATATTTCTTTTTTGAATGTGTCATTTGATTTTGATAACTGGATATTAAAAAATAAAGTATTATGAATTAATCATCAATATACGCATAGAATTTGTATTATGCAATTATAAATCTTTATAAATTTATAAATCATCAATTTGTATGGTTTATATCACCAACCGTTTTTTATATTATCAAATGCAGCTAATGCAAATATAAATAAAGATTATAACAGGGCCCCTAATGGCTTATTTTATGCGTTAGTAGAATAATGAAATGATAATCATTAGGAACAACTGTTCGGTTTTGATATAAACTCAGAAAGTGATTTATTGTAGTGGTATCAAGCAACTACGATCTATATAAGATGAATAGAAAACTTAGGAGGAAGATAATTGAAAAAATGATGAATAAGTGGTGATATTATGGGAAGTAAAATTTTATAAAAAACATATATATATTTTTTTTTATTCCAGTATCTATTGGTACTTAATTATAAAAAAATATTGCCTCCGCTGCACCAATTTAAGTATGGTGACAAAATTTCATGTGACATATTTCAAATGTAATTATTTATGACATAGTATATTTACATAAAGATGTTTTATGCAAATGGTTCACTAATCAGAATTGCTACATGTTGGGGAATTGTTTAAGGAAAGCACCAGTATTTTCTTATAAAATAATTCACATTAGTTAATCGCATGATAAGGCGAAATTTTCTATAATATTAATATGTTCCCTAAAAAATTGCCTAAACGATGGATATGATGACTAACGTGTTATAGAAATCAATTTAATTAAAATTATGATAGCATGACCCCTAACAAAAGAGTGACAATACGATATAAAAATCTAGAAACAGATGTCGGTGTTATGTAAAAAATAAGATCCAAAAGCAATACAGCTACATAAAGTACCATGTTGATATTTTTCTGAAATAAACCATATAACTTATCTAAATTACAATAATAATCTTCCAAAATGTATTTATAAATGAGAGCTTTAATGTTATAAATGTTTAAATATAAATCTAATAGGCTTTTAATTTTTTTTTTTATCAAAAACCCGTTTTAATTTGTTTACTTAATATGATGTGAAAATATTATAATGGAAAAGGGCTAAAATGACAAAGTAATCCTCTTTGAAGCTGCTGTAATTAGCAGTGCATTTTCTTTTATCGATCTTATTCATTTACTTTTTGTTTTCCCGAATGTTAGATAAATAATTCGGTAGAGTAGTTAATTACGGAAAAAACTTTCCTATATTATTGGGGTAGAGAAATGAGAGAATCCAATATCTACCTTTTGTTGCGCAACGTTTTCCTTAGATATATGATGAATAAAAGTATGAAAGAGAAATGTACGTTCAATAGAAATAAAAGCATTGCTGTTAATAGACAAAAAAAATTGATTTTGGTGAAACTGGATGAGTAATTTTCTTTTCAATACGCAGAATGTTTTTCATAATTTCTTAAGTTTAAACTACTAATTTGTGCAAGAGTTTGTAATGAATAAAATGTGTACTATAAAGATTTATCATACAAATTGGTCCGCGAAGCAGCAACATATTTTCATGACCAAGTTCCTCTAGGCCCATAACTTGCAAAATTCTTCAGAGTGTTGTATCATGAAGTTCCGTGAGTATCAGCTGCGGATCCGTGGGTGGGTGGAGCAGCTGTAGCGTCCCATGCAGGTAAAAATATCAATTTTAGTCATTTCCTCCAGTTTGAAAATTTTTCAAATGATAGTTAACCCAATGTCTTGAAGGGGAAAAAAGGTCAGCTGATTAAAATGTGATAGTTAATACGTCAGCTGGTCACACGAACATAAATATATATATATATTCAGTGATTTCCTCTCGATTGAAAATTTATCAGATGACAGTATATATGCTATTTTAAATAAATAAACATGTCAGCTGGCTATATCCCAGTTGAAAAATTGTCAGCTGATGCTCTGAAGGGTGAAACGCGGGAGCTAGACAGCAGCATCTCGACGAGTTTTCTCTAGGCATATTGCTAGCTGATTTTTTTTTTACTACGCACAGGATCATTTTAACTATCATCTTACGGATATTCATCCGGGAGGAAATAACCTATATTAAGTTATTCGATATTACGACCCATACTCTAACAAGAAGATATAACTTTATTGTGATGTTTCATTTATATCAAAATTCTTTATAGATACATTTAAAATATATCACGCACCCTTCTAATTCACTGTGCCCGCTCGCATTTTCTCTGAATCCAACCAATATATCTAAAATGGGAAACTGCGAATGCGTATGCATTGAATTTCCCTTACAACTAGAAAAACTGAACCTATTGACTGAACGTCCAGATTGGAGCTTTGATCACACCAGGCGTGACATTTTCATCACATCAACATTTACTTCATTTATTTCAGTTGAGCAAAACTTTTTGTAAATGTTGTAGTAAGTCAACGGCTTATAATAAATAAAAATATCTCCACCATCATTTTAATGTTCTACTTTTATTTATTTTGTAATTCCCTATGTCAATTACATTATAATTTTATTTTTATTTGCAAACAACACTGCTTTAGAAATAGCTTCATGTGATTTTCTTAAAGTATTTAATACTAATGCAGTTAGGAAAATATTTATACTAATGCAGTTAGGAAAATATTTATTACTCAATAGATAAAGAGTTCAATTTTGCAAATGAGAAGAGTAAATCACCGCCTAAGGCGAGGTACTGCCCTAGCGGTTAGGAAAAACGGATCGGTTCAAAAAACATAAAAAATCCTTGACAATGATGACTCGTTCCAGTTACCTAAAAAAAGGAATGGAAGGTTCGTCTCTTCCTCCTGGCAAATCGGATATATATCAGCATTTTTTACGAACATGTTACATAGCGCAAATTTGGTGACACGCTTATCTAAGAGACTCAACTACGGATGAACCGTCAGACTATGGCTGGGTAGAAATCGATAACAAATATGAATTGAATTGGTTTAAATCGGATTTATTTTTAAAATGGGTAACGAAATCTCAAAATATACTGCACATAGAAATGTAAAACTTTCAGAATAGGATTAGACTTCAGATAGGAGACTGTTTAAAAAAAATTCAGAATAATATGAGCTCTATTTTCTCAGTTGTGGAATGGCGGCTTTTCGCGTTTCCTTTGATCTTGAGTTAGGTGTATACATGAGTTCCGACATTCTTACGATTTTAGTCTTAAGGCTGCGTTACTCTGGATTACTGTCATCTGCCATGATTAAAGCATTTGATTTTCTGGAAACCATATAATTACGTAAAATAAATATTCTGTTTACTTTCTTTTCAAAATAAATACCATTTAATTGTCTATAAAACGACAACTAACTGTTTCATATATTTGTTAAAATTTCAAAATAGGACCTATCCCTTTTCATACTTGTGCAAAAAATGTACTTCCGTATATCTTCAGAAGAAGTGTAACCATTACTGTGTAGGCCATTACTATATTCTAGACAATTACGCAAGAATTTTTATTTCAATATTTTAGGAAAATATGATATACTGGAAAGATAGCCCGTCAAAAATGACGGAATATGATATAAACATATATACAACACATGTGCAAGAATATGAGTTTTTCTCGCTTGTTCCGCAGTGATAGATGAAAATGACAGATTTTAAAAACCAAACTAATTTTTGAACAGCTGTAATGCAGTAGAAGACCACCAATCTGCACAGCTTGGTTCCAAGTGCTCTGCGGATTTGAGTTTTTTGCGGATTGCAGGTCATGTCTATATTATAAAATTAGATGTATGGCTTCTTTATGCTAAATAAATTGTATAAATATTGAAAAAAATGCGTGTGCATACGAACTGAAACAGCGAATAGGTTGCCAGATAATATGTTTCTAATTTTCCTTCTCCGCCAAGGCCCCTAAACTGGAAAATTACCGAGAATTTCACTTTTGTATCCGACTATATAAAGCGCGGTACTTTTCCAGTATAGGGACCTTGGCGTATTTTTTTAAAAGTTTGTCGTAATTTGGGCTTCAGAAGTGAGATTTTTTGACAAATGATATAAACGGCTATGAAGACAAAATTAATGAAGTTTTAAATTTATTTATATAATCTATAAACATTTTATTTATATCTATTTTATTGTAGTTTATTATATACAATTTTTTTCAGTTTGTAAACAAAAATAGCTAAATGGCTTCTTTATTCATAAATATTGAAAAATTACTTCTGTATATGAAACAATGAATAAGATTCTACAAAATATTTTGCCAAATTTAATTTGCTCTATTTCGCCAAGGCTCCTATACTTGAAAAGTACCTAAAGCACATTAAAATCGGACAGTTGGGAGCTCAGACAGTACAGCACCGTCTTTTGGCTGTTATGTTATTAGTAGCAGCGGGATGAAATAGTAAAGACGTACATTTTCGTATATTACACTTCAAATATTCACCCATAGATTTTGGAAAACCCGTTAAAAGCGTGGAGTTTTAAATAAATTGCGGTGGCCTCGATTATGAAATATTAAGGGTTTTCAATAGTTATTTCGCCAAATTCGCTAGCTATTGCCAAGTTGGCTTTATATATGACAACTTATTTTTGTCTCGAAATTTGGCTATATTTTGACAAATTTGGCGATATTTGGCCTAGTTGGTCAACATTTGGCGCTACTGTGGTAACCCTGCTTTCGTAATTTTCAACAATAGTTCATTACAATGAGACGGTCCTACCGGAATTGTGAGAGACACACAGCGACTTTGATTTTATATAAATAAGTATAGAATTCTGTGTGCTTCCTCATGGTTTTACAGAAGAATCTTTTATGTCACAAAATACGAATTCAAATATCCTAAGATTATTTGCCCTATTCAACTGTCAATGTTTGTTTTTTGGGCAAAAATAAAAACAACTGAATTTGTTATATTGTTAGTTCAATATCTGCCTGAAACATTTCATTTCTTGTGTTATTTTCTGTACAGTTTATTAATTTAAAGATTCAGTTATACGTTCTTTCAAGAATGAGAACATTACTATGTAGAAATATTCTAGAAATATACGAAGAATTTTTACTTCAATTTTTCTAGAAAACAAGATTTATATAACATTCTACTTGTTTTCTCGTGGTGCCATTTTAGAGAAAAATATACTGAAATAAAAACACACATGTCATATTTGTATTCTTGTAAAAAAAAAAAAAAAAAAAAAGTGTTACGAAATAGGATTTAAAATCTCCGAAGATTATTTGTCATATTCACTGTCAATATTTTGTCTCTTGAGTAAAAATAAAAGAGACAGATTTTGCAGCTTTTTTAAGTCCAATATAATGTCTAAAATACTGCATTTCTTTATATTATTTTGTTAGTATCAGTTTGACGAATCCTTCTTAACTTGAATATAGTTAATGACACATATTTAATAAAAATACTCAACAATTTACTTAAAATGATAAACAGCAAATTAGTCGAACTGGTACACTGTAAACAAGTTGGAAATTGCTCGTCAAACGTGGCAAATGAGGTGCGTTCGTACTATAACTAGTTTTATAATTATTTTTTGCACCCCATATTGTACTGAATGTATATTTTTTTGCGCTTCATAAGTGCATAGTCTGTAACATCATTAAAATGCACTTACAATAATTTTTCCCCATTCCCCGTAATGTAACGGAAAACTTTTGACTGTCCCTGTAATTAAACTATACATTCGATTTTCATAAAATTTGAAATGGCTCGACAAAATTTTGCAGCAATTATATATTTAAAATTTCAGACCATTCGGAAGGCTGTAAAATCATTAAAATGCATTTGCAATAATTTTTTCCCATTGGCCATAATGTAACGGAAAACTTTTGGGTGTCCCTGTAATTAAACTATACATCCGATTTTCATAAAATTGGAAATGGCTCGACAAAATTTTGCAGCAATTATATATTAAAAATTTCAGACCATTCGGAAGTCTGTAACATCATTAAAATTCACTTGCAATAATTTTTCCCATTGGCCGTAATGTAAAGAAAAACTTTTGACTGTCCCTGTAATTAAACTATACATCCGATTTTCATAAAATTGGAAATGTCTCGACAAAATTTTGCAGCAATTATATATTAAAAATTTCAGATCATTCGGTCGTGTAGTTTTTGCTCTGTTATATGCGGACGGACGGACAGACAGACGGACTGAACGACGACTATAGGTGCTACGTATTTATATAATTACGAACGCACCTAAAAAGGAAAAAAAACGGAGATTCTAGTGGCAATCTAGACGCCAGTACTATTTCCGTATTTTTAAAGAAAATTTTCCCCATAAATTACAGAAAAATTTACGTTTTTCTGATTATAAACGGAAAATTTTCTGTAATTTATGAGGAAATCTGTAAAACAGCGGAAATAGTACTGGAGTCTAGATTGCAAGTAGAATCTCCGATTTTTAGTCCTTTTTTATAGTTTAGATATCGAATTAAAAGCAGGTGATAAAATAAAGCTCAATTTTACAACAGACTTAGAAGTTATGGTATATTGAACACCCGACATTTTTACGATATCAAAAGGTGTATGTTAATTTATTCGTAATTTATGATTTTCAGGTTCATGGAAATCTAGTACGAATCATCCTTAATACTGCTTGAGATAATTCGTTGTAAGATTCTAAATAATATCATAAGACCAAACGCAATATCTCACTTTTATTCAAACATAAAATATGCAATATGAACTTTAAACAGCTCACTGTCTTACTTAAAAGGCGACTTAATATTATGGTACGGCAGTTAAATATTTTCTTCTACGCAAACTGAATCTGAAAAACAACTACTTAAACAGTCCAGCTACGCTTGTAAAATGAAAGTGATGTATGGGAACAAAGTAATGTAATAAAATATATGGAACAGCAGTTAATATATATTTTCTCTACTTAATTTCAATCCACGAGACTGTTATTTCTGCTTTGAAATCTAATAATTATTTGCTATCTCATTTCAAAACGAGGTGATTTATTTTTATATATAGATAGCAATTAGTTATTAAAATATTATCTGATAATAATCTTAGGAAATACAGCCGGAAAATACAAAGAAGTTTTAGATAAAATGTATTTTTATTTTAACTTGTAACATCCCTTTTATTATTGTAGTCGCCTTTTAAGTAAAACAGTGAGCTTTTCAAAGTACATATTGTATATTTTATGTGGAGATTCTACTTTATAATATGCACATTAATGCAAGGAAATGACGCGTTACATAAATAAAAACAGTAAATTAATACTATCATCAAAATGCCATAATTTAAAAAAACAGGAATTAATAATAATAATAATAAAAAGTTTAAAAAGATATTCTTACATTACCATGCTGAGAATTGAAAGTACAAAGCAGATATTTGCAAAACACATATTCAGACTATCGACAAATTTTTCGAAGATTTTTTTTTAAATCTGATGCTCATATCAATTACACAAAAATACTTTATCCATACACATTATATTTTGTTTACTTATTATAAGTCACTTTGTTAAGTTTAACATTATATTCCAATATTATAAAGAAAAATAATGTATATTTAAATAAATTTTTAAAACTTGAAAATGATTTTAAAAATTCCTTTCTCTCTTACGTCTTTATGACAGTTATTGCAAAATGAAGAAAAGATAGTTCAACTATTGAAAGTATCAGGGATTTTTAAACAAGTGTGCTCTTTCAGTATGAAGCGCCGAGCTGAAACTTTATCACTAATTCCATTTTTTGAACTACTACTAGTTTTACATTACAGACCACATATCACAGCCATACTCAGTATTGACAGTTTGGAGATTTTTTTAATTCAGATTATTTGACTGTCACGACTTTTTAAAATAATATAATTCGCATTATTTTTCCGAATTTTTAATCTATTTCTAAATAGGCCGAATACTTCTATTTCAAAAAAGCGGTGACAATCAACAATCTGGAGACCCCCCCCCCCCCCGCAATCTGGTAACACTGGCCATACTTTTTTTCTCAAAAGTAAGTTTCCGATTATAAGCGGGCCGCAACACAATTATAAAAAGGTTTAAAAAAGAGTAATTAAAACTGTGAGATAGCATAAGTAGTATAACAATGAAAATTAAAGTAAGTTAATATTATCAGTAGGGTTGAAGGTTTGTCGGAGAAGAAACGTTACCTAACAATTTTAAAATCTTTCTTTCCAAATATTAAAGTTCGTAGTAGATTTCTATAGCAAACGTTATCGAAATATGCCGCAAAGTTTACTGGTTGGAAATAGTGCTGCAAATTGTTTTTGGTTTAAAATTTTTGCACCACAGAAGTTAAATCCTAAAAGGCAGTATTAGCTATATAATAAGTATAAAACGTGACAATAAAGCAATGCATAATTTCTAAGTTCTAAAGAAATAAAATCAGGAGATTGTCTCTAATAAATTAATCTTTTGCTCGATGCGAAAAACTTTTTTTTTTTTTTTTTTTTTTTTTTTTTTTTTTTTTTATTGAAGAAATGTGTAGTGCAAAGAATTATGAAATGTATAAACAACTGTAGGAAAAATCGGACTACATTTAAAAAGAACATTTGACTAAGGAAACGGCTTTTAAGATGTTCTAACATCATAATTTTAAATTAATAATAAATAACATGACAGATTTTATTTTCTCATGAAAATATATAAAGCAACGGTGGAGGTCTTAAATAATATTTTATGTGCAGTTGAATTAATCTTTAAATATGGGTTAATGATTATGTGCCTCGGGCAACATGTAAATGGTCGATGGGCCACATACGGTCAGCGGGCCGCACGTTGAGTATGGCTGTAACTATCACGATCGGAAGCTGACTAGAATTTAAGGCATATTTAGCTTAAATGGATATCTTCCAAAAAGTTTTAATAATTAATATATATTTTATTTGTTTCATTTTTCCAGTATTTCGTATGAATTATTTGAAAGATAATCAATATTTTTTATTTCATTTGATAAAAATATATCTATATTATAAGCAAAAAATATGCGCTAGGATAATTCTGCTTAATTTGACGGTATTAACGAGATTAGCAGTCGTCTTTCTTTTATTCTGCATTTTTAAATTTCTGAAGGTGACACAATTTCGATTTGTACGCCGTCAAGTAGCCAAAAATACATTTTTACAAATTCAATTTGCTTGAGAGCGGTATCTCAGTTTGCTGGTATTTTATGACTTAGAAAATAAATTTCAAGCATCGATTTAAAATAATGGTGTTTGTCTATAAAAAGATTTATGTCGATTCGCTAAATTATGAAAGCTGTTGTACAACCCGATACCGGGAGAGTAATCCGTTTGCACTTAAAAGAACATAAATAATTGTGGATGTGTTTTCTTACTGTGTATTATTCCATAGTAAAAGAGCAAAGAAAATTCAAACTTCACAAATAAATAAGTAAATAAGATACTTTATTAACACACATGTAATCGAACTTTGCACTTAAACGTATCTTTTTTATATATAAATTATTTTAAAGGTGATCAATATTTTCTATAATATTTAATTAAAAATGTATCTATTTCTATATATAAAGAAAAAAAACAAATGTAACACTGATATCATTTAGATGGTAGAAATTACCCGAGAATTGAATGACATTTATTTTGTTGCGAATTTTTAACCTTCGAAAAATTACGCAAATTCATTGTTTACAAAGTCAAATATGAAAACAAATGTTCTTACAAATCCAATTTGTCAAGCTTCAATTTAAAAATAATAACAGAAATACCAATTAAATATAGACACGATTGCATATTTTTTTCTCAAATCGTAAATTAGATTTTTTAATCACATATGTAATTTTTTATCTCAGATTTGTAATCTATCTATCTACACTACGTGTGCATCAGAAATATCTAAGCAATGTTGGAAACAATATGATTACAACTTTATCAGAGTTAGAACAATGAAAATTCCATCAACCAAGGCGCGCTAAAATATTGGCTAGGGACCAGATTATAGAGCTATGCTTGAAGTTGCATGTAGGTACAACATACATAAGAAAACAATCGCATACACACATGTTCACTTTGACATATTGTATAAAATACAAGAGTATGTGAGTAAAAGTCTCTTCTCGCATTCCCTAAAATACGTGAACTTGTGTGCTACCGTATTACAAAAGTGTAATCAGTTTTCACTTCAATCAAGATAAATAATTGAGCAGTTGCCTTTTACCGTCCATTATTCAACCTATCTAGTTAAATGTCAAACGGTTTTATTCGCGTGATTCTTAATTGTAGCGAAAAAATTAAGAGAATCGTTTATTTTATGTTACTCATATGTTTCAAAATATCAGTTTTTATAAACGAAAATTAACAAATTAAATTCAAAACTGCTTCAGAAGCATTCAAATTTTCTGTTTTTTATCTTTAGAATTTTAAGAATGAAAATAAAATCTCTGAAAAAAAAAGAACCTGTAACATTTTTACTTAACATTCATTGAATCGAATTGTCTCTTTCATAATCCGTCTTCATAAATATTTTCTATTTGAAATTTTTATTCTTTGTTGAAACAAATCTGCTTAAATTTATTAAAGTGCTATAATGTGTAGTACATCTTATTAATCGTTTACTGTAGGAGTACTGAGATCGAACTTAAATGGGATTTTGTTATCATAATTCTAAAAATGTGTAGAAAATAAATATTTCTGGATTTTAAATAGGTCACTAAATATATTTCTTTTAATTCGTGTGATTCTTGTTGTAGTACAAAAGTAATCGAACCTTTTATATATTCTAAACAAGTAACTATTTCAAACATTTTTTTTTTAAACAAAATAAATATCTAATTATAGGTAGAATTGTTTCCGAAACTGTCAAATTTGTTTTATACAGTTTAGAATTTTCAGATAGGTTTCATATTTTTGGATTCAAAAATTTACTTTATCATTTTTACTGACATTTGTTATACATGAAATTCTACAACCCAATTGTTCCTTTGTAATTCACTCTTCACAAATATTTTCTGTTTGACATTTTTCTATTCTCTATAAGCAAAAAGCTTAAAATGTCAATGCGCTAAAACTAGAATACACGTCATTTTTCGTTCATTTTAAAAGGATTTTTTTTTAAATCGTAAATGGGATTTTATTACCATACCAACAGTAATATGTCAAAAAAAAAATATTTTTGAATTCTATATGTCTCACTAAATGTCAAACTATTTTATTTGTGTGTTTTTCGGTCTTACCTTAAGATTAAAAGAGTCGTTGTTTGTATGCTACGAATATAACTATTTCTAAATATAAATTTTTATAAGCAAATATATTAAAAAAATATACAAAAATGATTCAGAATCTTGATTTGTTTTATAGGTACATTTTGCCTCAAAGTATTAACTGCGAAAATTATATCAACTCAAAGTTTTTTTTTTTTTTTTTTTATGAGTGAATTTTGCATGAGTGCAAGTTTCGGAACTTGCGACATATTTGTAAAAAATTCCCGTGGATTTTTTTATCACTTAAGATACATTTTAAAGAATTTAATAGAATCATATGAAATATTACTTTACCTTTTACATTTAAAGTTTAAGAAAAGAAGCAAGTGAAGGCTTAGAATGAGTAAACTTATCAGGAAATTAAAATTTTAGAAAATGAAAATTAAAGTATTTCAAAAAATTATCGTTTCGTTAAAACATTATATACAGGGTGATTCATAAATATCGAAACAATAGGCTATCTCCTTAAATATTGCCCCTAGGCACATACTTCCAATTGCAAATTTTCATAAAAAAAGGTGCAAAATTTAATGAGATAAGTTTCAACTCCATGGGGGGTCTATATGAGAAAATACAAAAATTAAATTTTTATACGGACCCCGTATAGTAAAATTACCAATTAGGAATTTTTTCCTTATCCATTCTAGAATTAAACACAAAAAAAATTCATCTCGGTATCTTCAAAATTCGCTGAGTTACCAAAGTCAAAAATTCGTTACTTACACCATTTATCCATGCCTCTGAACGACGAGTTTTTGACTCATTTTGAATGCAAGATAGGGATCATCCACAAATTGAACATTATTAAAAGTCGATATAAGACAGCGCCTCTCCTTTGGACATAAAATAGGCAGCGTATAAATTTTTGCGTTAAACCTGTTTTCAAAGCATGCTGGTGGTCTGCACTAGAGATCTGCACGGGTCGAAATATCTAGGTCCGGTCCTGAACCGACACATAGGAAAAAAAGTTTGGCACTGCCTTGAAAAAAGTTCAAATCGCAGCCTGGCTCGGCCTGACTGAATTTCTACATAGATTTTTTACATCGATATGGTTAAAAGTTGTTTCGTATGGAGGAGTTCTGACCAAAAATACTTATTATATCTTTTCTTTTTTCAAGCTTATAATTATAATTTTTAAAGAAGCGCCAAATGCTGAGAATATTTGTTTTATTAATGACTCTCTATTTATATGTAAATGATCCACTTCTCCTTTAATACCGTTAATCCATATTCCATGTGTTGGAGCCAATGAAAAATGCTATAAAGTAAAATCTTTTAAGATGGAATCACATAGGAAAGAAAAAAAAAAACGTTATAGACAAGTTCCCTTCTTAGGAGTTGTAAATGTAGTCTATTTTTTGTCAGGTATTATTATATTCATTTTCCGTGAATCAATAGATTTTTCCGTTTAAGAAAGGATTCCGTCATAGGCAGATTTATTTCACTAGTTTTACTGTATTTTAATTTTTTAGCCTTAAAATGTAGTATCCTTCAAAAATATGAATTTTAAAGTTTTATTATAAAATAATGGCCATTTAAAAATATATGCATTTGTTATAAACGTTTTTGGGCTGAGCCAAATTTTAGTTATTTTTTGCACGGATTAAGTCAGTCAGAGATAATGATTTTAATACGGGTTGCCTTGAGACTAGAACTAAACATTTCGACCAAGGGAGACCTAGTAATAAGGAAGCCATCCAGTCCTGGTTTGGTGACCATTGACGAAAAGGTTCTGCTCTCAAAGCTGGTAGCTAGGAGGTACTGGGTTCGAACCCAATGGCGCCCTTCGGCACAATCGTTCGGAGTTTTCAGTGGTTTTCTTCGAACCTTGGGTATTCTTGCGTAAATATGGGTTAGGTTTACTTAGAAAGACGTTCACGGAAGGCATCCCCCTCCCCTTCGGGCCCATATCCCTCGTGTAGATAATTGGCAGTCATAAATCACACCCACACCCGGTTCGGTATGAAAAAATACGTTAGGTTCGGCCTGGCCGAGTCTTCAGAAAAAAAGTCGCCAATCCCGGGTCTGGCCCGGAGCGGCCCCAGAATACAGACTTTTTTAACGGCCTCTCTGGGACGATAAAAAGCCTGAATTTGTGAGGGCTAAAATTACGAAAAACTCTTAATCGGCATGTTAGAAAAAGCATTGTTTCAAATTACACATTTAACATTTATTTGTGGATATTTAAATAGAACAAAAAAGAGATGGAAACGGTTAAAAGTTAAATTGAATCGGAAGTTTAAGCTACAGAGAGTAGTTACCTTTTCAAATGCAATTTTTTAAAAAGCATTTAAACATTTTATTAGGAGTCAATCAATGTTTAAAATTTTAAATGCGTTTTTCTGCATGATTTTTTTTTTTCTTTTTAACATTTCTCGTCCTTAAATTATTACAAGTCAAGAATCGTAAATAAAAAAGGTGCAAACTTGGAACATGCCTTTTTTGATTATTTTACATAAATTTTGTTTCGGCAAATTTGAAAAAAAAAATTATATTTGAAAATATGATTTTTTTAAAAATAAGTTACATAATTTTTTAATATTTTTAAAATTAATATTTTAAAAATCCTGAAACAAAACTAAAATTATACTTTCCCCTTTAATTAAATGAAAAAGTTTCGAGTTATAAAGATCCGCTTAAAAAATAATAATCATTTAATTTTTTTTAAAACTTTATGGGAAATATTAGGATGTGGTTTGTTTGCAAATTATATGTTTAACCATCACAAAAAAAAGAAAAAAAAATCCCTGCCGGCTCGGGCCTACTGGCGGAGGTAGAATTCGAAGTTAAGTAACAAAACTTAAATCAAGATTAGAGATAAACCCAATTCCTTCACTAAGAATGAGCCCTAGGGAGCTAAACATTTTATGAAAATTCTAATATACACGAATACATACGCGCATGTATATGGAATAGGTTTAAAAATGGCTAAAACAAATTCAGAGAACCTCAAAGTGTTAAAATATGTTAATATTTCCATAGTCGGGTTTTTATCATGTTTTAATACGTTTCTTCAAACTCACATGACGTTACATATTCACCTACTGAGGTCCATTATATTTCCAATATAACGTGCTATATATTTTTTTAATTCGTCAAACTATTTATTTCATTTTGAGTTTTCATGCTGAAATCTTGCTCTAGAAATCTTATGACGTAATATTCAATTTGTTTTCAATTCGTCAAACTATTTATTTAATTTATTTTTTCACGTGAAAATCTTACAATAGAAAAGCAATTGTTGTGGTGAGAATTTTATTGTTTTTTTTTAATTGTTGGCAACTGCTATAAAGAAAAATATTTATTTTTTCCTGTCATTGTTGTGTAAGAGCTAGTTTTATCAGAATCTTGTTAAGACGGTATTCAAAATTTTAACCCTCCCCATTTCCATTCCCTTGAGCCGATTTTGCTCATTTTCAATCCCCGCCGAGATATTAGCCATCTCAAAGTTGTTGGCGAGTTTGAAGACGATCCATGCATTGCGACTTTTATCGTGCGGACAAAATTTAGTACATATATATATATATATATATATATATAAACTTTTTAGGTGGGGTTGGTTTTCGGTTCCTGGGATCCTATAATGAAATGTTATGAAGGAATTTTTCAAAAGTTGCACCATGGTAACGACTGGAATAGGTAGTATTTCTTACGAAAGCTACCTAAAATCAAAATTCTAACTCAACAAATATATTTTTTGCATGTTTCCTAGAACTGTTAAAGTAAGATTGTTTTTTGGATTGCACGCATTTCAATTTGTGTCTAATCCCTTAAAACCTGATGAATTATTTAAACGGCCATATTTATATGAAATATTAGTCATATATCTGAAAAAAAAATTAAAGCTTTTTTTAATGATATGAGTAATAAATAAGTATAAATAAATTCTCAAATAGAATAGTGCTAAAGTACTCCTCAAATGGAACATATAGCGTACTGTTAACTTAGTAAAAAACAGATTTGTTTTCAACAAATCACGAAATCTAAAAATATAATGAATTTCTATAAAAATAGTAATATTGTTTAGTTTATAAAAGTTGTTTAATTTTAAAATATTTTTCCTTTACATTTAACTTGGCTTTCCATGTGGCAAGTTTTCAATGTACTCCTTGAAACATCGACACGTAACTTCAAGTGGAACACATATAACAATTTGTTAAACACTGTTTTAAATGACAAAACTTTTATTAAAAATGCCTACATATACTCAATGAAAATGCAACATATCATAAAAGAAGTTTACTATTCATAAGAATAAAAGTTTAAATGTATCTTTTAATTTATTTATAAGGAAGAAATTTGATTTTTTTACCTATCTTTTCCTTTTCTATGTAAATATCTAACAATATATTGATTAAATAACTTATTTATGACGCAAAATGAATTAAATAATTCAGTCATTTTTCACTTTTACTTTTAAAATTTTATTCAAAAGCACAAAATCTACTGTGTATTAAACGGAAACATTTAATGTGCTATAAAACTTAATTTATGAATTACTAAATTTTAATTTTCTTTTTTCAGCCTGATATTTACAAAATTTAAATTTATTTCAATAAAAGGACAATATAAGAACTATGATAATGTAGTTTATTTAAATTACGCAGTAGAATTTTATAAATGAAAACCAAATAATTTTCTTGAAAACAACTTATATAAACATTTTTCCGCTTTGAATCGAATTTAAATCTGGCACTTATTTATGAAAGAGAAAAAATACAAAAAACAAACAACATGCGTTTGGATAAAAATATTTTCTAGCGAATATTTCATAATTTTCATTCTGTTTTCTATAAATATGTATTAATAACATTAAAATTTCAATGTATTAAATTAATCAAAATAGAAAATGGAAATAGTTTTATGCAGCGACAATTTTTTTTTCAATGGGTCCATTTGTAAAAATTGTGAAAACTTCATAAATATGCATTTGGAACCCGAAAACTTTTATGGTATTACCTTTCATGGTACACAACTTTTTATGGTATATTAAATAAGTGATATAATTTCTGTATATAGCATACATGATAATGTACTGTAAAAGCATTTCCAATATGTCTATATGCTGTATACTAAGTACCGCTGAATAATAACTCTTGAAATAAGGATAGAGCAAACGTATTCGCGGAATCTACAAAGAAAAGCGATAAGGATCGCTTATTATACATGAAGCTATGTCCCCAAATAAAAAAGTATACATTGTTTGATGTTCGCTGATAAATTCAACATCGCAATTATCTCATTTCGTCGGTAACAAGATAAAAATAATTACAAACTCTTTAATATATTTCACGGTTTCTTAAGAGGTAAGTAAATCTGTTTACACCGAAATTTTTCTTTAAGCTTTTTTTCAGTTTGAATGATTTAGAAAAAGGAAATACGTGAACAATTTATTCAAATTAATCTATTTTCGTAAATCGTATGCCTAAGGAATTCAGATAAAAATTAAGGACTTGCTTAGTAGTGATGTGAAATGATATCCTGTAATTTTAACGTTGAGAACAAGATAATACTTATACAAGAATTGCATAGTAAATGTGTTTGTAATACACTAAATTTGATTATCAATACGTAAGTAGCTTTATATTAATAAAGGGGTGACAGACTTTTTAAAATATTTAGGATTATTATTTTTCTAATAAAGCAGTACATAATAAGGATATGCTCTAGTTCTTTCACAACAAATTTCAGTAATATTTGCTTAATTCTATACATCAGTTGAAACAAAACGTCTTAATTTCGTCAAAATCGTCTTAAATTTCATGACATAAACGAACAATGTCAAAATGTTTAAATTTAAGATGGTATTCTTCAAATAAGTCTTCGCAGCTGATATATGCAGACTATTATGAAATTAATTTCAACTTTATTTTAATAAAAGCTTCATACAAAATATAATAATGTTATGTATGTTATATACATATAAGGTGCATAAATATGACCTTCGTGCTTTTTGAGTAAAGTAAAGGACGTCTTCCAATTCAAAAATGTTAGAATGTTTTATTCATATTATTTTCCACCAAAATCAACAACATTCAGACCTATATCAGGCGGCAAACGAAACCTTCAATGAACAAAGCCACGTCGTTTTGAAGCAATCCAGTCCTCAAGCAATTTTTTTTATTTCTACAAAAGAACTATGCTATCTTCCAGAGGAGACTCTTTGTCTGTCGCAAAACAAACTGTAATCTAAAGGAACAACATTCAGGTAAATGCAGTGGGTATTGAAAAAATATCCTTCCTTAGGGAGTTTCTATAATTTTACTTCCAAAATCCTCTTCTTTGTAGGTACGTTCGCAATTATATAAATACGTATCACATAATGTCGTCATCTGGTCCGTCCGCCTGTCTGTCATCTGTCTATCTGTCCATTTCTCGGCGTATAACAGCGAAAAACTTGCCCAAACGAATGATTTGAAATTAAATACATGTAGTCGTTGCCGAATTTTGACGACTCATTTAAAACTTTGTGAAAATCGAATCAAAACTTTAAAAAAAATATTAATAAAGTTTCATCCATTCTATTAAATCCTACCATGCTTAATTAATTTAAAGATATCACACGATAGGTTTTTATTCTAGGCTGCCGTAGTGATTACGTCCTATTTAAGATTGAGTCCTATTATTTCCGTATTAATGAATTCCATTTATATAATGTGCAAAAACTATTTTACGAAGTTCTGAATATTTATAAAACTAGTTATAGTAAAACCGCACCTCATTTGCCACGTTTGACGTAAAATGTCCAACTTGTTTTTCTTTGTGTTTTTTTTTATTTCAATTATAGATCGTAAAGAATTTGTTAACCACGTTAAAAAAATATATATAAGAATGTTAACTTGTTTCAATGTTTTCGCTACCAAACCGCTAATAAAAGTGTTCCGAGATAAAATAGGTACAATGTTTACTACCAAAAATTTAGGAATCTATCGGAACAACCATACGATATCCTAAAAGATTCAAACATTATAAAAATAGAAAGAATAAAAAATACATTTTTTTTCATCATTTCAAACCTATCTGATGTCATGAAAAATACACCTTAGATCTTCACAGAAAGTATTAGAACTAGCTAAACACTTGTACCCATCGTTAATAATTGTTTGACACTTCATTTCCGCCTTAAAGAGAATATTTGTAAAGTCGTAATTTAGTTTTAGATTAAAGAAAATAATATTCTTTTTATTCTCGTTTTGTCTTCATTATTGTATAGCACTGGGATTTTAAAACGTATCCCAGTTAGTACATATAGCTATCTTAAGACCTTAATGTAAATTTTAGATTTCGCTCCGATTTATGATAATTCAAAGAAACACACCTTAATTGATTAATTTCTCTTTGACTCGGACTTCAAGCAATTATATATTGAACTATAAGTTAATTACCGGTAATATTTTTTTTTAATTTTCATTATAAATATTTCTATAAATAATATTATATGTCATTTTATTTATTAATTATTATGCAACGAACGAAAAATTATCTCTAAAATATGTATGCAATGCAATAAAAAAAGTATAAAGTTGAATGACTACATGATTCTGACTACTTTAATTCTGACTACAATTAATAAGCTCCTAAACATTAAGAGCGATGTCATGTGTTTCCCTATAATGGATTTTAATTAGAAGTGAAAAAAAGTTGTTTGACATTGCCTCTATATACAAGCACAGAGTCGAATATTTTTGGTTATTTCATCTAATGTAAAATAAATTTTTACTTTATATACCTTTCAAATTACAACACGAAGGCTTTTTAACTAGTGTCACAGAAGAATCGATATTATTCCGAAAGTTTTTTTTTCTTTTCTTAAAATGTAAAGTTTATATGCCATTTATTACCATGGTGCCCTTTATTTATATTATAATCATTCAGCTTACACAATATTAATTTTAACACAATTATTCTAATTTGTAAATAAATCATATGAGATGTAAATTTCCAACTGGGCGAAAAATGTCCAGAAATTCAGTCCGGACATTTTTCACCCAGTTCGATTTTACATCTCAATAATTCTTGTTGTTTCTGTTTAGTTTGTAAATATTAACCGAGTTTCTCCTGTTTCATAAGTTTGTTTGAGGGTATAACGTGGCATAAAACGTAACATGCATGTACGCATGTTCGTAAACCCTATTATTAAATATTCATTTTACTTACGTCTGTTTTTATCAACATGTTCTTTAATGTTGGATTAGGTTGTCGTACTGCGACTGAATACAAATCTTTTCTAATTTTACGTTTCAATATACCAAGCTTCAAATATTTCTTAGCTACGCAATCCTATTTCTATCACAACGAATCTTTTTCATCATCGTAAAATATATATATATGTAGTCCCCTTTTGAAAAAAAAAACAGTTATTCCTATTAAAAATATATAAGTATGGCAAAAAAGAAAAAAAAAAAAAAAAGAGTTGATTCCGATCGCTTTTACTGCTCCTCCATCAATACTAAATATCACATAATGTAAATTTTCCGACATCGAAGAGAGTAAAAAATTAACTTTCTAATGAAGTATTTTTCAATGAAAAATGCTCAAATTCTATACTTTTTATGACTGTTTTCAAAAATTTTAAAGTATGATCTTTTTAAACATATTTCAACAATGATTATTTTTTGCACAGTTACCATAACGGGAACAATAAAACTCTATGAATTTGCAGCAGACAGATATCTGATAACGAAAGCCACATTTTCAGTTTATTTTTAACATAAAATTTACATCAAGTTATGTTGAATTGGTTTAAAGATACAATTGAAGTATACTCAGAATGTTTACTGCTGGTGCTTTATTTAAAGGTCAACGAACTAATTTCAAATAGTGCAAATGTGTTACACAATAGACTTTATCAACAGGCAGGACTGTCTGGCTCAAGGATGTATCTCGTACCTATACACTTTTTTTTTTCTTGGCGCCCTTCATTTATACATTTGATAAAAAATGTCTATCATAACGGTCGTAATACTAACAAGTTGGAAATTGCTCGTCAAACGTGGCAAATGAGGTGCGTTCGTACTATAACTAGTTTTATAATTATTTTTTGCACCCCATATTGTACTAAATGTATATTTTTTGCGCTTCATAAGTGCATAGTCTGTAACATCATTAAAATGCACTTACAATAATTTTTTTCCCATTCCCCGTAATATAACGGAAAACTTTTGACTGTCCCTGTAATTAAACTATACATTCTATTTTCATAAAATTTGAAATGGCTCGACAAAATTTTGCAGCAATTATATATTTAAAATTTCAGACCATTCGGAAGGCTGTAAAATCATTAAAATGCATTTGCAATAATTTTTTCCCATTGGCCATAATGTAACGGAAAACTTTTGGGTGTCCCTGTAATTAAACTATACATCCGATTTTCATAAAATTGGAAATGGCTCAACAAAATTTTGCAGCAATTATATATTAAAAATTTCAGACCATTCGGAAGGCTGTAAAATCATTAAAATGCATTTGCTATAATTTTTTCCCACTGGCCGTAATGTAACGGAAAACTTTTGTGTGTCCCTGTAATTAAACTATACATCCGATTTTCATAAAATTGGAAATGGCTCGACAAAATTTTAAAGCAATTATATATTAAAAATTTCAGACCATTCGGAAGCCTGTAACATCATTAAAATTCACTTGCAATAATTTTTCCCATTGACCGTAATGTAAACAAAAACTTTTGACTGTCCCTGTAATTAAACTATACATCCGATTTTCATAAAATTGGAAATGGCTCGACAAAATTTTGCAGCAATTATATATTAAAATTTTCAGACCATTCGGAAGTCTGTAACATCATTAAAATTCACTTGCAATAATTTTTCCCATTGGCCGTAATGTAAAGAAAAACTTTTGAGTGTCCCTGTAATTAAACTATACATCCGATTTTCATAAAATTGGAAATGGATCAACAAAATTTTGCAGCAATTATATATTAAAAATTTCAGATCATTCGGTCGGGTAGTTTTTGCTCTGTTATATGCGGACGGACGGACAGACGGACGGACAGACGGACAGACAGACGGACTGAACGACGACTATAGGTGCTACGTATTTATATAATTACGAACGCACCTAAAAAGGAATCAAAGCATTGAAACGCTGTTCATGTAAAACTGGCCTTATTTTAGACGAGCTTATTATAATCAAATATTTTAATTATACTTTTAACATAATTAACTTATAGTCTATGTGTGAGTGTTTCTAATCGTTAATGGGATTCTTGTAATTGGGACTTGTGCATTTTCCTCAAATATTTTTTGTCATAAATGTTTTTTCTTCTTTTCAGAAGTATTTTTAGATATTTCATTCAAGTAGGATGAAAAGCCAGCATTAGTATTTTCTGTATCGAAGGGCGCAGCATAAAAGAATTAATTAAGCTATATTGTATTTTAAGAAATTAGGGAGTTTGTTTGCATCATAACAAAATTCATTCTTTTTAGAATTTCGTTCGTCTGATGAAACCCTATTCGTCTCACGCCTCTATCTGTCTGTCACAAAGCCCATTCTCAGAAACTATATATATTGGAGACTTGAAATTTTGGATTCTTATATCTGAACACCTCTCATCAAACGGCAAATCATAACATTTAAAAAAAAAAAAATCTTATATTTACCCCTCTGGGTGCTAACTTGCGTATTTTAAGCTTTTTTTTTCTAACTGAGCCCCTAATTAAGTTGAACACTTGAAATTTTGGGTAGATATAGCAGAACACCACACATCAAACGATAAATCATAAAATTTTTAGAAAGTCTTATATTTACCCCTCTGGTCTCTAACTTGTGTATTTTAAGCATTTTTTCCAACTTGCCCCTAATTAAGTTGGAGATGTGAAATTTTGCATTCTTATAGCAAAACACTTGCGGTCACAGGAAAAATCATAATTTTTTCAAAAAGTCTTATGTTATTTAAGGGCTCTAACTTCTGTATTTTTTGCAATTTGTCTAACCTCCACCCTTTTCTCCCGCGGTGCACTTTCTAATTTTTGGCGAAACTTTGATCACTCTTTCATATTATGCACCATAGCCGTCCATATTTTAGTTCCAGTTTTAACAGCCAGGGGCGCCCAACTATCTCGGGTGCGATGGGCCCGATCCCCTTAATTAATATATCTACGGATAGGTTGTAAAACAGAGTTTCGTTCGGATAGGGGTTTGTTTAGAATAGAGTCCGCCCCCTTGTTGCGAAATGTGGAACTAACAGATTTTACAAAAGGATAAAGTGTTTTGAAAGGAATATTAAACGAAACCCTCTGTGCGATCTGTGATCTCACTTACTCACTTGTTTTGTTTTGTTTCGTTTTTCCAAGTGTCTGAAAATCTATTTCTTTTAACTTTACAAATATATCGAAGTTTTCGGAATTCATGTCCCACAGTATTCTAGAGAGCAGTACAAGCTTTTAAAATTATAAAATAGAAAATTCCCATTTTCGATCGATTTTGGCTTCGTTGAATATCAACAGTTTTTTTAAACAATAAATCGAAACTGTATACCAGTATTAAATAAATGCATTTCAAGTAATTTTAAATTGATTTCAATGTAATAAAAAAAGAGAATAAAGTGTTGTTAAGACTTTATCTTGTACAATTACTCTTTTTTAAAGTCAAAATGTTGAATATTGTATGAAAATTAAATAAATGAATTTCAAAAGCCTGTATGAACACTCTCAAAGAGGAATTCAATTTTACATAAAGTAAAAATGAAAAAGTTTCAATAACCAATTAATATTTTATCGTTTCTAATAACATCTGGGTATCTACAACAGGAAAAAAAATAATATATATATTTTTTGTAACTTTATATCTGATCTAATGTACATAAGAACTAAAAGATCTCCCTAAAACAACATCAATTTTATTTATTTATTTATTTATTTTTAATCCGCTTGGCCTTTCGAAAGGTCTTAGTTTTTTTTCGTCAAGCACAAATAATACCTGCTTTCAATATGAAAGGAGGAGCAAGACTCTGTTTTCTCTGTCTTGATCCTGTTGTCATAGAAGAAGCACGTCTTTTTTTGCGCTTGACGAAAAAATATTGAGATCTTTTGAAAGGCACAGCGCATTTGAAATTTGTTTATGGTGTTTTATGAAGATCTTTTAGTTCTTAGTCTTTCACACCAGTTTCAACTTATATTCCTCTAATGAAAATATTACTTTTGAAAATAAAGACTTCCCCAGTAATTGTCCATTTTAACTTCAAATATAACATAAAATTTTGTTAATCGTTACCCGCTGCATTTTACTAATCTATACAAATAAAAGAAAGTTTCACTCTGTCTGTCTGCGTGTGTGTGTGTGATGGTTACAGAAATCTTCGGCACTTACGAGACTCAAAGTTTTTGTGAGGATAGTCGAAGGTCTCTCCTGGTGCGCATGAGTTTTGTCGAGTTTTCTAATTAGTCGAGAAATTAATTAAAAACACCAAATTAAAATAATGGAAATGCATTCATAATTCACTAGAAAAAACTATAAAAACTAAGTTAAATTATTTTACTTTGTTTTTTCTGGAAGAGTAATGTTTTACCAAATTAAGTTGCAGTTTATTACAACATGATTTTTGTATCAATATAAAAGGGGTGCAAACAGTAAAAAAAATAATTGAAGTTTAAGAAAAAAAACAAACATTGGTTTTCTCTGGTTACAAAATGGTTAAAAACTCATTTAGATTGAACGATTAATATGAATATATTAATATGAATATATAGTAGAATTCCTGTGAAAACGGCATGTAACATATTTGCTAAATGTGACCAAAATTTAAAGCACAGTTTGAACGCTAGCGTATTCATTCACAGATATAATGTTAAAAACACCAACGAAGGTCTGGGGAACTGAAAACTCGAAGAAATACCAACTTACACAAATACATATGTTTTATTCAATTTTTAATTAAATTCCAGAAATATTAAAATATTGTACTGTCATCGAAAAACACTGGTGTATATATTTTTATTGTAATTTTTATTACATAAGCAAGTGAGTGAAAAATCGATTACTAAAATTCAGTCTTTACATTCAAAACCAAGTTAAGTTAAATAGAAAGGTTCAATAAAAGTTCGATAAATAACCAGTAATTACGTTTTGTAATTTATTCATAAAAATTCTAAATATGTGTAAATTCACAATATAAATGTTTTGATTTTTTTTTTTTTTTTTTTTTTTTTTTTTTTTGTACGGATTACTTAAGATAATTTTCGCATTTGACAGTCAGACATTAACATGTGTTCTGTATTCGATTATGTGTCACATCATAACCCTACATTCTTCAAATAAATAGAGCTATAAATGTTTCCCCATTGGATGGCTATGTGCGCCAAAATTGATTTAGAACGAACGCAAATTAATGTGAATAACGAAGTAACTTGTATGCCACTATTAGATTAGTTCGGTAAAAGCTTTGAAACTGCTCATAAATAAATCTTTAAGCATCTTCGCTAGTAATTCCATTTAGTTAAACTAGCATTAGTTACGCTAAGTGAATCTTAGCAGGTCATAAATATGTGAGAGTGCATTTATATAATCTTTTTTTTTTTTTTTTTTTTTTTTTTTTTTTTTTATCAAACTATTAAAAAATAATTTTGTATCATTTTTATTCCTAAGCACAATTAAGAGTTTATATTAATTCTATGTATTATTATAACTAAAAAATATTAAATATTATTAAATATAATATAAAAAAGTCTTAAATAAAGTTCAATAAAATCTAAAACTTAAACAAGACTCATAACCGTTTTTTTTAAATACAAATTTCAATACAATATTAATACTTTGGATACTAATTTATTATAAAAAAAAAAAATCACTGCAAGTTACAGACCATGTCCATTTCTTCCTTTTAAACTGATTTCGTTTTCTACATTTTATTCGTTATCGCTTAAGTTCGGGGTTAAATAATTAATCTTTGCATTTTGAAATTAAGAAAAAGTATAGAAATACAGTGGAACCCGGTTAAGACGCGTTTCAAGGGAGCGGCCAAAAGTCGCGTATTAAGCGGGATCGCGTATTAAACGTGATTTATACAATGTTGTAGGAATTGGGCTTTATTTATACGTTTACGGTCGAAAGTTGAGTCTTTTACATATATTCAGATTGAAATTTAATTGTATTCCACTTTAACGTATTGTTTCTTTTTATAGGACAAACTGGAATAACAGCGGAAAATAAATATAGATTTCAACATGAATTTATTGTTGATTAATGCGTTGCAAGCAAAAATAATTTTCCTACTAGACTCATTTTTTAAAACAGAAAGACAAATAATATTAAATCTTTGAAGCACAACCGAGTTTTTAAAATCATATTTAGTACTTGTAATAATGAGTAACCATTATAATCTGTTCTTCATTATCAATATAATAAGAAAAACTATCCTTATAAAATATGGATATAGCAAAAAGTAAAGAGAGAGAATAATATAACATAAGAGAATTATCCAATCGCAGTCGTATTTAATCTTTGCGAGTTTCATTTCTTGTTGCCAATATGCATTATAAAACATAGTAGCGATATAAAGTACATTTAAAACATCTCTAACAACACGTATGAACAACTCTAATCATAATAATTTTTGTGACGTATCTAAGTAACCTGAATGCGTCTATCTCTCTCTACTACAGTATAAACGTACACGAAGCGAGAGACAAAGAATGTTAGGAGGTGGGATCAAAGAAGAATTGCAGTTTTGCTAATTCAACGGGGTGTTTTTGTTATTCAAACATCTATCACTATTTCCAATTAGTAATTTTCGCCTTAATTAATCTGTTGCTAAATAAATAAAATAATATTCGGAAACAGTGTTTTTTATCTGAATAATATAAATCCTCTAAATCGTTAACACTCGAGAAGAAAGAAGGAATTCGCATCTTTTATCAATGAATTCGCGTCTTAAGCGTGATTTTTTTCCCTCAAAGAACCGAAAATTTATCGCGTATTAAGCGGGATCGCGTCATAAGCGTTCGCGTATTAAACGTGATCTTTTTACATTAGCCTTATGGGCGATGTTCAAGGGATCCGAAAAAATCCGCGTATTAAGCGGGATCGCGTATTAACCGTTAGCGTCTTAACCGGGTTCCACTGTATATATTTTCCGTCTGTAGTCAAAATGTTAAACACACCGATTAAGCACGGTTGGATGTATCAATCATCAGCTATACACCGAGATCTTTTTTTTAGATAGCTTTCATTACAAAAAGCTACCTATTGCAGCTGTTCGGAGGAAAGCGATTCCAAAAAAATTTGGTATATTTTCACCGATTATGACCCCCAGACCCCGAAACCACTCTCCGTTCAAATATTGATATGTATGATATTTTTCACGCTCTAACTCTCGCATTAATGAACCGATTTGGATGTAACTTGGCGTGTACATAGTACATACCATTGTCTCGACCGAGTTCGTTGGCCAGCTTCATCCGCCATATTGTTTCAAAATGGCGGTCACTTAAATTAAAAAAAATTAAATTTAAAATCTGGTAGAAAAAAATTAGAAATTGATAAATATTTTCTTTTGTGTGTGTTTGACCTTAATACAAAGATTTCGGAGCATTTTTCGTTTCGCCTATATCTTAAAAAATGGCTGCGTTATAGCACTTTGAATTTCTATCATGGATGACATTTTGAAACGATCTGATTTTTGTCATGAGATAACACGCGTATTTATGAACCGATTTGATGTAACTTGCTGTGTACATAGTACATACCAATATATCGACCGAGTTCGGTGTCCAACTTCATCAGCCATCTTGTTTCAAAATGGCGGCCACTTAAAATTTAAAAAAAAGGTTAAATTTAAAATGAGGTCAAAGAAAATTAGAAAGTGAAAAATATTTTCTTGTGTGTGTTTGACCTTGATACAAAGATTTTGGAGCATTTTTTGTTTCGTCTATATCTTAAAAAATGGCTATCATAGCACGTTGAATTTCTAGCATGGCTGACCTTTTGAAACGATCTGATTTTTGTCACGCGATAACACGCGTATTTATTAACCGATTTGGGTGTGACAAGACATGTGCATAGTATATAGCAATGTTTCGACCAAGTTCGTTGGCCAGCTTCATCCGCCATCTTGTTTCAAAATGGCGGCCATTAAAATAAAAATAATAAAATAAAATTTTAAATGAGGTACAAAACAATTAGAAATTGAAAAACGTTTTCTTAAGTGTTTGACCTTGATAGATGAATTCCGGAGCATTTTTTGTTTTTTCTTTATCTTAAAAAAATGACTAAGATATAGCAGTATGGATTTCTAATGTGAGTGACATTTTGAAAAATCTAATTTTTTGTCTCAGACAGCACTCGTATATATTAATCGATTTCAATGTTAGTGAGCATGTGAACAGGAATTACTAAAGTCTCGACCAAGTTCATTGGTTAGCTTCACCCATCATGTTGTTTTACAATAGTGGGCATTTCAAGATATCGCCGAATTTGGTGACCGAATGTAAATCGCTTCAAATAAAACCAGCATGGATAAAGCTCTCGTTCATATTCATTATTGACAAAAATTAGTACTGAATCTTCTATAATCGGGTTCCACTATTTTGAGTTTCGTGAACTTGAATAATATAAGATGCCTTTTAAAAATATGGAAAAGGAACGTTACCTCTTCCTCTTGGCTGTGGCCGGAAGGACTTTTTAAAATAGGTGTAATAAAAGTGCCCTACAAACACATGTTAAATTATTTTTTCTTCTCTTTAATAAATATGGGCCATTATAGATCGGGAGCTTGAATAAATGTTTCACTTGTTTCGTGAATATTTAAAAAATTAAAAACCGATATTTCTTGATTAAAACAATATATACGGATGACTTCGCAAGTTATCAGTAGTTTAAATATACAGTGAACAGCGTTGTATAGGCTCCTGTAAAATGAAATGAATGGTATTCATTACTGTCAACGTACACGGAATAACATCTGTAATAGGGATAATATTCATTTCGCTTTACAGCAGTGTTTGCGAGTTTGCCAAGTATATTAACCCACGCATTAGGTAAATTATACTTATTTCAGGTAATCCAGAAAAATCATATTTTAAATGTCTCCATCATTGGAAAATTCATGTCAATTTCTTGACCATCTCTCCTTTTAATAGTTGCAGATTTTGTGTGTGGAAGGCTGTGTCTATTGTTGACAGTGTACAAGAAATAGCTAGATAAGGCTTTGCAATTCGAGTTCTAATTTTTGAATTGAGTGAAAAAGTGTAGAGCGTAAAGATTTGAAACAGGAAAGACGTTGGAAAATTACAACTCGTATGATTTATTTATCAATTAGAATAATTATGTTACATTAATGAAGTTACTTTGTCATCTACTATCTACATTAGAAAGGAGTGCGCGAGTAACGCTGACGCCATTTTTACTGTGGCTACAGCAGACGATTAAATTTATCATTTATTAACTTTTATTTTAATTTTTTAAGCATCTAAATACCGCACATTTTCAATTTTTACACCGTCCAATAAATAAAAAATGTTCTTTGAAATTCTATTTGTTTCAAAACGATCTAGCTATTTATTTGAAAACCGTCTCGAAATGTACTAAATATTTTTGTTTTTAAATTACTTTTCAAACATGTTTTTTTTTATGTATCTCTATCGCCTGCAGACGATTACGAGAGATAAATCCATTTGCACTTTATATAATACAAATAACTCATCGTGTGATTCCAGCTTATATTCCATAACGAAATTAAAACATTCATCAATCAATAAATAAAACAAATGTATATAAATCACAAATTAAAGATATGTAATCGAATTTCCTGCTGAATTCACTGAAATGAACAGAATCAAAAAGTCTGATTGTAAATTGCGATCTTTGGAGCTTTCTTCGACTGTCAACTCCTAAGGTGAGGGCAATATGAAATTGACGCTTTTAATGTGTTTCGAAGCATTATTAAAATGCATTTGTGCTATTTTTCATATAAATGTGATTTTTAGTGGGCATTCTAAAAGATACATTAAATTTAAAAAATCTATTAGTTTTGTCAATAATACTATAAAAAACTGTAGTCCGAATCCCGCTTGCAGTTCCTTTTGAAAAATACATCTTTCATCGATGTGCCTTTAGTATGTGAAGAGGAAAAAATATGTTAACACAAGAAATAACATTTATTATGGTTTTCACCTATATTATGTAACCCGGGAAGCCTCGAGTTTTCCTCTTACAAAAAGGAATCTATACAAAAAGGAATTTCATTCAGGCTGCTTACAACTTGAGTTCTGCTGAATTGATTTTAATAGGACTTGCACTGTTATTTAGATTATTTTTGTTACAAAAAGTTAACATAAATTAACGTACATTAACATGTAGTTTTTCACTACTTAGTTACAGAAGTATGGGTGAAGATCTAGAATCATGCGAAGCCTATTATTAAAGATAGGACTTTAAAAAAATCCCTACCGGCTCGTTCTACAGGCGGAGGTAGATTTCCAAGTTAAGTACTAATTTCACCAACAAACCCTAAATCAAGATTAGAGATAAACTCAGTTTCTTCACTAAGAATGAGCTCTAGGGAACTAAACGTTTGGTGAAAATTGTAACAAACACGAATACACACGCAATTATATGGAATAGGTTTAAAAATGGCGAAAAAAAATTCAGAGAATCTCAAAATGCTAAGATATGTTAAAATTTCCATAGTCGGATTTTTATCATGTTTTAATACTTTTTTTCAAACTCACATGGTGATACATATTTACCTGCTGGCGACTTTATATATATATACTTTAAACAAAATTCCGTAAGGTTCCGGAAAAAGTGGTGGCATTCAGATGCCATTGCTTTTTACTGTTAAGTTTCACAAACACTCCAATTTTTCAGAAACATTCCGTAATATGTACTCTGAAACTTTCACAACAAAGTAGTGAAACGTTCCTGTTTTTCAGAAACATTCCGTAATATATACTCCGAAACCTTTCATAACAAAGTAGTGAAACATTCCAGTTTTTCATAAACATTCCGTAATATAAACTCAGAAACCTTCCATAACAGTTATGAAAGGTTTCGGAGTATATACTGCGGAATGTTTCTGAAAAATTGGAATGTTTCACTACTTTGTTGTGAAACGTAACAGCAAAAAGCCGTGCCATCTTAATGCCCCCGGTTTTTATCCGGAATCCTCCGTAATTTTTTTTACAGTCAAGGTTAACAAACAATATAAGAGTAGTACATTTGTTCATAAATGCAAGCTCGGTGGAAAAAAAAAGAAATTTTTCAATATAAAAAAAAAAAATCATGTTATGAAACTTTAAAATGTTACATAAAAAAATCTGAAAAAATAAAAGGAAACACTATTTTCAGATATACTCCCTTTTTTCAACATTAAATATGGCAAATAAATTTCAAATACCTTTTTAGGTGCGTTTGTAATTATATAAATACATAGCACCTATAGTCGTCGTTCGGTCATTCTGTCCCCCTGTCTGTCCGTCCGCATATAACAGAGCAAAAACTACCCAACCGAATCGTCTGAAATTTTAAATTGTTGCAAAATTTTGTGGAGTCATTTCAAAATTTATGAAAATAGGATGTATAATTTAATTTCTGGGACAATCAAAAATTTTCCGTTACATTACGGCCAATGGGAAAAAAAAATATTTCAAGTGCGTTTTAATGATATTACAGCTTTTAAAACACAATGAAATGGATATGCACTTATGAAGCGCACTAAAATAAACATTCAGTACAATATACGATTCGAAAATATTTATAAAAATTAGAAAACAGGAATTCTGCTTTTTCAGAATTTAGTGTTTACCCCGATGAAAAAAAAATGTATATATAAATAGTACAAAACATATTTCAGTTTTAAGACTGAAAGCACACACTTTTATTTTATGTAAAATGACGTCATTCTTATCCGCTTCAGAATTCCACATTTACGATCCACTCTTATAGATCTACAGTAAAACATGCATAGTTTGTCACTATCGCTAAAATAATACACAAATGCAGCAAAAAAGATTCCGTCATTACAGAAACTTGACAAAAAATGGCTACCTAATGATTCATAGGCCTTCATTTGTTTGTAACATTAATATATACGATATCAGTCGTGACATCAGTCATGACGTTTTGGTTGGAAACTGACTCCAAACAAACCGTTGGTATGCTGTATTTTCTATTTTGTTAGTGTGTTGCAGCTGTATCTTATATCTATATCTCACATCTATGTGTTTTAACACTTGATATGTACTGGTAGCATTTTCCGCGATTTATATTTAAAAAGAAATGACGCATAGCAACCGTTTGTTTGGAGTCAGCTTTCAATCAAAATGTCATGACTGACGTCACATTGAAAGCGTGATACCGATACTTGAAATGAAATATAGTTTATAATAGCTCCATGTTTTAATAGAAATTATTCGTTTAAATATTTTTTTTCACAATAGCACGTATTTTAATTACATTTTCTGTCGGTTGTTATGAGAAAATGGCAATTATAATAGCAATATAATTGCTATTTTTCAACTATTTTTCCTTTACTTTCTACATAAATGTAGTACTTGAGTTCCCAAAATTAAACAAATGGTTCTAAAAACTAGAAAAAAATTAATATTTCGAAAATAAATGGAGATACGGTTTTCAAACAAATTGCATTTAAAATTATTTTTTTCCCAATACGACGGTATAAAAATTGAAAATGTGCGGTATTTAGAAGTTTAAAAAATTGCTATAGAGCATTTAATAGTACTGCTTTTTTTACGGCTGGCTTCTGTAAGGTAAAGTTATTTTTTGGAGACGTCACAAAATAAGCTGAGAGAAAGAAATAGCATACCGTACCGGAGGCTAAATAGTTACAGTGCGAACGCACCTCATTTGCCAAGTTTGACGTGGAATTTCTAACTTGTTTATTTTAATTTCATATTGATAAACTATTTTTTTTAGAACTAAAGGGCTCTGCGCCCTACGAGCTATGCTCGCCAACCACCGCTCAGACACCACAAACTCTAAAAGCACGCTAATTTCATTGGCTTTTAAAAAATTTCGGAAGAATGAATTATAATTAAAATAACAGTGGCTATCTCCCTGCTAACGTTTTTTTTTTTTTTTTTTTTTTTTTTTTGTCTTTGATTAAATCAGATCAGTGAAACATGTAAAAATAAGCTAATAACTATAAAATGAAGTAAGTAAACAGAGTCTTTGTCTCTCGCTATTTTTATGAGTTTTTTTAAATAAGACATTTTAAATGTATCGCTTTAATTCTAACTTAATTTTCACCAAAGTTTCCTTTCTCGTTTTTATAATGACGTGAAAATACTTTTGTTGTTAGAAAAGAAATATTATTTGCGCAATCTTAGAATTCTCAACAATAGTTTAAAAAGATTATCTTAAAATATCAAATAAATGTCTCGCGCAAATATATTTTTTAATTTAAAGTGTTTGGCAACATTACGAATTGGCAATTTTAAATATGAGGTAATTTTATCCATGTACACATTTAACGCATATTAATGAATTTATTATTTTACAATTTTCTTTCTCTTTTAAAGTTCTCGTGTAAATATAGTTTTTATAACGTAATTATAAATATCTTCCTGCTTTTAATACGTACTCATTTAATTCTCATTTGAAAGTTTTATTCTGTTTATAATAGACACGTGTAAACAACTTTTAATTTGAACGAAATATTATTCATTGCGCTTTTTTAAAATTTGGCAACAATTTAAAATAATACCCTTTTCTAAAAGTTGTAAAAAATGCCTCTGAAAATGCTGAAAAATTGAATTTAAAATAGAAATAATACCTCAAAAATGATTTAAATAAAAAAAAAAATGCAGTCTGCACATCGGGCGCTTTTAATGTATAAAATGATCTAAAATGATTAAATTCCCCTGTATAGTTTTTGCTCCAATAAAACTTTTTTAATGGAACGATTTCGACCACCTTTAACATTAAATATCTCTTAAAATAATTCTTCGATTTGAAAACTGTCTGAATCAGCATATTTATCAAACGTCTCTCTATAGCACCACCGAATTTCATATTTTTGTATGCAATATTTTTCTTAATAATAACGAAGAAAGACCTCCGGTCACAAAAAATTCAAAGTCGCCGGTGGCGGCGGTGACAACGTTAGTTACTTTTTTTTTTTTTTTTTTCAGAATAGAGAGATTCAACCTCTGGGAAAAATCTAAAAAAAAAAAAAAATAATAATAATAAGAATTTATTTTCCCTGCCTTGGATTTGCAGTTTTACTACGGTCACAGCAACTACAGGTGTGCGCCGGGTATAATTACTCGTCGGTGGCGGCACAAGACAGAGAGATTTTAAAATTTCTAAAACTGCTTATCACTATAGCTAATTAATATTAATTATTCAGTGTTTACACCCTATTCGCTTCTTAGGTTGCCTTTTATAGAATTTTAACATATTTTTTTGATTTAATTCTCACATCGTACAAAATTAAACTTTAGTGTTACTTTTTAAATGTAACACTGGAATCAACTGAAAGCGCATTAATTCTGAAAATATTATTTTTTACTAGGGGTACCCCCTGCAAGCTACGCTCGCTAACCCCCGTTCGGACACCGCAGAATCTAAAAACACGCTAATCTGATCGGTTTAAAAAATATTATAGAAGACTGAATTATACTTCAAAAAGCTGTGCAGATCTCCCTGTAAACGGGTTTCCATTCAATTTCCTTTGATTTCAAAAATTTAAGGTCGAATCAGTTGCTGTTAAGACATACAATGTTGTTTTCGTGTTTGATTAAAGAGGATCAGTTAAACGTTTGAAAAGAAGCTAAAAATAAAAGGAATTAAGTGTACAGAGTCTTTGTCTCCCGGTATTTTAAAAAAATTTCTATAACAATAGCCTAAGTCATGTGACTATCATCAAGAGTTCCGGGCGAACCACTTCGCTTTTATATTCCTGGTGCCATTTTGGTACTTTAATATTAGTCAGGTACAGGTGATAAGTCGCCAAATATTATTCTATCGCCATCATTCCATCTATATTATAATAGTCCAAGTCATGTAACTGCCATAAATAAATACGCTCTGATCCCTTCGCTTTTCATATGAAAGTTTGGCCCAGATATCATATACGGCCCCATATTGGAGCGATTTTTTTCCGGCGCTAATTTGGGGGAAAGATCAACAGCATACACAACAACATTCGGCTTATCAAATCAAGCAAAATAACGATACTATGGCGCCAGTTAAGTACCCGTTGCGTATATGACATTGGCGTCAGAAAAAAATAGCGCCAATATGGGACCGTATGTGGCATCTGTGCCGAAAGTTTTCAATTTCGATTAAAAAATCATTTTTTTTTCGAATAATACTACATAAAAGCCTTGTCGCAAAGAATTCTTGGTACTGTTACGCTAGCCGTGTGCAAATCTCGCCAATAACTATTTTTCAACTCGCCAGTTAGCATTTTTTTTTTTTTCGAGTGGTAAATTATAACATTGCTTTGAAGTTGGAATTAAATGTCATCGTTTGTTACATAATTTAATATTTGGCCAGATGCCATATACGCACCCGGTTTGGCGTGATTTTTTTTGCGAAAATTTGGCGAAATCCTCGTTTTCGAATACCAGTTACATATGTATTTATTGTACTACTTAGTTATCCCGTCGAACAAAAATCTATTACCAAACTATAAGATTAAATGCCAATAATAGTTGATAAATGTCACATTCACTTGACTTTAAGCAAGTTACAAGTCTTTACGTCATTAAGTGATTTTTATTTTGACGTTTTATTTGCATATTTATTAATGTTATACTATTTTCTTTGTTCTTTCGTTATTTAAAATAAAAATTATATCAATTTGTATAATTTGGCAATTTATATAATTTGGCGAAATGGGTCGATGGAATAACTAAGTAGTACCATATTTTTTAATTATTTTCTATTATTTTTTTATTTTTAAAGGAAAATAACAAAAAAATAATAAACTATAACACAAAGCAATTTATGTAATTTAAAAAAAGTAAATCCCAACAAAAAGTTTTCGGCAAAAAAAAAAAAAGCGCCAAGTTCTCCTTAATGTTTCGGCCAGAAAAAGTAGTGATATCTGTCTGAAGTTCGCAAAAGTTAAAAGCCAAACATCCCAAATCTTTCATTGAAAATGGCTTCCTGCGACTTGGCCGTTAATGCCTTCTATAACATTTTCAATTTAATGTAAATTACGCATTTATGATTTATTTAAATATTAAAAGTAATATTAGAATGCAAAGAGGCGAATTCACATGAAGACATTACAAGTAAAAGATTTCTCAAAAATACTACCGAGTTTCAACAAACATTAGTTTTGATTACAAATCATTTAGTTCATTTCTGGTTTTATTGAAATTTATTTTGTACGGTCTAAACCTAAAGTCATTAACATGAAACCTAAGATATAAAACAAAATTTACTTTTTTCAAGTCTCATAATGTGTTACATTATATTTTAATGTATAATATTGAAATCTTGTGCATTGTCGAAAGAGATTTTTCATTTGAACGTATATTATAGTTTGTTTGCATATATTAAGATGTATTGCAATAACCTTAGAATGCACTTATTCGCTTTAACCCTTTCAGGGGCAAAACACTTCTGTTAATAAAATACTGAAATTAATGAATGACACCGGAATTTACAAACAAATGTACTTGATAATAAGTTGACTTTTCTGCACGTATAAACTAAAACGACAATTTCCAAATCAAAATTCTGGTGTTGATGTCCCATTTAGGGATTAAATTTAAATGATCCAAAAATAAACCAACGCCCTTGAGGGGGTTAAACTGTTAAAAGCGAATACTAATTGTGTTTTAGCAATTAGTCCTGTTGGAATATTATCTTCTGAATAAAGTTATTTTCTTATTTTTAACTTCTAAGCATTTAAATAGACTGAAGTGGTTTATATGCTTTCTTTAAATGTGTATTTTGTTTCTCTACTCTGTATCACAAAATGCCTAAAATCCTCAAAATATGGATTTCGCATAAAGGTCATTTGTACATACTTTAGAATTTGAAAAACCCTCTTGAAGGCATTAACGGCCAAGTCGCAGGAAGCCATTTTCAATGAAAGATTTGCGATGTTTGGCTTTTTACTTTTGCGAACTTCAGACAGATATCACTACTTTTTCTGGCCGAAACATTAAGGAGAACTTGGCGCTTTTTTTTTTTTTTTTTTTTTTTTTTTTTTTTTTTTTTTTTTGCCGAAAACTTTTTGTTGGGATATCAGTACTTTTTGTATGTTTTTTCAATTTTGTTTGTCTAAACTATATTAACATTTAAAAAAAAATAAATTTCGGTACTTTTATGTTAGCAGGGAGCAAATCTCCTCATTAGCATTTTGTTTTTTTGCCAATAGCAGTTTTCATTTTTCACATGTGTAAATTAGAAATTATACATGAACAATTAAAGAACAATAAGAAACAATAACATAATATTATGTTATTACTTCTTATTTATTTATTTCTATGTTAAATATTCTTTTAAATAAAATGAGGGAAATGCATCTATTTTAAATGAGATGACTGAAAAGTTTATATTTTTAAATAAAATGAATGCAGTATGAGCAATGGAGTTGGGAACAGTATTTGGCGATTTGCCACTTGCACCCAGCTAACATGAAAATACCTAAATTTATTTTATTGAACTTTACAAATTTATACTTTATTTCTTCTCATATTAAAATACTAGCCGCCTTTAGCAAGCAGTATTTACTCTATTAATTGCATGTTAAACGTTGCATCATGTTACTGTTATTCAGAATTTAATTTACTTGCCCATTCTTTTGCCAAGTCGGAAGCTTTTGATAGAGAAATCAAGAACTCTTTACGATCATGGAAGCACATCATATATTTTGTGTTGTTATGTATTTCATATTTCGCGACAAATATCTCTTAACTCATTTATGCATGTTTCCTTATCAGTTATGATTCGTTCTCTAATGCGAAAAGTTTTAAACCTATTAAGTAATCTTTTCTAATTGGACTCACTGCCATTTGTTGTATTTTAACTGATACGATTGGGTACAAGTGAAATGGTTGTTATGGAATCCTTTGAAAAATATTTGCATTTGCATTAAACCATATTGAGGCTAATATCTTTTTGTTTCGTGTTAACCTTTTCAATAGACTCGATTACGGAAGAATAGAAGGTCTACGGGCTCACTGCCATGGTCCATTTGAAAATCTACCATTCTTCTCATCTGATCGTGTTGAAGAGTTGGCTAATGTGCCATGGTTTTAAGATTTAACACTAGAACTACCAAGACCGTCATTTTGACGGTTTTCAAATTTCATGCTTAAAAATTTGATATAATTTATGTATTGTTCCAGAATTTTATGATACGACTTTTAATGAAATATAAGAATAGTTAAATATTCCTTTTCAGTTTCCACTCACCCACTTTATTTTCCATAATCAGTATGACCTATACCTATTTATACCATGACCCGTCAAAATGACGGCTTTTGTAATTTCGATGTTGAATGATCCAAAGTGTTCGGCAGCCGTTATAACGGGATCAAATTTGGTCCGATTACGATTTAGTTTAGAACTGAACGGTCTGACTGGTCAATGTAATCAGGATGCAATCATTATCAGTTGTATTTCTAACGTGATAAAGTTCTTGGTGAAAAGTGCAATCTGTGCAAAGTGTAATCTGTAAAAAGTCCAATCTCAGAAAATAGTACTGTAGGAAGGCTAATTGCTTTCATGCACAGCTTGGTTTCCGACAGCTGATGTCACTCATTATTAGAGGCACTCTACAAACGGTCGGAATACCAGAAGGCGTGGCCTAAAAGCAAGAGAGGGAAAGGAAGTAAAAACTGAAATGACGTGAGAAACGACTAGGTACATGTTTTTGCTCTCGAGTGTAACATGTGATGGAATGTGTGTGTTCGAAGAATGTCGTCTTAGGACATGGCAAAATATATGAGCTTTCAAATTTATTTTTTGCAAATTCTATGCAACAAATAATGATTTCCAGGAAGCAAAAAAATATTCGAAAAATTCAAAGAACTCAGTTGTATAAATAACGACTGTTCGGACACTAATTCAAGTAAAAATAATTTGGACATATCTTGCGTGGAAAATAAAACTGAATTTTCAGACTCTGAAGAAGCTGAAGATGAAATTGAAGTACGATATATTGAAGAAAGTGAAGATTCATGGAGTGAAGATTAAATTCCCCAAAAGAGCCACAGACGCAGAAAGCGATTGCGAGTATGTTCAGATACTCAATCAGATAGCCAAACAGAAAAAAGACAGAAGAAAGACATTGCTCTCGACGGTAATAAATGGGGAGAATTAGGGAATGATTGTGTTGGTAGACTCCCATCTTATTCTATATTCAAGGATAGTTCAGGCCCAACTGGTTACGCGAAGCGAAACATTATGCTTGGCAATGTTAGTTGTGCATTTAGACTTATAATTCACAATCGAATGATGAATCACATAAAAACTTGCACTGAGCTCGTGGCTAGATATGTTGTACAGAAGGACGATTGGGAAATTACTATTGAAGAATTATATGCATTTGTATCTATTTTGTATGCTCGAGCATCCTACGAAGCGATAAATTTGAAATTATCATATTTGTGGTCAGAAAAATGGGGACCTTCTTTCCTTCACGAAACATGGAAACACTCTAGATGAGTAGAAACAGATTTTTAGAAATTATGAGATTCATTCGTTTCGACAAAAAAAACGAGAGGAGTGTTCGCTTAAGAACTGACAAATTTGGATTAGCTTCCGAAATGTCGAAGTCCTTTATTGATAACAGCCAAGCTTGTTACAAACCAGATCAGAATATAAGCGTAGATGAACAGCTGTTTCCCACAAAGGTAAGATGTATATTTATGCAATATATGCCCAACAAACCGGACAGATTCGGAATTAAGTTTTGGTTAGCTGTAGACGTGCGAAGTAAATATCTTATAAATGGCTTTCGTTATTTAGGCAAAGATGAACTTAAACCATCCGGAGTACCTTTGAATGAATTTGTAGCTTTGAATCTTGTAAAAAACTATGTAAATTGTGGGAGAAATATAACAACGGATAGTTTTTTTTACAAGTATACAACTCGGGAAGAAGCTACTGGCCAAAAAACAAATCTTGTTGGGACTATGTGAGGTAATAAAAGAGAATTGCAGAAAATATCTACAGTTAGAAAAGATAACATGGCTCTTTTCTCCACAAAACTCTACAAATCAAATGATACTGTTCCAACAATTTACAAAAGTAAACATCGTAAAAAAGTACTACTTCTTAGCTCAAAATATAAATCCGTAAAAATTGCTTCTAATCGAAAAAAAATTCCTGCAACTTTGCCGTTTTACAATGAGACTAAGTTTGGAGTAGATGTAGTTGACCAAATGGCACGCAAATGTAGCGTAAAAGCAGGGTCACGTAGATGGCCTTTGTAGGGATTTTACAATATTTTGGACTTGGTAGCAATCAATGCGTGGATTTTATATAAAGAGACATATGAAAATATAACTAGAAAACAATTTTTATTTCAGTTATCTAAAGAACTCTCCAGTGAATATAGGTTCTGCAGAAAAGAAGCCTCCTCCCAAAAACAAGAACAAAAAGCAATGAATTGTACTCCAGAAAACTAAAAAAAAAAGTCCTTATGAATAGAAATCTTGCCAAATTCGATTGTGCAAAAAAACAGAGCCATTTATACCTGTAATGTATGCAACAAACATGTTTGTGGCACGTGTTCATCTAAAATGACATGTACTTGTAAAAAATGTGCCTCATAGTTATTTCATGCATATCAAATGTGCTATATAAATGCAAATAGAAACTGTTTTTGTTTGTTTTTTTATTAATAATTAATTGATTACTATATTAAATGTTGTTTTTGATAAATTATATTATTTTATTTACATTAACTAGATAGCAAGTGATCATCTAAAATAACATGTACTTGTATGTGCTTCATAGTTATTTCATACATATAAAATGTGCTATACTATAAATGCAAATAGAAACTGTTTTTGTTTGTTTTTTTATATAATGAATTATTATATTAAATGTTGTTTTTGGCAAATTATATTATTTTATTTACATTAACTAAGTGGCAAGTGTTCATCTCAGATAACATGAACTTGCAAAATATGTGCATCATAGTTATTTCATACATATCAAATGTACTACAATATAAATGCAAATAGAAACTGTTTTTATTTGTTTTTTATTAATAATTAATGAATTATTATACGTTGTTTTTGTTCAATTATATTCTTTTATTTATATTAACTAAGTCAAAACTTACAATGAAAAGCCATGATCAAAAATCCGTCAATTTGACGGGTGCGGTAAAACTAGGTATATATGTAACATCGGTAGTTCTAGTGTTAAGCTAATTTTATTGAAACCTGAAAATTAACATACGAGGAACCGGATTATAGAAGATTCATTCTAACGTACACATCGATTAACAGGTTACATATTATAGAATTATAATAATAATAAGGAGAACTGGCAGTTTCAGTGCTTTAATAGTTTCCGTAAATTCTCTTTATATAATACAGAAGTTTTAGCAGAGTAAAAATTAACAGTATAATCACGGTAAGTATAATAACAGTACAATATAATAACAATAGCAGAGGTTTGTGCAGTGACAAAACTATTGGCACTTTGGAAATATTTGTGCGTTGTACCATTTAACTATTCAGATGATATGCGGAAAAATATAAGTAGATGGCATTAATAATTAACTCATTGAAAAATAGCCACTAGCATCAAATACTCGCCAAGCTTGTCGACATTTAGAGAAGTGTCGCCAAATTTGGTAATATATCATGTCAATTCTCAAATTTAGCGACAAAAAATGTTCTGTTTATTCTGACGTCATAATGATGCATATATATTATGTATTATACACATACCTATAATACGTATGATGCAAATGCTTTGGATCTAAGGTTACTTAACGCCATTATTATTCCATCCTCGTACCCCCTCCCAAAAATTTCAAACTTGTTGCTACAATTGTCTAAGTATAAGTATTTCACCACCTTAGACCTACTTTCAGCATATTGGCAAATTGCTGTATCGTATTATATGCATATGTATAATATGTATGATGCATATGCAGGGGTCGCAGCATATAGGACAAATTGTACTGTTCCTATCAGTATATTTTATCAATAATCGTTAAGAGACATTTTTATAAGATATGCAATAGGACTATACCATGAAGATTATTGATAAAAGTTACTGGTAAGAACAATAAAATTTGTCCTATATGATGCGACCCCTGCATATGCATAAAGTTCATTAACATCACTAAACCGCACTTAAAGGAATAGTGTTCCATAAATAGTAAGGATATTTGCCAGATGACATTTATAATAGACCGGGAGGCGTCTGCACATCGCCTCATCGAGTTTACAGCGGAAATTTTAGGATTAGTTAAAACTAGATTTGCATATTAAAGTGCAACTGGTCTGTTAAGTCATATCTTGGTAGAAACCACCTGAAGACCGAGTGGTTGACTGATAGGTTTACTATTGTATTTTCCTGCATCCAAAAGTATGGAAACATAGAGGAATGGATGCAGGAAAACACAATGGAAAATCCGCCAATTAACCGGTAAAATCGGGTCTGTTGGTGATTTCCACAAAGATATGACTCGGGAGACCAGTTACATTTTAATACGCTAATCGATTTTTAACTAAACCTAAAATTTCAGCCGTCAATTCAATGAGGTGATGATCTGTGCTGACGCCTCCCGGTCTTTAATAAAATTTGTCTTAAGGAAGTAAAAGATAGAAAGATGGACAGATAAACTGAAAGATTTGCCTTATTAAGATTTTTATAAAAGGATATAAAAATTCATTCAGCTTCAAATGATGTAACACCTTTATAACTCAGGCTAATTTTCTGTAATCGGGTTTTGGCGACCAACATATATTATCTATAACTATAATCTTTCTTTTACAGATTTAAAATTAACAGTAAGTTGGCTAATAATGCAATATAATAACATTAGCAGCGGTCTTCGGACGCTGTCGCGCATCGTTAAAGACAGCTTTATTAGTTACACATTACATTTAATTAAAAGGAGGTTTTTAAACTTCCATGTGAGAATTAGGATATTTTTCCACTATAGGGACCTTGGCTTTTTTTAAAAAATCTTGGCGCAATTCGGACTTCAGAAACTGAGAAATGATGCCAAATGATATAAACAACTAAGAAAACGAACCTGGTGAACTTTTATGTTTTTTATATACATATAAACATTTTATTTATACATGTATAAAATATTGTTTTTTATATACAAATTATGGCACAGATGTCATATTCGCTCCATATTGGCGCGATTTTTTTTCGACGCCGATTTGGCGAAAACATCAACAGCATAAACAACAACATCCGGGTTACCATATCAAGCAAAATAACGACACTTTGGCGCCGCTTAAGTATACATTGCGTATATGACATTGGCGTCAGAAAAAAATCGTGCCAATATGGGGCAAATATAACATCTGTGCCCAAATTATTTATGTTGGTATATAAATATAAATAAACGGGTTCCTTACATTAAATAAATTGTATACATATGGAAAAAATTGCTTGTGTATATGACACAGTAAATAGGTTGCCAGAAAATACGTTATTTATCAAATTTCTTTTCTCGTCAAGGCTATTTTTTCTATTTCGCCAAGGCTACTATATCGGAAACGTACCGAATTGCGATTATATTTGTTAAATGTTTTATTATCGTAAATATATCATAACGTATACTGATTAAAATTTTTACGTTATATTCATTTTTTCTATTTAACAAACATCTTTGGAAAAGCATATATATAAAATTTTATTCTGCTTGAAATTTCATGACCCCTTCAAAACTCTGTAATCGAGTTTTTGCGACCAACATTGGCACAATTGAATGTGTTAGGACCTGTTTACGGCCAAATCAACACCCCTTGTTTGAAGGGTTTAGAGGCGGAAATTCTGTGTTTTCAGATTTTTCTGGTTAATTGTGCTGCAAAACCAACTTACTTGTGAGATTTCATTATTCTACGACTTCTAGAAGTACCTTAGTTATTTGATGATGCGAAGTGAGTCAGTGACAAAAAAGCGCTTTTTCGGAATTTAATATTTTGAAAACTACTAAATACAGAAACATGAAACCGTGGAACCTTAGTTCAGTTAGATCATACGAACATGTGTATAAAAGAAAAAATTCTATATCTCTCCCTAAAACGACGTTATGAAGGGGTGAAAAGTATGCTGAAATGGTTCAGGAAAAGGTAGCTTACGGCTTGTGCGAACTTGGCGGACGCACTGCCGTGCTCCCAGATAAAGTAAATAAACTCTTATTATTAAATAAACAACAATAGCCGGGTTACTATGTCAACCAAAATAATGCCATTTTGGCGCCAATTAGGTACCCCGGTGCGTATATGACATCTGTGCCTAACATTTTTCTTTTCATTTCGTTTAAAATAATAAAGAAGTGAAAGCCATTTATTTTAAATGTTTCCGCTTGTATTAAATAAAACGATAATGAAATACAAATTGAATTATGAATAAAAGTAACATGATACATTTCTTAGCATCCATTTAAGGGAGGCCAGACTTCTCGCCAAATTAGTTTAAAATAGTAACCTTTTCAAAAATTTGAAAAAAAATATATCTGTTTGACTAAAATTTGAGTTGCCATCATTAGAAAAATGTATGTAAAATTAGAAAAAAAAATTAATATTTCGAAAACTAATTCGAATTTAAAAATTCTAATACCAGTTTTGAAATCTGCGGATCAATATTGATTTTTGGTGTTAATTTCATCGCAAAGTATTCCTTTTTTTAGGAGAAATCACCGTGAAACGTAATTAGTTGTTTAATCAGTCGATTCAAAGAATCGTTATATTTCAGGCGTTTCATATATTCGTTTCATAAATTCGTTTCATTAGGATTTTATATATGTAGGGTAGATTTATCAGGTAACAAAATCGAAGCTGTACAACAAAAATATATTAATCGAAACTCATGACTAAACATATAATATAAAAAAACAAAGTGCCCAGTTAATTTGATGGCATTGAGCTCACAGGCAATTCACACTAATTGTAAATTATACTTGTTGGAATACAACGTCCATTTATCTTACCCTTTTCTTTCAGCGCATGCGCGTACAGTGACGTTTCTACAAATCCGCTCTGCGAGCGAGATTATTTAGTTCTGTTAAAAACATGTCAGTGCTTAGTCGCACTTAAGCTATGTATATATTTTTGTCTTCGTGTTAGTGTTAATAAATGTTTATGTCGAGCTATTCTGCTAACTCTGTGTACCCCCAAAACCAACAAAGGTTATGGGTACCAGAGACGCTACTCACTGCGCTATAAATAGCAGAAATATTTTTTTATTCGAACTTTCGAATCGTAAAGTCTTAAGCCTAAACCGAAATTAAGAACTCTTCTACGTTCTGTCATTAACTGTTTTGATTTGTGGCTGCGAGATATTTTATTTAATCATGTCACATGTTACGACAATTGAAAAGCTCGGCAAAGATAACTTTGATAGCTGGAAACTTCAAATTGAAGCAGTATTAATAAAAAATGATCATTGGGATTATGTAATCGGCAAAGAAGAGAAACCGGCCGAAGGTAGCGCTGATGAAAAGAAATGGCTCCAGGCTGATCAAAAAGCCCGTGCTGATATAATTCTGGCCATGAATCCTAGTGAATTGTGCCACATCAAGCATTGTGCGACTTCAAATTCTGTATGGAATAAATTGAAAGACGTTTATGAATCAAGAGGCCCCGCAAAGAAAGCAACGCTGTTAAAACAGCTTCTGTTTCGAAAGATGAGTATCAGTGAAACGATGTCTGAACATTTAAATATCTTTTTTGAGATTGTTGATAAAATAAAAGAAATGGAAATAGAAATTGCGGAGGATTTGTTATCAATTCTTCTACTCTACAGTGTTCCTGAGAATTTCGAAAATTTTAGATGCGCTATAGAATCGAGAGATGAATTACCTAAACCCGATTCTTTGAAAATTAAGATGCTAGAAGAATGGGAAGCTAGAAAAGGAAAAACGACTCATGATTCTCAAAATGCCTATTATATAGAAAACAAGAGAAATAATCAAGAACAGAAGAAAAATGAAAAATGGAAGACTAATACGAATAAAAATTTTCCTGCAGAGAGAAATTATCGTAATTTCAAGTGCAATTATTGCTCCAAAATCGGGCATAAAGCTAACGAATGTAGAAAGAAAATAGCTGACAGAAAGCTTGCATCTTTAAATAAAGGAAATCAAGGTTCAATGATTAGTTATGAAGAACCGGTTAGTATGGCATTTAACGACGAATATCATGAATCTACTGCATGGTGTTTAGACAGTGGTTGTACATCTCATATGTGCAAAGATAAAAATTTATTTACAGAATTTCATCCTCGTGATAATTCTACAATACAGCTTGCGGTTGATAAAAGAGCAAAAATCACAGGAATAGGAACAGTTCTTATTACAGTGCCTAACGGTAGTGGGACTACTAATCTCACACTTAAGAACGTTCTGTGTGTAACAGAGTTAAAATGTAATTTGATTTCAACGTCAAAAGCAACGGCTAATAATCGTTCTGTGCTTTTTAAAGAACGATATGCTAAAATAATTGAGCCTAATGGTTCTATACTAGTACAAGCTGTTCGTCAAGGTGATTTATATTATGTACATCCAATCCCCGAAAGAGCTGCAATAGCACAGGTAAGTGATTTTGTAAAATGGCATTTAAAGTTAGGACATTTAAATGAGTCTGATTTAAAGAAACTTAAATCTAATAATATGGTTAGAAATTTAAATTTCAATGATGATGAGTCTCTTAAAGATTGTAAAGTTTGTATTCAAGGTAAACAAACTGTCCGCCCTTTTCCTAAACAATCAAATTTTGAAAGTAATGATTTATTATTTCGGATCCATTCAGATTTATGTGGGCCCATGAGAGTCCCTTCCCATGGAGGATCGCGATATTTTGTTACTTTTATTGATGATAAATCACGTTATATTGAAATTAGTTTTCTTAAAACCAAGGATGAGGTTAAGAATGCATTTGTTAAATACAAAGCAGCAGTCGAAAACCGATTAGGAAAGAAAATAAAATTTCTTCGTACAGATAATGGCTTAGAATATTGCGGCGAAGAATTTGATAAATATATCGAAGAATGCGGTATAAAACGAGAATTTTCTTCCCCTTTAACCCCTCAGCAAAATGGCACCCCTGAGAGATCGAATAGAACGTTAACTGAAATGGCAAGGTGTTTACTATTACAAAGTAATCTTCCACAATCTTTTTGGGCCGAAGCTATAAATTGTGCTGCTTACATACGCAATCGCTGCCCGACACGACGTTTAAGCGAAAATAAAACTCCATATGAAGTATTCTTTGGCATCAAGCCAACTTTATCATACTTCAAAATATTTGGGCAAAAATGTTTCGTACTTAATAAAAGGCAAAATAAAGGAAAATTTGATCCTAGATCAGAAGAACATATCTTTGTAGGTTATTCTAATGAATCAAAAGCATATAGGCTTTGGAACAAGAAATCTAGAAAAATTGTTATAAGCCGTGATGTTCGATTTATTAACGAATTTGAAAATGATCCCTCCTGTAACACCGAAATAAAATTAATTTTTCCTTTCTCTCAAAATAATGAAAATACGAGCGCAAATACAATTACGCAACAATCAGAAATATTTTCAGTCATGAAAACGGAACCAGACAATTCTAGTGGCGACAGTGAAAGAGAAATTGATTCGCAATCTGATGAAATTTCCGACCCCCCTTCTTTCAGAACGCGCGGGAGGCCAAGAAAAATAAAAACAGGTAGAAAAGGGAGACCTCGAAAGGAATATCAAACAATTATTATTCCGAAAGAAGAAAAATCTCAAACTGCAGTAAATAATTCTTTTGACTCTTGTCCTGAATTATTTGAAGCTCTAAATAGTCCGTATAAAAACGAATGGATAAATGCGATGAATTTAGAATTTAATTCATTAATGCAAGAAAATGCTTGGCAAATAGTAGATAAGCCAAAACATAAGAAAATTATAGGATCTAAGTGGGTTTTAAAAACAAAATATAAGCCAGATGGGTCAATCGAGAAATTTAAAGCGAGATTGGTAGCAGAAGGTTGTACACAAAAACCTGGTATCGATTTTGACGAAAATTTTTCTCCTGTAGCTAGATTAAGTTCAATAAGAACTGCGATCGCATATGGCATCCAAAATGGGTTCACTGCATATCAATTAGATTTTATTATGGCTTATGTAAATGGTGATTTAACTGAAGAAATATACATGGAATTACCTGAAGGTTTTAAAAATGAATCTAATGCTGACAAAGTTTGTTTATTAAAAAAATCCCTTTATGGATTAAAACAATCGGGTCGCCAATGGTTCAAAAAATTAGATGAAAAATTGAAACAAATGAAGTTTAAATCACTAAATGCTGATAAATGTGTGTATTTTTCTAAATCTCCCATTGAAGCTATTATCATTGTTTATGTTGATGATCTCATAATTCTTACTAAATGTAAAGAAGATTATCAATATATTCGAGATGAATTAGCAAAATCATTTAAAATGAAAGATTTAGGTCTCTTACACTATTGTTTGGGCATAGAATTTATGCAAAACGGGGACAATATTAAAATTACACAAAAGAAATACATTGAAGATATTCTGAGCAAATTTAATATGCAAGAATCCAAACCAATATCTACACCTTTTGATAATAACGTGAAGCTTACTAAAGATATGTGTCCCAAAACTGAAGAAGAAAAGTCTGAAATGAATAATATTCCCTACCGTCAGTTAATAGGATCCCTTATGTATTTATCAGTTGCTACTAGACCTGATATAACTCACGCTGTGAATTTCCTAAGTCAATTTAACAACAATCCAGGTAAACCTGATTGGATAGCTGCAAAAATAATTTTGCGATACCTGAAAGGAACCCAAGATCAAGGACTCATCTTTAAACGTGATTCTGAATCCTTGATTGCATTTGTCGATGCCGATTGGGCGTCGGATGTGAATGACAGAAAATCGTACACTGGCTACATTTTTAAATACGCCAGTGGAGCCATATCGTGGGAATCGAGAAAACAACGAACTGTCGCCTTATCCACAACAGAGGCGGAGTACATGGCATTGTCAGAAGCCGCCAAAGAGATTTTGCATCTCAGACGGTTTTTAAGTGAACTTTCTCCTGAAACAGTGACTGCGCCTACTATAATATTTTGTGATAACCAGTCTGCTCAAAAATTAGTACGAAATCCGGTTTACCATTCGCGCACGAAACACATCGACATTCGACATCATTTTGTGCGTGAAATTTACGATAATGGCGAAATAGAGGTCCAATACCTAGAGACAGAAAATATGCCTGCAGACATTTTAACCAAAGCTTTAAATGCTTATAAACATAAAAAATGTTGTGAAATGATAGGACAAAATGTTTAAAATTTTTCAGCATTATTCTGTATCCTTTTTATATAAGTATATAATTTGTATTTGTAATTTTTATATTAATATTATTTCTCTGTAATTTGCTTAATAAGAGAACATTGTTTTGTTAAGAAAATGCACGTTGTAAAGGGGGAATTGTTGGAATACAACGTCCATTTATCTTACCCTTTTCTTTCAGCGCATGCGCGTACAGTGACGTTTCTACAAATCCGCTCTGCGAGCGAGATTATTTAGTTCTGTTAAAAACATGTCAGTGCTTAGTCGCACTTAAGCTATGTATATATTTTTGTCTTCGTGTTAGTGTTAATAAATGTTTATGTCGAGCTATTCTGCTAACTCTGTGCACCCCCAAAACCAACAATACTCTTATTTCAAAGAATAATGCCGCTAGAAAAATAACTTAAGGAGGGAGATTACCCCCCCCCCCCCCCGTTTCACATCTTTATACTTAACCAATGAGCCTCTAAATCTCATCAGGGAAGCGCTTTATCAGAATAAACCGGTATACCAAATTTGAAGCAAATCGAATAGAAAAACCCATTTATCTAAATTAAGGGGTTATTAGAACACCATTTCCTTCTTTATACTTAAACAATGGACCTTTAAATCTAAGCAGGGAAGTGCCTTAACAGAATTAACCGGTATACCAAAGTTGAAGCAAATCTGATAATTGAAAAACCCATTTATCTAAGTTAAGAGGGGATTAGCCCCCGTACACCACCTTTATACTTAACCAATGAACCCCAAAAACTAATCATGGAAGCACCTTATCAGAATGATCCTAGAAAAAATTTAAGAAAATCGGATAATTCTATCAAGAGTTATCGCGTTACGTACATACATACATACGTACGTACATGCAGAACCTGCGGCCACATTAGCTCTTAGGTTTTGATAGGCTGTGAGCTAAAAAGTATTTTCTAAAACTTAGTTCTGAGCTCGGATTGTGCGAGTAAATAAAGTCTAAAACTGTTAATTACATTTTTTTAAATGCAAAAATTATTTTTATTCATTTATTAAAACCATAAGTTTTTAGAAAATATAAAATTTCCTTTTGATCAATTTTTTTCTTGTTTTATAATTAACATCCTTGCTAGAAGATTCAATAAGCAATACAAAAGATATGTATAAAAGCTGCAAAGACTACTTTTATGTGTTAATGTTTTTTCCAAATTTTTCATAATAAAATGAGAGAAATAGTACATTATATTTATTTTGCATATATCATATTTTATAAATAGGAAAGGCGGTACATTAAAAATTCTAAAATTATTTCAACTGCCCCTACGTCACAAATTCATTAAAATAATTTTCTTTATAATTAATTAAACGAAAAAAAAGACAATGTATGGTTCTGTCAACGGATAAGGTTTTTGAGAACATTTTACATATAACATAGACTTAATGATGTATTTAAAGGACATTTTAATTAATTTATAAATTAAAGAATGTACAAAAGCTGATTAATAAAATATTTAAATTTTTGAAAGGTAACAAAAGAAAAACATGGACTTCATTTTATTACTCATTTTAAAAATACATAAATAAATAAAAACACATGTAGCACTAACATTTCCTCTATGATTTCAAACGCATTAATCCTTTGAAGGGCACTGATATATGTGAAAAGTACGATGTTTTACAACCAGTATTTTACTATAATAAATTTTACGTGTAAAATATCCGAAATATAAAAGCAAAATTTTCTATTCGAAAATACTTGTTGAAACTTTGTGAATTTTTGGTATTTGCGCCGTGCAAAAAGCACCCGTTAAGGGGTTAAAAAAGCTAAATTTCATGAAGCAATACAAACATTATAAAAACCGTTTGTGGTATATCGAAATATGCTTTATTTCACAAATTATTAAAAATATTAATTTTTAACAGCATAATTGAATTTGATTATACTGCAAATGTGTGAAAGTTTACAAATAAAATATGACGTTTATCTTAAAAAATGAATTTCATAATGTTTTAAACTCATTAATTCATTACTCGTATTAAATATTAGGAAGCTTATTTCAAAAGAAAATTGAAAAATATTACTTATCTATACATTTTAATAAAAAAACTTTTTCTCAATTGGGAGATACATTCAGTTTTTATTACAAAGAATAATTATTTCATAATTAGACATTATAAAAAAATAACCAATATACTTTTTTCATTTCGTATTATAGATAAAATGAAAATTCAAATAATGAAGCACAAAAAGGTTTAAACTAGCTTCTTATTTTATGGGTTGATATCCAAACAAAGAATGGTATTTGTTCAGAATACATTTGTCTGTAAATACCTAGGCGGCTGTTTTTCATTCTTCTTTATTTATAAAAATGGCTAATGGAAGATAAAACATGAAGTACGTATGCGCAGATCTTAGTTTACGGAAAAGTTGAAACCTCTCAAAAATATTACACGACTTATTGCAGTAATTATTACACGAATTACTATGCCATGGGACATAAAGAAATGTGAAATTCCGGTAAAATATACGAAATGTTTCTGGATAATTTCCTGAAGCGTGCAGAAACTTTTTTACAGTGTATATATATATATATTTATTCGTCAAACTATTTATTTGAGTTTCCGTTTCCACGTAGAAATCTTGCTCTAGAAAACTTATGATTTAATTTTTGAATTTTTCTTTCAATTCATCAAACTATGTATTCAAACAAATATTATTCAAAATTTATTCGAACAAATTCATTTGGAAATAAGAAAAATCGTACATTTCGCATACATATTAAATGAAAAAAAATTTAACAAAATTGTGGGGCCATTGTGGCGTTTGGGAATTAAAATTAACCCTTTGTAACTCAACAACTCCGATTTGAAAAATTCCTTCACAGATATTAAAATGCATCCTTTTAAGCATGGAAAAAATAATTAAAAAATTCAGAAAAGAAAAATAAAAGTTTATTTGTAAAAATGGGTTTGTTGCATGTCTGCAACGTCTTGTCAAGTGGCACAAAAACTGAACATATTTAAAATTTTTATTTACATGGAAATTTTTGAAACAATTGTTAGTTTTGTTGTAGCAAAGTCCCACACCACAATTCTCACAAACAGTTTGAGTAAAGCCTTTACAATTGGGATATTTACAACGCATTCTTTTTTCTGACCAATATGGCCAGTGCCCAATTTCGTCTAGGCGTACTTGTTTTGGTGGAATATGCTGAGTAGGTGTTCTATGCTTTCTCTGTTGAATTTCTTTTTTTCTACGCGGCATTTCCCTTTTTTGCTAATTTTGAACATCGTATTAACTTTTCAGAGGGGGGTAGGAGATCACTAACTTGCCCTATAGCAATTAAATAATATAAAAACAGACTTATGTTTCCCCTTTTCAATAATTTCACTCTTTCGAAATAAATGTAACTTAAATAACCATTAGAAGAAATTTTATATCTTGCTCTTTCGATTAAAAAAAAAAAATCATTACAAGTGAAGACATGGCCCGTTGTTGCAGATCTTCAACAAACAAAAGTTTACGTTTATCTTATACATATAATAAATTTTCAAGCTCAAAAATGGTCTTTAAATAAAGAATTTAAACTTACCTTTGTAAACAATATACTTGTAGACGTCTGCAGACTTTTTCAACTTTACTATTTCAAAGCTTAATTCAGTAAAAATCACGTGTAGGTGATCAAGCGATAAATCAAACTTTGGCGCGAAAAAAAAAAATCAGTATCGCCATCTGTTGCGGATTTAATGGAATAAGTATGTTAATAGCAGTGTAATAGAATAACAACAATCGTCTTTCGAAGTTTAATGTCGAAATAACATTGACTTTTTGGGTTTGTTACAGATATGCAACACGGTGATACAAAAGGTTAAGTGGTTTCATAAACATACCCCTCCCCCTGACAGGATTAAGACTGCAGTGTTCACAGTTTCTAGTCCTTTCTAGTCTTTTCCACTGTTTCTATTTTCCTATTGTAAGTACAATTTAAATGGTAAAATGTTTTTATCAACTTTCCCATTTATATTTCATGAAATTTTCTCTTGCAGTGGATACTATAGTAATTTTTTACATCTTTCTTTAATCAGTTTTAAACACTTTCTTTTCCATCACCCAATTGTGCTCTAGCTTTACACTATATATTTACATTTTTTATGTATAACCATTAACCTTTTATTATGCACAGTGTATACTAAAAAGATTTTCAAAACCACTTAATTAAGTGAGCCTTGAGCATCTGGTCAGTCCTCCCTCACACTGACTAGGTCAAGCCTCCTTACATAGCCCTTTTCTAAAGAATAGCACATTGTTATGTTAAGCCTAACTTACTGTGAAATCTTTGTGTCTGGAATGAAAGCTCGGTATTTCTGCATTACTTAAAACCTACTTACTTAAATTTCTATGATATATTTTATCTGTAAATAACTTACATAATATGTCTAAAAAATCAACTTTTAGGTTGAAAACGCCTCGCAATTGAGTTTTTCCACACCAATTTTTATTATCTGTATGAAGCAAACACTGTTGTTAGATCATTCTAGTAGCTTTGGTAATTACCTATTGATGAAACTCTGAAATTCTTTTAAATATGAAAATTGATGGCAGGGGGGGGAGGGGTCAACTCGCCCTAGTCTCCCTTACAAGATATTTTTAGATGTGTATGGATAACTTTAAGTTGTGGTGCAGTTATGGTAACATATCATGGGATTGTGTCAGATTTACCGAAGTTCAAATTAAAGTTAACCATTACGAAATAAAACTTCTTATTTCACAATTTTGTTTTTCTCTGTAATAGAAAATTTGGCTTTAGAAAAAACTTTAATTGATTTTAATAAACCTTATGAAAAGATTCACTGCATATAAAAAAATATGTTAATTGTATTTTCCAAATAGTATGTTTAAAAATAGAGAAGAAAAATTACTTCAAAACTGAACTTTTAATTGAAGTTATCTACTTAAAGCTAATCCTAACATCGTTTTATTATAACTGAAAAAAAAACTAAAAAAAAAATCCATTAAATTTTAATTAATTTTTGTGGTTTCAAAAAAAAAAAGAGAAAAAAGTTTGCCTTAAACAGATTTAAAACAGACTTAAAGAAGAAAACTTTCTGAATAAATTTTAAACCACAACAAGTAAGAAAAATCATGCGTTAAGCATAGATTATGAAACACTTTCCAACACTTCCTGAATGCTTTAACAAAACTTCGTTATTTAGGGAAATAAAGTATATAAGAGAACTAACTAAACATTTTAGAAAACTCATAAAACATTTGAAAAACTGGTTTCAGCAGTTACCTTCTATAGCAAATATGTATTCCAATTCTTTTGAACAGCCCTGTATTTGATCTGTAGGTTGATACAAATACTATATAATAAGGAAATCTAGTTTAGCCAGAAAACATATAATAGGTTGAAATTTCTCTTTCAGCAATTTATACTAATAGAAGATAGTATGGAATAGTATGGAAACGTACTTGTATACTTTTGTACAACCCTGTAGTTAATCTAGTATCTTTATTACACGCCACTGTTTAACTAAAGTTTAATTTAAAGTAAAACACTCTTAAAACTACTGAAATCACATTTCCAGAAATTATCATTTATAGACGGCCATGTATCCAATTCTTTGCGTGACCCTGTATATCATTTTATGCATATTCTACAAACATTTCTTAGTAAACTAAAATAAATTCACCGTAAAAATGCATAACTCATTTAAAAACCACCGTTAAGCAATTTGTAATCATATCCAGTAACCATTACGAATTCTTTTGTGTAGCCCTGTATATCAATTAGAGCATTTATACACACCATATACAATGCATTCATATAGTAAAACATAAAAGCACATACCATAATTAAAAATGCATTTCCAGCAATCATGGCTAATGTATAGTACTTCGGATACAATATAGTATCTGAAATCTTTTGTGTGTCCCTGTAAATAATGCTATGCACTTCGTATTATACATGAAATAACTTATAGTAAACATCAGCGACGTATATCAATTTCATTATGCATGAAATAATTTAACATAATATAAATACGCCGGAAAAAATTCCCTCCGCCCCTATATCATTATGTAACGGAATCCTCTTGTGTGGCCCTGTAAATGAATAATAACTATTCCTTGCTCCTCATATTCTACAGAATGCATATTTTAGTGCACTCGATAAATGCATATCAGTTTTATTATGTTTGAAAGCATGTAACATCATTAAAAATCATTTTAAACGATTTTTTCCCATAAACCGTAATGTAACGGACAACTTTTGACTGTCCCTGTAAATGAACTAAACGTGCTACAAACTTCATTTGAAATAGGGTTCGTGCTATGGTAGAGGTTACTAACATCCAAAAATTTCAGAACGATCCGAGTATATTTACGGGAGTTAGAGCGCGGACAGACGGACAAACGGACAGACGGACAGACAAACCGAAGTCATAAACACTTTTCAACTTTGTTTGAAAGTGTTAAGAATTCAACTCTTAAATATGCACTTTAAAAATATTGAAGACAATTGCGTTTTGTCATAATTATTTGAGAAGTTTTGGGAAGATGCCCTCATTTTTTAATATAAACGCTCTCCTTTATCTCTCTATCATAAAGAGCTAAAGCTCATTATTTTAATGTACTTTAGTTCTTTATGTTTTTATAATTATATAAATTGACTTTAAATTTCTCGATATTTATTTAATGAATTCACAATAACTGGAAAATTATTTTTTGTTATCTAACATTGATTTTTATTTATTTGTATAATTTTTTTTTTGTAATAGTATGTGTAAGTGTTGACAATCGTAACTTTGTGCTAACATAATTTTATTATTTGACACTAATGTGCTTTACTTGTAAACTTTAATTTTACTAATATTTATCTGTAGAAATCACTATATTTTGTGAGAAAATCGTCTATACTCCTATTATAAAGAGGAAAAAATTGTTTATTTGTAGGAGGTAAGCTCTAGAACTACCGAACCGATTCCAAAAGTAATGGTATCAAAATGATGGTGTTAGTCCGACTTAGAACATAGGCTATATCTTATGTCGGTGCCATTACCCCAAAGGGGGTGTAGGAGCAAAAAACTTTCTAAAAATGCGATTTTAGCGTTACTGAAGGGCCTAGAAATATGAAATTTCGAATATTAGCCACTAATAAGATATAAATGATGTCTAACAACAGTTCTTAAACAATTCGAAATTTAAAAGGGGTGAAAATGCACAAAAAGCGTTCTAAAAAACGTTCTAAATGGTAGTTTCTACACAATCTCAGGAAATACAAAACCGATTTAAAAAATATTGGTGTCAAAATGATGGTGACAATGCTTGCTCCAAGATAGGCTATGTTTTATGTCGGTGTCACTACCCCAAAGGGTGTGCAGGAGCAAAAAACGTTCTAAAAATGCGATTTATGTGTTACTGAAGAGCCTAGAAATATGAAATTTGAAATATTAGCTACTCATTAGATATAAAGGATTTCTAAGAACAGTTCATAAACAAATCGAAATTTGAAAGAGATGAAAATGCACAAAAAGCGTTCTAAAAAACGTTCTAAATGGTGGTTTCTGCACAATCTCAACAAATACCAAACCGATTTAAAAAATATTGGTTTCAAAATGATGGTGACAACGCTTGCTTCAACATATGCTATGTTTTATGTCGGTGCCACTACTTCTAAATGTGGTGCAGGAGCAATCAAAACGTTCGAAATTGCGATTTTTGTGTTACTGAAGGGCTCAGATACATGGAATTTGGCATGATAGTTACTTATAAGTTATAAATGATGTCTAAGAACAGTTCTTAAACAATTCGAAATTTAAAAGGGGTGAAAATGCACAAAAAGCATTCTGAAAAACGTTCTAAATGGTTAGTTTCTACACAATCTCAGGAAATACCAAACCGATTTAAAAAATATTGGTGTCAAAATGATGGTGACAACGCTTACTCCAACATAGGCTAATTAATCGAATTTAATTTAATCGAAATCAACAATTCGAAATTTAAAAAGGGGTAAAAATGCGCGAAAAGCGTTCTAAAAAACGTTCTAAATGGTGGTTTCTACACAATCTCAGGAAATACCAAACCGATTTAAAAAATATTGGGGCCAAAATGATGGTGACAATGCTTGCTCCAAGATAGGCTATATTTTATGTCGGTGCCACTACCCGAAAGGGGGTGCAGGAGCAAAAAACGTTCTAAAAATGCGATTTTTGCGTTACCGAAGGGCCTAGAAATATGAAATTTGAAATATTAGCTAATTATTAGATATAAAGGATTTCTAAGAACAGTTCTTAAGAATTCGAAATTTAAAAAGGGGTGAACATGCGCGAAAAGCGTTAAAAAAAACGTTCTAAAGGTGCTTTCTACACAATCTCAGGAAATACCATACCGATCTAAAAAATAATGGCGTCAAAATGATGGTGACAACCCTTGCTCCAACATAGGCGATGTTTTATGTCGGTGCCACTACCCCAAAGGGGGTGCAGGAGAAAAAAAGTTCTAAATTGCGGCTTTTGCGTTACGAAAGGGCCTAGAATCGTGAAATTTGGAATGGTAGTTAGTTATAAGATATCAATGATCTCTAAGGACATTTCCTAAAAAAATCGAAATTTAAAAGGGTGTCAAAATGCTCGAAAAGCGTTGTAAAAAACTTTCTAAATTGCGATTTCTATGCAATCTCAGGAAGTACTGAACCGATTTCAAATATAATGATGTAAAAATGATGGTGACAGATCTTGCTCCAAGATAGGCTATATTTTATATCTGTTTCCACTACCCCAGAGGAGATGCCGGAGCAAAATGCGTGAAAAGCGTTCTAAAAACGTTCTAAATGCCGATTAGTCGGCAATATCTCAGGAAGAATGATTCTGATTTCAAACGTAATGGTAGGAAATTGATTCTGACAGCCTCTTCTCTAACATAGACGCTATTTTATGTCGGTACCACTATCACCAAGACGTTGCAGGAGCAAAAAAGCGTTCTAAATTTCGATTTTTGTGATTGGTAGGGGCTAGCAACTTAAAATTAGGCAAGGTACATATTTATTAGATATAAATGATCTTTAAGAACAGTTTTAAAAAAATGGAAATTTAAAAACGGTTGAAAATGCGCGAAAAGCATCCTAAAAACGTTCTAAATTGCGATTTCTACTCAATCTCAGGAAATGCGAAAGCTATTTCAAAAGTAATGGTTGCAAATCAATGTTGACAGTCCCTGCTATAACATAGGTTATATTTTATGTTGCTGTCACTACCATCTGAGGGTTGCAAAAGCAAAACATGTTCTAATTTGCGTTTTTTGCACAACTGAGGGGTCTAACACTTTAAAGTAGGGCATGGTATTTACTTACAAGATGCAACTGCTTTCTAAGAACAGTCGAAACAAATTCCAAATTTTAAAAAAGTGAAGTGAGTGAAAAGCGTTATAAATTACAATTTTTAAGCAAACTTATAAATTACTAAACCGATTAAAAAAAATAATGATGACAAATTTTGGTGATAGAACCTGCTCAAACATAAGCTATATTTTATATCTGTTCCACTACCACCAGAGGGTTGCAGGAGCTAAAAACTTTCTAAATTTCGATTTCTGTGATACTGAAAAGGCTAGAAACTTTAAATATGACATGGTAGTTACTTATAAAATATAAATGCCCTCGAAGGAACGTCCAAAATAAATTCGAATAAAAATGGGGTGAAGCGAAGAAGAGGTGCGAAAAGCATTCTAAAAAAGTTCTAAATTGCGATTTTATGCAATTTCAGGGAATATAAACCGATTATAAAAGTAATAGTTGCGAATCAATGGTAACCGTCTCTGATCCTACACAGGCTATATTTTATGCCGGTGACTCAGGTTCACAGGAACAAACGTTCTAAAAAAGGGCTTTAAAAGCTTTCTAAATTACGTTTCTGTAGAATATTAGGAAATGGCAAACCGATTTCAAAATTAATGTTGGCAAATTAATGGTGACAGTTCCTGTTTCAACATAGCCCTTTATGTTGAGAGAGGTGGTAGGACATGGAATTTGGCATGATGGTTAATTTTAAGATGTAAGAAGATGGTTTCTAAAATATTCAAAACTTCAAATGAATACTGAAATGAGCGTATTAATTGAGCACAAAAGTTTCAAAATATTTTCTAAATTATCATTTATTTAGTTTTTTTTTCTTTTTATTAAAATAAGTCTCATTTCTGCCTAATGCAGTGTAATAATGATGTTTAGTCAAACTGTGTTTTAAATAGTAATTTTTGAATTATTCCTAAAAGTAATAAGTACCTTTTAATAAAATAAAATATTACCTTTTAATAAAATAAAAAATTAGTTAGTACCTTTTAATAAAAATTAGACATATAAATATCACTTGGCATATTTCAAATACTACGCGAGCAACGCCGCGGGGTTTGCTAGTATTTTATATTTTGACTGTTTTTTTTTTTTTTTTTTTTTTTTTTTTTTTTTTTTTTTTAATTATTTAGCCGAACCTTTACCTGCGCAGACAAACAGGAATATACCATTCCTATTAATAGGGAAGTTGGGAATTTAAGTTTAATTTCGATAATTTGTGGCCAGGATTATAACCAAGTCGTTCGGTATGGTCATAAGTTGTTGGTAACATATCCTTCATCCTCTATTGGAGAGTACCAAAGTTCGAATTTGGAGATAGGTAAGGCGATAACATATGTTATATGTATTTGTTGCATATAAATGGACATCAGTATATATAATTGTAATTTCTATTTTTTTAAATATTACATATATTTTTTTCTAAAAATTAATATTTTAATTTAATCATAGTATTATTTTATTATGAATGCAGAACATGAGAAATATGCAAATATTATTGTGGATCATTGTTCTATATAATAACATTTCTTTCACAGTTATTTTATAATAATAAATTACATAGATTATTATAATATATTAATTTAAAAGGTATATTTTTTTGTTTGTTATTAGAAAGGGAATTAATGTAATATTTATGGTTTTTTTTCTTTTTAATATGAAGCGTATCGTTATCTGGAATATGTATTAATATACTTTAAAAGAAAATTCTGTAAGGATATTTTGAAAACCATCTACGAATATTTACTACAAGTTGAACATAATTTTTTTAGTGTTGTATTGGAAAATTACAGAGAATGTAAAATTACTTTAGAAGTAACTATTTTTTTTTTCTTTGTTAGATAAAACTGTTAATAACATTGTTTTAGTAAATCCCGAAAACGATATTTAGTTTCTGTGTTTTGTGCTTCCAAATAGAATTATGGATGCATTTTCGGTGAATTAACTATAAAAGTTAGGTAAAGAAGCTAAATCCTCACTTATTCTCTCTAATAGACATTGTTTTTTTTTCAAATTTATCTAACATAAACTACGGTTTATGTTAGATTATATACATTTGAACGGTTTCTTAACTGTTTAAAAACTGTCAAATTTTAAATATGATCTTTATGTTTTTTTTTTTTTTTTGGCTATATTATTCCTATCTAATATGATTTAATTGTGAGCTTTACATTTTCGGATAATCCCGTGTTTAAAATGTTATACTATCTTTAACTAACAAAATATTTTCTTAATGCGAACACGACGTGGCATGCTATATGTAAGTAATATGACATCACATCTTTACTACTTTTTTTCCCCTATATATGAAGAAAAATTATAAAAAAGGCGATATTTATAGTTCTTTGCTTCTTTATAATATCAAATTTATATTTAAATTGAGACAACTTAGAAATATAATTTAACCCCTTCACGGTCGCTTAATATTTGAAAAAAACATCAAAAGTGTACCTATTTTTTTTATTACAGAAATTGAATAATTATAATGTTTCTAAATAAAATATGCAATTAGTTTATTTTTAAGACGAAAAAGCAATATTTTATAGCCATATTCATATTTGTATAAAAGCCATCATGCGAGAATTATGTGTCTTAACCTCTTAAGCTCCGCCTCCGATAAATGTAGGTTACTTTTTTTTTATTATTCAGATTGTTTGATTCCCACCACCGTAGTTTACGGTAGATAAAATGATGCGAGAATAAAGCCATTTACACTATTTAAAAAAAAAAAAAAAAAAAAAAAAAAAAAAAAAACTGGTGGGAGTCAAACAATCTGAATTAAAAGATAGTAGCCTACATTTATCGGGGGCGGAGCTTAAGAGGTTAAGACATAATTCTCGCATGATGGCTTTTATACAAATATGAATATGGCTATAAAATATTGTTTTTTCGCCTTAAAAATAAACTAATTGCATATTTTATTTAGAAACCTTATAATTATTCAATTTTTGTAATAAAAAAAAATAGGTACACTTTTGATGGTTTTTTCAAATTGAAGCGACCGTGAAGGGGCTAATATTCCAGTTATCATCTGAAAGGCTTGATTCATCAGAATTTATATCAAAATGACAAAAATATAACAAATCTATGACAAATTTATGGCAAACTATAGATCGTACAAATCAAACCAGAGTGCTAATATTCAAAGACTTCAAATGGAAATTCCAGTTCAATTTTTCTGGTTTCAGAAGTTTTTTCCAGCAATTAAATCTCCAGCCCGAGAATATGACGGGCACGAGAAATAACGAACGACACCTCAGCCCGAGATATTGACGGGAGCGAGAATTAAGGGGTTAAAGGAGTTTTTTTTTTTTTTTTTTTTTTTACCTGTATGTCATAATTATATATTTTTATCCATCTGATCTTATGAAGGCTTTGATGCATTTCTGTAAAAATGCTCGTAAAACTTAGATTAACATAGATATTCAATCTTTCGCATAAAATAAAGAAATCTAAAAAATGTTGCATTATGCCAGTTTTTATTTTAAATAATCTATTTAATAATTTATTACACACTATTTTTTTTTATTTTTTTGCTTTTAAGTTAAAAACTATTATTTCATGTTATCTACAGATACGCAGTGATTTTTCGTTTGACGGGCTTTCCGTCCTAGGGTGCTTCTGGCAACACTGCGCTAATAACTTGCACGTGTTGGAAAAGCTGTCTGTCACAACTCCCGTAGACTCGGTGTAGGATTCATTGCTGTTTTAATCAAGTGATGTATATTTCCTTGTGTCTGATCATCCTCATCTCCACTAAAAATTGTAAACGGCCACGGATGCCAAGCAAAGATAATGAATGTTTTGCAATAAAAAACAATCTCCTTTAACACGTTTCAATACATTGATCTAGGATCTTGCGAACAGGACTATGAAGAGTAAGTTTGTTGCATCTACGTATTTATGTGGCATCTAATTGCAGTAGCATCTACGTAAAAAACGACGAACGTTCATTTATATGCGCATGATGTGCCCGAGCAGTGAGAATAATCTGTGTTTTCTGCACTTTCGACTTCTGTTTTTCTGTTTTATTAGATTTTTTTCTTCATTTTCCTTTATTTTTTATTATTTTACTATTTCTGAAATAAAACGTTGTTTATTAGATATAATTTGTCCACACAATTATGCTAACGATAGCAATAACAGAATTCATCATAAAATTCCATTTTGTATACTTACATAAATATTTCTTCCAAAACAGAGACTTCTTAAACATTTTACCATTGAGAACAGGTAAATTCTTTTAATGTTTTGAAATCCATAAACCACTTTGGTGACTGATACGTTTTTCTCGATGGATGGTTTTTGCGTGAAACATGTGGTCTTTTCAAAATATTGCATATTAATTTTAATTGTAAATATTTGTTTTTAATTGTAATTAATTGTAAATCTAATATGCTTCGCTTGAGAGGGGACATTTCTGCGTACAAAAGCATATGCTAATTTTTCTGCCTAAACTCGGCAAAATGTTAAGTACTATGTATTTAAAGTGAAGTCAGAAAATATCAGAATAAAAAACTCATGTGTAAGTATTAAGAAGGCCGCCAATAATTATGGAAGTGGCCGAACTGAATTCTTTCACAAAATCACTTTAGGTCAGAACTAGAAAATAGGTCTTTTAGACACTTTTTTAACACCGTTTAGAAATAAGTACTTGTGGTTCTAATTCCTAAATGTAACTGCAATAAAGAAGCTACATTTAAAGGGTGTCTGATAAAATTTTACAAAGGCACAATGTGGATGGGGTGTGACATATTATATAACTTACAACGCTATAGCTTGAATATGTGAATGAACGAATAAAAAAAAAATAATTTTTACCAAGAATTCTCTTATGATCCATTTTGAAAAATAGCTTGGATAGTATAAAGAATTTTGCATAGTATGACGGCAATGTATAAAACATAGTATATATAATTTTTACTTTCTTGAATTTCTAACTATTAAATGATTTCAAGAACGTGGCCTAATAATCGCCCAGGCATACTTCCACAACTAGTTTTGAATATACAATTGTGAAAATAAATTCTCGATAACTTCATTTCGAAAAATGTAGTGAAAGCTTGCTTAGGCGGGAAATAGGCTTTGTGCTTTGTACTATAATTTCAGTTGCAAGTTTCAAAGTTTTAAAGAGCTATTATTTAAATTCCTCTAGTTCTTTATATACATTCACAAATATCAATTGTCAGTGATATTTTATCAGTTTTTTTAAATATAATCTCTTGGGTGCAGTCTTATGATTATTGTCTAAATTAATCCGAAGAGTATTTTGGGTAGTTTTCAGTAGTTATAAAACTGCAGATTTTCGATCATGCAAAAACCCAGATTTACACAGTAGTATCTTTTTAACTTTTAAAACATAGTAAATAGTTATGTTTCCCTGTTTCAAAAATGTTGAAGTTTAAAAATAATATTAAAATTGTAATTTCTTTGCCATAAAATCCGAGATAAATTTAGCCTAGAAATAAAGGAGTTACGAAGTAAACTAAAATAAGAGCTAATAAATTTACAAAATTTGATGCTAAACTGGTTTTATTTTAAAGTTTATGCACTTTATATGAAATTTTAATTTATTAATAACAGATCTCATAATAAAAAAATGTCGTATAGCCAGTCAAATGTGTTACGTTCCGCTATATTTTTTGCCAACTTTTTAGAGTATGCGTAGAAATAAATTATGAAATTTTAGAAATACACTCACTTCTAGTTACCGGAAATATTATATAAAACATTTTTATTTTGATTTTACTTCCATTCTTTTGCAATAATGGCTTGTATGACTCTAAAAATTCAAATAATCAAGCTGTCCTCAAATGAGGCTTGAAAAAGAATTAAAAATCAGAAAATTAAGAAGATTACGTTGTGCAATCGAATATTTTTTAAAAAAAATAGAGCTTGCTATTTAACGTATACTTTATTCAAAAATTTAAAGAAAATGCAGCAAAAGGAAATTTCGTGATCAATTCGTTGGCACCTTCAAAATGACGTCAGTATTACCCTCGAATATGTTTTTGCTTTAGGATATAGATATGAAAAAATATTCTTCATAATGAATTAATGCAACATTACTTTCGTAACACATCTTTTCAGAAAATTTCTATATCTATCAGATAATATCTATTCAGAAAATATTTTAAGTATTCTTAAACTACAATATTTAAATTAAGCAAGTATTTTTAGCATTTTATGTGAGGTTTGCATACTTGAAAGGAAAAAAAATATTATTCATGTATTTAATACATGATCTACATACTTTAAAAATAATAAAATAAAATGTTTCTCAAAAAATGTTTGGGAAAATGGACGATAAATAAGTGTATGTGTGTAATCCATATCTATCATAGTGGATAAACAGTGTCATTTGCATCTAAAATTTAAAAATATTAAGACGATATTTGTTTAAAAATAAAGTTATGTAATTTAAATCAAAAATACACTACATAAAATTAATTTAAATCTATGTGTTTTAAAAGATTTTTTTTTGTTATACTAAGCGTGATATTTCAAATGAAGATTTGAAACATATGTCACATTTTTAACTCTTTTTTGTTGTTGTTGTTGTTGTTGTTTCTAGATATTTTGGGTTCATTTTTTAAACTGTTAATGTTTTTATAGAAATGTTTCTAATCATAACTTTTTGTATGAAATAAACGATACTTTATGCTTGCATATTTTTTTCTGTTTTAAAAAGTAGTTTAAAAAAGGAAAGGTATATTTTAAAAATAGAACACATTCTCAATCTAAAAGAATAATTAGGATTATATTACTAAATGATTTCTGCAACTTACTTTGAAATAGTATAAGCTATATCAACCACAGAAACATCTATTAATCTGATGGAAGTATTTTTATATTGAAAAAATTTAAATAAGACTAGGAATAATAAGATTTTCTAAATTCTGTTTATGAGTGTTAAAACTATAAATAAATGTTCCCAACATTAACAATATTACAAAATTAGATTATGCCTCAAAAATCTCTAAAAAAAAAAATGTAAAAAATCGAAGTGGTTTTCTAAGTAATTTAATTACATACTCAGGTAAGTGAAAAAAATAAAAAAGAAGAACAACTGTAGAAACTTCCCGAAGCATTTCCCATAGAAAAAAACTGAAAAATGAACATTTCAAGACGATGCTATGATCAATCATTTTTCTATTCAAAACTTTTATTGAGCACTTTGCACTTTGCACTTTAAATTTTAATCAAAGTACAAAGTCATGTCACTGATTGTAATCAATGAGGTAACTTCCATTTTTTTTTGTCTTGATAACTTAAAAAAAGATTATAAGAAAACGACATAACAAAATTATGTTTCAAGTTCTGAAAAAGAAAAATATAAGTGAGTGTTTTGTTTCGTCCGTTGATCATTTAATTATTCATTGAGATACGGACAAGTTACGAAAGAGACAATCGATTTGAAGCTCCGCAAAATTATTATCTTAGAAGTTAAAAAAAATAAAGTACTTTCATTTAATTGAAAAGACAAATTAATACACTATTCAAAATTATATATTTTTGACGTATATTTCTGAGTACGTATGTTCATTTATTCGATTTTTTTTTTATCTAGCTGTTCTAAATAAGAACAAATAAACATAGTGAAATATTTGTTCACCTTAATTAAATCAATTAATCTTGAATTTGGACCTTCGGGAATTTTTATAGAAAAATATCGTAAACTATTATTTTTAATTATTTCTTTCTCTATGAATTTTTCTGTAATTACGTACTATTCGTATTCAAGGAATTACTTTATTAGCAAAAAGTGATGAGCAAATAGTAAGATTTTGTAATAAAATAAAAATTATATATGAAAAGCTTTGATGATAAAGGGGTGTATGACAGAAAAAGTTAATGATATGATTGAAGATAATCAAGAGCCTCTATCATTTGATAAATTACTATTAAAAAAACAATTCTCACAGAGATTTTAATTGATAAATTATATATTTGACTATAAACAAAAATAGATATTTGGAATTTTACAGTTCATTTTCTCAAAATTATGATAGTGTCAGTTACCACCTTTATCACCTGTGCCCTTCATATAATTTCAATAAAATAAGTTTTCATTTTATATTTTGACATATTTTCGAAATTTTAAATTTGCGATACTGCTGAAAAGTTAACAATAAAACTGAATATTAATGTAAAAATATGCTTTCGTATTATTAACTTTTCTGAAAATATACCCAATAATATATATTAATGCGTTTTATTAAATACATGCGTAACATTAAAAATTAGTTTCAATAGAAAAATATTGTATTATTCTATTTTCATTTATGATATAATTTAATTAATTTAAGCAAAATGAAATACAATTATATTTAATAGAAATATTTAATCATATACAAATCAACTTCTTTATATAATTCAAATATCAATTCATTGTTCATACATTCGCACATTTTAACAAAAGCGTGTATAAAGTCGTCCACAGAAGACATATAATGTGAAAAATTGCAATTTTATCTACTTTTTCGGAATATATGCTGAGTGATTTTAACTTTCATTATTCACAAATTATTTGCGGCTGGCATTGAATATGCGAAATGGAAATTTATTAAGGTTTATAGTTTGTTATAAAAATTAACAAATATTTTCATGATTTTATACCAGATGGGAAAAACAACACTAGAATGAAATGCCTTAAGTTTAAAGTATTCATTTATTATAGAAGTAATCCGGTTATATCGAAATAATGTTTTGATTTCATGAATTATCAAAATCGTAATTTTGAATCCAGATTTTCAACAGATTAAATTTAGGCTGTAACATATGTATCAGTATTTAATTTAACAATAAGATATGTTTGTTAATCATCCTTTATTCATTATTTCCTGTACGGATGGCTTAAAAGACGCGCTCTCCTAAACATTTCGAGCATCTAATGAATAAACATAATAACATTTTGATAACTTTTAAGGAGATTAAATAATTAATTTTATATATTTCGAATAATATGCCATGTAGTTAAATAATTGTTTATGTAGTTTGTTTTTTTATGAATTATGTATTGTAATTTTTTTTAAATCCAGAAATAACTCCAGACAGGTAGTCAGAATGATGCTTTTCTTCAGTAAAGTTTGTAGTCCCTTTAAACATTTTTAAAAAGCAGTCTCTGCATCATTCATGATATTTTGTATTAAGAATTTGAATTATAATTTTTTTAACGCAAGAGAATATTGCACGTTTAATTTAAACAAAAATATTTAAATGGCTAAATAGATATACCCTTTACTATTATAAATTAATTTTAATGTGCCACGGAAAAAATGCAAATTGTAATTTATTGTTTATAAAAACAAGTTTAGCAAAAATTCCTTGTTCTTTTATTTAAATTGCAATTGCATATAAATACCAATTATATGTCCTGTAAACAATTTATTTGAGAAGCGACAAAATATTGCATTATTTCGTGTAATATGTGTGTCAAAATATTGTAATGGATGCTTGTATTTTATTAATGTGTATAAAAAAATAATTAAGCTTTGATTATTAATAATTTAGGTGATATTCTTACTCAGAATGATTAATATAAGTGAAAAAAATATTTTAATCAGCATTGTTTGAATGTTTTTTGCAAATACTTTATGATATCGGATCAGAATATAATTCTGAAGATTTGCAACATGGGAAAACTTAATATTAATTTTCGCAGTATTCAGTTCTTCATAAATAACTCGAGGATTATTATTTTAAAATACTAGTAAAAACCTGAAATTTTTGCGGGCATTTAGAATAAGCCTGTGCATCTGATTACTGAGTTTGAAATTTTTGTTTAGTTAAACGTAGCTAATACTTAAATATTTTATAAAATATATACAGCTAAACAACCTTAACTGCCATTTCCGAAAAGAGGGCAAATCTATTAAGCAAACAGTTTTTGGACACTACAACACACACATAGTTGTATATTCTTGCTTCCGAATAGCGGTAAAATTCCGCGGTATCGACTTGCCGATACAGCGAGGTTTTCACATATTCAAAAATGAGATTTTCAAGTACACACAATGACAAAAATAATAATATGTTTAAAAGCAATTTTTTTTTTTTTTTTTTTTTTTTTATAAAACTGCAAAATTTTCTTTTATATATCAAACATTAAAATTCTACTTAAATTTAAAAATAATATATAATTTTAATGAAAATTATGTTATGATGTAAGTATTTTGCACAGTAACTAATAAAAAGATATTTATAATAAATCCTTATTATTCATATGACCTTCTTTATATTAACACTTATGTAAAGAAATATACAGTGAATCTGTATATTTCTGACGTTTATATGAGTCATCTGTACATTCGAATAAAAAAGATGTATAATCGTTCACAGAAGAAATGTATCATGAAAAGTTTCATTTTTATACAATTTTCCTGATTAAGCGATTTTATCTTGCACTATTTATAAGTCACCCGCAGGTGGTTCTGAATTTGAATAACTGACATTTACTAAGGTTCATAGGTCTATAAAACATTACATTAAACATAATTAAAAACAGATTTCTGTGACATTATCTGATAATTTTTAAAGTATAAAATGGCTTTTATTTTAACTGGTATTTTACAATTTTCATGAGAATTTTTTATAAATATATAAGGCAGATAATAATAAATACCAAACATTTTGTAAATACTTACATTAATAAAATAAAAATTTTGGATTATGATTGAAATAAATATTATCGTCTTCCCTCTAAGTTGCTTAGGCACCTAAATATTTTACTGAAGCAATATTCACGACACTGAGTCACCTTCATTAACAATCATACAAATATTTTTGGATGAATATGTGACACAATGCCTCATTTTTTTTTCAAAAACAGGAAAGCTCGCTTTGTTAATTGGAAAACTTTCTGCCAATGTGTAAAGTCGTGTTTAGTAATTAGATGCTATGATTGGGAATTTTGAACCGACTCGATAAATGTTGAAATCCCATTTGCCAATGTTTGAAAAGATGCTACTTTCCCAGAGTGTGCGCCTTATTAAACCCATCTTGCTCTTGCGCATGAGTACTGACTTGATTAAAGAAATCTTTCAAAGCATTGAGACCTCTTCAACATTCGGGCCCTTATAAGCCACAAGCGCTTCTTGACCTTATATCCAGCCGATCAAACGTTAACATGGAACGCCTGCACCACGATTTCATTAATGATAACCCATTTAAAGTAATGATATTTATACGCATGAATATGAAGATATGTATTAGGCTTATAACGTACGGTGCAGCAGGGGAAAATGGTCGGAGTCTTCGACAAATGCATACAGAACGCTACCCTAAACTTCGCAAACCATACATCATTAAAACTTTTGCACGTGTTTATCAACAACTATTTAAAACTGGATCTGTTACCATTACCTGTCATGATAGAGGAGCAACCAATCGCATCACTTCCATTCGAGGAAGTTATTTTACAGTCTATCGAAGAAGAACCAAGTTTCAGTACACCAGGTATTGCTCGCCGGTTTGGTGTTTAGCACTTAACAGTGTGGCGGATACTGAAGGAGGAAAGTTTGAATTGCTCATGATCACGTGAAAGCATTTGATGCTGGGTTTTGCACAGATTGAGGTAGCGCTCTGTATACATTTGCTTACTCCGACCGCTTTTCTCTGCCTCAACGTAAGTTAGATGCATATTTATTTAGCGTATAATGTTTCTTATTACTTCTCAAAGACACCTTGTGGAATGCTTACCGGCTGGAGTAGTTAGAGGCTTTACGCGTGATCAGAAGTTGTGGAAACACAGTGCCATCTACAACTTTGCGCGTTCGGTTGTGCCCATACTTTCCTATTTGAGATTGTCTTCTTTGCCTATTTCCTACCTCTCCATCAAATTAAAAAAAAAAGATCACTCCTGATATAGCCTGTACGTCAGCATTGTTCAAAGCGGAATCCTCAGCCGCAATGCTACATGAAAGTTTATTTGTTCATTAATCAAATGCTTCATGTTCCAAGCATTTAGTTAAAACTATTTTGTTTTTATCTTATGGATGTCAATGTGAGATTTCTATTTATTATATAAGATATGTATGTATCTCTACTTCTACAACAAGGACATAATCTTGTTACATGTTTCGGATCATCTGAATTATTGTTTGTACATTGATTGCCACCAGCTGAGTAATGCTTCTGCTTACTGAGACGTTTGCCAGTCATGATTTACGCTACGTACTTTTTTGCAAACATACAAATAAACGGTATTACGTCGTTAGTGGTTGTAGAATAGCTCGGTATGCCGATGTTGATTAGCAGCAATCGTTTTGGATTTATTCGCAAACGCCTTACACCATATGTAAATTTATTAAAACTTACAATCTGAGTATTTATGAACACATTTACAGCTTCAATTTCAAGATTTCATTTAAAAAAGAAACAAACCTGTTTTTTTCAGAATATATTATTTATTCGCTATTAAATGTAATTTACGATGTAAGACACTACATAATGTTGATCGCAACATTCTGGAATTTTCTATGGATAAACTGCTTGAATAAGACATTTTAGGGAAAAAAAAGTACTGAAACCGGAAACATAGTATGGAAAATTCTTATTAAGACAAAATAAATAAGTACACGAATGTAACGATCAGTATAAGCCTTGGGGTGTTTGCTCACTGCACCCCGGCTATTTAAGACTTTTTTCTCCCATACTTGGCTCATTCGACCGACGGTGCACATGCATCCGGTCAGGAAATTCGCATTCCAGTTTTACAGTTAATTTTGAAGTTATTTATTTATTTTTTAGATTTTAATTTTAACTTGTCCCCATTTTTGATCTTGTCAATGCCAAAATGTGATTTGCAATAGCGATGTTCTCTCCATGTCTAGTACCAGAAAGCCTTTTCAAGGCTTTACCGTTTGTGCGAAAGCCGGGAGAACCGCGACCTGTAATGCGCACTAGGCTTGACATCTAAATTGAGCTATATGGCCCCCTTTGTTTTTATAAGTTATAGAGATAGTTATATAGGCTTGGATACCTTATGCTATGATTTTTCTGATCTCGTTGGTACCCTACTGTCTTTGCATTCTCCGTTCTTTACCTACGCCAGTCGGTGAAATGACATCGAAGTGTAGGGCAACCAAATTAATTTGGATGCCTTATGCGCCCCTTTTCTACAGATTATATTTAACCTCGGAATTTCTAGAGGTTATATTTAAACTCTGGACTGGCCATCGGGACTTCACCAGAGTTTCCTAATTATACCTTTAGGCCGTGCATTGTTTCGAAATTCATCCTTAGTTCCTTTTTCATATTTAGTTGGAGGTTACGCACGGCGGCGTTTCATGCCACGTTTGCACTCCTTAAGCACAGCGATGTCATCAGCACAGAACATTCTAATAAATACCGTTCAAGTGTTCAAACTACTTTCAGTGTCAGCTTGCAAAAAACCCAATAAAAAACTGTTAAGTTTGCTGATCGAGGGCCACGTCAGCTGCGCGTGCGCAAGTCTCATTTTTATTTTATTTAACTCAGCATAATATCAGACATCCTGTAACACGCTTTTTAATTAATTTAACTTACATATATTCATGTTATATGTAAAATTCAAACAATATAATTTTTAGAAACTTTTACTCTGTGTTAAACATTAAATAATATTTTATGCAATAATGTTCTTACGTAGCCTATTCTTGCAATGTTATAAGAATAAAAAACATATTTTACTCCTGCATTTTTGCTTTAGTCACAATATTTAATATTGTGCAATTTCCTGGTTATAATGTGTGTTAGTGCGCATTTATGCATTGTGGTTTCATTGAAATAAACATCCAGGTGTACCAGGATTTTGTCTTAATGCCATTAATATTCTATAGCAGTAGTTCTTTAACTGTCAAATAATAAACATCTGTTGCGGAAATTTAATATAATCTTATTTAAAAAAATACCTAAACAGAGGAAAATTAATCTTATTACACTTATAAATAAAATACAAATCCAGTGTTTTTATATATTTTTTTTTTTGAAAAAATAGTTTTTGTGGACATTGAACACATTTAAATACAAGATCAAGTTGTAATACATTACAATTAATTGTCATTGAAGAAGAATACTAAAACCATCCAAAAATAGATCTTTTTATAATTACAATGTGAATATTGTAAATTGAGGTTTTTTATCCCTCTCATGATCCACTTAACACTACTTAGAAGTAAAATATGCCTCCGCAAAAGCGGGTACACCTAATAGGGATTGCGTGAAATTTCGGATATTTTTTGTGGTTACGTACTTCAACTATACAATATATAAGCTTAACGAAACTTTATTTTACTCGCTTAGATAATTATGCAAAAGAATATCCACTTATAATTTAACTTAGCATATTACATTATATGGAGACTCGAAAACCAATTGTGTAATAGGGTGGGTCGAAAAAACCGAAACATCTATAATTGAAATGTAATAGCGCGGAAAAGTTGCCTTTTGTAATAAAGAATAAATTCGTAAAATATTACACTGATCGGTTAATATCTTTTACCGCCGCAATCTTTTGTTAATCGCAAAAAAACATGCTTTTTTCACTTAAAAAAATTATCTAAACGTACCAATACAATTTCTAATAGGACGCAATAAGTAAATGATGATATGTGCAATGTCCCGGTAAATCTTTATTAAGATGAAATCATAAATTTTACTGCCGCAAAGGGACCATATTTTTAAAAGCAATTGCAAAAATTTCAATTTTTCATTTTTTCTAAATTTTTATAATTTCTACAATACGTCTAGAAGTAAATAAATTTACTTTATATGCATTAATATGTCATAAATTTTGTTAACTATTTGTAATAGACTGGAAAATAAAAAGTGTAATCATTCATTTTTCTTGACGATCGCTTCAACTACTCCAGTTTTACTGCATATCAGCAGTTCATGTCCCACAAATCACAAAAATGATATAAAATTAACAAAGTATTTTATTATTTTATTAATTAAAATACAGAGATGTTTAAATAAACATAATATGAAGAAGTATTAAACGTAAATGAATTTTAAAGTATGACTGGCTTTCAAATGGAGCCAGTATTCCTCGAGAGGCCGAAATTGATCACATGTGATCCTCCCTCTGTTCTGGTCCACAAATTTATCAGCACGTCAGTGACTAATTTCATGAATCTTTCTACTGATTGGGCTAATTCCATGAAAACTTGTCATGTCTGTCACAGAGCTGAAAATCGCTATGCTTGTTGGCCACCGTTATTTTCGAAAAGTTTGCTTCGCGTTATTCAATTGATGAGATATCTCCGATAATATAAGTCACATTTTTCCGTTCTAAAATACTGGTAGCCAAAAATCGTAGTATGTGACAGACATGACAAGATTTCATGGAATTAGCTATTGATTACGACATGGAAAGTTATAATAGCTGGTATCTTTTTAACCCCTTAACCTACAATTTAATCTCAACAGCTCCACGGTTTGGCAAATCCATAGCTACCACTAAAATTTAATAGAGAATTTCGTCTTGTTTAATCATGGAATTTCGACGATTAAATTAAACTATATTTACTGTGAAAATTTAGTGGTAACATGAATTTACATTTGGCTCGATCATCGTACGCGGGTTCTGCCCTTCATTGTAGGTTAAGGGGTTAATCAATTATTGTAAACTCACCAGAGTTGTTAGATCGTAAATCGATAGAGAAACCGTATCAGAATGGTTAGATCAGTTTACAGTTTTGTCAGTCGACTAAATCGATACAATTTTAAGCTTCAAAGTTGAAGTCTAGAATTCGAAGTGACGAATGGCAATATTCGAGTCCACAAAACTTCGTGCTTTGTCAGTCTTCTTCATGGATGGGGTCCTGATGTTCTCAACTTCATACAATATCATTCCAATCATATCAATCAATATGATATCATTCTAGAGGCTACTTTCATGATTTGCAAAATAGGCATTTCGTGAAATGACACAAACTATAATATTTCGTAGGTGATCTGGGAAGTAACGAGGTTACTAACTATAGTGCACAGATTCTGTAAAACATGATGTATTCATTTTAATTGTGAACCAACTGATGCGCTACGCTTTCAGGATTTACGCAGACAGTATGCAAATTAAGAAGAGGGATTATCTGTTCCAACGTAGAGTTCGAAAATCCGATTAGTTCAAAATCCGATTAGTGATCCCCCTGGCGTGAAATATTGGTCCAGGTCCTTGGCAAAAAAGGTCAATTGAGCACACACCTGATGAAAGAGCTAGACATACATTTCTGGTCAGTTGTTAAATCATATTTACCAACAGCTAGGTGATAAGATTAAATTGGCTTAAACTTTGCAATTGATAATAATTCGCAAATCGTAATAAATCAACCAATTAGGCCACAATATGACAGAGAACCTGTCTGTTGTCATCAAGATGTTCGAAAAGATATCTCAGCGGGAGCTCATTACAGTGAGAGCAAAGAAGCAAATAGAGTGGATTTTTAAAACTTGTTCTCAAGTAATCATATAAGCACCATATTTGCATCCTGTGTTAAAGACAGTTCCACCACATCCGAATTCAATTATTTTTACAGTGTACATTTCATTTTTCTTCAAAAAAACTTTATTGAAGTCATTGCATATAGAAGTTGCCTTGCCAAACAATGGAGTAATGACCAAAATAATAGAAAACCGATTCTAGCATCAAAGAGTTTCTAGCATCAATGTTCTTCCTTCACTTCGCGAAGATGAAACTTTGTCCCCTCTTTAATCTGGAAAAGCTTTCTATCTTTAGGGCCATGAAAGTAGTGAGCAAAAGGAGTATATCACAAAAAAAAGAACCAAGGGAAATGTACCCCCCCCCCCCCTAGCAGCCAGAAAATAATTTCACGTGCAAGCAGCTGCAGTTGTTTCTATTATTGAGTAGATTTTTTTTGATAGAATGACAGTGGTCATGGTTAACAATCTGTCTGAAATTAACAACACTAAATACCTCTTCAAGTTTATTAGAAATGTAAAAATTCTTGAAATATTGTGAAATTTGAAAAAAACGAAAAATTAAATTGTTAGCCTTTTTTTTAAACTTTGGCCCTGTTGCAGCGGTAAAAGAAATGATGCCACCAAAATTAAATTTTACTGTTACATTATTAATATTTTGGTATGACTAGTGCGTTCAACTAGAATTTGAATAGGTATTTTAAGATAATTTTTTTTAATTGCAAAAAGCTTTTTTTGCAATTTTTCCGAACTTTGGACCCATTGCGGCGTTAAAAGATATTAATCAATCGGTGTAATATTTTACGTATTTATTCCCTTCTACACAAGGGAACTTTTTCGCGCTATTACTTTTTGATTGTAAATATTTCAGATATTTTCACCCACCCTAATGTATATTAAAATTATTAATGGAAAATTATCGTAGTTTAAAAATTTCAGTGTATTTCAATAATGCGAATTAATAACAAAAGGATTTTTTAACAAATTTTGTTTAAGTAAATTTATTTTTAGAAAACATCTGTATCTGCAAGAAAAACATCTCTAAATTATTCATATAATTTTTTGAAAATAAATATTCATTGTAAATTCATCTCATTTCTCAACGTGATAGTTTATGTAAAATAGATTTTCGTAAAATAATTTTTTTTTGACAAAGGCTTATATATATTATATGATAAACGCGGGAGTGATATAATAAGCCTTTAATCCTCTTAAGAATAAGTTTTGTTTTAATCCCATTCAGTGTCATTTACGTACAGCAATTGTCTGTCACCACTTCTAAAACACTAATATTGACTTATTTCCCACTTGGGATAACGCCACCTTCATAAAATACCATGTGCAGCTGCTAAAAGTTACGTAAGAATTTCTTGATGACAATTTAAAAGAAAAAAAAACACCTTTTCATGTACGAAATTAAAATATGATTCGAGAGTTGTTTTAAAATACAAAAAAAAATATTTTTTTCCAAAATACAAAAACTTCATATAGAAATTTAATATTCCGAATATACATTTGGAACAACAGAACAATGGAATAACTAGTTGGGATGGAACTTAACATCCATTTGAACAGTAAGTGACTTTCAGAGGCAATAGGGAGCCATAGAAAGAATAATCTTTAACTGTAGTAAAAACTGCATAAAGAAAAAATATAAAAAATAAAATTTGAATACAAAATAGGAAAAGAAAAAGAAGAAGTGCATTAAATAGCTCACGTATTTTGACAATTTAAAATTTAGTAAAAACGAAGATAAAGAAAAATTCCATTAGTTCATATTCCATTAGAAAAATTCCATTAGTTAAATACTACTGAGGATCGAAACCATCTCATAAAATTGGCCATTTATATAGACCATATATTTAAACAAAATACAGTAAAACTCGGATATAACGCTCAGCGCTTAAAACGCTTTCCCGCCTTTTACGCTCATTTGTCCCGATCCCTTGAACCATACCCATAAGAATAATGTAAAAAATTCCTCGCTTTTAACGCTCCCCGCTTTTAACGCTTTCCCGCTTTTAACGCGCTTTTTATTGGCCCTTTGAACAAAGAAATCCCTGATATTACGCTTTGGTGGATCAGAGAACAAAAGAATTTATGCCGTCCGTCTCAGCAGCACCTGTCTGTCTTCACACAAACTGATTTCTCTTTTTTCATTTACACTTAAGTAAGTAGCAGCGTCGCTGACTCCCATTAGGTGCAACATGGAAGCTAATAGTATGAAAAGAAAGACGCTGACACTTTCGAAAAAATTAGAAATTCTAATAAATTCTAACAAAAAATTAACTATTATGAACCAGAACGATTTTGCGTTATCTATGAATATAGCGCCGTCGTCTCTTCGGACTCTTCTTTAAAACAGAAAAGATATTGAAAAAAAATACTGCGATTGGTGGCTCAAAGAAAAAGAGAGTGAAATCAGGAAAATATGAAGATTTAGAAAAATTTATGTACGAGTGTTTTCTTGAGTCAAGACACTATAACATACCTATTAGCGAATCCATAGTTAAAGCAAAAGCTGCCGAAGTAACCCAAAAGCTAAGAATTGAAGATTTTACCCCATCTAATGGGTGATTAATGATTTCGAACCCGCCACGGCATTGTGTACAAGAAAATTTGGGGAGAATCCCCTGCCGTGAACATACAAAATGCAGAATTTTGAAAAAAAAAACAGTCTTCCAAGACTTATCAAAAATTTTGAATTTGTGATATTTATAACGCCGACGATTTTGGCTTATTTTTTAAAGCGATAAATCCTTAACGTTAAAAGATGAGCAGTGCCATGGAGGGAAGCTCCGTAAAGAGCGTGTGACTGTGCTTTTTTATTTCAATGCCGATGTAAGCGACAAACGCAAGCCTCTGGTGATTTGAAAATCGGCCAAACCTCGGTGTTTCAAGAACATCCAACGACTGCTCTGTGACTATGCACATCAACGTAAGGCTTGGATGACGGGTCCCCAGTTCGTTAAATGTGTTTCTAATTTTGATGTTGAGATGCGGAAGCAAAATAGGCATGTCATACAATTCGTAGACAATTGCTTAGCTCATCTCCAAGAAATACGAGATATTTCAAACATCTCTCTGGAATTTTTACCTGCAAACACCACAAGCGTACTTCAACCGATAGATCAAGGGATCATAAAGGTTTTAAAACAACATTATCGCAAACGTATAGTGAAACGATTTCTACATGAAATGGAAATTAAAAGTAGTCGATCTTAAAAAGGCAGGCTTCATAACGGACGCCGATGATGATATGGATGCTGCTGAAGAGGGATCGAATCTTATTGACGAGGAGGACTGGCAAGCTGTTTGCGAGTATCTTGCAGAAAAGCCGTCAGAACTATCTTAACATTGATAAAGACGTTATCACAAGCAACGTTAGGAGCATTGACGTCATTATAGGGGACACTGTACAGGATACCGCAGAAGAAGAAGACCCTGATAAAGTTTCTGATGGCGATGTTCAAGGGTGGATCCCAACGATAGCTGAAGTAATGGAAGCTTTTAGAACTATCCGCCTATACACCGCTTCAGTAGATGCTGCCGCTTCACATGAAGATATATTAAGACACATAAACAAAGCAGAAAAGGCTCTTTTATGTTGTTGTTCGTCCACCCGTCAGACGAAACTGGAAGTGTTTTTCTCTAAAACAGAATAAACAGTAAGTGAAAGTGTACAGTCCTCATACTAGTACTCAAGAATACAAATGTTACATTAAAATATATATATATATATATTGTTATTAGTTTCTTTCATAATTTTATTTTATGTTTAATATAAGGTTAAAGGTTCCTATTAGAAATGTTAAATATATTTTGTAGCTTTTGTTTTAATGCTAACAATTCATTTACTTATTCTGATTTGAAATAACAATACACTTTGTAAACACTATGTAAACTTGTGATATTTTAAATGAAAGAAACGTTTTTGTACGTATGCTGTGGAGTTTCTATTTTAAATAATACACAAAAATGATTCCCTGCATTATTTAAAGCATATAATCTAATATTCTCAATTTCAAAACGCCAAAAATTTTCTCCCGCATTTAACGCTTTCCCGCTTTTAACGCTCTTCTATCCCGGTCCCCCAGAACAGCGTTATATCCGAGTTTTACTTTATATAGAAATGTTGCTAGAGAAGTCTTACGTCTAGTAAAATGGCACGATAATAAATTAATAAATAAATAGTGGTATAAACAATCATTTTATCAGACATTTTTAAAATATCTGTAAAATTAAATAAAATTGCCGGCTGCGTTATATATCGTCTTTTGGTGTGTCACAAAAGTAATCAGCATGTTCAAAAATTTATTTCATTTGTCAATATGATGGTGTAATTCAAAAATTGTGTTTATTTATTGAAATATCCACGTACCCTAAAATATCCCAATTTTTAAACTAAATATACAAATTAACATTTGTCTTTATTGCAATAACGGAAACTTTATCAACAGCTATTATCTAAATATTCTCATGAAATTACAATTTTAACATGTTGTATGTATTTTAATATATTCATTTTACTATCACAGAGAGGTGTTTTTTTCTGCATTGTGATTAATTAAAGATCACTTATTTGATTTGTTCGCGTCATTTCATTTTCTATTCACACCATGTTCTGCACACATTATTTATACTTGTCTTATAGTCGTATTTATAGTGGAAATACGTGAATATCTTTGGGAAACAGAAGTAAATGATAGTTTATTTATGCTTATGTTTGCAAAATTTATAAAGATTTTACTGTAAATTTTTTCATATTTAGATTGTTTTTAACGCGTAGGTTTGTTTATTAAAAGCTTTTAATGGATATTTTTCTGAATTTTAAATGTTTCAGAATACACTTATATTTAAAATGAAACTCCGCTTCTTCAAGTGCAAACAATTACCACGTTATTTACCTATACTAATTAAGCGTAATGCGTAAAAAGCGAACTAATTAATTATTTATCATCAATGTGTAACTTATTTTTAATATTACTTACCTATTTCTTTATTTACTTGTATTGATGACTTTTAAGTTGCGTTTAATTGTTAGTTGCTATTTATAAACACTGTTTTGATGAGGGCTATAGATGTCTATGATGGTTAGATTTGCAGTAAAGCTACAGAACCTACCTGCCAGGTTCTGTAATATTTAAACAGAGCTTCTGACTGTAAAATAGTCAATGAAACATCGTCTTCATTTTGAAAGACGTATCCAATGATACGCCACTCAATATGGTGCGTAATATTTTTTCGTCTCTGTGTGTGTGTCTCTCTATGTTGGTTAGTAAAATCTATTGCATGTACAATACTGAAAATTTGTGTGAGGTTAATTCACAGTCTCTCCTGGTGAACACGAGACTCAGAATTTTAAATTTCTAAAAATTAGGGGAATTATTAATTAAAAATCACTAAGAGCTCTCATTATAAACTCACCTCGTCCTTCTAACGAGGAAAAGCTCTCGCAATACCTAAAACCCAAATTATGCATCAGAATGTAGCGAAGAACAGATCTTTCGATTTTCTATGCGTTTTTTAATAGTTTTGTATTCAGTTAAATCCACTAAACCACTCGGTACAGTTAAAATTGGAAAATATATTACGAAAGATGTACTCTTACGTCTCAAATGCCACAATCAATTAGAATTAATATAGCAGTTAACCATTTGAATTTTTTTTTTCAAAAGTAGTCTTCTTTCCGAAAAATGTTTTCTAATTATAGTATCTCCCGCTCCCCCCAAGGCGTAATTTACCGAGAAATTAAAAATATGCACTTAAAGATGAAACATTCTTCTAATCAAGGATGCAATCGAATTTACAAAATATGAATTTTAATGTTTTTAAATTCACCAGCAAATGCAGGTCACTTCGCGCCTCAACGGAGAGGATATTTATTCTACGCTAAAAGTAACTAAACGTCCGTATTTTAGCACAACCTTTTTAGAGCATCATCTACAAAAAAATCGAATTGTTCGGAAGTGCAGGAATATTTTTTTACAAAATAAATGTTGTGATAATTTTGATGAAACTATTAAAAAATTGAGTGTTTCGCGTCGGTTTAAATATGAAACAGCATATACTTTCAATTTAATATTTTTTCACATTTTGTTTTTTATTTTAAAATATAAATTCAGGCACAACGCAGTTAAAGATTAAAAATCAGACAAATTTGCGGTTCATTTAAGGTTATTATCGTGGGCCCTGGCAATGCCCGTCGGATCAGTTCGTTATTATGTAAAATATATTTACATTCTGACGCATAAATTTCTATTGTACTTACATATTTTGCTAGTTTTCTTTTAAACACTTGTATACAGTAACTAAGCCAATAATGTTTCCTCACACATATTTATAGCGTAATCATTTAATATTTTTGATACGGAGACTTCATCGTTTCATAATTACATTGATTAAACATTCGATAAATTTCGTTGCATGTTTAAAAGATGAACAAATGTACTATAAATAATGTTACAACATTTACCTTAAATTCTTTTATAATACTAAATATCTCATGATTATAGCGTAATTGACTCATTAAAGTCACAGAATACTATGTATATGATTATAATATGATTTTATTCCAATATGGTTAAAATCTTTGAACGATGTTTATGTTTCTACTATTATATAATATTTGAAAAATATTTTATTTTTTGTGTGATTTATGTTGTGTGGCTGTATTATTTATATGTAAAAAATTATAAGAGCACTTTGATTTTGAAAATTATGAAGTAAATAAAAGTTCTAATTATAGTTTAAAAACATGAGATATCAAAATGCAACATATTTATTAAAATTGGTTTGCAATAATTTTGAATAATCCAATAAATAAGTATGTTAACAAAAATATAACCAATTATTCTAAAATACACTGATAAAAAATTGTAAGTCCACTTGACTAAAAAAAAAAATAATAATAACATGTAAATTAATGCTATATTGGTCCTCCATTTTTCCTTATATCCTCAAACACTCTGTTTTTCATAGAAGTGACCAGGTGATTAAGTACAGATTCAGAAATATTGTGCATTTCTTTTTCAATGGCTACTTCTAGTCCATTGGCTGATAAAAACTGTTTATTATTAGCATAAACTTTTCGACTTAATACGTCTTAAAGATATTCCATAGGGTTCGAGCCTGGACTTCGAATTGACCATGACAAAACATGATTTTTTTTTCTTTTTTAAACCATTGCCGGGTGGATTTAGGCCTGTTAAAACATCCTGTGAGCACCACCTAAAAATGTTCCAAATGGTATCAAATGATCATATAACATACCCTGGTATTGCTCAGAAATCATACGACCCGAAATTTTTGTTAAATCGCATAATCCATCATGACTAAAAGCTACCCAAGACATTACTGATCCTCCTCCCATTTCTTGACTGAAGCATTGTTTCGGTTCCTTCCTCAAATCATGCCAATAGTGTCTAAAACCATCCGGACATTCAAGATTATTTTTTTTTCATCTGAAAATATCACTTGTTTCCATTTCTTGTCCCATGACATGACATTTTTAACCCATTTCAGACTTTATTCTTTTTGATGCTTCATTAACCTCTGTTTTTTCAACAGTTATACATTGTGCATTACTATCTGATTTCAGACTCTTCCAAACTGTTACGTGTGAGGTTCTTTTGCTCAAACGGTTCAAAATTTCACGAGTTAAAAGACATTTTTGATTTGCTAATCGAAATATTTGTCGATCATCCCGTGCTATCAAAATCTTTTTTCTTCCAGATCTTTTAAATTTATTTGAATATTTTTCTAATTATCTCATTGCGAATGGCAGTTTTAGATAGCTTCATTAACCGAGCTATTATTCGTTCAGATTTATCAGCACCCTTTTAAAACCAATTTTTTCTTTCTTCGTTCACAAATAACTCTTTACCCCGCAGCATCTTCAAATATATCGTACATAACACTATCTAAACCTGCACCTTTGCTTCTCGGGAATACTTTCACGATATATAAACGCGTACAATTTATAATGATTCAGATGTGACGTATAATATGCTAATTTCCTCAAGTGGTCTTATAATTTCTTAACAGTCACATTATTTACGTTTAAAAAAATAGAAGATTTAACTGTTAATGTAACAATTATATTAGAAAACGTTTCATGATCAATTTTAAATACACACACTAAAAATTTGTATATTGTGTCTTCTTCTTCATTAGTGCACCAGTTCTTTATTGGTCTTATAATTTCTTAACACACTGTAATGTTAATGCAAGCGGATGTTATTTTTGGGGTTCTTTTTTTTTTGTAGGTCCTTGGTAAGTCTTCCTAATAAGATTTCCAAAAATTAAGCATTTTTAGTTATCATGACTTACATTTTTTAGCTGTATCACTTTTATAATGTTAATACACATACAAATTCACATTGTCATAATTTTAGATAATAGATATTTGATATTTTTGGGCATTTTTTGTATGTTAAAGAAAATTCTTTTAAGGCTAATATAATTTTAAAATATAATTATAAAATTAAAAAGTCATCCTGCTCCATAGATTTGAGGAAAGAGTTAGAATTTTACAAAACTATTGTAATATACTTAAATATTTATATTTGTGAAGCACCGAGCAAGCTACACTTGCAATGCGAGTAATATCCAACAGGCATTTATTTCGCGGTTTTAAGAAGAACCCTCAATCGATATTAAAATGAGGAACGAATGTAAATTGAACGGTTCGGCGGAATGTTGTTGACGGGACGACGCACTAAGAAAATAGAAAATGTTTTCGGCGATTTAAGATGATATTTTCGTGATTTAAAACGACGTGAGTAAAAGTTATTGTAATATTTCTCCAACTATGATGTAGTTCCTTTCATGTTGCAGTTCAGCGATCACAAAATAAGTGTGATTAACTACTATTATATGTTTTGTTCTAATATTTTCTTGTAAATAAATGGGAATGTGACTGTCAAATCAAGCTTTATAATTATGCTAAATCCTCTAAATACACATTTGTGGTGTTAAAATCTGTGTGGTCATTACGCCTCAATATTTTTTGTAATTATTTAATTTTTTCATATCGTTACTCAAGCCCAATACTGGGATGTTGCTACATGTGTAGAGTCCGGTCTTTATATATTCTATTATTTATTATGAAGCTAGTAGATATCCCCGAACCAGATACTTGCATTAAAAAATCAGATTATTACACAAGTATTCAATCGATGCCGAAGGTGATTCATCAAAGAGAAAAACAATCCGTCAATTTACTGGTTTTGGTTTTCAAACCAATAGTAATAGTTTAAAAAATATTGTCGCTCATATTCAAGTCGAATTTTATTTAATCGATTTAATCATACACTGTAATTGAACCTGCATTTCTAATGCAGGATGTATATTTGATATCGCTGCTTTATTAATTACGTATCTTTCGGATGTAATCCTACCGTAAGCTAATATTATTCAAAATGAATGTGATCTGACTCAAAATTCAAATAATGCTTGAAATTTACAAAAAGATGCATTGTTTTTGTTAAAATATGATGCAGTTTCCTTTTATCTTGTAGATCATCGCCGATTAAATAAGTATGATTAATTACTAAATGTTTTTACTCGTCCTTCCCTGTAATTAAATGTGAATGTGCCTATCAAATCAGGCTTCCTCACTGTGTTGGAGCAGCTTTCTAGATATTAAATATACGTAAAAGAATTTCGGTATGCTTCAGGACAATAACGTCATTTCTTATAAATGAAATCCTCACACACGCTGTCGAATTTTCTTTTATTACATGATTCTAACACATTGAAGTTCAACAACATATTGTGCTTTAGAAAGGCCATTATTTCTGTAAATTAACCTTGAGACAAAAATATAAATTGACATTTAAAATGTGCGCATAAAAACACCATAATTACTATAATTAAATTCCATAAAAACTATATTAAAAAATCAGTTTAATATTTTTACTGATTATGTAGTATGTAAATTATTATATTTTTTATAACAAGTACATAATGAAAGTAATCCAAAAGCTGTCAAAGTAATACTCCTAAAAGTAAATAGAAAACAAAATTGATTAGAAATTTCTACATAAATGTTATTTCTTTTAAAAGGGCGAGTATAGTTGAAAATTATCAATACCATTAAATAAGATTGAAATGTATGTAACAGGTTTTTATCAACATGATCAAATTGAGTTATGAGGGAATAAACTGGATTTTTGATCCAACTAACAGCGCTAGAAACTGTGACGCAGTTAGAATACTTGCTTTTTCTTTCTATAAACATTTCTTATTCTTATTCTGTATTTCCAAGAAATACTTAAGCCATTTCAAAAATTATTAAAACTTTTGTGAAGATAAGTAATTTCTAATTTGGTCAATCAGCAAAATCTAAGCGAAAAAAATCAATAGTTGCATAATTTTACAAGTAAATAAATTAGAATTTTTCAAATTAAGATTTGAAATCATCAAGTAATTTTCTTGAAAGAAAAATAATACTACCGAAAAGTGGCTAATTAATTTCTTTAGTAAAGCACTAAAAAAGTTTAAAAATTAATTAATTGGTGCTTATAATAAAGATCATTAATAGTGATTACTTTTTGGTGATTTCGTAACTGCACCCGATATTAAATTTTAAAATGTAGTATTTTAAAAGATTTCTTAACCAATTCAAAGCAATCCCTATTCTTAAAAGAAAAAAAAATAAACTATTAATAAATAAGTAAACACCTACGAAAAATAAACTGTACTTGCAAAGCAATTAACCAAAATATTTCGGGGAACGATATTATTTATTATTTAAAACCTATTACACAGCACTATAATTTGACTACAAAGCAATTAACAAATATATTTCGGGGAACGATATTATTTGCGGAATCTTCCTGATAAGGTTTCTGGAATACTATCCTTAGAAACAAATACGCACTTCTTAGAGTTTTGAAATTCCTCATTTATTTAGATTCAGAACACTTCAACAAATGCTAATTGGAAGTTATTCTACATTTAAAATGAAAATTGCATATTAACTTTTATGACAAGTCTTTTGATAACTAGAGGAATATGACTTTATGATTAAATTTAAATTTTAAGCGGATGAAAGTTTAAAAATAAAATTAGTTGCTTTGTGAACTTATGGAAAATCAATTTATTTGTTAGATCATAAAAAAAAAAGAAACTTGGCTCTAAAGAAAAATGGCTTTAAAAATCATAAATATCTTTGAAGTTTTAAGAAATTACATTTTTTTAGTTCAATTTGCGGTTAATTTATGTTATGAATTAAGTTATAAAATAAAATATGATGGCGTTTTATATGTTTAAGTGTCCAAATTTCTAAAAGTTTTAAATACTGTTGTAAATGGGCTTTATAATTAAACCCACTTTTACAATTTTGTCTATTTATATTTAAGGAAATCTACTTTTTTGAATAAAATGACTTTTAAAATGAAGGTACATCACAGCGAAATCTATTTTGCTGATTTATTTTTCAAATAAATTTGTTCCAGGGTAAACTTTTAAAGTAGCTATTGGTTAAAATATTAAAAATAAATTAGAATTTAATTTGAATTAATAAATCAGTTTTAATTTTTAAAATTTAAATGTATGTAACTAAAGAACATTTGGTTTCAGTTTTAAAGAACAAGTATCTTTTATATATATTAAATATCTTTATGAGGGTGATTCAAATCTAGAGGAACAAACTTCTAGATGGAATGGAGTATTCTTAGAATACTCGGAATCAGACAGCAATGCAGGGTCGTAAATGCAATCCTCACGCGATAAGGGGGGGGGGGGCGTTGTTAGGTCTGAATCATTGTGATAACAGATTGAAATTTAAATACCGTCAGCTTAAAATAAGTGAATACTTTTCTGATAATCAAGTTTACTGCCTACGTCCCTGGTTCTTACTCTCAACAGTTTCGCACGTTTGAGGTTGTAAGGGCATTTAGAAATGGTGTATCTTAGTTGCTGCCGCACTCGTTCGATGGAAATCGTATATATTTCATATCATCCGAGATTCCATGTTGCGAACGTTTCATTCCCACGGTAGGAAACATTAGGCAACATCATTATCTGGAAATTCATGACTTTGTTTAAGCTCGTGATCTTCGACGTCAATTTGCTATTACGAAGATTCAGCCCCTAAATAAACACCTATATCGCTAAGGTTTCATTTCCGACCCTGCGATTGTGATTCCGCTATATAATTCCGAGTCGTCCAGGTGTGACAAACACCTTTTTTGAAATTTGTTAGTGGGGTTAGTAGCTTGATAGTAGGGGTGTTTGAAATGCCACGTCTTCGTTGCTGCCGACAACGTCCCTCGGACGCCTTGCATATTTCAAAACATCGGAGGTTTTATGCTACGAATGGTTCATCGCCGTGACAAGAAACGTCAGGCAACATCATTATCAGGAAAGTAATGACTTATTTTAAGCTTATGGTCTTTAAATGTCACTTTTAGATTACGATGATTAGGCCCCTAACAACCCACCTATCTCGTTGGACCTGCATTCACACCTCTGAATTGCTACGTCATTCATAGTCGTCTAGTTGTGCCCCGCGCTACTAGTCCTATTTTGACTAAGATTTCATACGATGATTTAAAGATATACATTGACAAATGTTATCGTAAAGATATCATTTTGTTTGTTGAGTTTCCATGCCACATTCCAAGTGTAGAAAGATGTGTCAAAGTTCTGAAGCTGCCACGACAGTTTATGGTGCAAGCAACAGGGATTCATAAGATCTTGATTACAATCAATAGCCATTATACCATTATTTTGAGACTAAGTCAGATTTTAAGGTTACACAAATCCAACAGGACCAACAATAAACACCAAGACAAAACACTACAATTATTTAGATTTTTGTTTTGAAGAGCAGGAACTGATTTAATTGAAATTTAAATTTTTTGAATACTTTTAATAGATTTAAGTGTTTGTTTTTCATTCTTGAACTTTATTGTTTGTGTACTCTTCACAGATAAAATGTCTGTGTTTCACTATTCCTTCTTGTATGACGCATTCATTATATACATATGAACATATGAAACATATAGAACATATGAAAGGGAATTTACGTATTTTTTTCGAAATTTCGAGTGACTGGGTCACTGGAAAATATTATGTGTTTTCTAAAAAACTGTGCAGGCATATTGCTACGTACCCATACAAAACTTTTCCGTGGTATGACATTTTTATTTTCCAAAATATATATTTATTTTCATTTATTTATTGTACATGTATAAGGCATTTTTGACGAATTTCGCAAAAATTGGGCGGGGCGGAGTCACCGAAAGATAAAAGTTGATTTCGAAAAACCTGTGAAGGCATATTACTACATAACATACATAACCTGTGGTATCACATTTATATTTTCCAAATTTATGTTTATTTCGATTGATAAGCTGTACAAGGCATTTTTGACAAATTTCGCAAAATGTTGGGGGCCCGGGGCCAGAAGATAAAACTTAATTTCTAAAAAAACGTATAATTTTATTATGAAAACCATACACAACATTTGTGCGATATTATATTTTGATTTTCCCATTTTCATTTTTTCACTCCAACCTAATCCTAGGATAACATCAGTTCAAATTGACAGTTGACAGCTTAATATCTCAATCCATAAACCTAAACAAACACAAGAGATTCATTCATCGTGAACGGTAAAAAATAATAAAACTTTGAGGTAATCATTCACAATGCGTATTCTCCAACAATCAATAAACATTCACAGTAGGTAAAATGGTGGCGATATCGTTTGTTTACGGTTTGCATTCACAAAGGTTTGATTTGCAATTTCTCTGAGTTATTGTCCTCCTTAAGAGCTGAAAAATCAAATTAATGAAAACAAAAGCATATTTTTTCATTGTTTAATTTTTAAATAATGAAAAATATATAAATGTTTGATTTGAAGAAACCAAATATATTTTTTTTCTTAATACTAAAACAGTAACAGTATGTTTAAGTTAAATAAGTTTAAGTTAGATAATTTATGAACAAATCTCAGTTTAAACACTTAAAATTTCACAATGCTCGCCAATAGTTCTTGTTATTTTTTTCACTTGTAAATTAGAAACAATGCTTTTGTTCTGAAATAAAATGTTTTTGTAATTGACACTACATAATAATGACTGTAGTGTTACAAAACAATTTGGAAATATCACATCAAACGAGGGAAATGAAGTACGTTCGTACAAGAACTGACTTTATAAATATTTTATGCTCCGCACATTGTACTGAATGTATGTTTTAGTGCACTTAATAAATGCCTATAAATTTCATTCTGCTCGAAAAGCTGTAACATCATTAAAATGTACAGTCGTGGAAAAAAGAAAGTAAACACCCCCTACTAACTCCGCAACAAATTATCGTAGAACAAAGTTACTGGTATCGAACGATTTTAAATAAAGTCTACATTTAAATGATGTATATAAAATTTGCTTAGGAGGCCATCTACATATTAAAACGAACCATAACTTCATTTTTTTTCAATGGCAATACCCAATTCTGACAGCATAAATGAACTCTACACCCTTCAAATAGACTAAAATCTAATTTTTATGCAATTCGTACCATAAGTTTCAGAAAAATTAATTATTTTAAAACGAGCGTATTTTAAGGGCTGTATCCAAATTGAAGTTGGGTTCTCGATTGCTAACCGAGAGAGCCGCCTTCTTGATCAAGACACCTTAAGCAGTCAATGAAGTCTGTTAGATAACAAGGCAGCAGAAGAAATTTCAAAATATCTACTCACTTCAATCATAGACGGCCCCTTAAACCATCATTTTGCCGTTTTTTAAGCATAATATGAAAACTACTTGGAAGAAAAATGTGAAATTTGGGATTTTCATAAAGCAGGACTTAATAAATCTAAATCCATCAAAAAAATTATAGGTTGCAATTCATAATTTTTTCGAATATTAATTTCATAATTCATAATTCATATCGGAAAATTATAAAAATTGCGAATTCAGCGTATTTATGTTTGGGAACATTAGTTTTAGGGCTAAACAAAACATTAGCACATTAGGAGCATAATTTCAGAAGATATAAATAAAAATATGAAAATGTAATTTAACATTAGAAGCACTAAATTTTGAATGTTTATAATTCAAAAACTTATCATTCAAATGACTTGAAATTTGGTGTCTAGGCATATTTTGAACCGAAGATTTGAAATATCTCGTTAAAATTGGGTATTGCCATTGAAAAAAATGAGGTTTGGGTTCGTTTTAATATGTAGGTGACCCCCTAAGCAAATTTTATATACATCATTTAAAAGTAGACTTTATTTCAAATCGTTCGGTATCAGTAACTTCCGTCTACGATAATTTGTTGAAGCGTTAGTAGGGGTGTTTATTTTTTTTTCCACGACTGTACTTGAAATAATTTTCCCCATTAGCCGAGATGTAACGGAAAAGTTTGGACTGTCCGTGTAATTAAACTATACGTCCGATTATCATAAAATTTGAAATGACTCGACAGAATTTTGCAACAATTATATATTTAAAATTTCAGATCATTCGGTTGGGTATTTTTTGCCCTGTTATAAGCGGACGGACGGAGAGACTGACGGACGATGCTTAGCATACTTTTAGGGGCGGCCAAACTGGTCGCAAGAGGTGGCTAATTAGTTACATAAATATACAAATTTTACAGATAAATTTTATAGAGACTTATAGTATGTATATATATATATATATATATATATATATATATATACATATATATATATATATATATATATTTAAAACCTTTTTAATCATTCTCGAAAAAAAACACAGTTTTTAAATCATATTATTCAATTAATGCTGATAAATACATTTGTTTCTATCTTGTCAAAATAGTAACGATAACAAAGAACGACTTAAAAAAATATTATCCCTACTGAAATATTTTACCTGTCTTTTACACTATAATTGAAACACATATTTTAAGCAATAAAAATGAGATTATTGTAAATATTTATTTTGTTGTCGAAACGATTCAAGTATCTGAAGTAAATATATTAGTTGATTTCAAATACAAAACTTTTTATTGTGTATTTCTGATCCAATTTTACGAAGAACATTCATTGAGTTTTTATCAACTTTTGTTTACTCTTGATAAATTATTTTATTTCCTACGGGAATTATAAATAGAGATTGCTCACTTGTTCTATAAATTTCTACTGCCGTTGCCTAAATGTATTTGAGTTGAAAAAAGGGGTACTGCTATGGTAAAAGGTACTACATGATATTGCATCTTAAGGCGAAAAGTGAAAAGATAAATATACTTTGTAAAATTATATTTTTTTAAACTTTTGATTAATAATTTGTTAAATAACTTTTTTTTCGATGTGCTTAGATTTATCGTGCGTGTAAATTGCCGAATCCTTTTGTAAATACAGAAAGTTTCGAAATATTTAAAATTGAAAATGTTTATTTGGGTATCGTAAGTTTAATTATTTTTTAGCTGGATTAAATAAAAGTATACGGTAAATGGACATTTCTTCATTTTTCGTAAAGCCACTCTGATATATTTTTGTACTCAATGTATTTAGTGTGAAATATTATATTTCGTTATACATAATGTTTTGAAATGATATGCTTTGAGTAACATCTTATAGGCAATTGGTTTGTTTTATAACTAAAGCTAGTTGTCGTCTTTACATATATTTTCAAATATTTTTTTGTTAAGAAGAAATGTGAATTTCATGGAGTCTTCGGGATAATTTGGGTAAAGGATAAGCAATTTGGTAAAAACAAAATCTTGTAGTACTACAGATATCTATAATTTTTTTTTTTTTTTTTTTTTTTACTTGGCTTCATTTAAATAATGTGTTCTCCAAGAAGGAAACTATTTAAGTTTTGCATTTGCCGGTAAAAGTTAGTGTTCGATACTTTAAGTAATGAATGATCTTAAGGGGTCTTCTACCTTTTAAACGCTTCGAAAATTAGCGAAAATGTTCAAAGTTTGAATTAGTCTATCTTCAAAACCTTTTTATGTATAAACATGAAATTTTGGATATTGATTAAACAGATTGTGCTTTGTAATATACTACCAACAGAAATTTATTAACCCTTTACAGAATGTGTATTGTTGAAATCAAAATAGCTGTTTTTTTACCCCATAAGTCATTGCGCGCATGATATCTTGAGAAAGTGTGTATGGATTGTCATGAAATTTGGTAAATATACTAAACAAATATGTGTGTTTAAAATGATCTACTTTTAAGCATTTACAATGGTAATATTTTTAGTTATGACTATTTTTATTCATTAAAAATACAATTTTTTTTATTTTTTTTTACGAAAATATATTTTTTTATATAGTTAACAAAATAATTTTAGCCTAAGAGCAGATCATTTTAAACACACATGTATGTTTAGTATCTTTACCAAATTTCATGCCAATCGATACATACTTTCTCAAGATATCATGCGCGCAATGACTTATGGTGTAAAAAAAAGAGCTATTTTGATTTCGACAATACACAAATTCTGTAAAGGGTTAATAAATTTTTAATGTCAGCATATTACAAAGCATAATCTGTTTAATCAATATCCAAAATTTCATATTTATACATAAAAAGGCTTTGAAGATAGGCTAATTCAAACTTTGAAGTTTTTCGTTAATGTTCGACGCGTTTAAAAGGTACAAGACCCCTTAATAAAATAATTTGCTGAAATTGCTTCTTAAAATTACTTGAACTTTTAACATTTCCTTTTAAAGACTGAAATAATATTTATTAATGTTTCATTTCAAGAAATTAAAATATGACTATTGAAATATTAGAATATGATTATGGTAAGGTGTAAAAATATGCTTTAGAAATCAACTGTTTTAATACTTTTAATAACTACACATTGTCGGAATAATTCTATATAATTACTTATAGGATTGATAAATATTTCTGTAACACTCTAGTTCAGCGTTTTCTAAAATTTTATTAAACGTAACCAGGGATATACAAATTGAAAAAATCTGGTAGCCAGCAAACATTTCTTCTCGCCATGCAAAAACAATTAACCTCCTCCCCACTTTTGTCAGAGTTTGCCTAATTTTATTTACTCATGGAATTATCAAAAACAGCTAAAATAATTTTATGAACTGATGTAAAAGTACAAGCATAAGCATACTAATAATGTTTCTGGAAGTTTTTTAAATAAAGTACTGTATTAATCAATGAGTATGGAAAGTTAATGTAACTAAAATTTATTTACGTATCTTATAAAAGTAACAATTCTATTAAAATGAAATATAGGTACATTCTAAAGCTTTGTTGAATAAAGAAAACAACCGCCTCAGAAAAATAACTGTTTCTTTTTTTTAATCATTATTTTTTTTATAAGAAAATTATTTTGCAAAAGATGACTTCCAGACATATCCTTAATATGACAGATATAGGCCATTTTACCTTATGTAGGTGTTTTACAAAAACTTTTTTGTAATACTTCTTCAAAATCTGCTTTTTTTAAAATTTTAGTTTCTTAACTATTAGCATATGTGCTTACGCATATCCGTATTTTTTTTAATCCAATGTGCAACCTAACTTTAGCTTTCTCTGGTTTATAGTTATTAAGTAAACGGCACATGTTAATTCTAATTAGATCATTCAAATTCGATGCTTCCAGTCGACAGTTTTATTTGCTTTAAAAATGTTCCCAGATAAGTTACACATAAGATAATTATTTTCGGTTAGATATAAAAAAAAAGTTTAACATTATATTTTAAATAGCACAGCAATATTTTACTATAAATGTACTATATTTGAATTTCGATAAATCAATGTAAACGTTTTATGAAAACCGTTTTGAAAAGAAATGTAATCTATATTAGAAATTTCCAAATTTCAAAGCAATTTAAACTCTTCTACGGAAATAACTTAAGGTATTATTTTATAAAATAATATTTATCTTAGGTAGAAAATAATTTTTAAAATACAGTATTTTGTTTTAGAAAAATGGTACTTGTGCACCTTAGAATCATATCTATATTCAGTGATGACTGACCAAATTTTGCAAAAGTAACAGCAAGGATTAAGAGCCAAATAGACATACATACAAATATGTTGACTTCGTATATTTTTGATGTTAAATAGACTATCGACCAAATAAACGAAAAAAACCTGGGGATACTAAGTGTCTTTACACGTGTAGAAAGTATAAGAAAAAAATAAATTTATGACACAAACGGAATCACTTGAATTGGAAAGCTGGATCTCTCACTTTGAATCTGGAGACATTACCTGCGCTACTTACTGCTTGATTACATCGCCGGTTATTACACTTTCATACTCCATGTTACATTGCCTTGTTGATTTTTCTCAATAGATTCAATCGCAAAATGGTTTAAGAATGATTCAAAAATTTGTTAAATATCCACTCCATCGTCGATTTGTACGATATTTTATAGTATTCGCGCGAAAGGGGTCAATAATAAATTCACCGTCGATTTGTACGATATTTTATAGTATTCGCGCGAAAGGGGTCAATAATAAATTCGCTAAATAGGACATTATTAAAATGTACGTTTGTGTGTTATCGCGTCCGCCCCCTCCCTGAAAAAAAAAAAAAAAAAAACATCATTTCAATATTTTCCTTACACTGTGTGTTCAGAAAAAAAGAAGATACTTCAACAATTATAATTAAACATTCATATCAAAGCTCTTTTTGTCGAAATTTAGAACATGCATTCGGTTAAGGTTGATTAAAGTGAGATCAGTTTAATGATACATAATTTTCAAGATGCTTGTAATATCAAAGTTTTCATTAGATTTAATCGATTAAACTTAGCATGTGAGAAATATTCTTTGCAGAATGAATATTATATTTAATTGCTAGTTTTAATATAAATGTATAAAAACTTCTTTAAGACACATAATAGTCAACATATATTGAAAAAAAAAATTAATACAACAGATGCCAGCAGCCCTTCAATCACTAAAACTTTTTTTTGCTGCATTTGTTTTAAGTAAAGTTAATACATTAGATATAAATCAACATTTATTTTAATTACCACAGATAAAGAAAAAATAATCATAGAAGGTTGTATGTATAAACCATTATAAATACCAAAAAGATAACTTATTTAGTGGAAATAAAATTTATGTTGTATAAAAAACAAAATATATTGAGGGAAAATAGACGTAATCATTTTGTAGATAACAGCAAAATAAATTGTATATCCATTTTTCTTTCAGTACGCGCAAGTATTAAAATCATATTAGGGGCGGTCCATAAATGAGGTCACACTTTTTTTCAATATTTTTTACCTCCCTCCCCCCCTTGTCACATGTCACGCTATATTACATAAACATATACTTGCAGTTCAGAAACAAAGCACTATGTTAAAGATCATATTTCAAACTTTATTTTAAAACTTTAACTGTGTGTTTTAATGGCATTTGTGACCATAACAATAAAAATGATTCATGTACTTATTTTGTAATAAGGTTATAATAATAAGTTTGGGTAAATAAGTTTAAGGTTTATAACAAAAACATAATTAATATGCAATAGTAATAAAATATTAATACGAAAAGCAGTTGAAAACAGTCGTATTTTGGAATTTAATATATTTGGCATTAAATCTACTATATAAACACAAAACACTTTAATTTCAAAATAACTTCAAAATTTAATTTGCCGATTTTTAATGCTTTTATTTTAACCAAAATGTGTGATGTCACATTTCTTCTTACCCCCTTCTACACCCTTGTTACAAACTGTCACAATTTCACGAACCCCCCTCCCCCCTTCCAAGCGTGACATCATTTGTGGAAGACCCCTTATTTCAGAAGACGCATGCAAAGAGTTAAAAATCATTTAATTCTATTAAATACAGTTTATCAATATAAAAATGACCTAGTTTCAGTTACAATTTTCTTATGTGGTTTGTTTCGTTTACTTCATCATTTCATAAATATTTAAAAATATCAGGAACAAAAATTATTTTGTATTTACTTTAAAAACTGATGATTACTCATTATTAATTCAGAAGGGAAATTTGTTTCACATGTCATTTAACCCTTTCATGGACAAAATGTTTCTGTTGTTAAAATTTCGAAATGTTTCAGATACACGAGGATTTAGGAAAATATTAATTTGAAAATAAATAAAAGAAATGGAATAACTGAATAACACAGATGGTGTTCTGGATTAAACTAGTTGCGGATCAATATAACGTACAATTTTTTTCATAATCAAACTAAAAGCAATAAAAAAAATCTGGTGCCTAATTTGTGGCACTGAAGTATGAAATTTAAGTTTGGTATATTATATTCCAACATCCTTCATGGTTTAACTGTAGCTGAGGGTTTTCTGTAGTGTTGAATTTAGACATTTTGCTCCGGAAGCAATTTTTGAAATCCCAGAGGACATTATGGAGATCAGGGGAGGGAGGGGTTGTACAGCCGTGGAAAAAAAAGTAAACATCTCCTACTAACTCCTCAACAAATTATCGTAGAAGAAAGTTACTCGTACCGAACGATTGGAAATAAAGTCTACTTTTAAATTATGTATATAAAATTTGCTTAGGGGGCCATCTACATATTAAAACGAATCCAAACTTAATTTTTTTCAATGACAATACCCAATTTTAACAAGATATTTCAAATCTCCGGTTCAAATTATGCCTAGGTACCGAATTTCAAGTCATTCAGTCATAAGTTTTTGAATTATAAACATTCAAAATTTAGTGCTTCTAATGTTAAATTACATTTTCATAATTTTAGTTATATCTCCAGAAATTATGCTCCTAATGTGCTAATTTTTTTTGTAGCAATAATACTAATATACCCAAACATAAATACGCTGAATTTGCAATTTTTATAATTTTATGATATGAATTATGAATTATGAAATTAATATTCGACAAAATTATGAATTACAACCTACAATTTTTTTGATGGATTTAGATTATTAAGTACCGTTTCATGTAAATACCAAATTTCACATTTTTCTTCCTAGTAGTTTTCAATTTATGCTTAAAAAACGGCAAAATGATTGTTTAAGGGGCCGTCTATAATAGAAGCGATTAGATATTTTGAAATTTCTTCTGCTGTCCCGTAATCTAGCAGGCTTCATTGACTTCTTAAGGTGCCTTGATCAAGATGGGGGTTCTCTCGGTCAACAATCGATTTCCGAACTTCAATTTGGATACAGCCCTTAAAATACGCTCGTTTTAAAATAATTAATTTCTCAGAAACTTATGGTACGAATTGCATAAAAATTCGTTTTTAGGCTAATTGGAGGGTGTAGAGTTCATTTATGCTGTCAGAATTGTGTACTGCTATTGAAAAAAACAAAGTTCTGGTTCGTTTTAATATGTAGATGGCCCCCTAAGCAAATTTTATATACATCATTTAAAAGTAGACTTTATTTCCAATCGTTCGGTACCAGTAACTTTCTTCTACAATAATATGTTGAGGAGTTAGTAGGGGGTGTTTACTTTTTTTTCCACGACTGTACCATTCGACCATAACGCCTCCAATATTCTGGCAGGCAAATTTGAGCGGGATGTCCTCTCTTGGGCCACATTTCCACCACCGGATTCATAGCTATTTTTTATATGAACTATCTCGCTCAAGAACCAGTTCTTCTTGCTTCTACTCAAGCATATTGAATTATTTTAAATCTAGAAGAGAATAATATTGCAACGTCACGAGTACTAGCCCACCTATACGTTGAAGAGATTTTCCATAAGTAATGTAAAGACCTGCCAACACAAATACATGCAAGTTATGTTGTGAACTACAGAATTATTTGAATCAAAAATTAAAATAACATAAAACAAAACATTAAGGTCTTTTCTTCAGTAAGGCGTCTTTTGATAGGACATAAGCATTTCCAAACCGATTAATTCTTTCTCTCTTTTTAAATTTTAAGCCGTCTTAGAGGACAGCTTACTGACTAGAATTTTATTCAGAGTACTTTCTTCAATCACAAAATTTGCTTTTTATTTATATTTATTTTAAAAGATTTTATATTTTACTGGTATTTAAAAATACTTTTAAAAATGTTTCCTTTGATCGTTATCAGGTCAATATTTTTACGATAGAATAACATCTCTATAAAAAAAAATACACATCGATGGCTACTTTTTACTTTCTTCTATCGTTACAACAAGAAAGTATTGAATTCGTAAAATTTTTCGACACCGGCTTACGACGGATTTACACATTTTAGAGGTCCGAGATTCCGAAAAGGATGTTTTTACGAAAGCTCTGTCCTTGACTCTGTGAGTCTGCATGCCTGTACGTTAGGGTGGAAGTAAAAAACGAAGTTTCGAATTTTATATTCTAATAGTGATTATTTTTTTCCTTTTTAACTCGATAAAAAGAAAATATTTTTCTTTTAATTTTAAAATGATATTTTCCGGTTCCTCAAAGCAGCTGATTTTCCATAAAAAACGAAAAAAAGCCAATAATTGCATGAAAAGTTTTTTAAGCTTATTGTTAAATTTATATTTTGCAAAATTAAATTAATTAAGTGTTAATGTCTGTAATAAAGAGAATAATTTAGTTTGAGTGCCTTAGAAAATTTAGCCCCACTTTATTTGACTTTTGTAGAAGCCAGCGTCGTGGGCGTCGCCTTTCATTGTCTCTGATTAATTTGGCTGCGACACATAACAAGTTAGTCCGATTTAACGGGTGTTAACAGTTTCTTTAAATATTTTTCAATAAACATTCGGTATCAAAAGTGACAAAGTCTGTTAACGTACCTAAATCTAGATAATTGTTGAAGTGTCCTGTATTTCGTGAACCAAAACAATTAACATTAGACTGTCATCTTTGACGAACATATGAAGAAGTTGTGAAACATTATTTTTGGGTTCAATTTAACTTAAAATCTGACAGCTGGAATCTGGTACACACTATTTCTAAAATATCTAAAGCTGTTGATGATACAATTAAAAGTGTATTGCTGAGACCTTCAATTCCAACGGTTTCTGATACACAAATCATAAAAAATGATTAGAGACTAGTGCGAGAAATGTCAAAATTTGAAGAAAAATATTAAGATTAGAAAGAATAATCTCACATCTAATATAAAATTGCAAAATTTTAGGTAATCCTGTAAAAAACATTTCTTTGTGTAAAAGCACTAAATATTATCGTGTATCAGAACAAGAACGTCACTTTCTCAAAGACCAAAGAGAGATGGGGTGATGACAATAGGATCAATAGATATAAAAACTACAAAAAATGTGTAGCAAGACTGGAAATGGAAATATCAAGGAAAAAAGTTATTTTAAAACAAAAAAATGATGTTTTGATTGAATGATCGTCAAGTGTAAAAAACAGTTCGGAAGGAAATAGTTCAATCGGTTGTTTTTCTAAACCTGAATTTGATAATCAACACAGTGAAAGAACCGGAGTATTAGACAGAACTGCAAATATTATTGTAAATGGCACCTTAGAAGATATGGGTATTTCTGATAATAATAAAGAAAAGGTAACTGAAAGAAGGACTTGAAGACGACAAAGAGAAAAGAAAAGGAAGAATGTGAAAGAACAGGAAAGACGAAATGAGTTAATTTTAGAAGGTTAGTATTTTTATGGCAGAAAGGATAACGCTATGATAACTGAAGCAGAGGGAAAAAAGTATAAAGAATCATTAAAGACGAACATCTGGTCTCAGTTCAAAAACCAGCATAAAAATATATTGGTCATATTTCATTGACATCTTCTTCTTATATTAATATAGCCACTGAAATTTTGGTGTATTTTCAAAATAATAATACAGACATTTCAAGTTTGAGAGTTATTAGGTGAAACAGAAACGCCTTTAATGCAGGATGCGAATCTGGAGTTGTTAAAACATCGGAAGCAATACCCTAAAAACTTTATAATGGATAATTTGATTATTACATGCAAATGAACTTTTTTCTTAGATACTTATTTCAACATCTTGCTGAAAAACTACGAGTACAAAAGGATTTTCTAGACCAGTAGGAAAGCGACTTGAAAAAATGCGAACATATTGAAATTATAGACTATAAAAACATTGATCCTATCTTGAAGGTCTGATCGGATGAAGAACTTAAAAAAAGTACAAACAGGGGATACAACTGAATTTTAGATTTTCCTTGTCATACTCAAACAGTGGAAACGTGTGTCAAAATTGTCCCGCGAGCTGCGTCAACCGCCTTTAAATATTAAGCAAAAGACGGCTTAATCTTGGGAAAGTTGAATTCCCACAATGTAATGACAAAGTTTGCCTAAAAAGACAGTAGATTGAATATCCAATTTAATTAATTCATAACAAAGGGAGGTAAGGAGGGTGGAAGTGCATATTTAACCACCTCCTCGTGGTGACTTCTGGATAGCATTTGCTAAATAAAAGTAGATATGAGCTAACAGCTACGTTGTTTACTTTCAGTTACTTTATACTGAAATTTCAAAACTTTGACCTTCTTGAGGAACCGGAAAACAACTTAATTAAAAAAAAACCTTTTCAGCCAAAAGTTTAGACATCCAAAAAGGAAAAAAAGTTTTCACTATTACAGAATAAAATAAAAAAGTTTTTTTTATTACCCTATACTTAAGTTCCACCCTACTGTACGTCTGTCTGTCCATATGTGACACAAATTTTGTGGGCACTCTATCTCAAGAACTAATGCACAGAATTTCATAAAAAATTATATTTAGGTAGTCCCTAATATATATTGGTCCTGATTGGTTTTTGGTGTAAATCGCCTAACAGGTGGTGCTGCTATGCTGCGTTTTTCGCGATTTCTGCAATAGCTCTAGCTCAAGATCTAATGCACGTATTTTCACAAAACTTCAGATTCAGTTAGTCCTTGACATGAATTGATGTTTTATTCATTTTGGTGTAAATCACTTAACAGGTGGCGCTGCTATGCTGCATTTTTTGTGATTTTCTCAATAGCTCTATGTCAAGAACTAATGGAAGCGTAAAAAATACAACGTTAAAAGCACCAAAAATTTCAAATTTTAAGCATACCGGTTTCGGTAGCATATAACCTTCCTCAATCTTAACCGATTGGGTGAATTTAACGTTTTGGCCCGTAGGTGGAAGAAACGATTAATTAACTTTTTATCCATATAAGGAATGAAATTGGTGACCAAATCTCCACCTCTGATGAGGCTTCGCTGATTGGGTTGCTCAGCAATATAATGAACAAAAATCCTATAATAAAAAGGCCGTTACAGGTGGATGGACGGGCTTTTTATTATAGGATTTTTGGTCATTATATTGCTGAACAACCCAATCAGCGAAGCCTCATCAGAGGGGGAGATTTGGTCAGCAATTTCATTCCTTATATGGATAAAAAGTTAATTAATCGTTTTTTCCGCCTACGTTCCTAAAAGTTGAAGTCACTCAATCGGCTAAGATTGAGAAAGGTATGCTATATGCTACCGAAACCGGTATGCTTAAAATTTGAAATTTTTTGTGCTTTTAACGTTGCATTATTTATGCTTCTATTATATTGCACCAAGCTCCTTCTTTATAATTATAAAAACTAAAGCTTGGATTTTCAACAAACTTCAGATTCTGGTATTCCTTGATATGAGGTAATGCTGTTTATGTTTTGGTGCAAATCGCTGAACAGGTGGCGCTGCTATGCTGCATTTTTCAGAATTTCTCCTATAGTTTTATCTCAATAACTAATGCAGGAATTTTGATCAAACTTCAAATTCAGATGTACTTTGATATGAATTGGTACTAAATTGATGTAATTTCTTGTACTATTTAAATGATTTAATTGACGTGATTTATATAGAAGAAAGTTTTGTGATGCCCACAACATACTAGTTTGACGATTTAATTGCGAATTATTGGTTATTTCAATGCAATACGCTTACCATGTCAATGAAATAATTATTAACATAAATGATACTATATCCCAATGTTGATACTTCATTGTGAAAAAGATGTATGACGATTTGAAATGAAATAATATTGCGATCTATTGAACAGTCACACTCAAATTTCGGGGCAATATAAGCGCTTTTATGGAGATTTCTGGAATTATAATATAAATATTGTATACTAAGAACTAATACTACTATATTAATTTCAATTGCTAAAGATGTAAATTAAAACTTGAAAACCAGTAACTCAGGAGTTTATGAAATATCATTTATTAGAGCAAATGGATAAAAAAATTACTATATTGGTATGACTAGTAGTAAATTTAAGTATAGAAAAAAGGAGCATATAGCTGATATTAAATATAATAGCAGAAACCACAGTTTTTATCAAGAAGAAACCATGCAAATGAATTTCAATGAAAGTAAAATAATTTTTCTCTCTAGTCTATACGATCCATCCATTATAAGAAAAACCATAGAGATTGTAATGCGCAAAAATTCAATATATAACGATATAGCATCATTTAACTTACCAAAATTATGTCGCGAGTTACCCAATGATTATGAAAATAAAAATAAAATAAACATCCAAGTAAGATGCAAAATAACGTGCATTATATGCAAGAATATGTGGAAAATTGAATGAAGGCGTTTCCCAAACAGTTCAATTTTAGAATTTTTGGTTTAGAATTCACGGGTAGACTTGAAACATGCAAACAGTCGAAATAAACGTATTTTTATTGGTTTTAAAGTTTTAATTTGCATATTTTAGCAATTGAAATTAGTATATTATTAGTATTACAAGGTGTTAATTTGCTACATTTTTATAATAAACTTTAATTTTGAAACTTCTAACCCGAACGAACAATTATAGTTTCATTTGAAGTATTGTATACTGTTTTATTACTTTCTTCTATCTTTATAAGAAGAAAGCATTGGATTCGTGAAATTTTTCGACTTTCGGTTTTTGACGGATTTATACGTTTTAAGGGTCAGAGGTTCCGAAAAACATGTTTTTACAAACTGTCTGCCTGTGAGTCTGTGAGTCTGTCTGTCTGTATGTGACACAAATTTTGTGGGCGTTCTATCTCAATAACTAATGCACGGAATTTAATAAAAAATTATATTCAGTTTGTCCCTGATATAAATTGGTGCTTATTAGATTTTGGTGTAAATCGCTGAACAGGTGGCGCTGCTATACAACATTTTTCCCGATTTCCACCATAGCTCAGTTTTCAGAACTAATGCATGGATTTTCATCAAACTTCAGATTCCGTTAGTTCTTGACATGTATTGATGTTTTATACATTTTGGTGTAAATCGCTCTACAGGTGGCGCTGCTATGCTGCATTTTTTGTAATTTCCACAATAGCCCTATCTCAAGAAATAATGCTTGTATTTTCAACAAACTTCAGATTCAGGCATACCTGGATATGAATTAGGGCTGTTTAGTTTTTGCTGTAAATCGCTCAACAGGTGGCGCTGGTATGCAGCATTTTTCACGTTTTTCACAATAGCTCAACGTCCAGAACTAATGTACGGATTTTCATGAAACTTCAGATTCAGTTAGTCCTTGACATGAATTGACGTTTTATGTATTTTGGTTTAAATCGCTAAACAGGTGGCACTGCTATGCTGCATTTTTTGCAATTTTCGCAATAGCTCTATCTCAAGAACTAATGCTTGGATTTTCAACAAACTTTAGATTCAGGTATACTTTGATATGAATTAGTGCTGTTTACGTTTTGGTGCAAATCACTCAACAGGTGGCGCTACTATGGTGTATTTTTCAGAATTTCCACCATAGCTCTATCTAAATAACGAATGCATGAATTTTCATCAAACTTCAGATTCAAATATACTTTGATATCAATTAGCGCTGTTTATGTTTTGGTGTAAATCGCTCAACAGGTGGCACTATCATGCTACATTTTTTAGTATTTCCACTATATCTCAAGAACTAATGCACGAATTTTCATCAAACTTCAAATTAAGATATACTTTGATATGAATTGGTGCTAAATTGATGGAATTTCTTGTACTATTTAAATGATTTAATTGACGTTATTTATATAGAAAAAAAATTGTGATGGCCACAATAGGCTAGTTTAAAATAAAATTATTTTTAACGTTAAGTTATGTAAAATATGTTAATGTATGTTAGGATATAATTAAGGTACATACACTGGTGGGCAAAACTTAAGGACCAAGAAGAAATATACACGTAAATAAGAATCTACGTGAAATTGTGGGTCACGGTGTAAACCATAGTATTAACAGAATGTTACACAGGATGCAATATAAAAATTTTGTCGAAAGAATGCATACAAGGTATTACGAGAGCTTCATTTTTCTGAAAAGTGAATATTGTCCGAAAACATGACTGTACAAAGAAAGCAAAATACTCGCAATTAACAATCGTCAATGCCATATAAATAAGGGATGTGGCCACCGGGAAATGCGAGACAAGTTTAAACACGTCGTGGCATACTCAGAACAACATTATTCAGTAGCTGTTGAGGCATGTTGCCCCATTCCTCGTTCACTGCACGGATGAGGGTTTCATTGTTTGTGGGAGGAAATTTTTGAGCAACAATACATCTCTCCAAGGCATCCCATACATTTTCTATGGGATTCAGGTTAGGGGAACGTGCTGGCCAGCCTATGGGATGGATATCTTTGGCCTCAAGACAATCTTGCACAGATTGTGTGCGATGATAAGGTGCGTTATCGCCCATAAAACGAAACTTGAGCCAACAGCACCTCGAAAAAGTCGAATATGTGGAAGTAGGGATTCTTAAATGCCTACTGGTCATGGGTTCTTGGTCAAGCACATAGAGATCCGTGCGGTCATTGAACATGATGTCTGCCCACACCAAGATACTTGAAGTCGCATATCGATCTCTTTCTAGAATATTTTCGCGACAGTAAGCACTACCAACCTCTCGCCATATCAGTTTACGTCAACAATCAGACTAGACTGAATCTACTCTCATATGAGAAGAACGCGGTAAACCAGTCGTCATCAGTCCAATTGCGATGCATACAGCCCCAATATAAACGGGCGCTACGTTAGTGTCTCGAGAATGGGACACACACAACATGTCTTCGGGCGTATAGTCCACCTTTTTTGAAACGTCTTGCAATAGTTTTCCGTGATATTTTAGCTCCTGTGGCATCACAAAGTTGATTTGCTAATTAACCACCTGTGCTGCGTCGATTCCCTTTTGCCGAAATAGCAATATAGTGAACTTCTTGGGATGTACTACTACTTTGACGACCTCCTCCCGTGCGCCTAGTATGTATTCCACTCTTTTAAAATTCCGCCTATAGCTTAGAAACAATAAAGTGCGCGATGTTAAATTCACGGGCAACATCTATAATTTTGCGTCCTTCTTCCAAATTTCCGATTATTCTACTACGAGTAATATCATCTAAATAATGCCTCGAAGACATGTTTAAAATTTTAATGTTCAAGCTTCACTTCATCTCCTTCAATTTTTACGTCTAATTGCAACTCACAGCACCCTCCGATTGCATAAAATCTCTTATCTCTGCTGTTACGTGATCGACAAAAGCAGAAGTACAAAATTTGCACAAGTTTCGCAAAACAGAGTACATCCCGCATTAATGAAAATTTACACGTGTTGCTGCGGATCAATTTCTAACTGTAATCGTTGAAAATAACAGTGGTCCTTAAGTCTTGTCCCCCAGTGTATAAATAATGCAATTGATATTGAGCATTAAAGACAATTATATGTATATCAAAACATACTGTTACTCAGTTAGACAGCCACTTGTGTCTTAGTAATATTTTAATATGAAATATGTTAACTGTCTTCAGCAATTGAGTTTTCGAGAGTAAGCGCTTGCATATCCATTTATTGGATGAAAACGTCTTTATGTAATTACTTCTAATAATGCTAGAAGTTGTCTAGAAATCTGTGTCGAAAAATATTTTTATCATATAAAATATTACTTTTTTCATTTGTTTACCCGTTGTATGAAATTTACGCCTCGTTCAAGTCTAGTTTTGAGGACGTTTCAAGAGTTTTTGTTTCTTTACCATTTTCATGTATTTAACACTGAATCTTTATTTTAAATATTTCCCAATACGTATATATGAAAATCATTTCTCTAAAAATGTGTAAATGTTTAACGACTGAAAATAATTAGTTTCTTCGATAGCCAAAATATACATCGAATAACATGCTTTTGTAAAATATTTCTTGTAGTTATAATGTATGTTTTATCATTAGAATCGCTTTTATTATCATATATTCCATCACATGTTAAAAATATTTCTGTAAGGAAGGAACTGTTACTACAATTTACAATGACAATTATAAAATCTTTTTTTTTTTTTCACTTTTTTCTCTGATATTTTTACATGCATTATATTCGAAACAATAGCAATTACAAAATGGAAATATGAAATTACTTATTTCTTTAAACAGGTTATAAAAAGTGAAGAAATTTCATTTTAAACAGCATTAGTAGCATGTGCAAAATATTCGTATAGCTGTATAGTTTTCGACTATGTCTTTTGTATAACTTTTTAAATAAATGGGTAACTTTGAAAAAACAATTAAAAAGAAACTAGTATAACTGCAATTTATCTGTTATTTTAAATGGCATCCATCATATAACTATTAAACATATTTAAGCACTCCGTGTTATTTTGAAGCAAGTTAGAATTTTATTACTATCGAACAAGTTGAAGTAGTTTTAACACAATTCCCTTTCTTTTTATTTAATTAATTTGTATTCAAAGAATTTGTTCTTTACATTAATATTTCTTCATCTGTAAAATCAAAATATTTTGGTATAATATTATTGCTTACGCAAATGAAATATTCCTTTCTAGGTAATTGTTTTTTTTTCTGAACGTTGATAATATTTTTTGCAGCAATTACGCCCAGACAAAACATAGTCAATGTGTTTTTACTGTTTGCCTTCAATAATCAATGATTCATCCCTCTGTTGATTTATTCAGGAGAAAATAGACATTTATATAACTGTCAGATTGTTACACATTTCATAGATAGATAATATCTTATTTTGTATTACTTTGTTTATTTAAACAAAAAGAAAAATATTTGATACATAAACTTTTTTATGTAACTGAAACACTTGCATAAAAATAAATACGAATGAATAATTTCGATTGAAATATGATATGTTTATGCGTTGCAAATGATTGGTTTACATACAGATGATCGTTTTTTTCTCTTTTTATTTCATTTTTTAAGAGCAGAAGAAAACATTTACACCAAAATCTAATCAGCAACATCTTATGTTAACTTCTAATTGAATCGGAAGTTTGATGAAAATCCGTGCTTTAGTTTTTGAGATAGAGCTATTGCGGAAAGCATAGCAAATTCTGCATAACAGCGTCACCTTTGGGCGATTTACATAAACAAAACAGGGCCCATTTATATCAGAGACTAACTGAATCTGAAGTTTGATGAAAATTAGTGTATTAGTTCTCGAGATATAGTTATTACGAAAATCTTGAAAAATGCAGCATAGCAGCGTCACCTTATGGGCGATTTTAACAAAAAATTAGTCAGTACCAACACACACACAGGAAATAACTGAATCTAATGTCTTATTAAATTTCGTTTATTAGTTACTGAGATAGAGCTCCGAAAAAATCTGTGTCACATGCAGACAGAGTCACAGATTCACAAACTCGCAGACAGACATTTTGGAAGCACGTGTTTATTTGGCTATATGACCCCTAAAACGTGTGAATCGGTCGAAAATCGGAATTTGAATTTTTGTGCGAATCCAGTACTTTCTCCTTTTGGAAAGATAGAATAACGTAAAAATGTACTTGATTAGCAGATTTTGAATTAAGTGATTTTTTTTTATAGTGTGTCATGAAGATCGTAATGTCACGAATAAAAACAGTAAAGCTTTTATTTTAATGAAAAACTAATATCATTACAAAGTTATACACAAAACGTTATGTAAGGTCTTCTATGGAATTTAGATAATTACATTTATCTGGAATGCCCACAGTTTTAACTTTGCTTGCAGATAATCAATTTGAAATTCGTTCAGACTTCTCAATAGAAGCGTTATCTTGAAGGAACACCAAATTCTAATCCATAAGTTCATCTTTAAATGGAACAAAATAATTTCCAAGAATATTTCGATAGTCAAAGGAGTCCATGTTTGTGTTGATGAAAACCAAACTTGTTTTTGCTTTTAAATGAAATCTAAACGATTCATAACTCAGCCACTACCTGGTACACAGCATACAAACAGATGCCGCTCACTTCGTAAATCATGCCAGTAATATTTTAAACCATCTGGTCCATAAAGTCTGAACTTTCTTTCATCGTAAAAACCAATTTTAAGACAATCGACGATACGCATTGTAATCTTGAATCAATGTGATTCTTTTGTAGTTTTAGTTTGGCTTTGAATTTACCATATTTCAAGCATTCGGCACTTTTGAACACGTTTCTAACTGTTGTGTACGTTACTGAGAGTTCTACAATTGATTTTATAGTAGAATAATAAGCAAAATCTTGAACCGCTTGAACTAGCAATTTTAATTAGAAATACTCTAACTGGTACCTCGCTTTACGTACTTATATTAAAAGCTAAAATTGATTTAGAATTAAACCAGACATGTCAAACTCGATTACCACCGAGGGCCAAATTGGGCATCATATACAAAGCTGGGGGACACATTAAATTAGTACATAATATTATTACCATAGCACAGAATAAAATACGTACGTACAAAATACAACAATGTTAAAATTATCTATTAAAGCTCCAAAGTTAATACTATTTTTTATAGTTTATTTTGCCTTATTTTTCAAACGTTTATTAACCAAATTTGCAAAATTTAATTTGATTTTTTAAAATATGTATTTTTTTTAAATGGATTGTATACGCTGATCTGTTAATCTCGATCTAGCAAAGGTATAGCTGTCAATCTACTGTGTTTAAAAAAAAGAACCAAAAAACAAATTTCATAAAATTAGTTTTAGATCTGTGTGGTACTTACCTAATTGGATTTATTGAATAAATATTCTGATTCTAATTATGTTTATTAACATTTAAAAATCCCAAAGGATTGATGGGTTATGCAAGGGTGCGTACGCGGCTGAACATAGCTAACATATGCCGGGAGTGCGCGCATTGGGAAATCAGACGAATGATAAAATAATTTCAGAAATTTGAAAACTACACATCCACATACCCTTGTTCCAATACAAAATCACACTAGACTTCAATTAATTGCAATAATAAATTCTAAGCCATAATATCACCATTAATCATTAAAGGGGAAGTAATTATATTAAATTAATTTCACATTTCTTCAAATTTAAATAACTTCGTTTGAATTCATTTTTTAATTTTGTTTAAAACTTAATTAGTATATTCTTAAAATTTAAACTTTCTTCATTCTTGTTATAACTCCTGGCAACATTTAAAATAAAATAAATTTCCTTTTTGAAAATTATTTTGCCAGAGTAATAAATTTTATTACAAATCTCTAATACTAGCAAATGCCATGATAGCATGAAATTTAATTGTACGCATGTGATTTGTAATTTTTCAAATGAAAACTCTAAGTACGTTGTCCATTGGTGATCCGTTATTTATCCACATTCATAATTTGTTTATTTAAAATGAAAATCGTAACATGATTTAACTGTTCGAAATTAATAGTTAATACTTTATCATCGAAAGACATCAATTTTCTGTATAAGGAGGTAGGTGTGTTTATCATCACGGCTCATATATCCTAAATATTTTATAGATTGAAAAGGATGAAGCATGTACGTACGAGTATAACAGAAATTTACAAAGTACTCTATAATAACTTTATAAGAACTATAAGTTTTTTAGAACATATCTCGCTTTTACAAATATATCCAGCATTATATAAATTTTTCTAACATTTATATTTATGCTTATACTATTTAAAATATATATATATATATATATATATATATATATATATATATAATTGATTTAAACACAATTTCACATTTTGTAGTGAATGATTTTGACTCGCGTGAAATTCAACGTAACAAAGGCAATAGCTACTGTTGTAAAGCAAATGCAACATATTTAGTAGACATGGTGGAAACTCTTTGTTTTTCTTTTCAATGTTTTGCCAGATTTTTGCGATTTTTTCTTTTTTTAACGTTATACTCTTTTCAATCTCTAACAATTTCTACATATCAAACATAAAATTTCAGTTTTACCTTGAACGTAACGGTATTTTAAATCATCTTTTGAAAAAAATCTGTGAGGCTCATTTTCAGTTAGGCATATCTAATCATAAAGGTAGAGGAATTTAAAAAATGTATATGAATATGGCAATAAAATATGCGTGTATATACATAAAAATGTAATAAAGTGTAAAAATTGTAATGTAATGTAATAAAATGTAAAAAAGTGTAAAGTGGTTTTTGATAGGACCAACTCTTACACCCCGTAAAGTGAGAGGGGTAAAGAAGAAAAACATTTATAACTTCGTCAATGACAATGGAAGAATATGAGGGTCCTCAATGGATTACTACCTAGTTGCAGGGTAACTTTACATCCAGTCTACAGGCAAGCGTCTGAGACATTAGGGAGCCATACGGAAAAATAAATTTCAAATGTAGTTTTATTTTTTTAACTACTAACATCGAAAGTAAAACTAGATTTAAAAAATAATGTAAAAAATAAATTTACTGTTAAAGTTTAAGTCTAAAAATATAAAATGTAAAAATGTAAAATTATTAAAAAAACAATGATTAATAAAATAAAACAAAGAAAGAAAACATTCCATTAGTTCATAACAAGACGAAAAAGGCTACAGCTTTCTACGATTAAATAAATTAAACATTTTTGTAGTAAGCATGTAACTCAAAAGTTGCCAGTTGTGGTAAAAATAAAACATCTACCGAGCATTTTTTTTTTTTTTTTTTTTTTTTTTTTTTTTTTTTTACTTAAACTATTAAAGACCTGCGTTGCGTTTTCGCAATATTATATTCGTGATATTTTTTTTTTATTATTATTTAACTGTGAATATTTTGTTCAACAAATTATTGTACATATTGCATATATGCCTTATTTTTTAATAATAAAACGTGAAATGATCCGAGTTGTAAAAATATAGAAATATGAATGAAATAGTACGGAATGCTTTGACAATTTGTATTGATAAATATTGGATTATGCTCATAGATGGACTATAATGAATGGGAAAAATTCAGCAATTCAACATACAGATAGTATAGAAGTAAACATATAGTATAGAAGTCAAAACTATAAGTATGTGTAGTAAATCTAATGCACCGCTATTAATAAATGGTTCAAAGATTTTCATATGGGCAAAAATACCGTTAATTTTTTATAAAGTTGCGTTCTTGCAACATATCATATCTCACATAAAAATAAAAATAAAGTTGTAATATAGTTTTTTATTTCTCCTTATTATTCAATATGTAAAAAATAAAATTTTATTTCATTCGTGTCAAGTATGAGAAGGTGCGGTCCTTAATCGGTTAATATTAGCTTTTTAATTACTAACCATAATTTTTCCAGGCATCGTATTATATCTAAATTCAGCTTCAATAATATTTTTAAGTACTTCTGTCACAGTAGTACTTAGTTGATGTAAAAATAGCAAATAAGGCCTTTTGTGCAAGAATGTAAAAGAAGAAAGAAGAAAACCAATGTTAAACAATGCACAAATAATACACAAAAAGCGGCAAATATCTGTTTCGAATCCAAAAGACAAGTGAGTGGACAAGTACAGACCTCTAAAGGAGAATGAAAGAAAACAAACGAAACCAAAAAAGGGAAATTAAGTTAATGCTTTCGAAATATTTGGAAAATCAGTTGATAAATTTCTCACTCCTTAGTACTCCTTAGTATTCCTTAGTATCGAGAGCATGTGGGTTCGCCATCGCTCACACATGGTCGTTATGAATATTGAAAATACCCTCTCTGGTGAAATACGCCTCATTTATTAACAATGCGGAGGTTTGGAAACGGAAATCTGCAGCTCCTTTCTGCAAATACCAATGTAAAAAAATCTGACGAAATGTAAAGTCACGTTCTTCCATTAACTGGGCGCTCTGTAAAAGATATGGATGCAAGTCATTGCTATTCAGAATCCTCCATACGCTATTGCGTGAAATCCCGATTTCATACGCGATATCTCGTGTACTTTTACTGGGAGTGCTCTCTACCAGACCTAGCACAGTTTCCTTGTTGGCTCGTGTACCTTTCGTTCGATCACGATTACATGGGACTTTATGGAAATAACCACTGTCACAAAATTTCTGGTATAAGTGCGCAAGCATGGTATGGGCGGGAGATCACCTCAAAGAAAATCTTTGAGAGTGCAACCTCTGAGCTGCTCAACCATTACAGTTTGACGTCCTGTATGCCATAGACATACCCATATATGCCTTCTCTGAGTTTGTATAGTCTGTCATCCTATAGCCTCTCTGCCGAATAAATAAGGAATCTGCCTGAAATATTGATTTTGATAATGTTAATAAACTGGCAAAAATTGAAAACATTAACTGTGCTTTAGTCAGAGAAACAATAAAAATAATTAATATAGCTCTGTTTGCATTTAATAATTTGATCCAAACAAAACTAGTTGAAATTTCCTCAATATTGTTAAACTGAAATATAAGTAGTAAATTGTTGTTTTATTCAGTCAATATTCATTTCTACATAAACGAAGCATAAGGAGAAAGTCAAAAATATTTACATTGCGTGTAATTATTCAAAACAGAAACGCGCAGAAATCGCAAATTTTAAATTTTACAAATCGTTACATTGCTACGTTTTAAATTACTTTGCTATTTTCTACATTTCTCGAACGTTATTTGAGATGATATTGGCACAACGTAGCATGTTCTCTATTGAAAATATTGTGCGCAACATATCTTTTTGTGTGTAAGAATTCTTTTACCCATTAAAACAGTTTTTGATCTGCTTTACTGTCATTTAAAAGAGAATTTTAAACGCTCAACTAATTTTGGTCTCTAGACTGAAGAGGATAATTATCAAAGATAATTTTATATACATTGAAAGCAAAATCATATAATAAAGAGTTAATTGTAAAAAAATGAATTTTAGAGAATCATTAGTTTTTTTTAACTTGCATTGTTTCATTTCTAGCATTTATATTTAAATTAGATACATCTCGTGTACATATTCAATCACATATTATCGTATAATATGATATGGTAAAACTTTAAATCATTAGCTGATAAAGACCTTTTTATTTCTCAGAAATACGTAAATTAAATAAATTTTAATTTACCTGTAAAATACCTGTATGAATTAAGATGTGTAAATACATTCTAAGCATTAAATAACGAAATATTTTTTTGAATGTTTAAAACTGCCTAAATAAAATAAACACAAGAGCATTCAAAAAGGAATTTATGAAATACAATATGCAAGTATATTTAAAAATCCCATACAGGAGGAAGTTTTACAAAAAGTTATAGTTTTATGGTTAGTACAAATTCTTACTAAAAATATCAATTCAAATTTAAAAAAGAAATTATTTCAACGAATAGCCATAGCACGCGGAAATCATTGCTGGAAATGGCACCCAAAACAAATTTTTGATCATCATAAGCTTGACCTTACTAAAGTAGATTCTATTTTTGCTTCTCAAACATAAACGATGTCAGATCGGAAATGTTACTCATTTTTCTAACTCTGTTGCTCCTTCCCCAAATGAATTAGTCAGAAGAAAGCTGAGAAATGTATGCATACTCTAACCGTTGATAACCGTTCCAATTCGACACGCGTAGATAATTCTACAAAATCTGTTCCTTCAGCTTCTACATCTTTCGTAAAAACGCCCGCCGGGTGAACATATTTCTAAAATTTTTGTCTATTATCGACACGTTGATATAGTTTTCCGATATTCGTATGAAAAAATGAGAAAAGAAAATCTGTCTACTAATTCTCCAAAATAGTTTATTGCTTGGCTTTGAAAGGTTGAATTTATTGAAGTCAGGGCTTAATTTCTAACAAAAAAAGTGCCGGAGCCCTAATATTTTGCCCTAATACACTAATAACCGTAGCGTCCCATACCCCTCTCCATCATCACTCTGATCCGCATATTTATATTTCATACAATATTTGCAAAATTTAAAGCAATTTTTTTTCTTTAGCAAAATAATTTTTTTTTAATTTTTCTGCATATACTTAGCTGTCAATTATTCCACTTTTTAGTTATCACTTCTTCCGAATAGAAAGCTTTGCCTAATTTTAATATTAATTAATCGCAGGATTCTGCGAGTAAATAAAATAAGGATTATGATTCGAAAATAGTGTTAAAACAAAAAAGGGACTGTTAGCAGCTATACATTTTTTGAAAAAAGTTAATTAAATTTATAGAAATTAATACTGATATGTTAAAGAATCAAACAACGTTTTTCAATTTTCTATAAAAGCTGCATATGTTACACTATAATCGATTCCTTCCGTAGAACAATCTTTCGTGATGAGTCTCTGAAAATCAGATTAAATTAAACATTTGACACCGTGATCGGAAAGATTCGATGCCTTTATAGAAAAAGGGGAAACGCTGCTCTATTGCTTACTATAAAAATAACAATACATGACAATTATATCTACTTAGAAATGACTTTACAACTTTGTAAATCTGCAGAGCCACGTTCATGATGAAAAATAAATAGAAAAACCACTAACTTTATTTTCGTATTCGTACGCAGTGGAAGACTAAAAACCTTAAACAAACAATATCTCAAGCTGATGCTCGTTGACTAGAAAAGGGAAAATATCCTTTTTCGGTTAGATATCTAAATTTGAAAAAAATTATCCAATTGAAAAATATCCTAGTGTCAGAAAAGAAAAATCAAACTGAAAGCAAATTCATTGTTCGCGCTCTTGAATAGCGCCAATATACATGTCACCGAAATCAATGCCAGACATAAATCTGCAAATATCAGTAGGGTAAACAAAACGCGATTTCTGTTTCTCCTATTCTGATCAAAATAGCATTAAAAAGGAGGAAGAGTTATTTCATTTTTTCTATACTTGAGTAAATAAAATTTTTAATTTACAGACAGATTGAGTTCGGGCACTTCGGTTTTTCGGAAGCGCTATTGCACTAGGCTCCGGAGCCCTGTATTTATAGGCTCCGGTGAATTCCGACCAATATTTAAATATTTACTAAAAACAGAGAAGTGCGGTGGGCTCCGGCGCAATTTAAGCCCTGATTGAAGTATCGAAACAATAATATAATTTGAGATTTAAGATAAATTAATACTATGATTTCTATTATAGAATTCGTATATTTATTTCGACGAATCTTTGAAAATGATATATTATTCTCACAAAGAGAATATTGTTCATTAAACTGAAGTGGTGTATCGTTTACTTAATTAAAATGTTGAACTTATTTTTGTAAGTTGAAAAAAATATATAAAAGAAACAAGGTCTTAAATAACAAGAAAATACATAAAAATTCTTCATATTAAAAGATATAATGCTACTAGATTTCGAAAAGATTCTACGATTTCTTAGAAAAAAATTAAGTTTAATTTTACTCCGAAACTAATTATTGTTTTTTTTTTTTTTTGAGAAATTTAATTAGGGGCCATCCACAAATGATGTCACGCTTGGAGGGGGGGAGGGGGGTTCATGAAATTGTGACAGTTTGTGACAAGGGGGTGGGAGGGGGTAAGAAGAAATGTGACATCACACATTTTGGTTAAAATAAAAGCATTAAAAATCAGCAGATTAAGTTTTGAAGTTATTTTAAAATTAAAGTATTTTGTATTCGTAAAGGATAAGATTTAAAGCCAAATATATTAAATTCCGTTTCAAATTCCAAAATACTACTGTTTTCAATTGCTCCTTCATATTAATATTTTATTTCTATTGTATATTAATTATCTTTTTTGTCGTATACCTTAATCTTATTTCATGTAAAATAAGTACACGAATCATTTTTATAGTTGTGCTTACAAATGACATTAAAACACATAGTTAAAGTTAAAAAATAAAATATTAAATATGATCTATAAACGCAGTTCTTTGTTTCTGAAATGCAAGCATATGTTTCTGTAATATAGCGTGACATGTGACAAGAGGGGGGGGGGGAGGTAAAGTGAAGTGTGACACTTTGTGACAAAGGGGGGAGGAGGGTCAAAATATTGAAAAAAAGCGTGACATCATTTATGAATCACCCCTTATTTGAAAAACTGAGACAACAATACCTTTCGCGATTTATGAGAATAGTGTTACTATTTCTATCTGAGCTTTCTACATTTATTCCGACAAAGTTTGACATAGAATTTATTTTTGCTGAAAAGAAAATTTATGTACTATAGGCTAGAAATATTTATCGAACAATAAATACCAAAGATATTTTTATGTACGCCTGAAATTTTGTTCATCAAACTTAGGTGTCTTTTACGTTTATTTAATAACGAAAGTCAATTTATTTCTCAATTTCTTTGAAATGACTATTATAGATAAAAGAAAAAATATATGTCGTAATGTGCAATGAAATAAAAGAGCTTAATATAGAAAAAGTAAATTCAATCAGAATTGAAAAGAAATATTTTTCGTCATTAATGTTTGTTTAGATAAAAATAAAAAATAGTTTAATATTGCTATGAAATTATTTATTGTTTTGTTTTCAGACGTTGAATAATCCGAAGTATTGATGCCACGAATTTACGACGTTAGCGATGTAATTCCTATAATCATTTTTCTATATTTATTGCATGCACTCTTCATGAAAATGTTAGTTTTTGAATGGCGAAGATTTATAGATTAATGGTAAGAAATATTTATTAATCAATAACTATCAAACAAACTTTTATGTGCAAAACAAAAAAAAAAAATCTATATGCTCTGTAAACTAAATTAACTTCTGTAGATAAAAAAAAATCTTATTAAAAATAATTTACAGTTATATAAATTTACTTAACCCTTAAATGCCTGGTGTTGCTTTTCTTCAACATACCAAATTTAGTCTCTATAATACTATTAGAATAATATTGAAGCTATAATGCCTAATGTTGCCAATAAAATACATTCTGTAATTATTATTAAATCGATTTTAAACATGTAGATGGCAACACATGTGCTGTTTAAGAATAAAGATATATTTATTTTTTCAATTGTTGCTACTTGCTCTTTTTGTTTTGTTTGGAAGCTTACGAAATATCCTATTTTGACCTGCAGTGAGCAAGTATAACTTATTTGTTATTATAGTTCCTAAAATTCTTGTGTGTTTAATATTATAGAATTTTATCAAGGAAAATTATTTTTTCAATTAAACACCAGTATTGCCGATTAGTAACAAACTGCTTTTTAGCCGTAAACTATACTTGACACAAAATATGATTTTTTAAAGTATTTTTCCCATAATTTATTTAAAAAGTGAAAGCCGAAAAACATTATTACAATGATTTTTGAAAAGTCAGGCATTTAAGGGTTAATCTAAAAGAAATATACGCAAATGAGATTTCAAAGGAAAAATATTGTTCAGCTTTGAAGTTTATTTAGCTAAAAAAAGTATTTGCTCCGAAATTATTTATTGGTTTACTTTGTGGACGTGAAATTATCTGATGTATTGAGATTACAAATACTGTTTAACGATTTATGATATTATCTTCAGATTCCTGTCAAAACTTTCATATGTTTATTGCGATAAGAACTGATAAATAATAACATGTGCGTGTACAAAAAATGTTTGAGATTAAAAACAGAAATATTTATTAATCACCTCGACATATCAAAAGCACATTTGTATTATTATCAAAACAACCAGAATGTGACCATTTCCATTTTGTGACTTTATTGAACAAGTATATTTTAATAAAGTTGTTTTTTCTGTTGAAGTGTGCGACTAAAATAATCTTATGTTGAATCTTGGGGTAAAATATATAACAAACAATAAACATATTAAGGAAAAAAAACACATTTCCTGTTAAAACATTTCATACAATACCAACATAAAATTGAATGCAATTTTATACAACACTTTCATAAAATAGATAATCCCATCTGAGTTAATTTCACTGTCATTCCTACCATTGAATATAATATTGTTCCGCAAATACCACACCAAAATAATTAATAAATATTGATAGAATTAAAAATAAACATATTTAATGTGTCATTTACTATATTTCAAAATATTTCATACAATACCAACATAAAATTTAATGGAATTTTATACTAATCTTTCATAAAATAGATAATCCCATCTGACTTTATATTACTGTAATTCCTACCACTGAAAATAACATTGTTGCGCAAATACCATATCAAAATAATTCATAATTATTGATAGAATTAAAAAGAAACATATTTAATGTGTCATTTACTATATTTTAAATATTTCATACAGTACCAACATAAATTGAATGCAATTTTATGCTACACTTTCATAAAACAGATAATCTCATTTGACATAATTTTACTGTAATTCCTACCATTGAAAATAATATCGTTGCGCAAATACCATATCAAAATAATTAAAAATTATTGATGGAATGAAAAAGAAGCATATTTAATGTGTCATTTACTATAATTTAAACAAAAAAAATATTTATTTACAACGTTTTGAATGTTTATGGGTACACAAAGTAAGTTTTATTCAACGATAAGATGGAGATTCAAGGTGAACGTTCTTTAACGGTATTATTTCTGTGGCTCTCCGGGGAATTGCTAAAGAGATTATCAATGCTATAAAGATTTTTTTTTTGAACAATCTAAGCTTGATTGTTTACATACCAAGCTAAAGTTCTTTCTTTCCGCGATAATTAACTATAACGTTCTGTTCCGTACAATAATGTTCTGGATCGTTCTGGAAAAATGTTTAACACAATGTCTCTGGAGTGAAAAATATAAAGGTCCGTTTTCTGACAGGAAAATACCACAAATTATAACTAAAATGCACTATTAAGCCAAACTAATCTCGTATTAGGAATATAATTAAATTGATCAACATTTCTAATATTTTTAAATGGGCGGATATTTTTTATGGGCCCAAATTTTATCATTCATAATAAGTCAGAAATAGAGTATTAAGACATACTTATAAATTTATTTTTATTAAATTCGATCTAGAAAGTAATAATTTAAGCATTTAAGAGGACCCCCCTCCACAGATTAGCAAAATTAAATTGAAGTAGATAAGAATGTTATTAGTTAGAGAACTTGTCTTTTAGTATTACAATCAATGATTGTGTTATGAAATGATTTCAGAGATGTTTCTTTTAACATCCTCTGTGTTGATAAATGATACATTAAGATACACGTAAGTGAAACAATAAATGACTTTTACTTCCCTTTATTGAAATGCTTTCTACCCAAGAAAAACTAATAAAAGAAAATTAAATGCTTTATTTGTTCTAAAATATCTAACATGATTCAACAATATTTTATCTTTTTTTGTCTTCTTTTGTTCGCTTAAGTGTTTCCAGTACTTCTTAAGCTGCCGAAACAGTAAAATAGAGATGGCAAAACATACTATGTGTTCCTCTCGACTTATCACCAGCATCTCTCAATAGTCACAAGTGCTAATCCATTAGAACAATGTGTAAGGATATTTAATTTACGTACATTGTTTCAGGTATATTTATGAATGATTATCAGATACATAGGTTTTCTAAAATATTTAATACAGTAAAGAGAATCACAGTTAGATAGCTCAAAATTTGAGTATGGCATAAAATGATTTATAACACTATTCATTTGGTGCAAATTTGATATCATAATTTAATCAAGATATGTAAAATAGAAAAAAATTAAATATATTTATTTTTCTAAATCTCTATACATTATAATGTTAAAAAAAAATATCTCTAAATAATAAAATTACTTATTTTATTCTATTTCGTAGATACATGTTTCATAAGATTGATACAAGCTATGGGGGATTATTTCCTTCTACGATATTTTAAAAAATGAAAAAAACAAAATCTCACTTGCTATGTATGGGTCATGATCTCGTTTTGTATTAAACACTAGTTTCAGCTATTCAAAGCAAACAAAATATTAAAAAAATATATCAAACTTATGCAAAGGACCTACGATATGCAGTATTGCCGAAAACTAACTCAATATAATAAGGACATTTTATTTTTTAATACAATTGATTAAATATCGAATTAAGATAATAAAAAAATAGATAAGTTTAAAATCACATACCTTAACACTAGAACAGCGGAGCGGGTCAATTTGATAAAAATCGATGCTTAATATTTCTTTGGGCGAAAAATATTAATTGAAAAAACATTTCCTTTACTGAATTTTAATATTTTAAGATAAATAACAACTTAACGAATTTGAAAACGCATAGCAGAAATAAGTTTCCAGTTTTAAACATTTATACCTAGAACTGCAAAGCGGGTCAATTTGACCCGTAATACGTTTTATGCATACGCGGGAAAAAAAAAAAAAAAAAAAAAAAAAAAAACATTTTCTCGTAAATAACGAGGATATACACATACCTCACATATCACCCCGAATTCCTTTAATGGGTAGACCCGGTAGGTGGAACAGCAAAGGTTTTCAACCAAGGTCATATATGTTCGGTGTGAAGAGAGGTCAAATGCAGACAATAATTAGAAAAGATATGTTGAAGAATTTTTGAAGTTTCTTTTTTTATGTATTTATTTTAATTAAAAATAAGATACCACGAAGATGTAATCTTACCATTAAAGAAGATTTAGAATATTTGCAACAGTTGTCTGAAAATGATTCAGAAAGTGATAATAATGATGCCTGTAATTTACGTTTGAGTAGCGAGGATGAATATCTACCTCCAAACGAAGAAAATTTGAATTCCGATGAAGAAAATGAAAGTGATGACTACTCGGACAATCACTGGACCTTCCCATCTTAAAGAGGATGATAATTTATCAGTGTTAAAAGAAAGTTCATCGTATTCATCAGATAAAAAGAAAGAATTGAGAATTTGAACAAAAGGCACTTACACTCAAAGAAATGTGAAAAGGAAATCAGCAGTAACTTACGCATTCAAACTTGGAAATGAAGAAGTTGGCAAAGATGGGACAGTTTGGAACGCTATACAAATAGATTGTACCAACAAAGAAAGAAAAGCACAACGTAATGTTTTAAAGGAAGTTGTCCAAGACTACATGCTAAACGCAATATTAGGGATAACACTCCACCAATTGCAAGGTGATTTCATACAGATGAGAGGATATTGAATCATATAAAGTACCGAAGATGAAGCTCATCGACAGTTTCCTGAAATTGAATGGGTTAGTACTTTGGAAGAAATTTAAGCATTTATATCAATTTTATATGCGAGGGGTATATAGTGTGCAAAATTGCTCTGATTTATAATATCTGGAATCTTTTCTTTGGAAATTTCAATACTAACTATTCACCAGGACCAACATTAGCGTGGATGAGCAAATATTTACTACCCACCGTTTTTCTGAAATACAATGCCAAGAGATTTTCTATAAACTGCACTTTACGAGCATTTACGTTTCGCAACTTATAGCCGTATGGAATTTCAAATTTTAGCTCTAACAATTCCAAATATGACGTCATTTAGAATGTTTTCTCAGATTTCGTGTTTTTTATTTTCCCATTTTCTAGAAACTGTTATTTGCGAGCGAATTGATTCATTTCGGATGTACCTCTTATACTCATGCCAAATTTTTAGTCTCTAGACTCCAGAGTATCGCAGAAATGGCATCTTTATAACTTTTTTATTCCTCTACCCTTATACATTTCGTATTTCTTAGAAACTGTTGTGTACAAGTATTTACGCCTTAAAAATAATAGTGATGCAAAATTTAAAGTTTATAGCCCTACCAATTCCATATAAATAGACTTTAGACCATTTTCAGTACAGTTTTCGCCCATATGACACTTTTAGATTTCCAGAACTTTTGAAATAGTTCTTAGGAAGTGTTTACATCTTAAATATAAGCAGCATGGTAAATTACATGTTTCTGGCCATTGAAAAGTTTGCGTATGGCAACGTTTGACAAAAAAAATCGCAATATTATTTTTTTTTACTCTGTAGATAATAGGTACTAACTTAAAATATGTTGGAACAGAGACTGTCAGACTAATTCTTTCGCTATTATTTTTTAAATCCCGTATTCCAGAGGGGCAGTGCCCTCTGACGGGGGAATATTCCACAAGAAAATTAAACAGAAAATTTTGCTTTGCATTTGACAGAAATTGTACTTGAATAAGTAAATTTGAATAGAACTTCACGTCTTTTTAAATATTCTGTCAACTCTCTAGAAAATGTTTTCGGCTGTGTAACAGAATTTATACATACAGAATTAACGAAATAATTTTAGTTTTAATGTTAATGTTCACGCGGTTAATTTATCATGTTTGTCTTAACATGTTTTTTCAACGTGAAAATGTCTACTTCAGAATTGATAACATGCAAAAAAACTGATATATTGGGGTGCAAAAACTAATTAGTGCAATCAGAAAACTATTTGGAAACGTTTTCAAAAATTACTGTCAACGAAAGAAAATTTTTATTCACAAATGCTTCTTTCAATCACGGAAATTCATTGCATTTTGAGATTTTTAAAGAAAAAAAATGCTTTTTGTAACCGTGTATAACTCGGAATAGGTTATATTGTAGTTTTGCAAACATTTTTGCTACATTAAGTAGCTTTTGTCATTTTTTTACAATGTATTGTTAAAAATATTTTTGTATAAAATATTTTTTTTATAATTTTTATAAAGAAAATGGAGCTAACTTTTGCACCATGCCAATATTTTGTCTTTTATAACTTAAAGAAATTCTTATACTAATTTTAAAAGAAATAAATATTAAGCAAACTAACTAAAACTAAAATAAAATATAGTAGCATACTTCATTTTAAAACTGTATTAGATGTTCTATTTGCTCAAGTTTATTACGCTTCTCTTCATTTGCTGGAAAAACATTAAGGTACGGGATTATAAAAATAAATATCCACATGCATTTTACATATTTTTCTATTTATTTCAGTGCAGCAATTTCTCGTATTTGATGAGGGCATAAAATAGAAATGGCAACAAATATTTTAATTTTTCCTGTGGAAATTTTAAGACTAAAAATTTCAAGTTATGTTGCTCGAAGATAAGAGAGAGGTTCACCTAAAATATTTTTACTAACCCTTTTAAATTGCTTTCAAATTTTAAATTACGAAAGTTTAAAAAAATGTTAAATTCAGTTTATATTATATTTGTGCATATAATCATTTTTTTCAACTTACATAAATGTTAAGTGTTGCAAATGATAATTTTTAAATTTTTACGCGTAATCAGATTGTATAATTGAATTAAAATTTTCGTGACATTTTATTCCTTAGTTTCCGAATATACATGTTCCGAATGTACATGTTCCTAATGTACAAAAAGAGAAAAAAAAAGTGTTTATGCTTTGTTTATATTAATAATTTAATATTGTTTTTATTTTCTATCAAACGCTTTTTAGAGATCTAATCATACAATCTTTCAAACATAAGCAAGAAAAAAATCCTAGAAGAAATGTAATGAATTCCAAATTTCGAAAACAATTGTTTGTAAACTAAAAATGCTAATGATTCAAGAATATTTTATTTTGTCATAGGTGATGGAGCGAGATTCTGCTACGCAATCTGAACTGTATTAAATAGATTATAATTGAAGACTTTTCTGTATTATGCAGGAAATTGTTTCAGAGTTCCTGTTCATGCTACTGATAACGATGGCGCGATGCTCTCTTGTCAGCGCCACTTGGTCAACGCCACTTGGACCACGTGTCTGTCATCGCGTGTTGACGACACCGTTCGAGGTCTACTCTCAGATTTCCGAATTGGCCGATACTTTTTGGCCCACTGCTTCTAAACTCGCATCACTCTGCTCCTGTTACGCAGCACACGAACTGCTATTGCGATAGGAAAATCATTCTTCATAAAGGCCGATGATTCTCCCCCATTCAAATTCCATCAGATGTTGAAATACCGCCCTCTTTCGTCGAAGGGGCATAGTTACGTCTCACCTAACGTTTACAATTAGCAAATAACCTTAGACAATCCCATCGTCTCGCTACAACCCTCTATTTATACGGTTTCAGCAATAGTCCAGAGGGCATTTCTCAGCCCTCGCACGTATGATGACTCTGAAATTGGAGTCATGTGCATAACACACTATGCTTTCCATTCTCTGAAATTTTCAGCTCAATCGCGTCATTCCTTCATCGTGTCGCAATTTTCACAAACATGGGTGTAATAAAATACGTTATTGAAGGATAAGATAAGTTTATATAAAAATTATTTATCCTATAATAACATTTTTAATAAATTTTGCCATTTTATTTGCTTAAAGTATATTTCAAAAATGTGAAATAAATTATAGTACTAGAGGTATTACAAATTTATACCTTTTACATTTGTAATGTTTGCAAGCTTACAATTACCAAAATCTAAAAGTTTCGTATAGTGTTGTGTTTACGAAGGCTTAACGACGTTTACCACGAATCATCTGCAACCTTTTAGCTATGTCTTCCGCAACAAACGTTAAACCGTTATTATAAGCATGAGAAAGCATATATATATATATATATATACACTGCTCAAAACAATTAGGGGAGCAAGCAAAAAAGTGAAGAGAATAGTGCAAGACAGCCATGTATGGGCATAAAATGGATAGTAAACGTGTATCAATGAGCAATACATAAAAAAGACGCAAAAAAGTTGTAAGGGAGCTTTTATTCTTTAAAAAGATGAAAGGAACATGAAAAGATGGTTTAGGGCAACAATTTGTTTTCATGTAAATGATAAAAAGAAAGTATTTTTTAGAAATTATGCAAGATTTTTAATATGACGTGTGGTCTCCTCGAACAGCTAAGTCTGCTGCACATTTTTCCATGGACGCGATGAGGTTATCGATAAGACTTTGGGGAATACTTTTCCACTGCTCAGGAATTGCAATCTCCAGGTCCCGGACAGTAAAAGGAGGCTTCGGTCTCGCAGCAATGCGTCGCCTGTGTATGTCCCAAACGTGCTCGATGGGATTTAGGTGAGGAGAGCATGCTGATCATTCCATACGCTCTATTGTTTAAGCTTCAAGCATGTTTTCCACAAAACGAACTGTATGAAGTCTGGCATTATCATGGATGAAAAAAAAAGAAATTTCTAATATCTGCAACATAAAATACGACATGAGGTCTCAGTATCTCGTCTGTATAATTTCGGATCGCAAAATTGCCATTCCGAATGATATGCAGGCCCATACGTCCACCTATGCTTATTCCAGCCAATAGAATAAAACCACTTCGTCTGTAATGTGATCTTTCACGAACGAATGTTGGATTATTTTGGGTATCTCTTTCTCTCCATGCCAAAACACATCAGATGCCACATCCAGACTGAATCGGAACTCGTCTCTAAACAGAATTAGACTCAATGTTCAGTTCCCCACCGTCTTTGGGCGCACAGTGGCTTGAGGTCAACGGAATACAGACCATTGGCTTGCGTGCCACCCTGATGAAGCCTATTTTTACTGTTTGGCTGGACACCCTTCGTCCTGTGGCCAAGAACAACTGTGTTTGCAGCTGAGTAGCATTGTCCGTTCCGTCTCTGCGAGCTGTTAACAGGATATATCGGTCATCAGTTTCTGTGTTAGCACATTTTTGACATTGCACTTGTCGTTGACTACCATTCCATGTATCTTGGAGTCGATTCCACAGCATTTCATGGACACTTCTTGCGCCTCAAACAGCGTCCACTACACTTCGTTGTGCTTCCCCAAATTCAACTGTCCCGATAACACGCCAAGTCATGGATTGCGGAATATCATGTTGTTGTGACATTTTCAAGCCACCTTTTCTCAAAACACAAGCTGAGCAATTGAATTTTACAACCTAGGCAGTGAAACAGACAAAAAAACTACAAAATCCCGATTTCTGCACTTATCTCCTTTTTCTAGTTTTTGACGTCATAAACTTTAATTTACATGTGATTTTCTTTATCTGTTTTCTACAACACTTTAAATTATGGATGTTTTATTTTACGTTACTTATCGGTGTAAATATTTGCGTAATTTTATTAAAACCATATGCTCCACTAATTGTTTTGAGCAGTGTATATGTATCGATGATAAGATATCCATTCTTAGCAATATCGCACTTCAAAAGGATTTTCCGAAAATAGCCTTAGATCATTTTTAATTCCACCGGAATTCCCTTCGTAAGCTATAAAGCTTCCCCAGTTAAGAGGTTTAGAAGAAACCGGAATACTCATGTCTTTCAGTAATATTAAAACAATATACTTGGAAATATCGGGAAAGAAAATGGTTGTAAGATTATAAAAATTTTCTCGCTTTTTTACTGTTTTAATGTTCTTTCAATTTTTTGTAAAAAGTGTATCTTAATATTTGACAACACGGGTACCTCTTGAATATACTTATATTGAACTGTTAAAATAGAACATCCCTATTTTCATCAAATGTAGTTTTAAGTGTATATAAAATGAGTTAGTGATTGAGATAATGTATTTTAAAAGTTGTTTAATTATTTTGTATATTATTTTATAAATGTTGAATATAAGAATCTTTTTAAAGTTTTTAAAATAATATTTCTATAAATTTTTTAACGTACACTTAATTAACTCATTTAACTATTTAATATCAATATGTTTTGCAATTAAATATATGTGCACGTACAGTGGTAGAAAAAAAAGGAAACACCCCCTGCTAACTCTGCAGCAAATTATCGTAGAAGAAAGTTACGGGTACCAAATGATTCGAAATATAGTCTACTTTTAAATGATGCATATATAATTTTCTTATGGAGCCTTCTACATATCTAAAAGATCCCAAACTCTGTTTTTTTTTAGATAGAAATACCTAAGTTAGACACAAAAAAAAATATATACACCCTTCAATTAGCCTAAACCCAATTCATAAAATTCCTACGATTAGATTTCGAGGAATTAATTATTTTGGCATACATTAGGGGTTGTACCCAAATTGAAGTTTCAAACTCGATTGATGAAATGCTACAGATTGACTAAGACATTTCTATTAATGTATTATTTCTTGCCAATATGACCATTTCACTCGCTTGATATGTTTTGACTATTCACAGCCCAAATATTTCAATAAAATGAGTAATTTGTTTTTTCAAATTATGCTTTTCTCTACATCATATACGGCCCCGTAAACCACCATTTTGACGTTTGTTTGTCGAATATTAATTTCATATTCCATAATTGTTATTATAAAATTTTAAAATTACAAATTAAATGTATTTAAGTTTGTGATCTTTAATATTATAACCACATACAAAATTATCACATTAGGTATATAATTTCAGAAAGTTTTCCTTTACGAAGAAGATAATGGTTGAAAATTTATTATAGTGTATAATATGAAAGTTTATTAGACAATGTGCATCAAAATATAATAAAAAAAATATATAATAATGTTAAAAATCAATATTTAAAAGTTCTTTTTCATAAAAAAAATTTCTCTGAATGTTTTGATTGTTTTAATTAGAACATTTTGTATTTTCTAACCTTTTCATTTTAAAACAGGACGTAAAGTTCGAATTAAAAAAAAAAATAATAAAATAAAATTTCCGCGCAACATTGAAAAGAGATGAAAAACCAAGAGATATTACTTTTTTCCTAATTCCGTTCCATTCAAAAAAGCAAAAGATAAGAGGCAAATATTTAGCTGAGGAAAGAAATAGGATAAATGTTTAAAAAATGAAGATTAGAAAAAGAAACGCATTATAGGATAGTGAGAAGAACAGTGAATTTCTCCCATTTTAATTCTCAATGAAAGGTTAAATCTTTAAATATTTTCGCTTGAAAATAGAATCCAACGTATATTCAAAAAATACTTTACAAACAGAATAAAAATTTGTTCAACTATACACAAAAACCTCAAAAAATAAAAATGCGTAAAAACAATTTAAAATCTATTTCAAATATATAATTTCATATTCTGAATGATACTATAAACATTGCAGATGATACCGATTAATTTTTTTAAAAAATCGACATTAAACCGAAAAAAAATCCCAGCAAAGAGGAAATTGCCGGCCAGCAGCAAGATAGGTGGTGGCAATGATGGAGAAGTGCCGGCTAATGGTCTACCGCTGCATCACCACTGCTGGACAGCTTCAGTCAACTTTGCTGTTGGAAATCATCAGATAAAATTCTGGTGGGCTCATGCGCTGGCCCACCACTACATGGAAGTGCACGAACATTTGCAGTATTATTGCTGGGAACCCTTACGCTAGGTGGCGTCGCGACTATCGAAGACATTGAGTATTTAAACACAAATCTGAAATGAATATCTTAACACAATTTAAGCTCTGAAGCTAATTTTTTTAACTGTAAATAATATAAGTAAATGAATAAATAAATAAATTCTTTATTTCAACGGACTTCTTTTTTTCTCCTTAAATCTGGTTTTACTAAGTTAGATACGATTTCGGTTTTCATAATTTACACAGTTCAGAATAAATAATAATAAAAAAAGCGTATAAAATACATAGAGAATTTCTATACAATACAATAATTTCTATACCAGTTTAATGATTTGGAACGTAAATCAAAAAGAAACAAACTTGAAATAGTGTAATGGGAGCTGGAAAACTACGAATGGTCGTAGCATACGCTGGGAGTACTTATTCATGTTCGATCGCGAAAACCGAACAGCATCGGGCGCGGTTAGTACTTGGGAGGGTGGCCACATGGAATCCGCTGCAAGTTCAAATATTTCAATAGACATTTCTATTATAGACAGATGTTTCTACAGCTCTTGGTGAAACTAGCTTATAGAAAAAAGAGCCATAATATTTCGTTTTTTTTTATAGAATTCTATAAGAAATTTTTGTAAGGGAAAGCGCTGGGCCAGCAAAAGAGTAGCAGTGGGATAGGTGCTAGCACTGCAGGAAAAGTGTCGGATTGAAGTAATGTGATGCCATACCAATGCTGGCCTGCTGTTGGCCATCGGCATCACTGATGGGCCAGCTTCATTCCGCACGGACACATTTTTGCAGGTTTAAGTAATGGCACCATTGCACTTTACCACTGATGGAAGTGTTGGCTGTCACTTTTTTCAGCTGATGGCCCACTGTTTCTCTCTTTGCTGGGATAACTTTATATATATATATTTTATGTTTATTTTATTTTTTAGGCAGAGATAAATTTTATATTGTTTCGAAGATCTTTAATACATATGATATCAGTTTAATATCGATATGTCTTAATAGTAAACTTTTAAATATTTTGTTTTTAACGATAAATGTTTATTACTATTTTTAAAACATAACTACTTAAAACAAAATCAACACATATATAATTGTTAAATTAAATTCTATCAAATAGTATTTAGTTTACAATAAAATAATTCTGAATTATTGTAATATTACACTAATAATAGTTTTTCTGTATCATTGTTCTTAAAGTAGAAAATAATATTAAGTGCGTTTAGATTGAAACTAATGACTAAAACTGTAAAATGGCTACAAAGAAGAGAAAATTTTCTTGTTGCTTTAAAATTTTGTTTTTGGTCAAACGCTACTTAAAAACGGGAAACATTTAGGCATAAATTGAAAAGGGAAAAAATTTACAAAAAGTTTTACCCAAAAATGCTCATTATGGAAAATAGAAAGGTATATTGTGGATTTTTTTTTTTTACTTTTTTATCACAGTAAAGATTCAAATCAAAACACAAAGCTAGGAGAGTTTGCGCACATTTCAAAAGAATTATAATAAAAATTCTGACTAATATTTTTTTGCTAAACTATGCATGAATAATTTTGGCTGCATTTGTTTTTTAGGCATTTTCATTGTTATTTTGTTTTTATGCTATAATTTAATAAAAAAGCAGTAATAAAACCAAGAAAACTATTTTGCGGAGTCACTCCTTATAGTGTAGGAGAGATTATTATTATTAGTAAGTACAATTAAACTGTTCCCAATAATAATTACACTTAAATGACAGTATTGTAAGGTTTTTTTTAATAAATATTATTGAATTAGGAGTGACTATTTCACTCTAATGTTTAAAGCATAAAGAAAGGAAAGAATCTTAACAACAATTAAAGAATTTTAATTAAAGAAGAAGAATAAAGAATATACAACAAAAAAAATAACATTTTGCAAAATGTTTTTCTTTTAAAACTGTAGAGAAGAAAAACTGTTTTTAAGTAAAAAAATATATATATATATAATCAATTATCAAAAAAGTGTTTGTTCAATTTACTGCATATTATAAATTTCAGATAAATATAAGTACAAAGTTCAATAGCTTATCGAGAAAGAACATCTTATAACTGAAACATTTATGTCTCTTAATATAATTTTTTGGCAACTAAATAACTCAATTCCGGGTTAAAAATATAAATGGATGTTTTTTTTACTTAAATATATATATATATATATGTTTAGTATATATTTTACGTTTTCCCACTAACATTACCCAACGAACATATTTCAGCTTTATACTATATTTCACAATTCAAGGATTTTTTCTAAATTTTCTAAAATGCGTTAGAATATTAATACAATTATTAAATAAATTCTAGAAGGGTTTTGTCTATTAAAATTACTGAAGTATATAGGAATTTATACTGTAGACGTTCTTTCTTTTGTGGAATATTTTTAAAAAATGTACTTAAAAATATGTTTAGAACAACGAATAATTGTTTTCGAAGATAAAAAAGTAACGTATCAAAAATTATAGAAAATTTTATTATAACTATTTTTAAAGAGTTTTACAACAAGTTGCTTATTGTGATATTTAAATGTATCGTCGCGTTGGATATAAAAATTTTAAGTTTCCACTTACGAAGAAGGTATTTACTGTATTTGTTTAGAGAAAACAATTCTAAAGTTTCTGCTCTTGAGACCAACGAACTTTTAAAAGCACTGGGATTTTATGGAATACCCATTAAAATATTTTTTTTTTTTGATAATTAATACTTTTATAAAAATATTGTATACATTCGAATGCATTTGCATTTTAAAGTCTAATAATTCATATAAAAATAATTTATTTCATTCAGAAAGTACCTTAACGTATTTTCCTTTATGTTCATTTAATCATGCACCTGTTACTTTAACTTTTCATGTAAAAATCATTCTCCTATATTTCAATACAGGAATTCCACAGGAATGAAAAAAATTCCCCGCCAAGATTTAGATTTCCTCTGCAGGAAACTCTTTTCTTAAGATTAATTTTCTGTAACCTACATAATAAATAAACCTTTTTTACATAGCACATTTCTGCTAAGTACGTGGAAAGGTTAGAATTTTGTTCTCCATGATTAAAGTAAATAATCGCTTACAAAGAAGGAAGATATAATGAATCGTCTAGTATACACAAAGAAGTATTTAGTAAAACTTTCATTTCGCTCTTGATGAATATGCCTGTAATATATGGAGAGATATAAAAAAATATGTTTATGATATCCTAACTTATTAAATTTAAGAAAGAGGTTGTAGGAATGTTGAAGAAATTCAAATAATAGAACATCATAAATATTTTTTTTTTTTTTGCATAGAATCCAACTCAAAACTTAATTAGTAGAATAAATTAATCCAGTCATAAAATTAATAAAAAAAATAAAATATTGTATAGGAGAATACATTAAATAAAAAGAAAGTTGATATGTTTCAATGTATTCAGTTTTATTTTCCATGCGTGTAATTGGTATGATTATGAAGTGACAAAAATAACCTATTATTAAAAACAAAAATATACGAGATAAATATTAAAAGTTCAATAATTTGTGATTTGCATAATTTTAACTCCGAAGAATAAACCCACACTGAAAATTTAAAAAATACATCAACACTTCTCAAATTTTGATTTTGTTTTTCATTTTATATACGTATATTACGGCGTATAGCGTGCTATAGCGCATAACGCGCACCGATGATTTGATATTGTATTTTTCTAATTTGTTTTGTATATTCACCTTATCACGCATACCCCTTCTTATTCTAAGAAATCTTTGCGTAATATGTAGCATACAAATACAACAAATTGGGGGAAAATAAATAATCATGAGACAAGATATTATTCCAAGTGTCGCAGCTAAGCCCAATACTGGAAGACCTGCACTCTATAGAGTGCTGGTCTACCAGTATTAGGCTTAGATTATGTATACATATAGAGATAAATTGAGATTAAAGAAAACCACCAAAAAAAAAAAAAAAAAAAAAAAAAAAAACATTTAATATCGCTGCAAGTATTGCATATACGCGAAAATTTAGAACTCAATTATACTGATTGGAAAATATATTATACGAAATGAATTTTTCCAAGTGAGCGAAAAAATGTCCATACGGGGATTCTAACCCAGAACATTCGATTTAAATTTCACATGTTCTAATTTTGAGCTACAAGACCCGACAACGGGGGGGGGGGGGGGGTACATATTTCACTCCTTATTTCTAATAGCATCTTGTCGGCAATGTAGACAGCTCAAAAGAATAAACCGCATATCATGGAACTAAATTAAACTATCCGTACGTAGATGCAGGATTTTGTTTTAACTGTTTGGTATGGATGTATTGTGATGATATATATTGGATTTTTTTTATCTGGATAAAAAATTATCGAATCTGAAATCAAACCCGAAATCTTTGATTTTCATTGATTCGTTTGTTGTCATCGATGTTGTTTCGTTTTCATCACAATCTGCGATATTTTTAAAAACATAGTTCAAATTATAACACAGAACAGATAAAAGTATTTCCATTCATTGTTTCATAGTCATTGTCTCTCATTCTGGCGACGATATATTACGATATTATTGAGGAATTGAAACGGCAATATTATTTAGCAAAATAATACGAACACCATGGGATAACGGTTTGTAATTTTATTTACAATATAATTTAAAAAACGCAATTAAGGGAACCTAGAATTATTTTTACGGCGTTTTGTGTAATTACGCATTATTAAAAAAAGTCATGGTGAAATAATTGGTTTTTTTTTAACCATTTGGAAATGGTTGTTGTTTTCAGTCGAGGATGGGGCCAAATGATGCTCGCATTTTATTTTTTAAACGAAATTCAACGATGTTCTTTACTTTTAGAAGAATTTTTATTTGAATAGGTAACAGAAAGGCATAAAATGGTTTAAAATCGTTGTAATAGGTAATCGAAAGACATAAAATCGTTAAAAATTTTAAAAGTTACAAAATGGGTGGGCCCAAATTATCAAATATGGAAAAAAACAAAGCCAAAGAGCGACACCGAAATGAAAATCGTCTTGCAAAGCAAAAATCGAGGTCTTCAACTCATTATGTAAAAAAATTCTGAATGTAATTTAAAAAATATAATTTTACAAGATAAATTAAAAACCATTTATGTATATTATTGTGTGTATCGTTATAAAATAAGTAAATGCTCAATTTCGACAGTTTGGTTATAAAGGTCAAATTATTTTTATTAATTCTTATAAAATCTTGTTGAAAAAAATTCTCTTCACCTTGTACAGTATTGTCAGTAGACAGAAATTTAATATCTCTAAGGTTTCGCAACACTGTTTCCGTTTCATAATTGAATATTTGGTGTGTAAAATGCTTTGTAAAGTTAATGAAATAAAGAAACTTCTTTAATGAATATATATATATATATATATTTCTAAACTTGAAATATTTTTCCTATGAAAGAAAGAGACAGTTTTATTCATTAAATAATGTATATTAAATTTATTTTTATTTCGTGAATCCAGCATCCAGCTGAGTAAATATAGTACCACTTCATAACAATGCTTTACTTTAAAAATTTAAAATTCACATATGTTATTTCCTGAAAAAAAAATGAATAAATATACAATATACAATACGTTTTTGGGAACAAATTTAAGAACTTAATCACGAAACAGGAACCTTTATTTACCTATTTGTACTTGCAACTATTAACCATGAATTGGACGTGTCTATTGTTAAATCTGCTTTCATAGATATTTACTCTTTGAAATTTGCATACACTTTTAAGCCACAGCTGCTATAAAAGCACGATAAAATATTGGACTTGCAACTTTTCATTTTTTATGAATATTCCATTAGAATTGAAATATCATTTTGTTATATTTGTAGCGAAGTTTCATAAAATTAAGAGAATCGTTGTTTTTATACTACACGTGTCTTTCAAAATATCAGTTTTAAAAACGCAAATTATCAATTTAAATTCAAAACTACTTCAGGAACATTCAGAAACATTCAAATTTGCTGTTTTGTATCTTGAACATTCTACTATTTAATGTATTTTTTTATAATCTGTAATGTTTTTACTTATCTGCTATGGAATCTTATTGTCCATATCTAAATCCGTCTTTAGAAATATTTTCTACTTGAAATTTTTATTTTGTGTTGAAAGAAATCTGCTTAAACCGTTAAAGGGCTATAATGTGCCGTACATCTTATTTTTCGTTTATTGTAGGAGTATTTCTCTCGAACTTAAATGGGAATTTGTTATCATATTTGTAATAATGAGTCAAAAATAGAGCTTTCTTTCTGAGTGTATGGTTTACTCAATATACATATTCTTATTAGTGTGAATCTTGTAGGAAAAATGCATTGGATATATTTTTTATTCTCAGCAAGTAACTTTTTCAAAATATTAGTTTTAAAAACAAAAAATATCAAATTACACGTAGAATAGTTTCATAAATTAACTTGTTTTATACAATTTGAGCATTTTGAGATATGTTTCATATTCTGGGAATTAAAAAAAAAACTTAAATTTTTTTTTCTGCCATTTGCTGTTTATGAAATTCTAGAACTATATTATCTCCTTCTAAATCTACCTTCACAAATATTTTATCTTAGAAATTTTTATATTCTTTATAAACAAAACATCTTAAAATGCCAAAGTGCTAAAAAGTGCAATACACGCCAATTTCCGTTTATTTTAAGAGGATTTCATTTGATCTCAAACGGAATGTTGTTATCATATTTGAAATAATGTGTCAAAAAAGCAATCCTTTTGAATTGTGTATGTCTCACTAAATGTCAAACGATTTTATTTGTGTGTTTTTCTGCTGTACCTTAAAACTAAAAGAGCCGTTATTTGTACGCTATAAATATAACTGTTTCCAAATGTAAATAATACACATATATATTTTCATCATTGCAAACCTTTCTTGTCTCCTGAAATATATACGTTATATCTTCACAAAATATATCAGAACTAACTAAACACAAGCACGTTTAATTCTACGCTAATATCTTTTATTAAGTCGTTTATGCACTAAAGTTAATATTGTTTAAGCTATGATTTAATTTTATATTAAAGAAACTAATTTCCATTTTATTCTAATTTTGCCTTCATTATTATATAGCACTCTGATTTTAAAATATATCCCAGTTGGTATATATATCTGTGTTAAGACATAATTGGTAATTTCAGGTTTCACTGCATTCTGATTTATGGTAATTCATAGAAATATATCTTAATTGGTTAATATCTCTTTTATTCGCAGAAGACTGCAAGCAATTATATATTGAATCAAAAGGTAATCCCGGTTGGGTTTATTTTATTCAAACAAGTCATTCTTCAAAAGACTGTGGACTATCTCGGAAACTTATAAATTAGATAGCTTTGATATCGAGAAAATTATCACAAACCACTTTAAATTATAGGGATATAATTAGAAAATTGAGAGTATGAGGAGTAGAGCAAAACTAGTTAATTTCTAAAATAACTTTTAATTTAATCAGAAGAGCTAAGAAATACTTATTTACGTTTGAAAATAAAGTGCTGATATTCCATTCAATTACATATTTACAAATTACAAGTTTGAAATTGAATTTTCGTTCCAGAACGTAAAGAAAATAAAATCATAAGGGAATGCCTTTCAAAGAAATACTCCAAAAAACAATAAAAAAATATTTCATATGATGTAATCTTTTAAATAAGTATGGAGTGCAACTGAAGAAAAAAAAAATGAATGACTATATAATTCTGATTATTATGACTGCTATTAATCTATTCCAACTCCTTAAAGATGATAGCGATGCTGTATTTTTTTTTGTTAATGGATTTTAACTAGGATTCAAAAAGTTGTTTTAAATAGCATTTATAAAAAATCACAGAGACGAGTTTTATTTATAATATTTTCTAATGTAAAATATATTTTTACATTATATAGCTCCCAAATTATAGCACAAAGACGAACTATTATAAAATATAGCTGAAGATTAGATGATAACTTTTTCCTGTTCTTAAAGTCTTATAGTCCAGGTTCTAGGTATGAAATCGTAATAAGAATATACCGATTGGTCAGTATCTACTTTATATTAATACAATGCCTTTCAGAGGGGCCGCATCCTGTAAAGCCATAGGAATTCAAGATGGCGGCTGTAATTCAATGTGTCGCCATTTTCCATAATTATTGTGATTCCCTTACTATTCATCGTATAAAAGTGCATTTTATATTAATTTTTATACTTTTCAGGTTTAAAATGTCATTTGTAACACTTTCCAACATTGTTGTAAAGTACTTATGAACTCAGTTTGTCTGTCCGTACTGTAACTCGTTTAAATATAGTCGGATCGCCATGAAATTTAAATATGTTATTTATATTCAATATAGCATGTATGTTATTGAAAATATAGCGTGAAACAGTTATAGTTCTTTTACAGAGATATTCAACAGAATTCCGTTATATTATGTCCTTAGGGAAAAAATCTTTTGAGATGGCTTCTAATGTTTCACAGTATGAAACACTCTGAAGTTTATATATATCGCTAAAGCACATTACAAGATGCTTACTATAGAATATGGCATGAAGAGCATTCGCAGTTTATTTATAGGGACAATCAAAAGAATTTCATTACATTACGGTCAAAAAAGGGTGGTCTACTGTGAAAAATCTTTTGCAGTGTATTTTAACCATATTACACTATTTCAAGCATATTATTTTGGATGTATATCTGTGAGGTGTTCCGCAAGATACTTATTATACAATATTGTGTGCATAGCGTTCATCGTTCATATACAGGGACACACAAAACAATTCAGCTACATTACTCTCTATAAACAATAATTGTTGAAAGTGTGTTTTACTTTGTGGCACGCGTTTTTATTTATTTTTTTTTCATATTACTTAGTGTATATAAATTCTATAGACCTTATACAGGGCTCCATAAAACATCTGAAATATATTTCCATTTATTGATGGACAAAGCTGAAGGGGAATTTTCAACTGTGAAATGAGTTTCCAAATTGAGCTAAATTTTAGCATACTATGTATATGTATTAAAGTAGAAATCTAAAGTTGATATAAGGGCTGCACAAAAATTCAGATTTTTTGTGACTTGTGATGGGAATTGCTGCAATTGGATTTTCAAATGTGTTATGCATTTTATAAATTGCTCATTTAGACATACTTTTCACCTTATTAAACTGTGAGGTTTTATTATAGTATTCATAATCTTTGTATATCAAGTGTTTCATAATACGTGCATGACGCAGGATTTTACGTTCTACTTTAATATACTGAAAGCATTAAAAAAATTTGCTTTTATACCAGCATTACATGAGTCACTTTAAGAAAACTTTCAGCAGCATTAGAAGACTATATATTGGCCTGAGAAATTGCATCTTTCCACCCGCTTCCTGGCATCCAATCTCCTAACGCTTGGAAAAATGATTGTTAATATGAATCAATATGAAATGCACCAAACTTCACCAAAATTTTAGTTTCTATATATATTTCTGGATAATCCCTCTGTAACAATTTCGCTATTGCCAATAACGGTTAGTCGACGGCCATAAGGAAATTTGCTTTCCGTTCAGACTCTGTGTAACCTAGTTGATTAATCCCACGGCTTGTTTAATCATAGCGACTGACGCAGATTATTCACAAAATAGCGGTAAAAGTGTCGATATTCCTGAAATGAAATCGGTTGAAGCTGTTGGATTACTTGCGTGGAAAGCTTTCAACTAACCATCAAGCCTGATGTTTTTGGTATCTTGAGTGAAGACGTGTTTCAACCAGGCGTTCTCTTGTTTCTTCATGTCTGTAGTTGTTGAAGACAACACAATTTTTGACTTAGCTTCAGAGTAATTTGAAATAGTAGATTCTTTTGAATCTAGGAATACTGGTGGCACTACAGCAAATATTTCTGGCAGACTGGGTACATTTCGCTTTTTGAAGGCGATTGTGTCGTAAGTCTTGTGAAGTAATCCTTACATTTACTAAACAATTAGATATTAGATTTTGAAATAATAATATACTTCATCTTTGAAAGGAATTTTTGAGAATGAGCTGCTTGGATTGTGGAATAAGTTATCATATGCCACAATCATGAAAATGCCTTGTCGTAGTTTTGATGGAAACACATCTTTTTCTTTTTGGAACTTAACAAATACAACTTCACATATGGCTGCCGAGAGTTCCAGAGCACTATGATACGGGATTGAAAGTCCATGTCAATGGTGACGCTTGACGATTTCGCTTTTTCGGGTTCTACCAAATACTGAAACACCCGTGTAAAATAGTAAGGAAATTTTTTCCGCCTGTTCAATTCCTCAATTTATTTCCGATTGGTTTACCTGAGTGTGCATTAAAACAAATTGCTTGCGATATTGTGAAAGATGGTTGAGTAATAAGTTCATTAACTTAAATATTTACTGCATATAACAGCATATTTAAGATAGCCATCTGGGAGGGTGGAGCAGATTTACACTGTGATTTATTATAATCAAAATCACCGTTGAATAAGTTCGCATATTGAAACATATCTATTCTTACCAATTTCGATACACGCAGTAAAACAAGTTCAGCTTCATCTTCATCATTTTTACATTCTTGCAACATAGCGTCAGGAATAGTTTTGCCATATGCTAAAATATAACCTCTAACAGCCATATAAGCCGTCATGTATAGCAGATTTGCAAAAATCCTCTGTCGTAAATGTGAAGTGTGTACATCAGTCATACATAATCGCTCATCTGTTCCTATAAGCTGAGTTAATCGCTCCTTATACATTTTTGTCAGGAAACACATTTTAAAAACTGGTTGAATATAATTTAAATCTTTGACACTTTTCCAATACTGCGCACCATGACATATTTTAGCACATTTGCTTTCTTCTGACATTTCATTGCTTTGAGACTTGTATAATCCTGCCAGTTCTAGACATTTTGCATGGTATTTTTCTGCTTCAGCAATCATAGTATGCTAAAATTTAGTCCAATTTGTAAACGCATTGCACAGTTGAAAATTCCCTTTCAGCAATGTCCATTAATAAATGGAAATATACTGCAGATTATTTTGTGCAGTCTTGTACAAAATCTGTAGAATTTATATACACTAAGTAATATGTAAAACAAATTAACTTAAAAACGCGTACTACAACATAAAACACACTTCCAACACTTATTGTTAATAGAGAGTAATATAGCTAAATTATTTTGTGTGACCCTGTATATGAACGACGAGTGCTATGCACACAATATTGTATAATAAGTATCTTGGAGAACACATCACAGATATACATCCATTTTAATATGTTTGAAATAGTGTAACATGGTTCAAATACACCGCAAAAGATTTTCCACCGTAGACCACCCTATTTTGACCGTAATATAACAAAATTCTTTTGAGTGTCCCTCTAAATAACGATGAATGCTATTCATACAATATTCTAAAGTAAGCATCTTGTAGTGTGCTTTAGCGATATATATAAATTTTAATGTGTTTGATGTTGTGAAACATTAGAAACAATCGCATACGATTTTTTTTCCATAAGTCGTAATGTAACGGACTTCCATTGAATGTCTCTGGAAATTAAGCATAACTTTTTTCAACTTCATTTTCAATAATATACAAGCCGTAATGAAAATCAATAACATATATAAATTTTATGGCAATCCGACCATATTTATGCGAGTTAGAGCACGGACAGACAAACTGAATTCATAAACACTTTTCAACAATGTTGGAAAGTGATTCAAATGACATTTGTAACCTAAAAAGCATAGAAATTCACATCAAAAGAGCTTTTATACGATGAATAATATTAGTTTGAGCAAAAAGTTCTGGGAAATTTTTAAACTAATAGTTACGAGAATTTGCGTCGTTCCAAATGGTTGTGTCATCAATGCCGAGCTCTATTGCCAGCAGTTGGATCACGTGTACCACAATTTGCTGCAGAAGTATCCAAGATTGGTCCGCCGAAAGCGCGCTTTGTTTCAGCAGGACAATGCCAAACCGCAGGTGGCCCAGAGGACCAAGGATAAGTTTGCACAGTTAGACGGCGTCGAAATTCTTCCTTCCCCACCTACGGTCCATACATGGCTCCATCCAATTATGGCCTCTTTCGATCAATGTAACATTTTTTCAAGGGCCATCGATTTGAATCCTTTAATGAAATTGAAAAAGCATGTCAAGAGTTTTTCGATTACAAGGAGCCACCATGGTACTTCCAGCAAATCCGGAATCTGGCAGAACGATGGCAAAACGTCTTGGACTACGGTGGTCTCTACTTTGAAGAATAGTCCTTGTTGCTTTTGTTGTTAATTTGCGCATAACAACGGAACTTTCACAAATTTCCCAGAACTTTTTGCTCAAATTAGTAAGAAAATTGCAAGAATTCCAGGAATTACAGCCGGCATCTTGAATCCCTGCAACTTTACAAGGTGCCCCCCCCCCCCTCTGAAATGTATTGCTTTAATATAAAGTAGATACTGACCAATCGGTATAATTCTTATCATGATTTGCAGTTTTTACCCTATTTCGGACGTGTAGTACTTGGACTATTAAGGTTTTTATGTAATTTTTTTTTCTATTATAAGCATTCATGTTATTTGTGGTTAGTTTGCAAATGTTAAACGAGTTTCATTGTATTCATAGTTTTGACAGAAGGTATATCATGATTTAATAGGTAATGTGCATGTACGGATGTTTATAAATCCTAATATTATCCGATCTTAACAATATTTATTTATTACTATTTTTTTTATTTTTTTTTAATAAACGTGTTCTTCACTGTTGGATTACGTTGTCGTGCAGTGACTGAATGCAACTGTTTTTGTAATCTTATGTTTCAATGTACTACACTTTAAAATTTCTTGGCGACACAGCCCTGTTCCTTTCATCACGAAACTTTTTCATCATCGTAAAAAAAAAAAAAAAAAAAAAAAAAAAAAAAAAAAAAAAGATAAAAATATGTAGTCCTCTTTAGAATGGTTAAACAAAAAGCAACTCTTAGTTCTAAACTCATATAAATACGGCAAAAAAGAGTTGCTCTATCACTATCACTTTCGTCGCCCCTTCATCACTTTTAAATATCACATAATTTCAAATTTCCCGGCATCAAACAGGGAAAAAAGTAAACATTCTAATTAATGCTTGAAAAAAATTAATACTCAATTTTATACATTTTATGACTTAAAAAATTTTTTAAATATGATTTTTTAAAGTTAACTTGACATTGATTATTTGTGCGAGAGTTGCCAAAACGGGCAATTTATTATCAAGATCACATAAAAAAGCAGAACTTTTTTGTAAGATAAGATTACCAGAAAATACCTCTCTTTGGCTCTAAATATAAATCTGTCAATGAAAAGAGAGGTGTGTGTCAGGTTCTGAGAAACAGCTGCTATTAGAACTGAGGTTCTCTATTATTTTTTTGTCTTAATATATTATATATTGCATGGGCTATGTGCTGGAATTTGAAAATAACAGTCTTTCCTTATCTAAAACTGGATCTAAGCCGGCGAAAATGTATAGATGGTATGAAGGGGGAAAAGATAGTTTGAGAGGGGCGTGCCCAACCTTTTGCGATGTCTGTGGAAGATGGGGAGACAATGGGAGCCAGGTAGAAAACCCCGGAGGGGGTTACGTTGAGAAGGAGCAAGGGGTTCCTGGAAGGCAGTCTGTTCTGCTGAGAGAGTTGGAGCGGAGCGCGCAAGGTGGACTGTCGTACCTTGGATAGCTCTGAGAGAGTGCGTAGGGTTGAGAGAGGTTCGGATAGCTTAGGCTTAAAGCCCGGGTGTTGGGAGATCGAGATTGATCTCCGGAAAGCTAATTTAACGTGTGTAGAGTGAGAGTGAGTTAGCGTAGTTTAACAGTACACAGCCAGCATTTACTGTATTCAATTTAATGTTGAACCGGATCATCTATATCCGAGTTTGTAAGTCTAAATAGTGTTTGTTGTTGTGTAAATAGTGTGTAAATAAACTGTTAATTTAGTTAATTGAAAGCGTTTGTTTTCATTTAATCAATCCTCTCAGTGCGTGACCGATATTACGTAATCATATCGGTGGTGGCAGCATATAAATAATAAGGATTTTCTTCGAAGTTGTGCGGACTAAGAGGAAACTCCGTCAAATTGATGGCAGCGACGGGATAGAATCGTCTTGGACCAGTGACCAACGAGCCGTGTTGCAGTGTGTTAGTGCCGGATCACCCAGTGGAATTCTTGCGTGGAAATACCGGATCGTCGAGCGGAATTTTAGAGAGATAAAAACCAAGCGTCGAGCAGAAATACAGAGTGTGTGTGCCCTATCATAATTACAGCGAACCGAACTAAAGTGTTGTGCCCTATCATCGGAACAGCGAACCGAGCTAAAGTGTTGTGCCCTATCATCGGAACAGCGAACCGAACTAAAGTATTGTGCCCTATCATCGGAACAGCGAACCGAACTAAAGTGTTGTGCCCTATCGTTGTTGCAGCGAACCAAAATAGTGTCTGTGCCCTATCATCGCTACAGTGAATCAAATTACGGTGTATTACTGCCTGAGTATTAAATATCATCAAAGTGACTTTAAAGTGTGAAATATTGAGTGCATCGCGGAACTACGTGTGAGCAGCGGAGTACCCCAGCAGATAAAGTATAAGGTAAGGTGTTTTGATCATTTCTGTCTGCTGACATTCTCGAACCAAATGTATTTGTTGTTGTATAATTGATAGTAATTTAAGATAAACTGTTTAGGTAATTTATGTGCAATCAAATAATTGTGTTCAGATAGGTAGGAGATTTTAATAGCCATATTTATTATTGTTTTAAGAAAAGGTCATAATAACTTGTACTAATATTGATTTTCTATTTTTTTTTTTTTTACTAATAATGGTAGTGAACAAAATTAATGCATTGTGTTAATAATAGTTGGAAGGAATAATTGAATTTACTTAAATTTAAATTATTATAAAAGTAATATTTAAGTGAAGCAATACTGTTTTAAGTTTGAAGAGTTGATAACAAACGAGTAATGAACATTTGCTTAGAATTTTAATTGGATAGAAGTAAATTTCGAAAAAAAAAAGGGCTCGCAGTGGAAAAAGAAAAATAGAAGGTTTTGATCTTATCTGTTTTAAGTGTGAAGACCAGTATTGAATTTGGAAATATTTTATTGAGGATAATTGTAGAAATTTATGTGTGTATGTTATACATTTTTTCTTTATGTGGATGTTTCTATTGACATCAATAATTTTATTCAATTGCAACGGATCAGTATTATTATGTAAATTGTATGTTATTATCTAATTGTATAAAGTGGAATCTGTATTGCATAGTACTCAAATCGAAATTATTGTTTTACCTGTTGTTTTATTGGAAGTAAATTGTATGATATAAATGGTTGAGGAAAATCAGGTTATACAGTAGGCTAATTTAGAAATATAATACCTCGATTATCTGAAATGTATTAATTAGTAGAATAAGTGGAGGTAACTGTGCTAAAGTAGAAATTTAGGGTATATTAATTTAGCAGGTTTAAATATTATCGTATAGTGGTAATAGTAATCGGTGAAGATATGGCTTTCTTATTGAAACTAAAAAGGGTGGATCTTCAGATGATAGCCGAAGAGTTGGGTTTTGAATTCACGGAAGATGATACCAGATTTCAGCTTAAGAAAAAGATAATGGACAGCGAGGAATATGATGAGGGGGCTATTAAGGAATTATCCAACACTATTGTAGGGGAGCGATTAGAGCGCGAAAAGTTAGAAAAACAGGAAAACTTGGAGCGCGATGAAAAACAGGAAAAATTAGAGCGCGAAAAGTTAGAAAGAGAAGAGAGGTCTGAAAAATTGAGGATGGAACATGAATAGAAATGGAGAGGCTAAGGGTACAAGGTTCGACAAATAACTCTAATGGGTCTAGGGAATCTAATAATGAAAGTAACATAGAAAAATTGATCAAAAGTGTTAAAACTCTGTCCATCAAAGTACCGGAAGGGACTGAGGGATGGAATTTATTTTTCAACAGTTTAGAAAGGGCATTCAAAACTAAAAATGTACCGGAAAACCAGCAGGTCGAAATTCTACTAAATATGTTAGGAGATAAGGCGGATAATTTGTTAATTTATACCACTAGGGAACAAATTGAGAGTTATGAAGAATTAATGGAGTTAGTTCTAAGGGAACATGAGCCGACACCGAAGGCGTGTTTGGAAAATTTTAAGAAGGCTAGGAGAAACCAGAATGAAACTCATGTATTATTTGTATCTCGTTTAATAGCAACATGGGAAATTTATTGTAAGATTAGGGGTGCTGACTCATATGAAAAAGTCAACCAGTTAATAATTACGGATAAGTTATTAAACACGTTAGATAAAGAAACCGCATCATATATTGGGTTAACTCAGCAGAGTAAATGGTTAGAAACTTCTAAAAATGCTAAAGAATGTGACAATTATTTTGACGCTAAACATAAGTGTTATGCGGTTACGTATAAAAGTTTTAAGGATAAAGATAGGTATGTAAACAGTGAAAAGTGAAACCGAGGGAGGATAGTATATTTAGTGGTAACTGGAGGCAAAACGGAAGTAATGAGACTAATTCCTTTTCGGATAGAAAAACTGAGTTTAGGAGATATAGCCCTAGATGCTTCAAATGTGGTCATTACCAACGTTTTTGTAATAGAATGAGTAATGAGGGAAATAGTAATAATAGCGAATGTCTAGAACAGAAAACGGGTGGAAATAAAGAGTTACCTAAAGGAGTTATTGTGGCGAGGATATCGGCAAAGGCCGAACAGAGAACTAATGTTATTGGTGAGAAATTAAATAAACTTGAGAAAATTGAAGTTAGTGTAAATGGGCAAAAAGAAAAGGATTGGTCGATTCTAGATGTGAAATTAGTGTTATTCATAAAGATTTGGTACCGGAAGAGAAAATAAAAGGAGCGGGTAGTATATATTTACAAGGATTATTTGGTGAAGCAGTTAAATCACCGTTGGTTAAATTACCGTTAGCTATTCCGCAATTCGGACAAACTAATATAATTCATCAGGAAGTACTTTGCGCGGTGACCGATAATATTAATGAGCAGGTAATTTTACATCCCGAGGTGATTAATGAGTTGTCAGGGGTCAATCGCGAGGAGCCATTCCAAGAGTCCCGAGAATTAGAAAGTTCGGAAATTAGTATCGATAACTTGAGTGAAGAGAAAGGTATGAGCAGCGATAATTGTAAGGTTTACGCAATAGAAGCGAGATCGGAAAATTTACAAAGTCAGAATGCAGAAAAAACGGAAGTGGAGAAAAATAATAAAGTTATCGTTAGCAATTCAGATATGTTTAAGAAATCCCAATGGGAATGTAAAAATTTAGAGAGAGCGTGGGAATTAGCTAAAATTGATAAAGGGGGTATTATATTCAAAAGGACTTATTGTATCATAAAGATAAATTTGTAGAAGAAGCTATAGCTCAATTAGTAGTGCCTAAAGTCAACAGATAAGGAATCTTAAAGTCAGCGCATGTTTCTAATGAGGGAGAACATCACGCGGCAATGAAAACCTTAGAGAAAATTAGGCAATCTTTTTATTGGGAAGGTATGGCTAAAGAAACTAAAAAGTTTTGTAAATCGTGTCTAGAATGTCAATTATCTAGAAAAGTGAAAGTGCGTGATAGAGTCTTAGTTGAGATGGCGGATGGTAGCAAAATGTATGTATATAAAAATAAAGGGGAATTTATGGTCAGGTGTAACATAGTCAATATTGTATTTGAAGGTGATGAGGAATTTGGAGAAGTTGGGGAAATTCCTATTTTAAACCGGAAACAAGAGGTAGAACGGGACATAGAAAGGTTCGAAATAAAAGGGTTATCTAATAGTCAAGTCAAGGATATTAAGTCCATTTTCAGGGAGAATAAAGAGGTATTTATGGGTCCTGTGCGACCAACGGAAGTAGGGGAGCACCGTATTGATTTGAAACCGGATGTGGCAAGGAAAAAGCCAAAGTTATATAGTGTACCTATTGCTTACAAAGAGGAAGTAGATAGACAGATTCAGGAGTTCTTAGAATTAAATCTAATCGAAGTATCAAATGCAGAATTTAGTCATCCAATTGTTTGCGTGGCGAAAGAAGACGCAACTGTTAGGCTTTGCATTGATTATAGAGCTTTAAATTCAGTAACGCAGGTCCCAACATTTCCTATGAAAGGTTCGCAGGAAATCATGTATACTACGGGGGCAACTAAATATTTATCTTCCATTGATTTATTGAGGGGTTATTGGCAGATTAAAATGGCGGAGGAATGCAAACATTTGACCGCGTTTACAACTCATAATGGGACTTATCAGTGGCGTACTATGCCTTTTGGTTTATCAGGGGCGGCTGCTACGTTCCAAAAAGTTATGAATGAGGTTCTTCAAGGTCATCGGAGGTATGCACAAGCATATATTGATGATGTCATCATTTTCTCTGACACCTGGGAAAAGCATTGTGAGCATGTTAGGTCTGTTATAGAAGAACTTAAAAATAGAAACTTTACGATTAGGCTGGATAAATGTAAATTTGGAGAGAAATTGACTAAGTTCTTAGGTCATGTAATTGGGGGTGGAACGCATGCACCTGATGGGGAGAAAATAGGAGCAATAGGGGACTTAAAAGAGACCGAAAACTAAGAAGGAAGTTAGATCTGTTTACGATTAATGGGATTTTACCGATCTTATATTCCAAATTATGCAGAAATTGCTATACCTTTAACGGAATTAACTAAAGGGAAGGTTAAAAATACTGTACCATGGAATGAAAGGGCAGAAGAAGCATTTAATACCCTTAAAGATGAGTTATGTAACGTGACGCGTTTGAGTACACCTACCGTAGGCCGGGAATATCAGCTTCACGCCGATGCTTCAGACCTGGCAGTAGGATGTTGTCTTACTCAAAAAGATGAAAAGGGTCAGTTTAAACCGATAGCTTTTGGCAGTCAGAAATTATCAGGGGCTCAGCGGGCTTGGCCGAGTATAGAGAAAGAGGCTTGGAGTATTCTCTTCGGGTTGCGGAAGTTTGAAAAGTGGACCGATGGATCTCAAATTGAGATCATAACGGATCATAATCCATTAAAATTTCTCACTGAAACAACCCCAAGGTCTTCCAAACTCACTAGATGGGCTCTTGCCTTGCAACGCTGGAACCTGAGTATTTCTCATCGTCCAGGAGCGCAACATTTAAATGCTGATGCAATATCCAGGCTACATAGGAAGAGCTGGGAAGAACAACCGATCGCTAGCCCATCGGCATCAATGACTAAATAGTGGACAAACCTTAAAGGGGTGTCATCACGTTTAATTATTTTTTTTTTTTGCATATGTGTAATTGTATTTGAATTTTGTGTTATAGTGTTATAGTGTATTAGCATGAGTAGTTTTTCAGTAATAATAATAATAATAGTACACGGTTCATTAGAGATGTCAGTAGAGAATGTTCAGACACCTTGATATATATATGTAATAATAAAGAAGAAACCTGCAAAGAGACTATTGAACTCTTCGGTGATGTTACTATATGTTTGGGGGGAAATTAGCCCCTAAATGGCATATTTTCCGCTAAGGTGGGAGGTGTCAGGTTCTGAGAAACATCTGCTATTAGAACTGAGGTTCTATATTATTTTTTCTTCTTAATATATCATATATAATATGGGCTGTGTGCTGGAATTTCAAAATAACAGTCTTTCCTTATCTAAAACTGGATCTAAGCCGGTGAAAATGTATAGATGCTATGAAGGGGAAAATATAGTTTCAGAGGGGCGTGCTCAACCTTTTGCGATGTCTGTGGAAGATGGGGAGACAATGGGAGCCAGGTAGAAAACCCCGGAGGGGGTTACGTTGAGAAGGTGCAAGGGGTTTCTGGAAGGCAGTCTGTTCTGCTGAGAGAGTTGGAGCGGAGCGCGCAAGGTGGACAGTCGTGCCTTGGATAGCTCTGTGAGAGTGCGTAGGGTTGAGAGAAGCTCGGATAGCTTAGGCTTAGAGCCCAGGTGTTGGGAGATCGAGACTGATCTCCGGAAAGCTAATTTAACGTGTGTACAGTGAGAGTGAGTTAGGGTAGTTTAACAGTACACAGCCAGCATTTACTGTATTCAATTTAATGTTGAACCGGATCATCTATATCCGAGTTTGTATAGTGTAAATAGTGTTTGTTGTTGTGTAAATAGTGTGTAAATAAACTGTTAATTTAGTTAATTGAAAGCGTTGGTTTTCATTTAATCAATCCTCTCAGTGCGTGACCGATATCACGTAATCATATCGGTGGTAGCAGCATATAAATAATAAGGATTTTCTTCGAACTTGTTCGGACTAAGAGGAAACTCCGACAGTGTGTTCGTAATTATATAAATGCGTAACACCTATAGTCTGTCCGTCTTTTCGCATATATCAGCGCAAAAACTAACCATCCTAATGCTTTGAAATTTAATATATATAATCGTTGCAGAACTTTATCGAGTCATTTCAAATTTTAAGAAAATCGAATCAAACTTAACAAGATATCAATAACAGATTTCTTCAGTCTATGTAATCCTATCATTCGTAATTAACTCAGTGATATCGCATGACAGGCAATGATTCTAGGTTGTCATGATAGTTATTCTATTAAACCTATCCTACACAATCAATACAATGATATTCCATGATAGGTAATGATTATAGGCTGCCATGGTGATTACGTGATATTTAAGATCAAGTCATATTGTTTCCATTTTACTAAATTTATTATATGTAATAATAATTTTACATGAAAAAGCAGAAAAACAACGTTTAAAAATGCACAAATAATACGTAAAATGCTACAAAAACGTCAAAAGCTGCTTTTGCAGCTTTTACGTAATATTTGTTCATTTTTAAACGTTGTTTTTCGGCTTTTTAATACTCTTGCACAAAGGCTTTATTTGCTACTTTTAAATAAATTTATACTTATCGTTTACCATCTCTTGGAGAGATGGTGAAGGATAAGTATAAGTATAATACGGACATTAAAAAAAGACAGTGATTTCTGTCGATAAAAATTAATTCAACGCAATAATAAATTTCGTTTTCATGCATTTTTGCATAAGACAGCAACAGTTATTGCAGCAAGATTTATAAAAGTAGTTATAGTGCGAACGCACCTCATTTGCCACGCTTGATGTGCATTCGTGGGAAAAAAAAAAAGGGAAACACGCCCAACTAACCATGCAACAAATTATTGTAAAAGAAAATTATTGGTACACTGTAAAAAAAATTCTGTAGCTCTACAGATGTAAAATTACATGCTTACTAAACTGTCATCTGTAACTGTACAAAAAAAGCTGCAAATCTACAAAACTAGTTTTTGTAAAGCTACAGAAATCTGTAACTTTACAAATGAATCTATTAAAATTTCAGTAATCTTACTAAAATTTTATCTGTAAACCTGGCTGTAGTTACATGAAAAGTTCTAGGCATCCCAGTTTCCTAAAAAATTCTTAGTAACCTTACAGATTTTTTGATTTTCGGCGCAAAAGTGTGTCTGTTACATGAATATTTGTTGTTGCCGTTACATAAATAGTTCTAGGAATCCCAGTTTCCTAGAAAAACTTTAGTAACTTTACAGATTTTTTTTTACAGTGTACTAAACGAAAAGAAATAAGTCTACATTTAAATGATGGATATGTTACCGGCCAAACCCGATTTTAGGCCAAACTAGATTGGCCTAAGCCAAACTAGTTTATCCTAACGCGCATCGGATAAAATAGTTTTTCCTAGGCCAAACTAGTTTATCCTAACGGCCATAGGATAAACTAGTTTTTCCTAGGCCAAACTAGTTTATCCGGATGCCCATAGGATAAACTAGCTTTTCCTAGGCCAAACTAGTTTGGCCTAACGCTCATAGGATAAACTAATTTAGCCTGCTATTCATTGGTCTGAACTAGTTTATCCTAGGCCGATCTAGTTCATCCTAGGCCAATTCAATTTCGCGTGAATTTATTGATCCCAAAGACCGCTTCGGTGCCAACCTTCTAGTTTATCCTAGGCCAATTCAAATTGACGTAATTTAATTGATGCCAACCAGTGTTGAGCACGCTTACAAAAAAAAAAAAAAAAAAAAAAAAAAAAATCGTACTAATTCAAACTCTAATTCAGTTTCTCAAAAATGAATCAAGTTCACGCTCATATTCAAAAATTTTCAAACGAATCCGCTCAACTCAAACACATCTATGGAAGTGAGCGAAGTTCACTAAAAACTCGTTTTTTTTATTTTTTAAATATAATAGAAGTTTTGCTTCCAAATTTACAAAATTTTGTGAGCTAGAGTTTTGGTTATTCGATGTAAGGGTCTTTGCTCAATTTTCCTTCCCGACACTCGGCTCGGGCTTGGTTTGGGATTACTTTTTTCGAGAGGTTCGGACCGAGATGGACTGGGGCTCAATTTTTTTCCGGATCAAGTCGGGACTGGACTGGACTGCAGTCTTCTTGAGGTCTATACAGGCAGAAATTTTCGGTCCAATTTCCAATCCAGCTCATATGAAAATCATTTGGAACGGCAGGATCTCTGGTCTGTTCAGTAAAAATAGGAGTAACATTTAGGCAGGCCCAATTTACTTTTAATGCATGTATTTTTAAATCGCTATTATTCCACAATTAAAATTTTATACTTATTAGCTCCGGTATGCTATTTATTTCGGTCAGCAATAAAAGTTTCGTGTCTAAAAAACAACGTTCCGTTGTATAAGCCAGCCGTAAAAAATCAGATGTATCAATGTACGGCTAAATACTCTACTGCAATTTTTTTTAACTTCTAAGCATCGCACATTTTCAATTTTTATACCGTCGTGTTAGGAAAAGAAAATACTTTTAACTGAAATTTGTTTAAAAACTTCATCTCAATTTATTTTTGAGATATTATTATTATTTTTTTTTGTAGTTTTTAGCGCCATTTGTTTAATGTTGGCAACTCAAGTACTCCATTTCTGTAGAAAGTAAAAGATAAATATTTGGAAAATAGTAATTATATTTTTTATTGCCATTTTTGCATAACAACCGAAAAAAATGTAATTAAAATACGTGGTAGTTTGAAAAAAATATAAATGAATGATTTCTGATGAAACATGGAGCTGTTATAAACTATATTTAATTTTAAGTATCTACGTTAATATTACAAACAAATGATGGCATATGAATAATTAGATAGCAGATTTTTTTTGTGGAGTTTCTTGAATGACGACACCTCTTTTTTTGGATTTATGTATTATTCAGCGATAATGACGTCCTATGAATAATTTACAGTAGATGCTGTTTAAGACTGGATCGTAAATGAGGAATTATTCAGTGGATGCGAATAACGTCATTTTATATAAAATAAAAGTGTGTGTTTTAAGTCTTAAAAATTAAATAAGTATTGTACTATCTATATTTACATACATTTTTTTCGACACTAAATTCTAAAAAAGCAGAATTCCTGTTTTCTAGTTATTTTTATTAATTTTTTTAAGATGAGTAGATGCATTTTTAGTTAATAAAATTAAAGTACGGTAAAACCTGAGAAAAATAACCTGCCTATGACGGAATCCCGTGTCTAACAAAAAAAAATATGTTGATCTATGTAAAATGAGGATATTAGTACTTGTAAAAAGAATATAATGCATTTACAACAGAGATGAACCTTCTAATAAGGGAACCTGCCTATAACGGATTTTTCTTCTTTTCTATGCAATTTCGCCTTAGAAGATTTTGTTGTATAAAATATTTAAATCTCCAAGCCATAGAATGTGGATTACCGATATTAATGATTATATTGTAAACTATATTGATTTTTAATGAATCTCTGTTTGTATGTAAATATCTGAATAATTACTAATACCATTAATTTTTTTACACTTCTTGGGAACTTGAAAATCAGAAAAATTTTATGTAGAAAAACTTTCTAAGAGGGAATCATATAGAAGAGAAAAAAACTTTGTTATACTTAAGTTCCTGTTTCAGCAGGTCAGTCGTCTCTAACAAATGTATTATGTTTTATTCAAACGGATTATTATATCCAATTTGCATCGATAAAAAAAAAAAAAATAAATAAATAAATTAAAAAAAAAATAATTCCGTTTAAAATACAATTTCGTCATACACAGATTCTTTAACAGGTTTCACAGTTCTGTATCCTCATCCGTATAAATGTATATGTAGTATGTACTATTCTTTAAAGAGAATTTTAATTGTGGTACAATGGTAGCTCAAAAATATATGTGTTTTAGGCCAAAATTTAACCGGGATTTCGCCGGATTTTTGAAAATTCCAGATTTCTGAAGGAATATCAAATGTACTTCTGATATTCTTAATGGTCCATTTATTCATAATTAATTCAAAGTCAAGTGAAATTTATGTGAGAAAAGAAAATCAATGTTTTTTTTATATTATTTTTTTTTCTCACATAAATATCACTTGGCATTGGATTATTTATGAATAAATGCGCCATTAAGAATATCAGAAGTACATTTGATATTCTTTCAAAAATCTAGAATTTTAAAAATCCGGCGAAGGCCCGGTCCCGACGATGCCGGAGTTTCGAAGTTATACGGTACATAATAAATCCTCTAAATTATTCCTCTCCTAAATTTTATGATAATCTCTCATCCAAATCCTCGGTTCTCCAGCACACAATTTGTCAAATGGAATATATTTTGCAACTAACGGCGGCGGTGAAATGGGGAAGATAGGGGACAGTATCCCGCTCCACATCGAATAAAATATATTATACAGGGGTGACGGCAATACTACTTTGCACAAGGTTGGCGCCGGAGCGGTAGTTAGGATCAATAAAAGCACGTCAAATTGCGTTGCCCTAGGATAAACTATATCGGCCTAGGATAAACTAGAAGGTTTTGGCGCCGGAGCAGTCTTTGGGATCAATAAAATCATGCAAAATTGTATTGGCCTAGGATAAACTAGATCGGACCAATGAATAGCATTCTAAACTAGTTTATCCTATGAGCGTTAGGCCAAACTAGTTTGGCCTAGGAAAATTTAGTATATCCTATGGGCGTTAGGATAAACTAGTTTGGCCTAGGAAAAACTAGTTTATCCTATTCGCATTAGGATAAACTAGTTTGGCCTAGGCCAATCTAGTTTGGCCTAAAATCGGGTTTTGCCGGTAACATATATAAAATTTTCTTTGGGGGTCATCTACATATCAAAACGAATCCAAACTTTGTTTTCTTCTAAAGTAATATCCACGTTTGACAGCAAAAATATATTCTACACCCTTCACTTCCCCCCCCCCCCCCCAAAAAAAAAACCAAATTTTCATGAAATTCGTTCGACAAGTTTCAGAGAAATTAATTATTTTAAAATTGACATATTATAGGGGTTGTATCCAAATTGAAGTTCGGTACTCCATTCTTGAAATGCTACAGAATGACTATGTCACTTCTAGTACTGTACTTTTTCTTGCCAATATGACCTTTCCACTCGCATAATATATTTCAAGTATTGCAAGCCGAAATATTTCATTAAAATGAATAAAATAAACTTTTTTAAATTATGCTTTTCTGGACATCATAGACTGCCCCTTAAACGGTCATTTTGTCGTTTTTTACTCATAATTCGAACACTACTTTGAAGAAAAATTTGAAATAGAGAATTTGCATCAAGCAGGCCATAATAAATATAAATCTATTTCAGGTTGGAATTCATACTTTTTCGAGCGTTAACTTCACAATTCATAATATACTTTTTTTTAATAAAAAATTCAATGTACCGTAATTTCGCGCGTATCAGCCGTACCTCAGTCAGTTTAAAGTCAGTTTAAATCAGCTATTCATGACAATGATGAAATAAGCAAAATAGATAAATTTACATATTTGAAAAGTCTCCTAAAATCAGAGGCGCAAACTGCCATTCAAGGATTATTAGTTTCCGAAGAAAATTATGATATGGCTCTGAATATTTTAGAGAGTCGCTACGGGAAAAAAGAAATGTTGATCAATTGATTAATAATTGATGATTAATAATGGGCTCGAAGCAGCTAGGAGTCGTTCGGTAGCTTTATCGTCCTGAGCCCAACCTTTCCTCTTTTCGGTGTCTTTAATTTGTGTAATTTCCCCATTAAATTTGTCCGGTTTCAATTTCTGATTTTTTTTTTCAACCTGTGTTTCGCTAGGGAGTCTTTCACTCGGGACGTGGCTGGGGACCTACGTATCTTACTTCCGCAAAAGAGTTGGACTAGAGAAGAAGAATAAAGGGCTGTGGACGAAGAGGGATTATTGGTAACGATAATTCTACCAGAATTAATTTTAAATAAAATGTGACTTGCTTCGGCTTAGCACTTATTTCACTTCTTTTTTTGAATAAAAGTTTCGGTTTGAAAAAGACTTAACTAAGTCGCGGAGGATACGCGAGAATTACGGTATTTATGTTTGGGTTTTTAGTATTGAAATTTAAAAAAAAAAAAAATTACACACTAGGATTATATTTTAAAGAGGTTTTAGTAAAAATATGAAAATGTATATTAACATTAGAACATCTATATTTTCAATGTTTACAATTAAAAAAAATATAATTCAAATCACTCGAAATTTCGTTTCCAGGCATACCTTGAAGCGAAGATTTAAAATACATTGTCAAAATTGTGTATCGCCATTGAAAGAAAGAAAGTTTGGTCCAGTTTTGATGGCCCCCTAAGCAAAGATTATAACATCTTTTAAAAGCAGACATTATTCTGTCCTTTGGTACCTATAATGATCTGCTATTAAAATAAGTTGCAGAGTAGTTAGTAGGGGATGTTTACTTTTTTTTTTTTCCCCACGATTGTACAAATTTTGATCTGTTTAGTTTAAGTTGAACATAAATTTAAGATGAAATAACGTTAAATCGATTAACAGATATTTTGCACTAGAATATTCTCGGAATTGTATTACTGGTCATTTTCTTTTTCATTTCCCCCTTTTTTCTTTTTTTTTAATGACAAAATGATCATTACTTTTTTCATTCATCAACTGGTGAGTCGCTTTTATAATAAAATTTGGAATTCTATCCTTTAAAATTTGCTCTTGCTGACTGAGATTTTGTGTGTAACCGTGTGTGTGTAAGGGGGGGGGGGGGTCCCCATAGATAAGCTGAGCACAATGAATTTTTCTTATCTTTAGATATTATTGACGAATTGGAGTGAAAAATACCTTTTTTTTCTAAACATGCAAACATTTATTTAATTATTTTTTGTTACTTTCAAATACGTGTATAATTACATCTTTTATCCAAATATTGAAATACTGCCTAGTTCGTCTTTTAAAGTAAATTTAAATTACCTTAGAATGTTATTGACGGAAATGAGTACAAAATACCTTTTTTTTTTATATACTTTTTTTTTAATTTTTTTAATTACTTTCGATTAGGTTTGAATTGAATAAACTTTTAAACAGTATAATTATGTCTAAAGTGACCTTTAAAGTGGATGTAAATTATATTTCGAAATTACTGACGTACCCGAGTACAAAATTTTGTCTTTTAAATAAATATATATAAATATATATATGTAATAATAAAAATTTTTGCCTCTTTTTCTTAGTAAAACTATTTCAAATTCTTAATATTTTTCCTTTTTTACTTATCTTTAATAATATCTTAATATCTTTTGTCTTTTATTTCATGCATTTAAAGTTGCGTATTCTTTTATTATTCTAAAAAATCTTAATCCATTCGCCTAATCTTATAAAACCCATTAAATTACTTTTTCATTTTATTCTAAAACTAAATTCTCTTTCTTTCGAATGTTTTAATATCATTTATTCTTTCGTGTTCTATACCCACAATTCCATGCGTCCGCCAGCGCTATTTGCGCTTTTATTCTGACGCCGTATAAAGAGTTCTTTATCAACGTCATCTTTTCCCATCGAATCGTAATTTGTTCTATGTCCCATCCTCCCCTCCTCTCTTCTAGCATTGGTCTGATACTGTTTTGTAACCGTCCGCGGGTTGTTGTTCGGGGTACAAATATCGTTACATCGGCGATGGAGAGAAGATTTTACGTTTTTCTCGTTGTCTAATTAAGCTGCGTCGCTTGGAGTGAACGTTCGAATGTGTAGATACTATTCTTATAACATCTAAAGTCTTATTAAGTGATGATCGATTTTTGTGAGTGGATGGAATAACTACTGGAAGTGTTTACTAAGTTTTGTCAGTAAAACCAGTTTAAAAAAGTGACGATGACTCGCTATATTCATTACGTAAGGGAAATTATCAATGTGTTTCGAGCCTGTCTTAATCGCCACCCTGACTGCAATCCGGTATTTTCAATATAACGGATGGATGGTTTTGATTGCTCTACTACATTTTATGTCGAGGTGTACTGGTGTCGCCTGAATATCTGAAAGTCGGTAGCAAAATGCTACATATATATATATTTATTACTTTCGAATAAGTTTCGGATTGAGTCTACATCTAAACGTTGCCATCATGTCTACAGTTCCCTATTAAGTAAATATCATTAAATGTTTTGAAAGCAATTTTGAACCAAATTACATTTGCTCATATATACCATCTGGTTATGTACTTTGTAAAGTAAGATTTATCATAAGCTCAGATTAACCATAGGATAATTTTGCTTTGGCAGTAAACAGAAATACAGCAACCAAAATGCAGATTTTCATTTTATGGTGAACATAAAATTAATATAAATTTATATTGAATTTCGTTTAAAGAAATAATCGCCATATGTTCAGAAGTTTTGTTGTTGTTCTATGTAAAGGGTCACGAATTAATTTCAAAAGGTGCGAGTGTATAACACAAAGGGAGAGTTTCAAAATACAAGAATATAGTTTAATTAAATAGTTAAATAACAAATAAAAATCATTTCAAATTAACGTTAAACATTTCGAACTTACTTAAAGTTCCTCTTCAGTAATATAATTAAACACAAATTCACGAGAAATAACATAATTCAACGTTAACTGTTTTATAGGTTATTGTAGGTATTTATTTAGGCATTGTAAGTGACCTCATTTCATTGTATTTAAAAAAAAAACAGTTTTCAGATCTTCTCTTATGCGATATCATTTTTGAAATAAAAAATGTACATTAATTACTCATAAGACAAGTACAATATTTTCAAAAACAAACTTTGAAATTATCAAGAACAAATTAAACTAGTATGTTGTGGCTATCACAAAACTTTCTTCTATATAAATCACGTCAATTAAATCATTTAAATAGTAAAAGAAATTACATCAATTTATTCATATAAAAGTATACCTGAATTTGAAATTTGATGAAAATTCGTGCATTAGTTATTGAGATAGAGCTGTAGAGGAAATTCTGAAAAATGCAGCATAGCAGCGCCACCTGGCGATTTGCGCCAAAAGGTACAAAACATCAATTCATGTCAAGGACTAACTGAATCTGAAGTTTGATAAAAATCCGTACATTAGTTCTGGACATTGAGCTATTGTGGAAATCGAGAAAAATGCTGCATAGCAACGCCACCTGTTGAGCTATTTACAGCAAAACACAAACAGCAGTAATTCATATCCAGGTATACCTGAATCTGAAGTTTGTTGAAATCTCAAGCATAATTCTTGAGATAGATCTATTGCGGAAATCACAAAAATGCAGCATAGCAGCGCCACCTGTTGAGCGATTTACACCACAAGATGCAAAACGTCAACTGATGTCAAGCACTAACAGAATCTGAAGTTTGATGAAAATCCGTGCATTATTTCTTGAGATAGAACTATTACGAAAATCGTGTAAATGCTGCAAAATGCAGCATAGCAGCGCCATATGTTGGGCGATTTGCACCAAAACGTTACAAGCACCAACTTATATCAAGGATTAACTGAATCTGAAGTTTGATGAAAATCCGTGCATTAGTTCTTGAGATAGAGCTAGTGCAGAAATCGCGAAAAATGCAGCATAACAGCGCCACCTGTTGGGTGATTTACACCAAAAACTAATCAGCAGCAATTTATATTAGGGACTACTTGAATATAAATTTTTATTAAATTTCATGCATTAGTTCTTGAGATAGACCGCCCACAAAATTTGTGTCACATACATACGGGCAGACAGACAGACAGACAGACAGAGTCACAGACTCACAGATTCACAGACAGACATTTTGTAAAAACATGTTTTTTGGAATCTCTGACCTCTAAAATGTGTAAATCCGTCGAAAACTGGAAGTCGAAAATTTTTACGAATCCAATACTTCCTTCTTGTAAAGATAGAAGAAAGTAAAAATAAAATGTATATGCATTTTCTATATTTCCTGTAAAATTTAGTTAGATATGTTTTCAAAATAAAATAAAATTTAATATTTTAACAGGTGCCTTTCGTACATATATCTATATCTACCCTATATATATAAAATCCTAATAAAACGAATTTATGAAACGAATATATGAAACGCCTGAAATGTAACGATTCTTTGGATCGACTGATTAAACAACTGATTACGTTTCACGGTGATTTCTCCTGAAAAAAGGAATACTTTGCGATTAAATTAACACCAAAAATCAATATTGATCCGCAGATTTCAAAACTGGTATTAGAAATTTTTTAATTCGAATTAGTTTTCGAAATATTATTTTTTTTCTAATTTTATATACATTTTTCTAATGATGGCAACTCAAATTTTAATCAAACATATATATATATTTTTTTTCAGATTTTAGAAAAGGTTAATATTTTAAACTAATTTGGCGAGAAGTCTGGCCTCCCTTAAATGGATGCTAAGAAATGTATCATGTTATACTTTTATTCATAATTCAACTTGTATTTCATTATCATTTTATTTAATACAAGCAGAAACATTTAAAATAAATGGCTTTCACTTCTTTATTTTTTTTAAACGAAATGAAAAGAAAAATATTAGGCACAGATGTCATATACGCACCGGGGTACCTAATTGGCGCCAAAATGGCATTATTTTGGTTGACATGGTTACCCGGCTATTGTTGTTTATTTAATAATAAGAGTTTATTTACTTTATTTACTTTTTCTAAATTACATAAATTGTTTTGGTTATAGTTTATTATTTTTTGTTATTTTCCCTTAAAAATAAAAAATAATAGAAAATAATTAAAAAATACGGTACTACTTAGTTATTCCATCGACCCATTTCGCCAAATTATACAAATTGACATAATTTTTATTTTAAATAACGAAAGAACAAAGAAATTAGTATAACATTAATAAATATACAAATAAAACGTCGAAATAAAAATCACTTGATGACTTAAAGACGTGTAACTTGCTTAAAGTCATATGAATGTGACATTTATCAACTATTATTGGCATTTCATCTTATAGTTTGGTGATAGATTTTTGTTCGACGGGATAACTAAGTAGTACCAAAAATGCATATGTAACTTTTATTCGAAAACGAGGATTTCGCCAAATTTTCGTAAAAAAAAATCACGCCAAACCGGGTGCGTATATGGCATCTGGCCAAATATTAAATTATGTAACAAACGATGACATTTAATTCCAACTTCAAAGCAATGTTATAATTTACCACTCGAAAAAAAAAAATGCTAACTGGCGAGATGAAAAATAGTTATTGGCGAGATTTGCACCTGGCTAGCGTAACAGTACCAAAAATTCTTTGCGACAATGCTTTTATGTAGTTGTGTTGCTTTTATGCTGTTTATTCGAAAAAAAAATTGATTTTTTAAAATCGAAATGGAAAACTTTCGGCACAGATGCCACATACGGTCCCATATTGGCACTATTTTTTTCTGACGCCAATATCATATACGCAAAGGGTACTTAACTGGCGCCATAGTATCGTTATTTTGCTTGATTTGATAAGGCCGGATGTTGTTGTGTATGCTGTTGATCTTTTTCCCAAATTAGCGCCGGAAAAAAATCGCGCCAATATGGGGCCGTATATGACATCTGGGCCAAACTTTCATATGAAAAGCGAAGGGATCAGAGCGTATTTATTTATGGCAGTTACATGACCTGGACTATTATAATATAGATGAAATGATGGCGATAGAATAATATTTGGCGACTTATCACCTGTACCTGACTAATATTAAAGTACCAAAATGGCACCAGGAATATAAAAAGCGAAGTGGTTCGCCCGGAACTCTTAATGATAGTCACATGACTTAGGCTATTGTTATAGAAATTGTTTTAAAATACCGGGAGACAAAGACTCTGTACACTTAATTCCTTTTATTTTTAGCTTCTTTTCAAACGTTTAACTGATCCTCTTTAATCAAACACGTAAACAGCATTGGATGTCTTAACAGCAACTGATTCGGCCTTAAATTTTTGAAATTGAATGGAAACCCGTTTACAGGGAGATCTGCACAGCTTTTTTCCGTATAATATAATCTTCTATAATATTTTTCAAACCGATCAGATTAGCGTGTTTTTAGATTCTGCGGTGTCTGAACGGGGGTTGGCGAGCGTAGCTTGCAGGGGGCAGAGCCCCCTAGTCGCATTTATAAATTTCTAATGAATCGAATTTATCAAACGATTTTATGAAACCACTGATTAAACGACTGATTGCGTTCCTCAGCTATTTCTATAAAAATATGAAAGGTTTGGAAGTAAAATTAACACCAATTATCCGTATTTATTTACAGATGTCAAAACTGTTGTTAGAATTTTAAAATTTGAATTAGTTTTCGAGATATTAATTATTTTCAAATTTTAATGACATTTGTTCAATGATGGCAACAAAATTAGTCCAGTTTTGTTTTTAAAAAATGGCAGAACAGGGAAAAAGTATAGGTATTATTAGATATGTTCTTTTACGCACTTTTCAAATTGAAATTTTCTTTTATTTCAACCGTTAGTGAAACAATATTTTGATTAAATTATGTTTTTCAGGAAAATTTGAAAAAATAAAAATTAAATATGTTTTTTGTCGCCATTTTGAAATTAAAATTGAAAAGAGAAATTATTAAAACCGGAAAGGAAATTTTAAAATAAGAATTAAATGGTCACATGCTAAAAGCAGAAAATAGGGAAAATTACGTCAATGTTACTTATACAACTATAACAACTACATACAAATATTGACGCGTAAATGTTAAAAAGTACGAAAACTTTAAAATGACAAAACTTTACACACGAGACGCATTTAAATGTGATAATTACGTCATATGTAAAATGCTCCACAGAGACTAGTGAAAGAAATACCCGAATGTTAAATATCGTCATCGTTTAGTGCCTAAATAATTAAATTATTACTCATGAAACGTTTTAATGGTGAATATTCAGTCACGTTTAAAAAGCACAATTCTCAAACATTTTTCAATTAAATAATATATTTACACATGAATCTTAAAATAAAAAAACAAACAACAACAAAAAAAAACTTTATAATAAATAAGTTATTACATTATGAATGCATTTAATAGAGAAAATTACGTCATATATTAGCCCCTTAACGCTCGAATTAAATTACAGTTTGAAAATTGAAATTGCTTATTGGCAACACTTTTATGAAAAAGAAATATTCACCTTATTTAATGACACGAAAAACGATACTAAAGTATAGCCAATTTCACTATTTTATGAAACTGGTCTGAATCAAACAATTTGAGTAAAAGACACAGCCCGTGAATATGACGGGAGCGAGAATTAAGGGGTTAAAACAATATATTTAAAAAGAAATTTAATTCTGATGAATTTTATTGTGATGTCACATGGTGTGAAAATAGTGCGGCTAGCAAATTTGTTTATATATTACATCACATGATGCAGCATGAATACAGGTAATTTTTTACACAAAATTCTTTAGATTTATTTTTTACGAATTACTTTTCGATAGATATATAATAGGAAATTAATATATGCAATACATTTTTCTAAAAATAACATGAAAATATTCATGAGATTTATTAAAATAGGGAAAATGAATAAGCTATATATGTTCCTGAAAATAACTAAAACTCGATCAAAATATAAAATCCCAACAAAAAGTTTTCGGTAAAAAAAAAAAAGCGCCAAGTTCTCCTTAATGTTTCGGCCAGAAAAAGTAGCGGTATCTGAAGTTCGCACAAGGGCACAAGTTAAAAGCCAAACATCCCAAATCTTTCATTGAAAATGGCTTCCTGCGACTTGACCGTTAATGCCTTCTACAGCATTTCAAAATTAATGATTGGAAATTTCGCATTTATGAATTATTTAAATATTAAAATTAATATTAGTATGCAAAGAGGCAAATTCACATAAAGACATTATAAGTAAAAGATTACTGATAAATACCATTCAATTTCAACAAACAATAGTTTTGATTATAGATCATTTAGTCCACATGTGGTTTAATTGCCATTTCGTACGGTCTAAAGCTAAAGTCATTAACGTAAAACCTAAGAAATAAAACAAAATTTACTTTCTTCAAATCTCATAATATGTTACATTATATTTTATTGTATAATATTGAAATCTTGTGCATTGACGAAAGAGATTTTTTTCGTTTGAACATTTATTATAGTTTGTTTGCATACATTAAGAGGTATTCGATGTATAAACTGTTAAAAGCTGATACTAATTATGTTTTAGAAATTAGGGATATTACCTTCTGAATACAAGTATTTTGTTATATTTAACTTCTAAGCATTTAAATAGACTGAAGTGGTTTAAATGCTTTTTTTAAATGTGTATTTTATTTCTGTACTTTGTGCCACAAAATGCCTAAAATAATCAAAAAATGTAGTTGTCATGTAGTTTATTTGTACATACTTTAAAATTTGAAAAACCCTCTCGAAGGCATTAACGGCCAAGTCGCAGGAAGCCATTTTCAATGAAAGATTTGGGATGTTTGGCTTTTAACTTGTGCCCTTGTGCGAACTTCAGATATCGCTACTTTTTCTGGCCGAAACATTAAGGAGAACTTGGCGCTTTTTTTTTTTTACCGAAAACTTTTTGTTGGGATATCACTACTTTTTGTATGTATTTTCTAGTTTTTTTCTAAGCTATATTAATATTAAAAAAAAACTTAAATTTCAGTACTTTTATGTTAGCCGGGAGCAAATCTCCTAATTAGCATTTTGTTTTTTCGCCAAAAGTAGTTTTCATTTTTCACATGTGTAAATTAGAAAGAATGCTTTGATTTTCAAATAAAATATTTTGGTTTATGTTATTATTTGTTATTTATTTATTTATTTATTTATTTATTTATTTCTATGTTAAATATTCTATTAAATAAAATGTGGGAAATGCAACTATTTTAAATGAGGTGACTGAAAACTTTATATTTTTAAATGAAATGAATGCAATGAACACTAGAGTTGGGAACAGTATTTTGCGATTTGCCACTCGCGCCCGGCTAGCATAAAAATACCTAAATTTATTTTATTGAGCTTTACAAATTCATACATTATTTCTTTTTATATTAAAGTACTAGCTGCCTCTAGCAAGCAGTATATACTCTATTAATTGCATGTTAAACGTTGCATCATGTTACTGTTATTCATATTTTAATTTACTTGTCCATTCTTTCGCCAAGTCGGAAGCTTTTGATAGAGAAATCAAGAACTCTTTACGATCATGGAAGCACATCATATATTTTGTGTTGTTATGTATTTCATTCTTTCATGACAAATATCTCTTAACTCACTTATGCATATTTCCTTATCAGTTACGATTCGTTCTCTAATGCGGAACTTTTTAATCGTATTAAATAATCTTTTCTAATTGGGTTCACTGCCAATTATTGTATTTTAACTGATACGATTGGGTACAAGTGAAATGATTCTTATTAAATCCTTTGATAATACATACATTTACATTAAACCATATTGATGCTAATATCTTTTTGTTTCATGCTAACCTTTTCAATAGACTCGATTACGGAAGAATAGAAGGTCCACGGGTTCACTGCTATGATCCATTTGAAAATCTATCATTCTTCTCATCTAATCGTGTTGAAGAACTAGCCAATTTGCCATGGTTTTAAGTTTTTAGCTAATTTTATTCGAAACCTGAAAACTAAAATGCGAGGAGCCGGATTATAGAAGATTCCTTCTAACGTTACATATCGATTAACAGGTTACATATTATAAAATTATAATAATCAAAAGGAGAATTGTCAGTTTCGGTGCTTTAATAGTTTCTGTAAATTCTATTTATATAATACAGAAGTTTCAGCAGAGAAAAGATTAACAACATAGTCACAGTAAGTATAATAACAGTACAATATATTAACAATAGCAGAGGTTTTGTGCAGTGACGAAACTACTGGCACTTTGGAAATATTCGTACGTTATATTATTTAACTATTCAGATGATATGCGGAAAAATATAAATAGATGGCTCCCATTAATAATTAACTCATTGAAAAATAGCCAGAAACGTCAAATACTCGCCAAGCTTGGCGACATTTAGCGAAGTGTCACCAAATTTGGTAATATATCATGTCAATTCTCAAATTTGGCGACAAAAAATGTTTTGTTTGTTCTGACGTCATAATGATGCATATGTATTATTTATTATACACATACCTATAATATGTATGATGCAAATGTATTACGTATTATATGTATAATATGTATGATGCATATGTGTAAAGTTCTTTAAGATCACTAAAACGCACTTAAAGGAATAGTGTTCCAAAAATAGTAGGGATATTTGCCAGATTGACCAGAGTGCTATTGAGATTAGAATTCCGACATTTTTAATAGACCGGGAGGCGTCGGCACACACCATCACCTCATCGAGTTTACAGCTGAAATATTAGGATTAGTTAAAACTAGATTAGTACATTAAAATGCAACTGGTCTGTTAAGTCATATCTTGGTAGAAACAACCTGAAGACCTAATTTTAGTGGGTGGCTGATAGGTTTACTATTGTATTTTCCTGCATCCAAAAGTATGGAGACATGGAGGAATAAGTGCAGGAAAACACAATGGAAAATCCACCAATTAACCGGTAAAATCGGGTCTGTAGGTGGTTTCCACAAAGATATGACTTTGCAGACCAGTTACAATTTAACACGCTAATCGATTTTTAACTAGTCCTAAAATTTCAGCCGTCAACTCGATGAGGTGATGATCTGTGCAGACGCCTCCCGGTCTTTAATAAAATTTGTTTTAAGGAAGTAAAAGATAGAAATATGGACAGATAAACTGAAAGATTTGCCTTAAGATTTTTGTAAAAGCATATAAAATTTCAATCAGCTTGAAATCATGTAACACCTTTATAACCAGGCTAATTTTCTGTAATCGAGTTTTGGCAACCAACATATCTATCTGATCTATAACTATAATCTTTCTTTTACAGATTTAAAATTAACAATAAATTAACAGTAAGTAGGCTAATAATAAAATATAATAACATTAGCAGCGGACTTCGGACACCGCATCTGTCGTACATCGTTAAAGACAGCTTTATTAGTTACACATTTCATTTAATTAAAAGCAGATTTTTAAACTTTCATATGAGAATTAGGATATTTTTCCACTATAGGGATCTTGGCGTTTTTTAAAAATCTTGGCGCAATTCGGACTTCAGAAACTGAGATATGTTGCCAAATGATATAAACAACTATGAAAACAAACCTGATGAACTTATGTTATTTATATATGTATTTATATACATATAAACATTTTATTTATACACGTATAAAATATTGTTTTTTATATACAAATTATTTATGTTAGTATATAAAAATAAATAAACGGGTTCCTTACATTAAATAAATTGTATACATATGGAAAAAATTGCTTGTGTATATGACACAGTAGATAGGTTGCCAGAAAATACGTTATTATCAAATTTCTTTTCTCGTCAAGGCTATTTTCTCTATTTCGCCAAGGCTACTATATCGGAAACATACCGAATTGCGGTTATATTTTGTTAAATGTTTTATTGTTTTAATATCGTGAATATATCATAACCTATACTGATTAAAATTTTTAGGTATATTCATTTTTTTCTATTTAACAAACATCTTTGGAAAAGCATATATATAAAGTTTTATTCTGCTTGAAATTACGTGACCCCTTCAAAACTCTGTAATCGAGTATTGGCGACCAACATTGGCGCAATTGAATGTGAAGGAGCTGTTTACGGCCAAATCAACACCCCCTGTTTTAAGGGTTTAGAGGCGGAAATTCTGTGTTTTCAGATTTTTCTGGTTAATTGTGCTACAAACCCGACTTACTTGTGAAATTTTATGATTCTACGACTTTTAGAAGTATCTTAGTTATTTGATGATGCGAAGTGAGTCAGTGACAAAAAAGCGCTTTTTCGGAATTTAATATTTCGAAAACTACTAAATACAGAAACATGAAATCTTGGAACCTTAGTTCAGTTTGACCATACGAACATGTGTATAAAAGAAAAATTTCTATATCTCTCCCTAAAACGACGTTATGAGGGGGTGAAAAGTATGCCGAAATGGTTCAAGAAAAGGTAGCTTGCGGCTTGTGCGAACTTGGCGGACGCACTGCCGTGCTCCCAGATATAAGCGAAATTTTTTAAACACAATGCTTTTCAATGCTGTGGTTGCGAAAGATATTCCTAAGCAGACGGAGTTTTTAACCACGAACCTAATAACCGGGAGGCGACTGCATAGACTATCACTTCATCGAGTTGGCGGCTGTAATTCCAGAAATGGACAGAACATGTTTAGAATATTAAAATGCAACTGGTCTGCCATATCATATTGTTGGAAACACCCTGCAGACATGCTTTCAGTGCTTCATCGGAGGTTTATCATTATTTATTCCTGCACTCACAGTTATTAAAGCATACATTACTAGGGGTAGGAAAAGGCCAATGGTAAACTTATTAGTAAACCACAGAAACTGTGTTTATATGTATTTTCCATCAAGATATGCTTTGGAAGACAAGCTGTATTTTAATATGGGAATCAAGTTTTAATTATTCATGCAATTAATTAATCCGCCAACTCGATAAGGGAATGGTTTGTGCAGTCTTTCCCTGTCAAAAAAGGGATAATGTTGTCCATAGCTTCTTTATAAAAGTAACAAAGGTAACGATATTTTATACATAAAAAATTTATACAAGCTGATTTTCAAATGTTTAATTGATCTGACTTGTCAATCCCGAAAACAGCCGTCATTTGGTACGACAGAGGTAGATGAGACCATGGTAATCGAAAAATGCCGCCTTTCAACGTAAAAGCATGGTACAGCGATTGCAGAAGATAGCCGCCTTCAGAGTGATAATATCATTCAATCTTCCGTAATCTTGTATTTTTTTTTAACCACACTAATTACTATGTTTTTACAGGCTGTGAAACCTGAACGGTAATTTGCTGGCGTAGCTCGCAGGAGCAGAACCCCCTAGTATATAAATAAAAAATTCAAATGAAATCAACTGTAAGGCAAATAATGGCTTAGGAATGTAAATAGTTAAAAAATAACTTTCTACTTTGTTATCAAGATAAAATTACTGTTATCGTTAACGGTTTCATATCCATTACTAAAAACAAGATAAAAATCGACGCGATAATTAATTAAATCAAAATATTTTTAAAGTGATTTCAATGTATTTAAAAAAATGGCTCAGATCTTACTTTATAAATTTACTCTTTTCAAACATAAAATATTGAAGCAATCTCTATCCAAGCATTTCTTAAAATGCATTTTTAAAAATTCCCAAAAATACATTCAAATAATCAAAATAATGTAGTTGAATAAAGTAACAGTGAAAAAGTTTAAAAAAGAAGATATTTACAATTTGCGAGATAAACTTTACAATTCAAAATAAAATCTAATATTAATCGAAATGCATTGGTATATTTATATTAAATTTAAATCAATTGCATTACAAACAATTTCTATTTTAAAGTAAAGCATCCTAACAAGTTTTTTTACTTAAACTGCAGAAGTAAAAATATTTTCATTGTTATCGGCTGTATTTTTATTATTGAATAACACATTATTAAGAGAGTGAAGAATTAACTAAATTCAGAAAATTTACAATTTTAAACTCATTTAAGTGTATTTGAGAAAAGAATTGCTTAGTTCTTAACTTGTTCACAAAACACGTTAAAGACAGAATGCAGAATAATCAATAAAAATATAATTATAATACTTTCACAAAAATTTTGAAATAATCCTAAAGAATTAAATTTAACTGCGTTTGTAAAAAGTTATCGTAAATTAATGCTTTTCTAAAGCTGCTGTTATTATGTATAATTGGGCATATCTGCAAAAGAAACAGAAGACTTTGGTAATAAAATTTAAAATGAATTATTTTTTAAATTGAAAAACTAATAATCAGTAAAAATGATTTGTATAAAAAATAATATGATTCACCTAATCATTTTCCTAATTCAAAATATTTTTTTTTTCGGCTTACATTTCTTTATCAAACAACGTTAAAATTGTGCGTGATAATCAATCAAATTCCAAAGGAATCTCAAACCAAAAGAAGGATATTTTCCCATTGTCGTTATAAAAGTCTGAGAGACAGTGACATTTTTAACATAACCATTTTACACAAACTGATTTTCAAATGTTTAAATGAGCTTATTTATTAGTCCAAAAATAACCGTAATCTATCGCGACAGCGGTGGAGGAAGCCATGGTAGCCGAAAAATGCTCGATTCAAACGGATTAGCATGGAGAACTGATTACGGAAGAACGTCGCTGTTGGTGATAACTTTCATTCAATTATCCATAATCAGGTGATTGGCGATCGTGGTTCGTAGGGAACAGAGCCCATAGTCGTTTTATATATATATATATATATATATATAACATTTCTTTTAATTTTCATGGAATATGCCTTTTTCGGCATGTTTACAATAAAAAATAACAATCCAATATTTAAACATAAGCTTTTATTAAAGTTATCCCCAATCCAAATTAATTTTAATCCACACTAATGACTTCGTAATTATTGATTGCTTAAATCACACATATCTAATTTTATTTTAAAGATAAAAATTCACTTTTATCGTTAGTAGTTTCGTATCAATTATTAAATAATAATTAAAAAAACGGATATAAAATTTGATTTAATGCATATACCTTATTTATATAAAATTATTAAAATAATTCTGAGCACAATAACACTGTTTTTATTTCATTGAATGGCAGACTAAAGCAATTAAATTTCACAGTAATATCTAAAGTACAATTAAAGTAATTTTAAAATCACATTAAACATTTAAAGAAATATAATATTACTTATATGTAAGATATAGTGAAAAAAAGTAAAACAAATATTGTAAACTATTGTTTCTGAAAACATATTATCTCCATACATTCGCAACGGGATACAAGATTGAAAAAAATTAAGCAAAAGATTTCGAGGAAAAAAAAATCTCAAATAATAATAAATTTATAGAAAATAATTTCTTTTAAAAGTAGAAACTTTCTAATTTCACTTTTCAGAATTTTTCTAATTTCATTGTAAACATAAAGTTATATTTATCGTTAAAAACTCTATTTTCACCATGCAAAATATTAGATTAAACTTTAAATTAAAAATAGACACAAAAACTAATTAAATAAAAAAAAAAATCCCTGCCGGCTCGGGCCTACAGGCGGAGGTAGATTTCGAAGTTAAGTACTAAATTTACCAACAAAACTTAAATCAAGATCTTCACTTAGAATGAGCTCTAGAGAGCTAAGCGTTTTGTGAAAATTCTAATATACACGAATACATACACGTATGGATACGTAATAGGTTTAGAAAATAGCTAAAACAAATTCAGAAAACCTCAGAGTATTAAAATAAGTTAATATTTCCATTGTCGGGCTTTCATCATGTTTTAATACGTTTCTTCAAACTTACATGACGTTACATATTCACCTGCTGAGGTCCGTTTTATTTCCAATTTGATGCAATATACATATTTTTTAGTTCGTCAAACTATTTATTTCATTTCGAGTTTTCATGCAGAAATCTTGTTCTAGAAAACTTATGACGTAATATTCAATTTGTTTCAATTATTCAAACTGTTTATTTAATTTAATTTTTCACATGAAACCTTGCAATAGAAAAGCAATTGTTGTGGTGAGAATTTTATTGTTTTTTTTAATTGTTGGCAACTGCTATAACGAAAAATATTTATTTTTTCCTGACATTGTTGTGTAAGAGCTGGTTTTATCCGAATCATGTTAAGGCGGTATTCAAAATTTTGAACCCTCCCATTTCCATTCCCTTGGGCCGAATTTGCCCATTTTCAATCCCCGCCGAGATATTAACCATCTCAAAGTTGTTGGCGAGTTTGAAGACGATCCTTGCATAATTGCGACTTTTATCGTGCGGACAAAATTTAGTACATACATACATACACACACATATATATATAAACTTTTTAGGTGGGGGTGGTTTTGGTTTCCTGGGGTCCTATAATGAAAAGTTATGAAGGAATGTTTCAAAAGTCGCACCATGGTAACGACTGCAATAGGTAATATTTCTTACGAAATCTACCTAAAAATGTCAAATTTTGAACTCCTTTCAATATATACATAAAAAAAATCCCTGACGGCTCGGGCCTACAGGCGGAGGTAGATTTCGAAGTACTAAATTCACCAACAAAACTTAAATCAAGGTTAGAGATAGACCCAGTTCCTTCAATAAAAATGAGCTCCAGAGAGCTAAACATTTTGGGAAAATTCTAATATACACGAATACACACACGAATGTATATGGAATAGGTTTAAAAAATAGCTAAAGCAAATTCAGAGAACCTGAAAGTGTTGAAATAAGTTAATATTTCCATTGTCGGATTTTCGTCATGTTTTAATACGTTTCTTCAAACTCACATGACGTTACATATTCACCTGCTGAGGTCCGTTTTATTTCCAATATGATGCAATATATATATTTTTTATTCGTCAAACTATTTATTTCATTTTGTGTTTTCATGCGGAAATCTTGCTCTAGGAATCTTATGACGTAATATTCAATTTGTTTCAATTATTCAAGCTATTTATTTAATTTAATTTTTCACGCGAAACCTTGCAATAGAAAAGCATTTGTTGTGGTGAGAATTTTATTTCTTTTTTTAATTGTTGGCAGCTGCTATAACGAAAAATATTTATTTTTTCCTGCCATTGTTGTGTAAGAGCTGGTTTTATCAGAATCATGTTAAGGGGGTATTTAAAATTTTGAACCCTCCCCATTTCCATTCCCTTGGGCCGATTTTTTCCATTTGCAATCCCCGCCGAGATATTAGTCATCTCAAAGTTGTTGGCGAGTTTGAAGAAGATCCGTGCATAATTACGACTTTTACCGTGCGGACAAAATTTAGTACATACATACATACATACACACACACACATATATATATATATATATATATAAACTTTTTTGGTGGGGGTGGTTTTGGGTTCCTCGGGTCCTATAATGAAAAGTTATGAAGGAATTTTTCAAAAGTCGCACCATGGTAACGACTGCAATAGGTAGTATTTCTTACGAAATCTACCTAATTGTTAATTGTTCTCTTATTTAATATGACGTTTCAAATACAAAACGAAAAATAATCACTGACAACACGATTATAGCATTTTCAAAAATGCAACTAATCAAAAATATATATAGTATTTAATTTCATATAAAGTACAAATGAAAATAAAAATAACTTTCTATATTTTCTAACAATATTTAATTGAATCTAATTGTAGAAGTGAAATAATTATATAATATTAAATCCGAACGTTTTTGAAAAGGTGAATTAAATTAAGCCTTTTGAATGTAAAAGTTTGGATTAGTAATTTTATGTTCAATTATTGTATAATAAAGGAATAAGGAACGCAAGAATTAATTAGACATTTAGATTAAAAAAAATTAATTCAGTTTACTGTATGCCATAAGAAAAATATATTCAATTCTTATTTGACTTAACAGCGCTTTTAAAACGCGAAATGTGAAATATTTTCAAAAGAAAAATTGTAGGATTTCAAAAATACCATTGAAATAATCCAAAAGAGATAAATTTAATTACATGAAAAATGCCATTGTAAACAATTAAAAAATTGTTCAGGTTGATTGTAATATTCATTTACATTTTAACGGAAATAAAAAAGTTTCATTTTCATAGTTCAGCAAGTATCCAGTATATTTTAAAATAAAATTACCTGTAATGCAATTAACTTTTTTATTTTTCAAATGACAATCGAAATGCCAGTTTAAATTTTGAGTTTTATAATAAGGAAACTTTCTTCGAAATTTTCTTGTTTGGTGAATGTATGATGCTTATTAAAAACGGAAAAAGACATACAATATTGGTAGCATTTTATTACATAAATTTCAATTGAATGTTCGGAACTAAACATACCAAAGAGAAATATATTATTGTACACACACACACACAGATATATATATATATACTCGAATATGTATTTATGTATGTATTTTTATAGATATATATTTACACACAGAAAGAGTTAAATATATATGGATCCAATGAGAAATACGAAGGGAAAGTATAAAGTGCATAAACAGTCCCATGAAATCCCCAGGCGAAAAATAAATTTGCCTACCTAAAATTTTTCAATAATGCATGATTCTATTTATGGAATAATATAGTTTTAGTTTTATTATTTGTTTTTGTTTGCTTTTTGGTTCACAAATACATAAGACTCCTGAAACATGTACAAACAAAGCATATTTTAAAGTATATATTTGTAAATAATTTGAAAGGTAAATTTAAAACATTGTTACACGTTTTGAAATAGGTGAAAAATATAACCATTCATATAATCACTATTTTATATAAGTTAATTTCTATGATATTCTTGTCTAAAGTTATGTTTAGTTGAGCATTTTTTTTTTTTTTTTTTTTTTTTTTTTAAATGGATATTTGAAGATTTGTGTTACTGGTTTGAGAATAAGGGGAACATTTATAGATTTTACTACCCATATGACAATGAGTAAAATGTTGTTACATGTGATAGTGAAAAACGAATAGTGGACTAAATTCTTCTGAATTTTACTTATAAATATGCGACATTTTTGTGTTCATAAAGTAAAAGTTAAAGCGAAAACTCTATACAGGGTGTGTCGCAATTCCCTCTGGAGTTTGGAAGGCTTATAAAAGAAAAATATATTACCAATACAGCAACACGTTTGACTTTACTGAGAAAGAAACATTACAAGTTCTGTTTGAAAAATGAGTAAATGGCGTCACTACTTCTGATAGGAGTTTAAAATAACCGAAAAGCACACTTTTGAAAATTTTACACATAAGATAATAGCGTTTACAAGCTCACAGAAAGCTTACTGCGTGTTAGAATTTGCAAAAAGTCTATCTGTTGTGACAGTTTAAAAATAATAAGAATAATACAAAATACGGATTGCAGCCGCCGACGGACAACAATTGATGCGTGGTTTCAGAAACTAGAGAAAAGTGGTTGCTTGCGTGATAGAAAGAAACTGGTCCAGGCCCTTCTGCGGAAATGATTACTCGTGTTGCAGATGCGTTTTTGCGAAGCCCGAGAATGTCAACCCGCCAAGGATCACAATCGCATTCGCTACCATTGATCGTGACATGTTGAAGCGAGTGTTGGAAGAATTTGACTTTAGACTTATATCTGCCGCATCACCAAAGGATCACATATTGAACATTTGTGAAACAAAACTTGTAATATATATCTTTCTAAAGTAAAGTCAACTGTGTTGCTGTATTGGTAATATATATATATATATATTATAAAGCTTCAAAACCCCGGTGACACACCCTGTATAGCAGAATCTTATATTAACTGTAAATTCCTTGGGCAAAAAATATCTTAGTTACAGACCTGTTTAAGTTGCAATATCGTGCATGCAAATTGGAAACCAATCTTTGTTCATAAATTATTCAAAGCGTGTTAAAACCAAAATGAAGTAGTAGGATGTGGAAATCCTAAAACATTCTTCTATTTCATACATGTTAATACTTCCTAAAAAATGCATCATAGCAACGCCACTGGTTAGGTGTTTTACACCAAAATCTGATAAGTAACACCTTATATCAACTTCGAATTGAATTTGAAGTTTGATGAAAATCCGTCCATTAGTTCTTGAGAAAACAATGGAAACGTTCTATTGTGGAAACAATGAATTATGCTGCATAACAATGCCATCTGTAGGGCCATTTACACCGAAAACAAAATAGCACTAATTTATATCAGGGACCAACTGAATCTGATGTAAATTCATGCATTAGCTCTTGAGATAGAGCTATTGTGTGAAATAATGAATAATGCAGCATAACAGCGCCATCTCTTGGGCGATTGAAACCAAAAAGTTATCAGCATCAAATTATATCAAGAACAAACTGAATCTGAAGTTTTCTGAAAATCCGTGCTTTAGTTCTTGGTATATAGCTATAGTGGAAATCGTGAAAAATGTAGCATTGCAGCGCCACCTAATTGCGATTTACACCAAAAAGTAATCAGCACAAATTTATATCAGGGATTAACTCAATCTAATGTTTTGTTAAATTCTGTTCATTAGTTCTTGAGATAGGGCTCCCAAAAAATTTCTGTAACACACAGGCAGACTGACAGAGAGACTCACAGACTCACAGACAGACATTTTCTAAAAATATGTTTTTCGGCATCTCTGACCCCTAAAACTTGTATGTCCGTCGAAAACCGGAATTCGCTAATTTTTACGAATCAAACACTTTCCTCTTGTAAAGATAGAAGAAAGTAAAAAACTATCACGTGAAAAAAAGTTTTAAATAAAAATGCTTAAATTATCAGAAATAATGATTTTATAGGATCATTTGAATGTCCTAAAGATATTTAAAAAAAGTACACATTTTTATCCATACAACTCTAATTAAAATGAACTCAATACCGATTGACTGACTCATCCACACAAATCTGAAACAATTGAAGTCATACTAGATTATTTTAACACAATTATTCTAATTGGTAAACAATTCATATTAGATGTAAATTTCCAACTGGGTGAAAAATGTTCGGACCAGGACTCGAACCCGGGATCTCCTGGCTGAAGCCGCCAGTGCTCTGCCATCTGAGCTATCCCGGACGATTCTGGTCGAACTTTTTCACCCAGCTAACCTTGAAGATTACAGCATCTGGTCTGAAACCTGGTTCAGCTCAACAGAATATATCTCAGGTAATGGAGCTCCAGAAATCGCTGGATACGAAATTACACTAGATTATTTTAAAAATAATAAAATAATCTAGTGTAATTTCGTATCCAGCGATTTCTGGAGCTCCATTACCTGAGATATATTCTGTTGAGCTGAACCAGGTTTCAGACCAGATGCTGTAATCTTCAAGGTTAGCTGGGTGAAAAAGTTCGACCAGAATCGTCCGGGATAGCTCAGATGGCAGAGCACTGGCGGCTTCAGCCAGGAGATCCCGGGTTCGAGTCCTGGTCCGAACATTTTTCACCCAGTTGGAAATTTACATCTAATTGAAGTCATAATCACGAAATTTAGACAGTAAATTGTTGTTATGACAGACGCAAGCAATAAGAATAGATTTTTGAAAATTCACTCCTTAAGGTGACTGGGCCGACAACCGGGGAGCATATTTCGCTCAGATAACCTCATTGGTAATGAAATATATATAAAATAAAATATAACAGATATATAAAATACAGGTATATAGGTATACAGGTATATAAAATATAACAGGGGGAATTTTGCTCTATCCAGACTGAATAAAAAGGAGAGCATTGACATACTTTTAACGAGAGTAGATTCATTTAGACGTCTAATCTTCATTTATAGTTATTTATAAGGGGGGCCATTGAGATTTATTTAAGAGGTCCAAGGGTTTACATCAATACGTTGTTTTTCGCAGCCCGAATATATGGATTAAGCGGTTGGACATGTGAATTGTATTTGTAGTTTTATTATACATCCTGATAATGGATCAATGAAAGAGATGAAGCATGTCAATATAGTACGAATTAAATATTTATAACTGAGCGAAAAAATGCCCAGGCTGGGAATCGAACCCGGATCCTCTGCTTACAATGATAATTCGTATGGTAACTTTACAAATTAGTTTGATTGTGTTAAAATAATAGTTTTTGTCAATATAGGATTTTAATATATTTTAATGTGTTTTTAGTAAAGAGACGTCTTTTAAGTAAATAAATATTTTTAGTCTATGTTCTTGACTCTTTCGTTTGGAATAAATATTATAATGATACGGTTGTTTAGTAGACGTAATTAAGACTTTTTTACTCTTATTAGAATTAGTTTAAATAAAATCTAACAGTAAAATGGACGAATAACATACTTTAATCGTCACATTAAATAGATTGTCTTAGATAATTATTTTATAAAACAAGATAATTTGCATTTATCTCTGAAAAAATTAAATAACAATCATTCTACATTTAAAAAAAAAAATCTAAAAAAATGCAAAAATGAAACATATTGAAGGTGAATATACTCGATGTACTCATGTGTGTAAAATTAATCTATTGCAGTTCATACACAAGCATACTTAAAAATTAATAAAATTGTTTATTTTTTATTGTTTTACACCTTTTTGGTTACTCATTACAACATATAGTTTCTCTCTTTATTAGAACTTTATAGTAAATTTAGAAGGTAAAAATATTTCAAGAAATTTGTAAAATAGTTTTAAAATATCCCTTATAGATATGAAATAGAAGCAGTTTAATATTTTAAATATTCCTTTTCTTTTGAAAAGAAATAATAAGAGTAATTATATAAAAATTAACTTATGAAACTTTAAATAAAATTATCTAGTTAAAAAAAAAATAATGATTAACAAAATTTGAAATATCTGAGGGAATGTAAAACTTTAATTAGTTTCAGTCGTTTAAAAAAAAAGATAAATCTTTGCATTAAGGAAAAATATCTTAAGTATTAACTAAACATTTTGTAAAAAATCTGTTTAAAACCAGTTAATGGAATTTAAAAAAATAATGTTCAAGTAACTTTAAGATAGAAAAATTTCTTCAACTTCAAACTATGTATTTTAAAAAATATAACTAGATTTCTATTTATGAAAAACTACATAAAAGTTAAATATAAAAAACAAATTCACAATTAAGAAGAAACATTTTTTAACATTTTATATTTTTTATGTTAACTTTAACCCCTTAAGAGTGACATTTGTTTTCTGACAAAAAAATTAAAAATGGGGCTGGACACCACTTTTTCCATACTAAAATATTTACCTTACTTAATCGAAAAATATCTGACAATCAATAAAGATAAATTTACAGTTACAAATTAGTGGTATCAAAATGCTTTTAATAACGAAGCAAGCAAAGTGTTCTTGCCCGAATCCAGTTCGGGCCACACTGTTAAGGGGTTAAAAATGAAGAGCGTTGTTTTAGAGTGTAATTATATGAATTATATTTCTGATGCATATGCATATGAATTGTTCATTTTTTATTTATGAAAACTAAGAAATATTAAAATGATATCTTATTGTTTCACTTTTCGTTGTTTTCCTTATTTTATCAATCGTTGTATTGTCATTAAATACAACGTGTTCAACGGTACAGAAACGTGTTTTTTGAAATTTTCAATTTGCGTTTCTTATAAATTATGAATTTGAAATTTTGTTTATATTTTATTATTACAACATTTGATGCTTTATGCCGGTGATATGTTTAATAAAAAAATATTCATATCTAAAATTATTAAATGGATGAAAATTTTATGATGCTATTAAAGTAACATTTATTATTAAAATAAACGTTTACAGGCAACAAACAAAATAAATAAAGAGAAAACTGAGTATTTTAAGAATTATTTTTTATCGTCCTTTCCTTTCGAAAGAGAAGTATTTGTTATGAATATTTAATAATTTACATAGAGAGACAATATGAAACAGCATTAGAAAAGTCTTCTTTAACGTTTTAAAGGGATATTTAAACTAGTTCCCAATTAACTCTAAATGTCAGTTTCAAAATTGTTTAAATGTTAGTAAATATTACATAATTTTTCACTAAGAAAGTTTTGAAACCAAAGTTTTTAATAAAACTCTTTTAATGCATTAAGAAAAAAACTGATCTATTTTTTAAAAAACATACATATTTTTTTAATATACTTTTTTATTCCTTTAATTACTTCTAAAACAAGCTTATGTAAAATAAGTGACTTATATAATTAATTAAGTTTATAAAAATCTAATAATTTATTTCAAAAGAATTTTATCTTTACAACGTAAATATATATATATATATATATATATATATATATATATATATATATATATATATATATAATGGCTTTAATTTATAATAGTGATTTGAACAAGAATAAATCCTTAAAGGGTCAGTTACTGGTGGTTTCACTGTATATGTTGTTTCTACCTCTATCTACTTATAGAATTATTTGCTTTTTTATCCATAACATTCAAACTTATAAATAGAAAGAATGATACAATAAGAATTAAGTTTTGGGAAGTAGAGTACAATTTGATATTTATGCGTAATGAATTTGACTACAACCAAATATGTAGAAGTGACCAGTAGGCTTTTATATATTAACGCCCAAAATACCTTGATAAAATTGTTCAATATGCTAGCAATTAATGCTGACTATGCCCAAATTTAATATCAGCAACACGTTATAATAGCAAAAGCGTGTATAATAATATGGTTAAAAAACATAAAAAGAATGCCCTTCTCCGATATTGGAAGAAAAAAGCCATACTGCACTGTTGAACTGTGTCTTTTTTTGATTCTTCATTATCTATTTCTATAATCAGAGAATAAGTGGGTATACTTTTAAAAATAAATTTTGAAAAGCAGTTGTGTAAAAAGTACATATAATTTAAGACAAAATTGGTTTGTTATGTTTAACCTATCTGCGCCGTTGAAATTTTACTGACCTGGACAAGAGCATTTCATACCAGAATTTGTATTTAAAAGTATGTAACGCATTTATTTAACTCAATTCTTAGTAGTTTTTATTTATCATGTTTTATGAAGGAATTTCTGTTTAGAATCAAATGAAAACTATATTCTAGAAACGGGTCGATTAGACTTATTCAGGGTAGAGGGTATAAAAGATTAAAATTCTCATAAAATATCTCACTTTAAAATTATATGAAATATAAAGTTACATTAGGTATGTTAATTCATAAAATATTTCGATGTACTCAATGTTCAATTTTTGTATATACTCTGGTGTGCAAAAATTAAGGACAAGATGCTTTTTTGAATGTAACGTCGGGCAGAAAATTTCCACATCGACTGAAATCATACCATAAGATCTCCGAGATGTGAAAATATGGGGCAAGTGATCAAAACCATCTAAACAAGTCATCAAAAAGATACAAAAGGAACTTTATTGAAAAGGTCACCTGCAGAATAACTGCAGACGACGAATGTCAGAAACGTTCATCTTAGAGGCACCTGGCAGGAACAATTCAGTCTCTAATAGGGGATATGTGCATCCATGACTGCGATGCAGGATTTATAATGTTTGTTCATTCTGAGGACGAGTTTGTCCGTCATGTTGAAGCACCGAATCGCATTCCTATTGTAACGCCAATTGCAGCTGCGCAATCGTTGCTTGTGCCTGGTCACGTACTGTCAAGTGTCTGCCGAGAAGATCCCACAAGTGCTCTATGGATTTAGGTCCGGGGACCTTGCTGGCTAATCCATGAGTTAAATATCTTCCCTCTCCAAGAACTCTTCTACAGCCACTGTACGATGAAGTGTAGCTTTGTCGACTATGAAGAGGAAGTCCGCCGACACAGCACCTCTAAACAAACGAGACGTACGTAAGGCAAGAGGATCTCGGTTGAATATCGGACACCAGAGACTGAACCTCCTTGGAAGACGTGGAGGTTCGTACGACTACCAAGCATCATATCGCTCCAAACGAGAACTCAGGCACCTCAAAAATGGTACCATTCTATGATGTTAGAGGGACGATTGCGTATTCCCCTGCACTCCTCATATGTGAATACGTCAGAATCGCTCGTCAGACTAAATTGGCTCTCATTCGTAAACAGTATACGACCCCACTCGTGTTGTGTTCAGTTCTTGTGTTCCTGGCACCAGTGAAACCGGCGTCTCCGATAAGCAGATGTTAACTGGATACACCATATTGGTCGTCGTGCGTATAGACCACAATTGTGCAGTCTTCTAGTCTCGGTAGAAAGTGATATCCAAAGTCCACTAGTCTGCTTGATGGGCCTTCCGATTTCTCAAGATTTTAAAATTCTCTCTACATTTAAGACGTTATCTGTCATCTTAAAATTTGTATTATTTATATTAACAGTATATTATTCAGAGATCTCATCTGAAATGTATACTGTAAAAAAAAACATAATAAGACAGACACAAGGTTCCATAGATCAAGTTTTAAAAGAAATGAAATATTTAAAAATAGAAAAAAAGAAGAAAAAAAACAAGCATTTTCGACCAACGGACACACACACACACACACAAAAAAAAAAAAAAAAGAAAAAAAAAAAGAAAAAAAAAATCCGCATAATATTCAGAAATCGATGCTCGAAATAAGGATATATTTTTTAAAAAAGAGAACAACATTTGCAATATCAGAAAAAAAGTTTAAATTTGGATTGCTTTTATGGCTGTGAAATAAATCGTGGACGACCTGGAATATAGGGGAATTACGAGAATAGTTCTGTTTAGTATAAAACAAGAAAAACAACCAAAGAATCCAAATTCTGAGCCTTACGTGCATCTGAATTTGTCTTTCTGTAACCGGAACCAAATTTGCAAACATCTATGTCTGATGAAATTCCCTAAAAATCGCTAACAAATAAAACGACACACATACAGTAGCAAAAGCTTTATTTTATTAATATAGATACATTTTTATTACTTCAAAAAAATTACAAATTTAATTATATCACTAATGACTCTATTACTTAAATAATAATAATAATAAAAAAAAAAACATATACAATATGTGACGTTCAAATTAGTTTATCATTTCAAATTCAGAAAATGAGATAAGAAGATCAGAAAATTTTATTTTAAAATGAGCATAAATGTGATAGTTGAAAAATTTATCATATGTTAGTTTAGTTCAAAATATTTTTCTATCCAAAGAAAACAAACTATTTTGTTTTTTTATTGGACACGCAAAAATGCCATAGTAATCATCATATAGATTTGTTTAAAATATATTCTTTTTTGTAGTTGCAAACTTTGGAAGCTCTAAAAACAGTAATTTTTATCTCTATCAGTTGACTTCATATAATAGTCATCACTTCATTGTTTGTTTACCAAAATACGTCATTTTTTTCATTCGAAGGTGAGACAGACCGGAACCTCCGTTAAGAACTGAACCCAAACCACATTAATCACCCATGTTTCATTGACATTTGAATCGGTACTCCTTGTTCACTAGCCAGTGCCTTAACCACTGCCTTGCAACACACAAGAATAGGGTTTTCCGTTAAAAAAATATAAATAAATGAGTGTACGTAAAATGAAATTATATTATATAATAGTAATTTGATAATTAGTATGTAAATAAGTTGCGGGTATTAAAAAATATGCCGATTGTTATGCCTTATATTTAATTACTTAAAAATAGAAGTATAGATAATGTTTCAAATTATGAATTATCATGATTGAAGTAAATTATCTTTTTTTTAAAATCTGAACATCAATAATATTCAGCGCATGCATCAGTTTAACAGTTTATTCTTAGAGAAATTTTCCGTCAAAATTAAAGAACGCTGCGAAATTAAAAACATTAAAAACATGTGAAATTATAGAAACATTCCTATGTTTCGGTAAATTTGACATACACTGTAAAAAAAATGGTAACTTTCCATGTAAAATCCAGGAACGTTTCGCCTTTTATCAGGTTTTCAGAATAATTTAGCTCTTTCCTGTGAAATTCTGGTTTTCTTATCTGAAACGTTCCTGAACAAAAGTTGGAAACAGCAAAACGCTGCGGCCGCCATTTATTATTTTTTTTCCTATAATCCGATGCTCGCGCGCGAGTGTCGAAAACGAATTCCTTAAATGAATGTAAAAAAATCAATATGGAATGCAAATAAATCAATAGACGACATAATCCTTTACGTCTCTATTGTCAAGATAATTCAGATGAAAACACAATACCTCAGTGACACCACAAAGAGATTATCTCTCGTACTTGTCTGTGAAATCTTTAACGAGCAGACTGTGTAAAAAAAAATACACCTATTATTTGGATCTGCATTAACCAGGGGACAATCAAATATGATTCTCACCTATTTTGATTAATTTAAAGTATGTTTTAGAGTTCTTATCTCTAATTATTCTTGTGAAAGGATTTCTTCAAATGGGCCTTAGATTTTCAGAAATTAGATGCCGAGTTTTAGCATACGTTTCAAATACCCATTAGTTTGCAGCTCTCAACGTGTCTTTCGTGGTGTGGACGCAGAAAGCTTGCACGCCACCCGTACGGCCCGGGTTCGATGCTACCTCTTGACTTTTTTTTTCTTTTTTAATTAATTTTATATTTTAACACTTTATTACAATTTGATTTAAATTTGACATATATTTGACACTTTGAATTGCTGCAAATTTGAATTTTTTTTTTATTTTCGGAAAAAATATACAATTACGTTTAGGTTTTTTTTTCATGAAAATTTATATGTATTTTATCTAACTTGTAAACTAACATAATCACTGACGAAAATCCAAAATATTTTATGTCTAGATTTTTTTTCTAATTATTATTTACATTTATATATTTTTATATTTTAAACAAAGTTCAGAAACAATATATCACATATATATTTACTTTATTGAATTTTAACTGAAAATTTATTTTTTCGTGTAAATTATAAATAATAATTTTGATGTCAATTTCAAAATATTTTTTCATTCTAACAAATAATGATAATAAAGCGAAAATTGTCAACTGGAAATGTAAAAATCGTCTGCGGATCCCGCATGCTGTGAAATGTCAGTAATGTCATAATGAAGGGAACGAACATCCAGAGTGAATTATAAAAATAGCAAATAAAGCCTTTGTGCAACAATATTAAAAAGCAGAAAAACCAACGTTTAAAATGCACAAATAACATATGAAAAGCAGCAAACAGCTGTTTCGAATCTACTAGCGAGATTCTTCTTCAGTGCAAAAGGAACAGCGTGCTAGAAAAAGCAAGGCTGAGCAAAATCATAGACAGAGACGCGCTGGCTTTTATACCCTATGCGGGTGGCGAAGGCGCCGAAACAACCAATGAGAGAGAAGCAGTGGAAACGACTGGGTGGACAAGTAGCGACATCTACCGGAGAAGTAGAGAAAAGAAACCAAAAAAGGGGAATTAAATTAACGCTTTCCAAATACTTGGAAAATCTGGAGTACTAGATAAGTCATTGACTAAAGAGTGAGAATTTTTAATGATATGGTAAGCTTCCCAAAAATCAAGATCAAGGTTAGAAGAACATTTTTGGATAATGATGGCTGAGGAAAAATCGAACCTATGTTGAGAAGACCAAGAATGTTGAGCAATAGAAGAACGTTTGAGCTCCTGATTTTTAACATAACCTTCATGCTCTTTTAAACGAAATCTAAGAGCACGTTTAGTCTGACCAATATAAGAAAGACCACACTGACAAGAGATCTGGTAAATGCCCCAATTATCTAGGCGATCAACGGGGTGTTTGAGATTTGAAAAAGGGATTTTATTAACAGGAGAAAAAATAACTTTAAAATCAAACCTTCTTAGGATTTTAGCAACTTGCTGACTGATTTTAGGAAAAAATGGTAATACAACTGAAGTATTAGAGTTGGAATTAGAATGCTTTGCAGAATGGTCGGAATTCGTCAATTTCTTATAAATAGAATCGATAATATTAGAGGAATAACCACGATCGACAGCAATAGCTTTGAGGTAATTAAGTTCAGCACTAAGTAACTGAGGAGTGGAACAAATATTAGTAGCCCGAAAAACAAAAGTATTGAAAGCAGCGAATTTCTGGTTAGGGGGATGAGAAGAATACCTGTGAGGTGGGAGACTGACAGCAAAAGGTTTACGAAAGACGGTAGTCTGAAAGCCATTTTCACAACGAATAACAAGGACATCCAGGAAAGAAAGACGGTTATTGGTCTCAATTTCAGAGGTAAATTGAATGCAGGAATCAATGGAATTCATAATAGAGAGAATATGATTAATATCCGAATTCATTTCAATCAGGACATAAACATCATCAACATAACGAACATAGAACGGAAATTTTAAGATTTCAAAAAGCTTGACCTCAAAATAGTGCATATAAATATCGCATAAAATTGGACTAAGAGGATTACCCATAGCCAAACCGTCAATCATACGGAAGAAATTACCATTGAAAACAAAAGTATTTTGCGACAAGCAAGCGCGAGTGAGAAGTATAAGTTCCTCGATTTCAAAATAAGAGAAATGGAATTCACAAAGCCTTTTCTTGAGGCAATCTAAAGCCCCCTCAACCGGAACGTTTGTAAATAATGATTTAACATCAAAAGAAACCATCATGTGACCCTGCGGCTTAAAATTATGAAGTTTTTTAACAAAATCAAAAGAATTCTTAACAGTGAAACAGTTACTGCTCAAAAGTGGGGAAAAAACAGAAACTAAATATTTGGCAAGCTTATAAGAAGCTGTACCGATACTAGAGACAATAGGTCTAAAAGGAATGTCAGGTTTATGGACCTTAGGTAAAGCATAAAACCTGGCACAATGCGCAATAGACGGAATAAGAGACTTCTTAAAGTTAGCAGGAATAATGGAAGAAGACTTAATGGCAGACTTAATAGAGTTAATTTCACTAGTGGAAGGGTCTTTGCGGATATCCACATACGGACCATCATTAATTAATTTATGGGTTTTTTCCAAATACGTAGATTTGTCGAGAAGAACAATCTGACCACCTTTGTCGGCCTTAGTAATAATTAAGTTTGGATCAGAACGCAAATTTTTCAGACATTGTTTAACAGGATGTTTAAGATTGGGTTTATAAACATTAGAATTGAAATCAACAGTATTGGCAATGAGATGCCTAATAGACTCTTTTTGAGAAGAAGATAGAGCGCTATGCTTAAAGGCTCTTTCAATAGGAGCAATAAGATTAGGTAAAGAAGGAATAGCAGAGACAGAAAAATTGTTATTCAATTTGAGAGCCTCGAGCTGATTGTTACTTAATGGAACACTAGAAAGATTGACAACAGCATTTTGGTTAACAAGAGGCAAATTACTGCAGTTATTAGCGACAGAACTTCCACAAAGCGCATTAAATTTCTTCTTTAAAACCGAACAATGAACAGAAGAAGCTGTGAGAACTCTTCTCCACGACCTTCTGTCAATGGACTGAAAATCAGGAGTAGAATTAGCGAGGCTGATATGTAAAGAAAATAACTCGCGCTCTATATGAGCAATTTTGTGGCGAGTCTCTTGAATCAAAGCTCTTAAAAGAGCTAATTTAGAACGAAATAAGACCTTCTCAATCCTATTTGAAGAAAATAAATTACAACGAATGGAAATGAATTTAGGAATAACCTTCTTACGCCTACAATCAAGTAGGAAATGTAAGTGTTCCAAAAACCTGTACTTTTTTAATCGTAAATTACAAAACCTATTGATTTGAGACATTGCGGAAAAAAAAAAAAAAAAAAAAAAAATTACAGAAGAATAAAGGCCCGTTAACGCCAAATACATAAAAATAGCAAATAAAGCCTTTGTGCAACAATATTAAAAAGCAGAAAAACCAACGTTTAAAATGCACAAATAACATATGAAAAGCAGCAAACAGCTGTTTCGAATCTACTAGCGAGATTCTTCTTCAGTGCAAAAGGAACAGCGTGCTAGAAAAAGCAAGGCTGAGCAAAATCATAGACAGAGACGCGCTGGCTTTTATACCCTATGCGGGTGGCGAAGGCGCCGAAACAACCAATGAGAGAGAAGCAGTGGAAACGACTGGGTGGACAAGTAGCGACATCTACCGGAGAAGTAGAGAAAAGAAACCAAAAAAGGGGAATTAAATTAACGCTTTCCAAATACTTGGAAAATCTGGAGTACTAGATAAGTCATTGACTAAAGAGTGAGAATTTTTAATGATATGGTAAGCTTCCCAAAAATCAAGATCAAGGTTAGAAGAACATTTTTGGATAATGATGGCTGAGGAAAAATCGAACCTATGTTGAGAAGACCAAGAATGTTGAGCAATAGAAGAACGTTTGAGCTCCTGATTTTTAACATAACCTTCATGCTCTTTTAAACGAAATCTAAGAGCACGTTTAGTCTGACCAATATAAGAAAGACCACACTGACAAGAGATCTGGTAAATGCCCCAATTATCTAGGCGATCAACGGGGTGTTTGAGATTTGAAAAAAGGATTTTATTAACAGGAGAAAAAATAACTTTAAAATCAAACCTTCTTAGGATTTTAGCAACTTGCTGACTGATTTTAGGAAAAAATGGTAATACAACTGAAGTATTAGAGTTGGAATTAGAATGCTTTGCAGAATGGTCGGAATTCGTCAATTTCTTATAAATAGAATCGATAATATTAGAGGAATAACCACGATCGACAGCAATAGCTTTGAGGTAATTAAGTTCAGCACTAAGTAACTGAGGAGTGGAACAAATATTAGTAGCCCGAAAAACAAAAGTATTGAAAGCAGCGAATTTCTGGTTAGGGGGATGAGAAGAATACCTGTGAGGTGGGAGACTGACAGCAAAAGGTTTACGAAAGACGGTAGTCTGAAAGCCATTTTCACAACGAATAACAAGGACATCCAGGAAAGAAAGACGGTTATTGGTCTCAATTTCAGAGGTAAATTGAATGCAGGGATCAATGGAATTCATAATAGAGAGAATATGATTAATATCCGAATTCATTTCAATCAGGACATAAACATCATCAACATAACGAACATAGAACGGAAATTTTAAGATTTCAAAAAGCTTGACCTCAAAATAGTGCATATAAATATCGCATAAAATTGGACTAAGAGGATTACCCATAGCCAAACCGTCAATCATACGGAAGAAATTACCATTGAAAACAAAAGTATTTTGCGACAAGCAAGCGCGAGTGAGAAGTATAAGTTCCTCGATTTCAAAATAAGAGAAATGGAATTCACAAAGCCTTTTCTTGAGGCAATCTAAAGCCCCCTCAACCGGAACGTTTGTAAATAATGATTTAACATCAAAAGAAACCATCATGTGACCCTGCGGCTTAAAATTATGAAGTTTTTTAACAAAATCAAAAGAATTCTTAACAGTGAAACAGTTACTGCTCAAAAGTGGGGAAAAAACAGAAACTAAATATTTGGCAAGCTTATAAGAAGCTGTACCGATACTAGAGACAATAGGTCTAAAAGGAATGTCAGGTTTATGGACCTTAGGTAAAGCATAAAACCTGGCACAATGCGCAATAGACGGAATAAGAGACTTCTTAAAGTTAGCAGGAATAATGGAAGAAGACTTAATGGCAGACTTAATAGAGTTAATTTCACTAGTGGAAGGGTCTTTGCGGATATCCACATACGGACCATCATTAATTAATTTATGGGTTTTTTCCAAATACGTAGATTTGTCGAGAAGAACAATCTGACCACCTTTGTCGGCCTTAGTAATAATTAAGTTTGGATCAGAACGCAAATTTTTCAGACATTGTTTAACAGGATGTTTAAGATTGGGTTTATAAACATTAGAATTGAAATCAACAGTATTGGCAATGAGATGCCTAATAGACTCTTTTTGAGAAGAAGATAGAGCGCTATGCTTAAAGGCTCTTTCAATAGGAGCAATAAGATTAGGTAAAGAAGGAATAGCAGAGACAGAAAAATTGTTATTCAATTTGAGAGCCTCGAGCTGATTGTTACTTAATGGAACACTAGAAAGATTGACAACAGCATTTTGGTTAACAAGAGGCAAATTACTGCAGTTATTAGCGACAGAACTTCCACAAAGCGCATTAAATTTCTTCCAGCTCTTAGAGTTCTCACAGCTTCTTCTGTTCATTGTTCGGTTTTAAAGTTGAAATTTAATGCGCTTTGTGGAAGTTCTGTCGCTAATAACTGCAGTAATTTGCCTCTTGTTAACCAAAATGCTGTTGTCAATCTTTCTAGTGTTCCATTAAGTAAGAATCAGCTCGAGGCTCTCAAATTGAATAACAATTTTTCTGTCTCTGCTATTCCTTCTTTACCTAATCTTATTGCTCCTATTGAAAGAGCCTTTAAGCATAGCGCTCTATCTTCTTCTCAAAAAGAGTCTATTAGGCATCTCATTGCCAATACTGTTGATTTCAATTCTAATGTTTATAAACCCAATCTTAAACATCCTGTTAAACAATGTCTGAAAAATTTGCGTTCTGATCCAAACTTAATTATTACTAAGGCCGACAAAGGTGGTCAGATTGTTCTTCTCGACAAATCTACGTATTTGGAAAAACCCATAAATTAATTAATGATGGTCCGTATGTGGATATCCGCAAAGACCCTTCCACTAGTGAAATTAACTCTATTAAGTCTGCCATTAAGTCTTCTTCCATTATTCCTGCTAACTTTAAGAAGTCTCTTATTCCGTCTATTGCGCATTGTGCCAGGTTTTATGCTTTACCTAAGGTCCATAAACCTGACATTCCTTTTAGACCTATTGTCTCTAGTATCGGTACAGCTTCTTATAAGCTTGCCAAATATTTAGTTTCTGTTTTTTCCCCACTTTTGAGCAGTAACTGTTTCACTGTTAAGAATTCTTTTGATTTTGTTAAAAAACTTCATAATTTTAAGCCGCAGGGTCACATGATGGTTTCTTTTGATGTTAAATCATTATTTACAAACGTTCCGGTTGAGGGGGCTTTAGATTGCCTCAAGAAAAGGCTTTGTGAATTCCATTTCTCTTATTTTGAAATCGAGGAACTTATACTTCTCACTCGCGCTTGCTTGTCGCAAAATACTTTTGTTTTCAATGGTAATTTCTTCCGTATGATTGACGGTTTGGCTATGGGTAATCCTCTTAGTCCAATTTTATGCGATATTTATATGCACTATTTTGAGGTCAAGCTTTTTGAAATCTTAAAATTTCCGTTCTATGTTCGTTATGTTGATGATGTTTATGTCCTGATTGAAATGAATTCGGATATTAATCATATTCTCTCTATTATGAATTCCATTGATCCCTGCATTCAATTTACCTCTGAAATTGAGACCAATAACCGTCTTTCTTTCCTGGATGTCCTTGTTATTCGTTGTGAAAATGGCTTTCAGACTACCGTCTTTCGTAAACCTTTTGCTGTCAGTCTCCCACCTCACAGGTATTCTTCTCATCCCCCTAACCAGAAATTCGCTGCTTTCAATACTTTTGTTTTTCGGGCTACTAATATTTGTTCCACTCCTCAGTTACTTAGTGCTGAACTTAATTACCTCAAAGCTATTGCTGTCGATCGTGGTTATTCCTCTAATATTATCGATTCTATTTATAAGAAATTGACGAATTCCGACCATTCTGCAAAGCATTCTAATTCCAACTCTAATACTTCAGTTGTATTACCATTTTTTCCTAAAATCAGTCAGCAAGTTGCTAAAATCCTAAGAAGGTTTGATTTTAAAGTTATTTTTTCTCCTGTTAATAAAATCCCTTTTTCAAATCTCAAACACCCCGTTGATCGCCTAGATAATTGGGGCATTTACCAGATCTCTTGTCAGTGTGGTCTTTCTTATATTGGTCAGACTAAACGTGCTCTTAGATTTCGTTTAAAAGAGCATGAAGGTTATGTTAAAAATCAGGAGCTCAAACGTTCTTCTATTGCTCAACATTCTTGGTCTTCTCAACATAGGTTCGATTTTTCCTCAGCCATCATTATCCAAAAATGTTCTTCTAACCTTGATCTTGATTTTTGGGAAGCTTACCATATCATTAAAAATTCTCACTCTTTAGTCAATGACTTATCTAGTACTCCAGATTTTCCAAGTATTTGGAAAGCGTTAATTTAATTCCCCTTTTTTGGTTTCTTTTCTCTACTTCTCCGGTAGATGTCGCTACTTGTCCACCCAGTCGTTTCCACTGCTTCTCTCTCATTGGTTGTTTCGGCGCCTTCGCCACCCGCATAGGGTATAAAAGCCAGCGCGTCTCTGTCTATGATTTTGCTCAGCCTTGCTTTTTCTAGCACGCTGTTCCTTTTGCACTGAAGAAGAATCTCGCTAGTAGATTCGAAACAGCTGTTTGCTGCTTTTCATATGTTATTTGTGCATTTTAAACGTTGGTTTTTCTGCTTTTTAACAGAGTGAATTATGTCAGCCAGGTATCGGTCCGGGTAGCCTAACAGGTAAGGCATTGGCACGGCACGCCAAGTATCCAGGTTCGATCCCTGGTCTGGACATTTTTCGCTCTCGTGCTACTCCAGCCTTGAATATGTCAGTAATGTTTTGCTGTCAACAGAAATATTCCTGGTATTTCGCAGGAAACTTATTGGCATTTCTGTAGAAAGTATTTAACATATACAGTAAAGTACCAGTCATTTTCAAGAAATATTTCTTGGAAATAATGGGCAACTCAGCTGCCCATTTTTTCCCAGGAACGTTGCGGAATTTTTTTTACAGTGTATATCAAAAGCGTTTTCTGTTCCTTTTTATATTCTGTTTCATAATAAATGTTAGATAAATATTCACACGTCATCTCTGATTAAAGTGTTTTTAATTTTTCTTTTCTACTAAAACGCTTGGATCGTTTTAATCTATAATAGAATCCGTATTTAAAATGTTATTGAGGATGACAACAATTGAGCAATAATTTTAGTTTTTTCTGCAATTTTTGTAACTTCTAAGCATCGGAAAATAAAATTTTTATCAAGTTGAATAAGGGAAATACCAATCTCTCAAATATAATAATCAAAAGTCTGCTTACTGTAATTAGTGAAATCTTAGGCGATTTCTTCGGCTATTATTCTTTCATGAAAATAATCAATTTGTACTTTCTTTTAGAACTGTTTACTTTCCATAAAGACATTTTTAAACATTGATATATATATATATATTTTAAAATGGTTGAATAATCTTTGTTAATGTTTTTTACGAAATAATGAAAATAATGTATTCATTTTAAATAAAAAATGCGGCTGAAAAACTTAAATGTTTTTATTCATTAAAGAAACGCTCAATAGTTTCATTAGACATTTTTGCTTTCTATGAGTAATTAAATTCTTCTTTAACAATATGTTTACAAATCTTAATTTGAATTTTTTTTTTATCATAGCATTCGAAGTTGTTAGATTATAATCGCTACACACTGTAAAAAAAATTCCGCAACGTTCCTGGGAAAAAATGGGCAGCTGAGTTGCCCATTATTTCCAAGAAATATTTCTTGAAAATGACTGGTACTTTACTGTATATGTTAAAAACTTTCTACAGAAATGCCAATAAGTTTCCTGCGAAATACCAGGAATATTTCTGTTGACAGCAAAACATTACTGACATATTCAAGGCTGGAGTAGCACGAGAGCGAAAAACGTCCAGACCAGGGATCGAACCTGGATACTTGGCGTGCCGTGCCAATGCCTTACCTGTTAGGCTACCCGGACCGATACCTGGCTGACATAATTCACTCTGGATGTTCGTTCCCTTCATTATGACATTACTGACATTTCACAGCATGCGGGATCCGCAGACGATTTTTACATTTCCAGTTGACAATTTTCGCTTTATTATCATTATTTGTTAGAATGAAAAAATATTTTGAAATTGACATCAAAATTATTATTTATAATTTACACGAAAAAATAAATTTTCAGTTAAAATTCAATAAAGTAAATATATATGTGATATATTGTTTCTGAACTTTGTTTAAAATATAAAAATATATAAATGTAAATAATAATTAGAAAAAAAATCTAGACATAAAATATTTTGGATTTTCGTCAGTGATTATGTTAGTTTACAAGTTAGATAAAATACATATAAATTTTCATGAAAAAAAAACCTAAACGTAATTGTATATTTTTTCCGAAAATAAAAAAAAAATTCAAATTTGCAGCAATTCAAAGTGTCAAATATATGTCAAATTTAAATCAAATTGTAATAAAGTGTTAAAATATAAAATTAATTAAAAAAGAAAAAAAAAGTCAAGAGGTAGCATCGAACCCGGGCCGTACGGGTGGCGTGCAAGCTTTCTGCGTCCACACCACGAAAGACACGTTGAGAGCTGCAAACTAATGGGTATTTGAAACGTATGCTAAAACTCGGCATCTAATTTCTGAAAATCTAAGGCCCATTTGAAGAAATCCTTTCACAAGAATAATTAGAGATAAGAACTCTAAAACATACTTTAAATTAATCAAAATAGGTGAGAATCATATTTGATTGTCCCCTGGTTAATGCAGATCCAAATAATAGGTGTATTTTTTTTTACACAGTCTGCTCGTTAAAGATTTCACAGACAAGTACGAGAGATAATATAATCTCTTAGTGGTGTCACTGAGGTATTGTGTTTTCATCTGAATTATCTTGACAATAGAGACGTAAAAGATTATGTCGTCTATTGATTTATTTGCATTCCATATTGATTTTTTTACATTCATTTAAGGAATTCGTTTTCGACACTCGCGCGCGAGCAACGGATTATAGGAAAAAAAATAATAAATGGCGGCCGCAGCGTTTTGCTGTTTCCAACTTTTGTTCAGGAACGTTTCAGATAAGAAAACCAGAATTTCACAGGAAAGAGCTAAATTATTCTGAAAACCTGATAAAAGGCGAAACGTTCCTGGATTTTACATGGAAAGTTACCATTTTTTTTTACAGTGCAGTGTACTTTAGAACGCTTGCGAGTGCAAAATTAATAAATTAGAAAGATTACTCATTTTAAAAGGCTCATTTTAATGTTTTACTATCACAACAAGTTTTTAGTGTTTTGAAATTTGCATAAATTTTCCATACGCATTAGAATCGGAAGAGAATAGAGTTTAAATCTTTTTACGTACATTTTAACCTTCAATTTTACGTGAAAACATAATTTTAACGTCTAATTTACATTAAAGTGTTTAAATTAGTGTTAAAATTCTGAAACTATTATTGTGAAATATTATTGTGCAAATAGTTAAATTTATGTTAATGAATTTTAAAATTCATTTGTATGAATTAAAATAAAATAAGGATTCCATAAATATGAAACCTAGCAAAGTTGGAAAAAATGAAAATATAAGTTTATATTAATTCATTATGTTAATTTAAATATACGTGTATGTTACGACCAACATAAACCTTAAAATGAATGCAATAAATAATTACGGAACCATTTACTTTTATTTTATCATATAGTGTTTTCTTACACATTTTCTTAAATCTAAAATATCTTTATTTAAAGCTATGCACACTCAAGACTGAAGTACGTAATTGATTTCAATAAAGATGCATTTATTTAAATTAAAATTATTTTTAGTAAAATATTTCATATTTTGTTGGCATAGAATTAACTATGATTTAAAGCTAAAATCTATTTCACTTATTTCGTATAAACACGAATAAAGCAAAATGATTTACACTTATGTATAATATTTTCTAGATTTAAAAATAATGAATTCCACTAAGGTTAGTTGGGGCAACTGGGCCATGATTTTACAATGTGACTCTGGAGCTTCTGACAATTCAGCTTGAAAAAGCTAAAGTTCATTTGAATTAAAGTCTGAACTTCTCTAAATGTGTTCAGTTAGGCTCCCTCTATGAGACAGAAATGCTCAAAATTACATTTTAATATTTAAAAATATAAATAATATGCATATTTAATCTTTCTTTCCTGATGGGCCCAGTTGCCCCATAAATTTGGGGTAAGTGGACCAGGAGGGTCCATGTTCCACACGCGTTTATTTATTTATTTTTCATGCTGGATATCAGCTCCAGTTTGAAAAAGTGTAAACAACTTAAAAAAAAATTAAACCAGGCAGATCATGTAAATCATATATCAATAAAGAGCGTTGTAAAGGAAACCTTTGCTGTCAGTGTGTCTAAAAAAGCACTAAAAGTGAAAATATTAGATATATTTATACCAAAAACACAAAAATTAAGTAAGTACTTATGTACTTTAGTACAGGTAATAAGTATAAAATTTACATGGGTATTTTAAAGAAAAAAATAACAAGGTAAATCTATGAACAAACGGCTACGTAAGTGCTTAATTACTTTATCTATATCCAGGGGTCGCATTATATAGGGGAAATTTTATTGTTCCTACCATAACCCTTAATGAGTTACCTTCATGATAATTTTATTTAACATATTCTAGAGAAAAGGTGGGATGAAGATATTTTCAAAATAGTGGTAGGAACAATAAAAGTTTTCCTATAGACTGCGATCAATGTATCGTACAATTACAAGGTTTGGTTATCTCGCTTTCAGGGTCTAGGCATTTGCATTCGTAAAATGGTGAAATAATTTAATGACACCACTATTTACAAGAGAAAGTATATTTTCGCGTACTTAATAAAGGTGAAATTTTCATTATAAAATTTCGGTGCCACTGTAGCAACTAGGAATTAAAATTATGTGGTACCATAACGGCATCACTGCCTCTCAAGGGGTCAAGAAATTTGGTTTGATATCACCCAATATGCTTTTTTTTTATTATGTAATTTTAATAAGGTATAATTATAATTTCCTTTATTGTGAGCCAAAAATCAATGGATAAATTTACTTCCCGTTGTGAAAGAAACTCAAATAAAAAATATTTATAACTAGTGCGGTAACTGGATGGTCCAGTTACCCCGAATACATGTCCCAGTTACCCCATTCTTGAAAAATTTATGGGGTAACTGGGACACCGGGCTCGCATTTTAAACATGAAATAAATATGCATAGAAACCTAATAATATTAACGTAGTTATATGCCTAATCTTTAAAAAATACATTGTTTAGTAAAAGCATTTAAAATATTTTAATAAAAAGCCGAGGAAATTCGACCAAATTGACGTTGGTTTCAAAAAAAGAAACGTAAATGTTCGACAACCTATCGCATCAAAGAGAGAGTTATGATTGAGTTGACACATGTTGTTTTAGGAAGTAGAGGTTAAAGGGCATTGTTCACAAAAGCTAAACCTTAAAATACATCAACGGTTTTTTCTATAAAAGAGCTTATGGCCCAGTTACCTCGTGGGCCCAGTTACCCCAACTAGCGTTACTGAATTGAAATATCTTAATTGCATTTTTTTTAATATTTAAAAAAATGACAATTAAAATTATTCAGATTTTCTTTCAAACCTTAAAAGTACAAATAACTTCAAACGCTTTTGCATTATGTGAATTAAGAACTGATTGCAAATATAAAACTTATTACATTTTATAAGTTAATAAAAAACACGATTAAGCTATGAATAATTTATCCAAAATTAATTTATTAAGTACAATTATGTAATTATTGTAATTCGTTTTCATTAAAAATGTTAATGTTCATATGTTTTATTATTTAAAGGTAATACAAAGATTATTTCTTGAAAGTTTAAAATAACATGCATAAGTCGGATTCTTAATTTTGCATATTTATAAATATAATAAATCATTAAAATGGGTATTTTTAATAATTGTTTTTATTTTTTCTCTCTTATTGAATATTTTCTTTATGTGAATATTTTTTCCAAACATTTATTTTAGTTATATTATTTTATATGTTTTTAATATTTTAAATAGAATTTTTTTTATGAAGATTTATAAAGATTTATGAAGATTTGCTTTATATATATAGATATATATAGATTATGTATATAGATAGACTATATATAAATTAAGAAGATTTATGAAGATTTATTTTTACAGTGAAATACAGGTTCATGTGGAAATAGAATATATATTTTTTAATTTTATTCTTTTTTTGTTTAGCAATTATTATTTTAAATTACTATTTCCTTGCTTGGGTAGACTTACTATTTATTTTCAACTACCACTGGAGAGTACGGAAAGGTCTACATACATTGAAAAATTCAAACAAAAGGTTATGAAATTACGTACAAAATGATAATATTCTTATCTAATTTAAGCATCCCTCAACATTTCATTCAATTAATTTTTTTTTATTTTCTAAGAAATTTCTTTCATTTATTTATTTATTTATTTATTTATTTATTATTGTGTAACAATATATTGTTTCCTTTCCCCAGGCAGTTTAATAAATCTTACTTTTAAACATCTCTTATTTATTTAATCTAACCTTTTCTGTTTTAAAATTACTGGTTTCATTTCCCATTTTCAGTTTAAGCACTTTTTTCATTTCAGCACGCGATGTTTAGTAAATCGCATTTTGCGATCCTCTTTGCGCCGTTTTAGCGATATCGTCTCGCTCCTGGCTTTTCTTGGCGCGCTCTCGCCTTTTTACGGCAACCCTTTAGCTGCCGCGCGCGAGTTTAAATAAGCGTTCTCTCTCTCCTGGCAGTTCAGTCTAGTGCAGTTACTGGTATAGAGTAAAACGATTTAGCTCGCCGCACATTCCGTGGGCCTCGTGCTCCGGATGTGCCGGTAATGTCGGAAGTCAATGCCGTAGTTGTGCTTGAGAATATTTTTATAACGAGGCTAAGTCTCCTTTCCTAAGGACCTTTTCTTAGTGTTTTATTCAACTAGTTTTACCGCATAACCACATGAATTATTAAGAAGATACTTTGTGAAAATCAAGACTGATTTATAGCCTCACAGATGCTTCATGATCATCGGATGCCGAGCAGTGGACCCCACCTTTCACCTGCATACCTTTGACTGAAAGAATAAAAATCTTCCTTGTTCGAAACAAGTATTAGAGTTGGTTTTTTTCATTGCAAGAGTGGAGGTACTGTATTTTAATTCCTTTTTCAGCTTGATCACCTACTAGGATCGGGTTATTAGTATACATTCACAGCGCATACGTAAATGATTAATCGAGGCAACTGGACGATCGCGTTTATTCTAATGAATCCATTTCTAGTATGCAAAAGACAGTAGTGAATCTTTTTTTAGAAATATTATAAGCACCCATTAGAACAATCAAAATAATTACTTCATAATAAATGGTGCTATTGCCAGGTGCACAGATAGTGCATTTGAGTGATCAAGCAGAAATATAAGTTTTTCAATGACTTTTTATGTATATAACAAATTTTACTGATTAATCGTATTTACTCCAGCTTTTTCTTTTACTGATTTTCATTTTTACAAGTGTATTTTAATGGATGCATTCGGATTTAAGTCTTATAGCGATTGTATCATTTTATTTTCGGCGACCACGTGCTCCAGTTTTTTTTTTTTTTTTTTTCCTCTTCAAAAAAAAAAAAAAAAAAAAAAAAAAAAAAGAAATTCGAACAATATTTTAAGTAAAAAGTAAAAAGAATAAATAAAATAATAATGTGGCAGTTTTGTGAAAGTATAGAAATAAATAATACATGAAGATAAATTGCTGAATAAGATGAAATATCGTGCACGTGTAGTATTTGTTCTAAGTCCATTTTTTTCTTTCAAATATTTCATTTGCAATGAAAATTTTAGTGAATATGAGAAAATATGATGTCTCTTACGACATTTATAACGCTTTTTTGAAGATTTATAATAGTTCAAATGATGGATGTTAATAGATAGAAATGCAATACGAGATCATGCCTTATTTTAGCACGTTGTGCTCTGTCAAGAATAGTAACATCAGTTTTATATTTTAAGTACTAGAATTTTTTTTGCATCAAGTAAGAAGATTTTGTTTTTAAAAAGAAAATTTTAAGTGTTTTTTTTTTTTTTTTTTTTTTTTTTTTTGTATTGTGTGATGTGGAAGATTGACAAAATTCAAGTGTTTTAAAGCCATTTCAGAGAGCAGTCAGATCTTGTCACAGCATTCAGTGCAAAGTTTCATTTTTCATGAATTTAAGTATCAAATGTAATTATTTTTCAAGATTTTTTTTTTAAGAATGCTTATAAAAGCAGATATAAAAGTAGAAGAATTCAAGTTTGCATCAAAATTTCACATACATATATTAGGTGTCCATTTCATATGGAACTGTTTTCTTCATGTTTAGCACTATTTGGGCTTATGTGCGGCATGAAAAATTTCTTCTTGCATTATGAGGGTACGTGCAAGAATTCTTCCATTACAATAGAAAATTAGAGTGCTTTATTTTAATACAGAATTTGTGTGGTCTGCGTAGTCAGCCATTATATGATGCAGTTTGTTTTCTTCAAAACATATCCATGTTTATTGCAAAATTTTAAATAGTCAATTTTTATTTTAAGGAATGGTTTAAATAATTTCAAGTTTTTTTTATATTTTGTGTCAATGTTGAAATTTATTTCAAAAATATATGTGACCTTACGTATGAATTTATATGGGTTCAGGTCTCACGATAGGGATTAGTGCAGTCTGAACTCTAGTTTGCATGCTATTGCGAGATGTATGCAAATATTCAAGTAAACGTAATTTATCACATACAGCTGTATTTTTTTTTATACAGATATGGTTTGTCTATACAACCATTATGACACAGATTTAATTACTTGGATGTTTTATCCATGTTTATAAAAGATAAATAGTTTTTATAGTTTGTGAAAACCTAACAAGAATACCAGTTAAGTGAAAGGCATACATATCATATGGAACAGTATCCAGTTTTCTTTACGAAACTATGCATTCCAAAATTTTTAAGCTACAAGTTGACTCTACAGTGTCTAATTCCATCAGCATCTTCAAGTGTTTTCATCAATTTTTTTCTACTCATCAGTGTTATGTCACAGTGTATCTTCCATGCCAGTTCATAGTCATCATTCAAAATTAGCATTTCAAAGAAGACATAGAATTGTGAAAAATTCAAGTATTTTATAAGTAGTTTGTGTGATAAAATACAATACAGTATTAATAGTGAAACTATTGTGACTGTTACGTCCCGTGTTTAATTTATCTTCACAGCATGAACTCTTTCAAGCAGTGATACTATCTTCTGATACCAGCATATTTTTACAGCTACAAGATTAGGACATTTGTCTTATAATTTTTAAATATTTTTTGTTTCAGCTTTTCTTATGTTTGACATAGTTAAAGATGCTGTTCAATACATCCAACATCTGCAGGCAGATGGTGAATTTTTGTCATAGTATTTCTTTTAAATGTATGTTCTGTACTCTTTCAGTTTTTTAATATATATGTATACATTGTTGTTTTATGTTTATAATGCAGTTTTTTCAACAGGTTCTAGTGGTGACTTTGTCACATTTCAACTATAGTGTAGTGTTATAAGATTCAAATGCATTTTTATACTTAGCAATAATTGTTTTTAAATTTTTTTACAATATTCCAGTGGTGACTATAGTGGTCACACCGTTTTCCAAAAATCGTAGTAAAATGCAATTTTTTGGGCACATTTTTAAATTTTTTGACTCTTTTTCAAGATTGCACATTTTTCAATTACTAGTGGTGACTGTGTCACATTTTGAAGTACAAAAAGAAAAAGAATAAAATGAAAATTTTTTTGTACGTTACATTTTGACTTTTTTCAAAAAGTTAAATTTTCCAATAAATTTTTTGTGGTGACTTCGTGTCACATTGTTATTTATTTAGTAGGCTGTAAATTTTTTAATGCATTTTTGGTATCATTCTCAATTTTTAAGATTCAATTTCTAGCAACATTCCAGTGGTGACTTCATGTCACAATGTAGTCGTTACACTAATATTTCATGAAACATGTTTGTTTCACATTTCCACTTTTTTTACATTTTTTTTTAAATTTTACAATAGTTTACGGGTATCAATTTTTTTTTCTCAACCATTCTTTGCGAATGACTCATTTTTATGTATCATGTCAATGATACTTATAGACATAATAGAATGCTTTGAGTATTGTAATAATATTTTAGAATTTTTTATCAGTGATTGTCTGTTGACAAAATTTTAGTGAATTTTCAAAACCTTTTTGAATTTTCAAAATTTTCTTGAATTTTTTCAAAAAAAAAAAAAAAGGAAAAGTTTAAATTTTTCTTTTATGTGTCTATGTTCTTCTCATGTTGTGTTATGTTTCTTCTCTAGAATGTACTTACAAGAAAATATTCAAATTTGTGTTTAACCCGAGAGTAGTCGCGACATTTTTTATAACGTTAGTAGTCGCGTTCGGTCCATTTGCCGCCGTTACCAGCAGCCGAAAACGAAGGGGAAACTTGCCGGTGTTATCAGATGATCGAAAACGGATAACGTAGGGGGAAAATATTGACTGAACTTTAAAAGATTACAGCAATTATTCATTTTACAACTTTTTACAGCAATTATTTATTTCGCTTAAGTATATATTCTGTTGGCATCTAGATAAATGTTTTTATAACTCTTTCTTCGTTTTGCATAAATACTTAAAAGTAAATAGTAAATGATTTGATTGAATTTCTGATGTTACTATGAATCAATAATTAGTAGGAAAACATTTACGAATATGAATCTAAATTCGTGATAGGTTTTTTTTTTTTTTTTTTTTTTTTTTTTGAAGGACACAAGCAGAGTCAGGTAGATTTTTATGATACTCCGGCACTCTCTATCGATTTAATAAAATAAAATTAATAAATTTAGCATCAATATATTACACTGACATTAAATTGAACAATTAAACTGAAAGTAAAAATGGAACCTATGACATGCAACAAAAAATCAAATACAATACCACTAATTCACCAGCATATTGCGGACGATTAATTCATTTAAAACATATGAAAAACCATCAAATTTGATGCAATAAACAATTAAAGACAATATAGATGTATATGTATATAAACTTTCTGTACAATAATACCATTGAAAAATAATGAAAATGACCAATAATTATGAAATCACAAACACCACATAAACCAAATATTATTAAAAATATATAATTATATATATATATATATATATATAATAAAGAAAAAGGTAAAAAATACTTAACTTCGAAATTATAAATGTAAATGTTGTAACTACGTTTTATTTATTTATTTATTTTGTGGGGTGTCTGTGTGTGTATGAGGGGGTAGAGGCGGGGGGGTCGCGAGATTTTGTGATTAAATGCATTTTTCTAATGAAAATGCACGATTTGTAGTTTCTCTACTTATTTCAGGGTGGGAGCAGCGCCCTTGAATAAAAACTCTGGATACGAACTTCGCTTATATAATGCAAATAATAAATAAGTTATCGAAATTATATATTTAATTTAAATACATTTGCAATTGTAGATTTAAATCCTAAGATGGATAAATTATTTTAATTAATAGAATCACTGAAAGGTTCATCTTAATAGGGATGTATTTTACAGCAATTATTTAATTAAAATAAATATTCAATTGTACATTTCATAATAAGGTATTAATGTTATAATTTATTGTTTTATAATAACATTCATTAAAATAATAAAAACAATAAGAAAATTTTCTCCGAAATTATAAATGTGCAGCAATAATTTAATTTAAATGAATTTTCTCTCATATTCTGGAAAACATTATTCTGAAAAATAGTTTGAACAATTGATGAAGGACAACAAATTTAAATTTGTCAGATACCGTCCCCAAGCCTCTATTGGATTTCAATAATAATAATAATAAAACATTTTCTGCGGCATTGTTAAAAAAATGTATTTTTACTTACAGTATGAAAATTTAACAATAGATAAATTTTAGAAAAATACTTAAAGTATTTTTTTAAAATCATAGTATAAACATTCACTGAATTATCGAAAAGAGATTTTTATTTGCGTAATTTCTAACCTACATTATAAAATTCTCATTATTTTTCTTATTGTACAAATAAATTATATGTATGTTCTTCGCAGATATACATACTACATTTCTGAGAAAATTGTTTTATCTTTCGAATTTGTTTTATTGTACAAAAACGATACTTTTCAGATTTTGGAGATACGGCAATTTTTTTACTGATTCCCACAAAATTCTCTTCTCTCTTTTTTAATGGTTTGGCAGTGGTATTGTCTGTTTTTATTCATTTATATGTTCCGGTAATAAATGGAAAACAAGTTCTTTCAAATAATGATGATGAATTTCCATTTTTTTCCATATTTAAACGATTATCAATTTGAGAATTTATTCGAGCAATACTTGACAATGAAAAAAAAATGTAAGTGACCATCCATCAGTTTTTTGTGCGAACTGACTTCACAACTAATATAATAAAACAATTTTAAGTCACATTCTAAAAGTAAAAAAAGTATTCTATGGACGGGTAAAATAGCAGAAAAACGAAATAACAACAGGCAGAGAGTCGGTACTTCGAAGAAACTTTCCCCCACAGATTTCGCGGAAATGGGAAAGGATGAACACGAGGGGGAAAAATTCAACTAACGCAAGTGGTCGCAACGCGGTCATTTAGACCGATTGAAACTTAAGAATGCGATAAAATGCCAAGAAATAGCAGGAATGACTTGTAATTTTACTACACAAGAGTGTGAACACTTAAGGTCAGCTACACGGAATTTCGCTATCGTAACTTTAACGGGAAATGAGTTACAGGAAGATAACGAATTTCGGGCGGGGAAAAGACCAACGCGCGACTACTAACGGGTTAAAAAAAAAGATATACTTACATTTTACGAATTTTTTCAGAATAATAACATGCTAGCAAAATCTCAAAAGAGATGTAAACAAAAGTAAGAATATTCTATGTGAATATTTATTTTCATGTAAACATACATGTTTACAAAATTTTTTAGTATATCAATTTTTACCATGGTTTAATAAATTGTGTACGTACATATTGTTTCAATCTGTGAGCTGACACACACACACCTTTTTACTTTTGATTATAACTTTTTGGTGTTAAATTTTATTGCTATAGCAGTGTGTTTATATTTGTATGTGTGTAAAATTTTTTGATAGGAAGTATGCTCTTAGGGTTATGCAGTTTTGCCCATGTTGTGAGTAGTCTTTTTCATGTGATTAGTACTATGTGTATAATGTTTTGACCTTTCCTAATTTTTTGTGGTACCACTCCCCCTTTTCTTTCTTTTAGCTTAAAATAATGTAATTTTTTATAGAGATTTAATAAGGTATAACTGTAATTTTTCTCAACATTTGTGTACATGTACTAATTGTTTTTCAAAGCTACCCACCTGTAGGGTAACGTCTGTTCCCCGTGTAGTCCTGATGGCATCTGATGATCCTCCGGTATTCTCTCAACTTCACTTTTTCTTTTCGGGTTTGTTGTTTACCTTGTTTTGGGTAAGTTCTTTTTCAGTCATTTCATTTAATTGTTTTTCCATTTAATTGCTTGTCTCCTTTTATTCAATATCAGTCACTTTTAGTCTTTTTTTTGTTCATTTTTGCATCTTGTTTGGAATTCTTAGTGTGAAGAAATCAAATTTATTTCTGCAATAAAGCATTGGAGTTTCAGACTTTGCTTCAGCTCTTATAGCTATGGACTAAAAGTTCTTTTTCAATGTTTGTTGGGGTGTAATATATTGTGTAGCAATATATTGTTTCCTTTCCCCAGGCAGTTTAATTAATCTTACTTTTAAACATCTCTTATTTATTTAATCTAACCTTTTCTGTTTTAAAATTACTGGTTTCATTTCCCATTTTCAGTTTAAGCACTGTTTTCATTTCAGCACGCGATGTTTAGTAAATCGCATTTTGCGATCTTCTTTGCGCCGTTTTAGCGATATCGTCTCGCTCCTGGCTTTTCTTGGCGCGCTCTCGCCTTTTTACGGCAACCCTTTAGCTGCCGCGCGCGAGTTTAAATAAGCGTTCTCTCTCTCTCTCCTGGCAGTCCAGTCTAGTGCAGTTACTGGTATAGAGTAAAACGATTTAGCTCGCCGCACATTCCGTGGGCCTCGTGCTCCGGATGTGCCGGTAATGTCGGAAGTCAATGCCGTAGTTGTGCTTGAGAATATTTTTATAACGAGGCTAAGTCTACTTTCCTAAGGACCTCTTATTAGTGTTTTATTCAACTAGTTTTACCGTATAACCACATGAATTATTAAGAAGATACTTTGTGAAAATCAAGACTGATTTATAGCCTCACAGATGCTTCATGATCATCGGATGCCGAGCAGTGGACCCCACCTTTCACCTGCATACCTTTGACTGAAAGAATAAAAATCTTCCTTGTTCGAAACAAGTATTAGAGTTGGTTTTTTTCATTGCAAGAGTGGAGGTACTGTATTTTATTTCCTTTTTCAGCTTGATCACCTACTAGGATCGGGTTATTAGTATACATTCACAGCGCATACGTAAATGATTAATCGAGGCAACTGGACGATCGCGTTTATTCTAATGAATCCATTTCTAGTATGCAAAAGACAGTAGTGAACCTTTTTTTAGAAATATTATAAGCACACATTAGAACAATCAAAATAATTACTTCATAATATTTATTTATTTTGTAACACAGTATGGGAATTTTTCTTCTTATCGAGAAAAATACAAAAATATATAATTTTTTTAGGAAAAATGTAACAATGTACTTTCAAAACTTTTTTAATGCTACATATCAACATTTATACTTTTCTGTATATATATATATATTATAAATAACAGCTTTACATTTTTTCTTCAGCGAGTAGTCGTCATCAATCATTATTCAGCAGATAAAGTACGGTCCTCCAGATAAATGCTAGAATTTGGTTTTTGATATCTTTTGAAACTGAAAGGTAGCTACAGAATGCAGCTATAAAAGGCACTGTGTGCTTTTTTATATTTCGTTCTGTGTGAAAATGATTATCATAAATAATGCATTATAACTAACATTTATCTTAATAATAATGCCGCATCGAATTTCTGTAACTTCAGCTTTGTATCTAAGAAGAGTCATTTCACATGTCGGTACAGAAAAGTAATATTGTATGAATATGAAAAAGGAGTTTCAAAAATCAATTTTAAAATATTATGACAGATAAATGAGCGTAAACGTAAAAATGCTTAATTTAAAAGTTTGTGCTTAAATGGTAGATGTAGAAATGTCCAACTCGCCCATGGATTTGGCAGGTATGAACATTATTATATGATTTAAAACTCTGAATTTCTGATTTACATTATTTGGTTTTTAGTTTTTTATACATTTAAAACGTATAAAAAACTAAAAACCAAATAATGTGGTCGTTTAAAACTACTTCCATTTTGTTTTAATAATAATAATAATAAAAAAAATGGTGATACAGATTTCCCTTTTTCAAATGATGCAAATGAGTTAACTCACGAACAATACTCAATCAGAGAAAAAATTGTGGAAATACGTATGCATACAGGTTTGAAAGTCTGAAAATAATGATGAACATGTAGTGGCCAAGAAGCATTTTCCTTCATACAGTAAATAGAAATAAAAGTATTTGCCAACATAAAAATTTAACATGTTGTCAAGATTTTTCTTGTTTCCCTTTCATTCTAATGTAGCTATTTGTTTACTATCAGCTAATAAAGAATTGGAAAATTTTGTGCGAAAACATAGACTGTTTATATGGGATATTTTATTACCTTGTAATAATCAGTATAAATATAGTACTTTAGAAAAATGGGTATCACATCAATGTGGTTCTAATAGTAATAAAAGAGTAATACACGCTGGTCCATAATCATAAAAGTTAATCAAAAATATACTATTAAATGCCACTCTAAATTACTATTAAATCAATTTAACAGGTTCATTATTTTTTAAAAAATATATTCACAATACATTTAAAAATATCATATTTTTTTATTATGTCAGTATTCCATCCTGTGTCTCAATTTATTTCTAACAGATTGCAAGAAAATTACATTTTCTTTAACTAATTATTAAATCAAACGATATTTTTTTTTCATTTATACATCGTACTTTTTTTTTAATTATTGATTAGTCTTTGGCACAAACAAATGCCTATAATATAATATATATATATATATATTATTTTATATTAAAGCTCCTCTATGTGGCGTCGTTAACTGAAATGTTTAACTATATCTTCCCCTTTGCTGCAAAACTCAGATTCAGTGACTACTGTTATGAAACAGCCTACAGTTCGATGGGATAAATGGGACAATTTGTTAATGTTTTAAGGCATTAAAAAAAAGATAACGGGTTTATTGGGCGCCCTGCACAAGGATTTATTATATGTATGAGTACGTTTTTCAGTTTCTATGATTATTTTTAAAATATTACTTTTAAGGGGTTTTTTTTATTGTTATTTAAGTGTCTATTTAACTAAACAACTTTTAAAAAAAGTTTTAGGAACTTTTAGAAAGGAATATAAATTATTTGTAATATTTATGTAGAAATAAAAAAAAAATACTTTAGCATTAGAACTTATATTTCCTGCCTTCCAAACAATGCTGAAATATCTACACCGGAAAAGTGGTAATGGGAAATTTTACAATAAAAAATTGATTGGAAAAAGCAATGTCTAACACCAAATTCGCTCCAATCAAGTTATCTAAACTTCTATTTTAGATGATTAGAAAAATCTTAATATTTGGTCTAGGAATTAATTCGTGCGGTTTTTAATAAAAAATTAAAGCTTTATTTCAAAAGCAAAATACATAAATACGTTAACAAAAATACTGTCCATCGCTACTCACTACGTTTTCCCATCTGTCAGGTAATTTATCAATTCCAAGTCGAAAGAAGTCCTCACTTTTCGAAGCGATCCAATCAGAGATCCATTTTTCTATATTTTCTGAAGAAGTGAGCCGCTGTCCAATCAAATCGTTATTCATGCAATCAAACAAGTAGTAGTCTGAAGGAGCAATGTCTGATGAATACGGCGGTTGGGGTAACACTTCCCACCCGACATTCTCCAAATATGTTTTGACTTGTTTTGCGACATGTGATCGGGCGTTATCATGTTGAAAAATAAGTTTATTATGTCTGTTATCCCATTCTGGTCGTTTTCTGGCCAGAGCTTCTTTCAAACGCATCAACTGAAGTCGATAACGTTCTCCATTAATAGTTTAACCAGGTTCCAGAAGCTCGTAGTACACCACACTTTTCATATCCCACCATATACACAGCATAACCTTTGCACAGTGAATATTTCGTTTCGGTTGTGATGGACCTGATTCACCTGGCATTACCCAGGCTTTTGTTCGTTTAGGATTCTCGAAATAAATCCATTTTTCATCACCAGTAACAATCCGATGCATAAATCCCTTATTTTTCTGTCTTTGAAGCAGCATTTCGCAAACGGTTTTTCTTCTTTCAACGTCTCTTTCTTTCAATACATATGGAACCCAATGTGACATTTTTTAAATCATTCCCATTGCTTTCAGGCGTTTGGAAACTGTTGTTTGATCAACCTCTAATGATTTTGCAAGTTCTTCCTGCGTTTGTCACGAATCTTGATCGAGCAATGCTTTCAATTCTTCATCTTCAAATTGTTTTGGCTGTCCAAGCCGTAATCACCACTTTTAAACCGTGCAAACCACTTTTGACACCTTCGTTCAGCTAGAGCATAATCACCATAAACTTCCACCAAAACACGATGACTTTCGGTAGCACTTTTCTTCATGTTAATATAATGAAGAAGAACCCCAGCAAAAACACTTTATCAGGCACAAAATTTGACATTTTCTGTTGGATAAAAATTGCTGTTGTTTACGCTTAAACTAAATGGCATATACTAAACTGGATGCGCAATAACAGTAGTTTTAAGTGCATGTTTGAAAAAATGAAACTATGGGACAATACGCTAGTTACGTCATCTCTTGTAAAACCGCACGAATTAATTCCTAGACCAAATAATAAAGCAGCGCGATAATGCACTTTAAACTACAGTAAAACCTCTTTTAACCTAAACTCTAGATTAACCAAAATCCATTTTTAAGGGCTTTTTTTAACTATCACATTCCTTGTGTGCAAAATCCATTTTTAAAGCTTTTTTTTTTAACTATCATATTCCTTGTGTGCAAGCGGTCCTTTCCGAACTGCGACTACATATAAATATTTTCTATCTTCTTTTTTAGAGTTCCTTTCAATTTAACTTGAGCTCTCGTTACCTGCGGAGTGGAACGAAGAAAGCGAATAAATTAGCAATTCTGAAGCTTTTGAATGTTTTTCAAAAGGTTTGGCATGGCTGGAGCAGCAGAAAGATTGTGATACTGGTGAACTAATAATATTAAAAAAGTCCGTGATAGGAATTCAAAGCAAAAGCAATCGAAACTACGACAAGCAAAACATTTTTTTTTTTTTTTTAAATCGTTGTGATATATGTAAAACGTACTTAATTTCAAAATTAAAATTGAGCTAATTTATTATTGTTTCTATTTTGCTATTGCTTTATTTTTATTAAGCACGTGTTACCATAATAAGAAATATTGCATATATTTCTTCTTGAAGCATTCTCGATTATCCGAAAATTACGATTTTCCGAAAGATGGCCGGTCCCAATTACTTCGGGTAATCGAGGTTCTACTGTATTAATCTCCGATTAGGTGTTTTTTTTAAGTAACACACTTTATGTACACACTTCCAACTTCTTAAATTATTTGCGAATGCAATATTGCATAACAAATGCTATTCAAAAACAAATAAGGTCATTTTTAATGTATTCCAGTATATTCTATATCCATTTATAAAAACTTACTTGTTGCTATAATCTAAAATTTTTATGAAATATATTTTAGCTTATTTTATTGTTCCTCTGTCATAAGTAATTTCAATAGCAAATTCATTTCTTCAATAGATAATTTCTTAATTATGGTGGCGACATGGTAAATACAGAAGAATTTTTATTTAACAACTGCTATAGAAAAAAGAAGGTTCCTCTGAGGCGACCGGTGTTTACTGCAGTGGTATCAAAATACATTGCCTTGATTTTACCAACTTCCTCCCAATCAAAATACAGCTTTCGCCGGAACTGTTCCAATACTATTTTAAAGCTGAGGAACTCGTAGTAACTATTCTTCATCTCCACAACTAATTAAAACTGCTATCCACTCTAAACGGTTCCCTCTAAATCGGAATTTTTAAATCTGTTTTTGATTAGCTTAGTTCTTTGATTACGAAATAGTTATTTGCGGAATTGTGTTGCACTTCTACTTAAAATCAATGTTTGTGGTTAACTGGTGGATGTACGCTAAGTCTAGCAGCTTCTCTGGCATTCAGTTTCACTAAGCGAATATTATAAAATAAAATCTTTCAAACTTGACAATTACTTGGTAACTTACTGTCGATGATTTGTGAGACATGTGGCCAAAAGAAAAAAAAAAAAAAAAAAAAAAAAAAAAAAAAACTTACATTTCTGCAATTATAACGAAAAGAGGGGGGGGGGGGTCCGGAATGTTTTGTTAATTCCAAAAATAGATAACGATAACATGTAACAAAAACAGCCTAGTAATAAAAAGAGAAATTCAGAGGTTCGTTTGAAATGCTCTTCAACTGCAATACAAATCGAGAAACTCTTTTTTCTAGACACGAAACTAGATAACTAATAATTAATTATAATTCGTAAAATATTTTAAAGCTACAAAAAATGTACTAATATTTTTGCCTATTAATGCAAATAATACAAAAAAAAATTATCAAAAGTAATAAAATTATTAATTTGTCATTTTTCACTTATTTTTCAAAAATGCAGAGTTTGAGGATATGGTTTACGAGCTGACCTGAAAAATACTAAATATTCATTAAATATAAGTTTTGATGAGTAAACGTTCAAGGAAACAACAGCTTCTATGAAATAGAACAATAATCCAGTTTCGAAGACAAATAGTTTTCACTTAAAGAAAGTAAAACTACAATTTTTCTCCAAAAATTAAAAATTCTCAAGAATTTAACCTCGATGAGGCACTGGTTAATATTATTCAATTAAGCTCAAACTCTGCCAATCTCATTTCCTATCTAATTGGCAAATTTTAGGGGGGTCCCCCTTGAAGGAAATGCTTAAAAAAAATTCCCATGTTGCTTGTGACCACCCTAGGGTACATATTTCTATTAGAAATTTAGAGGTCAGTTATTTATGTAAAGTCCTTTTCAGGATGTATTTGAAATAAATAGTTTTCTAGCCTCAAATACGATTATTCTTAATTTATTATTAATAATACTTATAATTTTATTAGTCTCTTTAAAAAATAAATATATTTTTAATAGCTCATAAAAATATTAATTATAGTATATAATATACAAATAAAAAGCTTAATTTATATAAATTTAGACAAAATATATAATTATTCATTTTTCCACATATGGATAATCCCATATTTAGTACGTTTACATTTTATCAAATAAATACAAAAATAATTTAGCGTAATTTTTTTTAGTATTTTTCCAGTTCATTTTCCAATATTTTAAAGTGATTTTACAAAAAAATTTGAGAAAACAAAAATTTAGACATAAATGAGAAATTTTACAAGTATTTATTATTTAGTAATTTAACATTAGAAGCACTAAATTTTGAATGTTTATAATTCAAAAACTTATTACTCAAATTGCTTGAAATTTGGTGTCTAGGCACAGTTTGAACCGAAAATTTGACATATCGTGTTAAAATTGGGTATTGCCGTTGAAAAAAAAATGAAGTTTGGATTCTTTTTAATACGTAGATGGCCCCCTAAACATATTTTATATAAATCCGTTAAAAAAAGACTTTTTTTCAGTCGTAACAGTAATAGTAACTCGGTAACAGTAACTTTCTTCTACGAAAATTTTTGAGGAGTTAGTAGGAGGTATTTACTTTTTTCTTCCACGACGGTACATTATAATTTTTGCTGATACAGGGGGGAATATGGTGGGTTGACACACTTTTTACAAAATGATTTTTTATTTTTTAAATATTGGACGTAGAATAAAGTTTTATACATTATTTTATTCGTTATGGAATCAGTTATCAATATAAAATTGCTACATAAGTGCAATATATAAGAAATTTGAAAAATGATTGATTTTATTCATGAAAAAAGAATGGGTCAAGGCTCCCCAAATTTGGGAGGTTTGACCCACTATATGGGAGGCTTGGCCCACTTTGTTTTATATTGCAATATTTGTGAAGAGAAATAAAATCAGTTTTAAAAAAGCAAAATAAATTTATGCTACAAGCCTTAATTATTACATTTTTTTTTATAGGATGCTTAAACAAACCTGTTGAGGCACAATCGAAAGTCAGAGGAGACAAATTTTGTTTTAATCACAATTTCGTCTGAGCAGGTGTAATTGTACTGCAGGAAAAATGAAATTTTAGCATTTAAGACAATACTCTGTTACAGACATGTTCCATTTTAATAGTGTTTAATTTTATTGTGTCCGGATTTAGGAGTCACTGTCACGCTATTTTTTTGCCTCCTTGTCCTATTTTTGTGGCACTCGACCTGATAAGTGTAGTTGTGACATAGTTTGGCTTCATTTCACTGTATTCCCCCTGGTGAAATTTGTCTACGTATCTTCCTAAAGTTTTTCGATCGATACAATGTTCTTTTGCAGCCGCATGAACGCATAACTTATCATTAACATAATTTAAACTTTTAAGGGGCAAAGTATTTTCAGAACTAAAATGTTGAAATAAATTACTGCTTCCGGAATTTACGAATAAATTTATTTGGAAATTAGAAAAAGGGTATATTTCGCATACTTATTAAATGGAAAAAAATGTAGAAAAATTCTGGTGCCATTGTGACGTTTTGGAATTAAAATTGAATGGTTTTATAAACATACCACTGCCCCTGAAAGGGTTACGACTGCTGCTTTTATCCTTTCTATTCTTTCCCAATGTTTCTATTTACGTATTGTAAGTAATATTTAAATACAAACAAGTTCTTATCAACTTTTCCAATTTTTAGCAATTTTTTACACCTTTCTACAATCAGTTTTAACATTATTTTCCATCACACCATTTTACTATAGTTTTGCAGAATAAATGTACATTCTTTTATATACATAACTATTAACTTTTCCTTATGCACAGTGTGTAATACAAAGATTTCCAAAACCACTTAATTAAGGGATCCTTGAGCATCTGGTCAACCCTCTCTCACATTGACTGGGTCAAGCCTCCCTACACAGACCTTTTCGAATGAATAGCACATTGTTATATTAAACCAAATGTATTGTACAATCTTTATGCCTGGAATAAAAGCTTGATATTTCTGCATTACTTTAAACCTACTTACTTAATTTTTTTATGATGCAATTTATCTAAAAAAAGCTTACAAAATATTTCTAAAAAACACAACATTTAGGTTGAAAACGCCTCACAATTGATTTTTTCCATACCTATTTCCATTATCTCTATGAAACAAGGATTGTTGTTTGAGCATTCCTGTAGCGTTGGTTGACACCTATTGATAAAACTATGAAATTCTTTAACATATGAAAATTGATGGGTGGGCCAAGCCTCACGTATGGTCAACCGTCCCTAGTCTCCCCTATATATATACAAATATACACTAAGCAATAATGTAATATTGAACTTATTGGGAAATTTTACTATTTCTTCAAATATAACAGAAATCTTCTTAATTCACTTATAATATTCTTTCCTGGTATTCAACATGTCGAAATATAGAAAAATATATTTTAAGAAAATAAAGGCTAAACTGATCCATCATCTAAATTAGAATAAGACACATATGTTACATTTTAATTTTAATCTGTCTGCAGCTGCATTCTTCATACAAAGTTAAGATTTTGATGAGTCTTAAATTCTAAAACTGTCCTCAAACAATTCCAGAATACTTAGTTAATAAGATTGGTTGGTTTGTTGGTTGTATGAGGTTTAATAGCGCAAAATTCCTTAAAGGATATGCTGCGCCAAAAGATAACACTTTGAGCATAAGACTGACATTATCAGTGAAAGATAGTTTTCAGACATTTTATATTTTAAGTAAATATTTAAATAGATCTTTATTTTTACTGCTTTTCCAAATTAAATGCAAAGTTCTAAAAGTATTTGTTTCAGTAATGATTTCTTGTAAACCAGTTGAACGATTTTTTTAAAATTTTTTACATCCTTTCTTAAAGCATAGAAACAATGTTTGGAAATGTAATTCAAACTATATTGTTTTATCTTCACATTGTATAAATACTTAATAAAGTACTATGGCGAAAATAAATAACTACTCAATCATCTTAATTAGACTAAGACACATAAGTTACATTCTAAACGTAATCCATCTATAACATTAATCACGACACAGTGTTAATATTTTGGTGACTCTTCTAATATAAAACGTCTCACTAACCAACCCATATTAATACACGTAATGAGACAGCGACAGGAAAAAAAGTCTTTCAAAAGTTTCACTACTATAGTATGTAAAACGACATTTCCCATTCAGTATAATGTTAATTTCTAATCTGAAAAACAATGCCAGATCAGTCTCTTTCTATAGGTATAATATAAAACTATTTAACTCATCTCACCAAATATACAAAACAGGAATAAACAATTTAAATTAAATAAGACCTACTTTTTAAGCTCCATAAATTAATTATTAATATCCGTGTGTATCCGAAAATGGCGACGTCTTTTTCTTCCATTAAAAAAAGCACACGCAAAAGCTTATATTTTAGACTAGTAACTTACCGCCTCTGTTAGAACAAAAAGTTCGCTGTTTACCCTGCGGTATCGTGACAGACGATTTTGGGCAGATGTTAGTTTATTTGCTTTTATATAAACAGATTTGGAACTTACATGTGCAATCATTTTATGAGACTGTCTGTATTTAAATTTTTGTATTTGAAGAATTTTCCAATCTATTTTACATTTTCTTTTTATCAGTTTTAACCCACCCCCCTCCCTTTGTCTAAGTAAAGATTGCTTCACACATAATAAATACAAAATATCTTGCTAAAAAATAATAAGATATAAATAAATATCGAGGATAAAAAAAATTGTCTTTGTCAATCGTCATTCTTTTCATGTTAATTTCCTGTAGAATAAAACAATTCGTAAAATAACTTTTTTTTAGAGTCATATCTCTAAAACACAAATTTGAAATACGAATAATAAATTATATCATGGGTTTTGCATAATTTTTTTTTTTTTTTTTTTTTTTTTTTTTTTTTTTTTTTTTTTTTTAATTCGGAAAATGCTAATTTTATTTTAAAAGTCTAAAAGAAGTAAATTTTTTTAAAAAAATAGTTACTTAAAATAGGTACACTAACAGGAAAAAATATGACTTGAATGCAAATCATAAAGCAAGAAATGTATGCATGACTAAACTCTGAAGACTCTTTCTACGTGCTCATTAAAAGCTGCAGACGTAACTATAATAGAAATTTTTTAGTTTGAAGCTACAAAAGTGTTTCGAATACCAGTGGTCGGTAAAAATAAATTACAAATTTTCCTTCCTGCAAACTAAATATGTAAAGTGTATATATTTAATATTCCTAATTCTAAATATGTTATCCAAATTGCTCCAGCACGTACCATTTTTCCGAGAAACACTTTTATAATAATAAGAATAAGAGAAGGATTCATCAAAAATGTTATATTAAATTGCAATACTAGATAAAATTGAAATCAGGAAAAAAGTATACTTTCACTCTCTTAGATATCAAATTGATAAAATATAGCATGAAAATCTAGTTTGTTGATACTTGTACCGTGCATTTTCCTTTATATTCCCCCCCCCCCACCATCTTTTCGTGTCTGAATTTACTATTTGCTATCCACTAATATATTTTCATTCCTTATGCCGCTGTAACTCGGGCCTTTTTAAAACATTTCTCTTCATTTTCAAAGATTTTTGAAGTTCATATTTTTCACACACTGTGACTTACAATATGGGGGGATTTTTTTGTGAGTGTGACGTGACCTACGTTACATGCAGTGACATAACAATTCTTTTTTATTGCCAGAAAAATAAAATTTTACAGTAACAACATGTTTGGAAGAATTTTTGTAATTTTTTAAAGTTTTCTAAGAAGTTCACATCTCAATCACAATGTGACATCACTGAGTGGTGGCATTTCGGTCACAGATGTGACGTGACCACAGTGACTCACAGTGACGTCAGAACGATGTGACTGTGACCATGCATGCTATGAGGGTTTTAATTTAATATTCGTGAAATTTTAAAAGCTATGAAGTCTTTATAATTCAAAGTGAAAAATTTGGGAATAAAACTTGAGTTTCTTCCGTGTGCTTGTTTCGTTTTTCATTTTAAATTTTATTTATAATTTTTGTAAATTTACACTTATACCAATAAAAATATTCATTGATCAAATGGAAAAAAATGTGGTATATTTGAACTTCAAATTCATTACACAATAAAGGAAGAGCTGAAATAAATAGTAAATCAGGTAAGCAACTGAAAAGTAAGAACTCGTGCCTCATTTGTTTCCTTTTCGTAAATTATATATATAAACATGTATATAGAATTTCAATTATAAAATTTTAATATCAAAGTATCAATTTTGACTCATAGAAGAATAAAACTGATCAACGCATTGTCTAATTTGTTATCTGAGCAACTGTGTTTTATCTAAAGGTGCATTCTAGTGATTTTTGATTTATTTTTTGCTTGTCTTTTTCAACGAGCAAGGTTACAAAATCTATAACTGAATGATATTTACAAACACATAACTCACTTACACTTCATCAATTAGGAAGTCTGGTATTGAATCTTCTATAATTGGGTTCCACTATATTTGGCTTTATGTGTTTAAGTAAAATAAACTGAAATCTTAAATTGTATGAAAGCTAATCTTTCATTCTGGAAAGGGACGGAAGGACATTTTTAGTTGTTAAGTTTGTCAATAAATCTCTGTCGTAGTGTTAAAATAATGCATTTTATAAGTTATAATGTTTTATGCTGCAAAGTAAATTATATTTATGCAATTTTCTATGAATGTTAGCTCTTTTTTTCAAAAAATGGAAAATTTGATCAATATTCTTCAAAGGAAACACTATCAATTATGTTTACAGATTTCGCATTGTTATTACATTGTTGTAAATAGTAATTAAATAACTTGATTTTTGCTTCCCTGTGTTGTGAACTAAATGGAAAAATCTCGCGAGTTTAGATTCGAATTAAACAGTCTAACGTATTTAATATGCATGTTCAGTGAGTTCACTTTTAAAAAAACTAGTGTATGCATGGGATCTGAGTAGTTATTTTTACTTATCCTTTGCATAGAAACCGCGATCTTTTTGTCATTTACTATTATGAAAAAAAAAAAAAAAATCTTAATAACGTTTTATGTATTGTTTTATTGTTTATCTTATTCAACTGGTTTTATCTTTTCTATAAAAATATATGTAATAATTTAATGTATTAATTAAATAATTATTAATTAATGTAATAATTTAAGATTTTAATTAATTTAATGACTTTATACTTAAAGAAGTTTCTCTAAATTCTGCATTATAGATTAATTTATAACTCAATTTCAAAATAATCGATATAAAACAAGGAAAAACTAGTATGTTGTGGCCATCACAAAACTTTCTTCTATCTCATACTTGTCAATACTTCAAAATTCATTATCACAGTGCATCTATGCTCATCATGAGGATTCTAAAAAGATGAAATTCCGTGCATTAGTTCTTGAGATATTACTGTCCATGAAATCGTGTAAATCCATCAAAATGCAGCATAGCAGCGCCACCTATTGGGTGATTTACACCAGAACCTAATTATCATCAACATATGTCAATGTCTAACTGAATATGAAGTTTGGGGGAAAATCCGTGAATTAGTTCATAAGATAGAGCTATTGCGCAAATCATGACAAATGCAGCATAACAGCGTCACCTGTTGAGCGATTTACACAACCACATAATCAGTATCAACATTTATCAAGTTGTACTTGAATCTGAAGTTTGATGAAAATTCGTGCATTAGTTCTTGAGATAGAGCTATTGAGGGAATAGCGCAAAAGGCAGCATAGCAGCGCCACCTATTGGGCGATAGTCACCAACACGTAGTCAGCATCATTTCATATCAAAGAGTAACTGAATCTGAAGTTTGATGAAAATATGTCCATTAGTTCTTGAGATACAGCGATTGCAGAAATCGTGAAAAATTCTGTATAGCAGTGCCACCTGTTGAGCGATTTACACCAAAATGTACAAAATGTCATGCCAGTTCATAGTCATCATTCAAAATTAGCATTTCAAAGAAGACATAGAATTGTGAAAAATTCAAGTATTTTATAAGTAGTTTGTGTGATAAAATACAATACAGTATTAATAGTGAAACTATTGTGACTGTTACGTCCCGTGTTTAATTTATCTTCACAGCATGAACTCTTTCAAGCAGTGATACTATCTTCTGATACCAGCATATTTTTACAGCTACAAGATTAGGACATTTGTCTTATAATTTTTAAATATTTTTTGTTTCAGCTTTTCTTATGTTTGACATAGTTAAAGATGCTGTTCAATACATCCAACATCTGCAGGCAGATGGTGAATTTTTGTCATAGTATTTCTTTTAAATGTATGTTCTGTACTCTTTCAGTTTTTTAATATATATGTATACATTGTTGTTTTATGTTTATAATGCAGTTTTTTCAACAGGTTCTAGTGGTGACTTTGTCACATTTCAACTATAGTGTAGTGTTATAAGATTCAAATGCATTTTTATACTTAGCAATAATTGTTTTTAAATTTTTTTACAATATTCCAGTGGTGACTATAGTGGTCACACCGTTTTCCAAAAATCGTAGTAAAATGCAATTTTTTGGGCACATTTTTAAATTTTTTGACTCTTTTTCAAGATTGCACATTTTTCAATTACTAGTGGTGACTTTGTGTCACATTTTGAAGTACAAAAAGAAAAAGAATAAAATGAAAATTTTTTTGTACGTTACATTTTGACTTTTTTCAAAAAGTTAAATTTTCCAATAAATTTTTTGTGGTGACTTCGTGTCACATTGTTATTTATTTAGTAGGCTGTAAATTTTTTAATGCATTTTTGGTATCATTCTCAATTTTTAAGATTCAATTTCTAGCAACATTCCAGTGGTGACTTCATGTCACAATGTAGTCGTTACACTAATATTTCATGAAACATGTTTGTTTCACATTTCCACTTTTTTTACATTTTTTTTTAAATTTTACAATAGTTTACGGGTATCAATTTTTTTTCTCAACCATTCTTTGCGAATGACTCATTTTTATGTATCATGTCAATGATACTTATAGACATAATAGAATGCTTTGAGTATTGTAATAATATTTTAGAATTTTTTATCAGTGATTGTCTGTTGACAAAATTTTAGTGAATTTTCAAAACCTTTTTGAATTTTCAAAATTTTCTTGAATTTTTTCAAAAAAAGAAAAAAAGGAAAAGTTTAAATTTTTCTTTTATGTGTCTATGTTCTTCTCATGTTGTGTTATGTTTCTTCTCTAGAATGTACTTACAAGAAAATATTCAAATTTGTGTTTAACCCGAGAGTAGTCGCGACATTTTTTATAACGTTAGTAGTCGCGTTCGGTCCATTTGCCGCGGTTACCAGCAGCCGAAAACGAAGGGGAAACTTGCCGGTGTTATCAGATGATCGAAAACGGATAACGTAGGGGGAAAATATTGACTGAACTTTAAAAGATTACAGCAATTATTCATTTTACAACTTTTTACAGCAATTATTTATTTCGCTTAAGTATATATTCTGTTGGCATCTAGATAAATGTTTTTATAACTCTTTCTTCGTTTTGCATAAATACTTAAAAGTAAATAGTAAATGATTTGATTGAATTTCTGATGTTACTATGAATCAATAATTAGTAGGAAAACATTTACGAATATGAATCTAAATTCGTGATAGGTTTTTTTTTTTTTTTTTTTTTTTTTTTTGAAGGACACAAGCAGAGTCAGGTTGATTTTTATGATACTCCGGCACTCTCTATCGATTTAATAAAATAAAATTAATAAATTTAGCATCAATATATTACACTGACATTAAATTGAACAATTAAACTGAAAGTAAAAATGGAACCTATGACATGCAACAAAAAATCAAATACAATACCACTAATTCACCAGCATATTGCGGACGATTAATTCATTTAAAACATATGAAAAACCATCAAATTTGATGCAATAAACAATTAAAGACAATATAGATGTATATGTATATAAACTTTCTGTACAATAATACCATTGAAAAATAATGAAAATGACCAATAATTATGAAATCACAAACACCACATAAACCAAATATTATTAAAAATATATAATTATATATATATATATATATATAATAAAGAAAAAGGTAAAAAATACTTAACTTCGAAATTATAAATGTAAATGTTGTAACTACGTTTTATTTATTTATTTATTTTGTGGGGTGTCTGTGTGTGTATGAGGGGGTAGAGGCGGGGGGGTCGCGAGATTTTGTGATTAAATGCATTTTTCTAATGAAAATGCACGATTTGTAGTTTCTCTACTTATTTCAGGGTGGGAGCAGCGCCCTTGAATAAAAACTCTGGATACGAACTTCGCTTATATAATGCAAATAATAAATAAGTTATCGAAATTATATATTTAATTTAAATACATTTGCAATTGTAGATTTAAATCCTAAGATGGATAAATTATTTTAATTAATAGAATCACTGAAAGGTTCATCTTAATAGGGATGTATTTTACAGCAATTATTTAATTAAAATAAATATTCAATTGTACATTTCATAATAAGGTATTAATGTTATAATTTATTGTTTTATAATAACATTCATTAAAATAATAAAAACAATAAGAAAATTTTCTCCGAAATTATAAATGTGCAGCAATAATTTAATTTAAATGAATTTTCTCTCATATTCTGGAAAACATTATTCTGAAAAATAGTTTGAACAATTGATGAAGGACAACAAATTTAAATTTGTCAGATACCGTCCCCAAGCCTCTATTGGATTTCAATAATAATAATAATAAAACATTTTCTGCGGCATTGTTAAAAAAATGTATTTTTACTTACAGTATGAAAATTTAACAAAAGATAAATTTTAGAAAAATACTTAAAGTATTTTTTAAAATCATAGTATAAACATTCACTGAATTATCGAAAAGAGATTTTTATTTGCGTAATTTCTAACCTACATTATAAAATTCTCATTATTTTTCTTATTGTACAAATAAATTATATGTATGTTCTTCGCAGATATACATACTACATTTCTGAGAAAATTGTTTTATCTTTCGAATTTGTTTTATTGTACAAAAACGATACTTTTCAGATTTTGGAGATACGGCAATTTTTTTACTGATTCCCACAAAATTCTCTTCTCTCTTTTTTAATGGTTTGGCAGTGGTATTGTCTGTTTTCATTCATTTATATGTTCCGGTAATAAATGGAAAACAAGTTCTTTCAAATAATGATGATGAATTTCCATTTTTTTCCATATTTAAACGATTATCAATTTGAGAATTTATTCGAGCAATACTTGACAATGAAAAAAAAATGTAAGTGACCATCCATCAGTTTTTTGTGCGAACTGACTTCACAACTAATATAATAAAACAATTTTAAGTCACATTCTAAAAGTAAAAAAAGTATTCTATGGACGGGTAAAATAGCAGAAAAACGAAATAACAACAGGCAGAGAGTCGGTACTTCGAAGAAACTTTCCCCCACAGATTTCGCGGAAATGTGAAAGGATGAACACGAGGGGGAAAAATTCAACTAACGCAAGTGGTCGCAACGCGGTCATTTAGACCGATTGAAACTTAAGAATGCGATAAAATGCCAAGAAATAGCAGGAATGACTTGTAATTTTACTACACAAGAGTGTGAACACTTAAGGTCAGCTACACGGAATTTCGCTATCGTAACTTTAACGGGAAATGAGTTACAGGAAGATAACGAATTTCGGGCGGGGAAAAGACCAACGCGCGACTACTAACGGGTTAAAAAAAAAGGTATACTTACATTTTACAAATTTTTTCAGAATAATAACATGCTAGCAAAATCTCAAAAGAGATGTAAACAAAAGTAAGAATATTCTATGTGAATATTTATTTTCATGTAAACATACATGTTTACAAAATTTTTTAGTATATCAATTTTTACCATGGTTTAATAAATTGTGTACGTACATATTGTTTCAATCTGTGAGCTGACACACACACACCTTTTTACTTTTGATTATAACTTTTTGGTGTTAAATTTTATTGCTATAGCAGTGTGTTTATATTTGTATGTGTGTAAAATTTTTTGATAGGAAGTATGCTCTTAGGGTTATGCAGTTTTGCCCATGTTGTGAGTAGTCTTTTTCATGTGATTAGTACTATGTGTATAATGTTTTGACCTTTCCTAATTTTTTGTGGTACCACTCCCCCTTTTCTTTCTTTTAACTTAAAATAATGTAATTTTTTATAGAGATTTAATAAGGTATAACTGTAATTTTTCTCAACATTTGTGTACATGTACTAATTGTTTTTCAAAGCTACCCACCTGTAGGGTAACGTCTGTTCCCCGTGTAGTCCTGATGGCATCTGATGATCCTCCGGTATTCTCTCAACTTCACTTTTTCTTTTCGGGTTTGTTGTTTACCTTGTTTTGGGTAAGTTCTTTTTCAGTCATTTCATTTAATTGTTTTTCCATTTAATTGCTTGTCTCCTTTTATTCAATATCAGTCACTTTTAGTCTTTTTTTTGTTCATTTTTGCATCTTGTTTGGAATTCTTAGTGTGAAGAAATCAAATTTATTTCTGCAATAAAGCATTGGAGTTTCAGACTTTGCTTCAGCTCTTATAGCTATGGACTAAAAGTTCTTTTTCAATGTTTGTTGGGGTGTAATATATTGTGTAGCAATATATTGTTTCCTTTCCCCAGGCAGTTTAATTAATCTTACTTTTAAACATCTCTTATTTATTTAATCTAACCTTTTCTGTTTTAAAATTACTGGTTTCATTTCCCATTTTCAGTTTAAGCACTGTTTTCATTTCAGCACGCGATGTTTAGTAAATCGCATTTTGCGATCTTCTTTGCGCCGTTTTAGCGATATCGTCTCGCTCCTGGCTTTTCTTGGCGCGCTCTCGCCTTTTTACGGCAACCCTTTAGCTGCCGCGCGCGAGTTTAAATAAGCGTTCTCTCTCTCTCTCCTGGCAGTCCAGTCTAGTGCAGTTACTGGTATAGAGTAAAACGATTTAGCTCGCCGCACATTCCGTGGGCCTCGTGCTCCGGATGTGCCGGTAATGTCGGAAGTCAATGCCGTAGTTGTGCTTGAGAATATTTTTATAACGAGGCTAAGTCTACTTTCCTAAGGACCTCTTATTAGTGTTTTATTCAACTAGTTTTACCGTATAACCACATGAATTATTAAGAAGATACTTTGTGAAAATCAAGACTGATTTATAGCCTCACAGATGCTTCATGATCATCGGATGCCGAGCAGTGGACCCCACCTTTCACCTGCATACCTTTGACTGAAAGAATAAAAATCTTCCTTGTTCGAAACAAGTATTAGAGTTGGTTTTTTTCATTGCAAGAGTGGAGGTACTGTATTTTATTTCCTTTTTCAGCTTGATCACCTACTAGGATCGGGTTATTAGTATACATTCACAGCGCATACGTAAATGATTAATCGAGGCAACTGGACGATCGCGTTTATTCTAATGAATCCATTTCTAGTATGCAAAAGACAGTAGTGAACCTTTTTTTAGAAATATTATAAGCACACATTAGAACAATCAAAATAATTACTTCATAATATTTATTTATTTTGTAACACAGTATGGGAATTTTTCTTCTTATCGAGAAAAATACAAAAATATATAATTTTTTTAGGAAAAATGTAACAATGTACTTTCAAAACTTTTTTAATGCTACATATCAACATTTATACTTTTCTGTATATATATATATATTATAAATAACAGCTTTACATTTTTTCTTCAGCGAGTAGTCGTCATCAATCATTATTCAGCAGATAAAGTACGGTCCTCCAGATAAATGCTAGAATTTGGTTTTTGATATCTTTTGAAACTGAAAGGTAGCTACAGAATGCAACTATAAAAGGCACTGTGTGCTTTTTTATATTTCGTTCTGTGTGAAAATGATTATCATAAATAATGCATTATAACTAACATTTATCTTAATAATAATGCCGCATCGAATTTCTGTAACTTCAGCTTTGTATCTAAGAAGAGTCATTTCACATGTCGGTACAGAAAAGTAATATTGTATGAATATGAAAAAGGAGTTTCAAAAATCAATTTTAAAATATTATGACAGATAAATGAGCGTAAACGTAAAAATGCTTAATTTAAAAGTTTGTGCTTAAATGGTAGATGTAGAAATGTCCAACTCGCCCATGGATTTGGCAGGTATGAACATTATTATATGATTTAAAACTCTGAATTTCTGATTTACATTATTTGGTTTTTAGTTTTTTATACATTTAAAACGTATAAAAAACTAAAAACCAAATAATGTGGTCGTTTAAAACTACTTCCATTTTGTTTTAATAATAATAATAATAAAAAAAATGGTGATACAGATTTCCCTTTTTCAAATGATGCAAATGAGTTAACTCACGAACAATACTCAATCAGAGAAAAAATTGTGGAAATACGTATGCATACAGGTTTGAAAGTCTGAAAATAATGATGAACATGTAGTGGCCAAGAAGCATTTTCCTTCATACAGTAAATAGAAATAAAAGTATTTGCCAACATAAAAATTTAACATGTTGTCAAGATTTTTCTTGTTTCCCTTTCATTCTAATGTAGCTATTTGTTTACTATCAGCTAATAAAGAATTGGAAAATTTTGTGCGAAAACATAGACTGTTTATATGGGATATTTTATTACCTTGTAATAATCAGTATAAATATAGTACTTTAGAAAAATGGGTATCACATCAATGTGGTTCTAATAGTAATAAAAGAGTAATACACGCTGGTCCATAATCATAAAAGTTAATCAAAAATATACTATTAAATGCCACTCTAAATTACTATTAAATCAATTTAACAGGTTCATTATTTTTTAAAAAATATATTCACAATACATTTAAAAATATCATATTTTTTTGTTATGTCAGTATTCCATCCTGTGTCTCAATTTATTTCTAACAGATTGCAAGAAAATTACATTTTCTTTAACTAATTATTAAATCAAACGATATTTTTTTTTCATTTATACATCGTACTTTTTTTTTAATTATTGATTAGTCTTTGGCACAAACAAATGCCTATAATATAATATATATATATATATATTATTTTATATTACAGCTCCTCTATGTGGCGTCGTTAACTGAAATGTTTAACTATATCTTCCCCTTTGCTGCAAAACTCAGATTCAGTGACTACTGTTATGAAACAGCCTACAGTTCGATGGGATAAATGGGACAATTTGTTAATGTTTTAAGGCATTAAAAAAAAGATAACGGGTTTATTGGGCGCCCTGCACAAGGATTTATTATATGTATGAGTACGTTTTTCAGTTTCTATGATTATTTTTAAAATATTACTTTTAAGGGTTTTTTTTTATTGTTATTTAAGTGTCTATTTAACTAAACAACTTTTAAAAAAAGTTTTAGGAACTTTTAGAAAGGAATATAAATTATTTGTAATATTTATGTAGAAATAAAAAAAAAATACTTTAGCATTAGAACTTATATTTCCTGCCTTCCAAACAATGCTGAAATATCTACACCGGAAAAGTGGTAATGGGAAATTTTACAATAAAAAATTGATTGGAAAAAGCAATGTCTAACACCAAATTCGCTCCAATCAAGTTATCTAAACTTCTATTTTAGATGATTAGAAAAATCTTAATATTTGGTCTAGGAATTAATTCGTGCGGTTTTTAATAAAAAATTAAAGCTTTATTTCAAAAGCAAAATACATAAATACGTTAACAAAAATACTGTCCATCACTACTCACTACGTTTTCCCATCTGTCAGGTAATTTATCAATTCCAAGTCGAAAGAAGTCCTCACTTTTCGAAGCGATCCAATCAGAGATCCATTTTTCTATATTTTCTGAAGAAGTGAGCCGCTGTCCAATCAAATCGTTATTCATGCAATCAAACAAGTAGTAGTCTGAAGGAGCAATGTCTGATGAATACGGCGGTTGGGGTAACACTTCCCACCCGACATTCTCCAAATATGTTTTGACTTGTTTTGCGACATGTGATCGGGCGTTATCATGTTGAAAAATAAGTTTATTATGTCTGTTATCCCATTCTGGTCGTTTTCTGGCCAGAGCTTCTTTCAAACGCATCAACTGAAGTCGATAACGTTCTCCATTAATAGTTTAACCAGGTTCCAGAAGCTCGTAGTACACCACACTTTTCATATCCCACCATATACACAGCATAACCTTTGCACAGTGAATATTTCGTTTCGGTTGTGATGGACCTGATTCACCTGGCATTACCCAGGCTTTTGTTCGTTTAGGATTCTCGAAATAAATCCATTTTTCATCACCAGTAACAATCCGATGCATAAATCCCTTATTTTTCTGTCTTTGAAGCAGCATTTCGCAAACGGTTTTTCTTCTTTCAACGTCTCTTTCTTTCAATACATATGGAACCCAATGTGACATTTTTTAAATCATTCCCATTGCTTTCAGGCGTTTGGAAACTGTTGTTTGATCAACCTCTAATGATTTTGCAAGTTCTTCCTGCGTTTGTCACGAATCTTGATCGAGCAATGCTTTCAATTCTTCATCTTCAAATTGTTTTGGCTGTCCAAGCCGTAATCACCACTTTTAAACCGTGCAAACCACTTTTGACACCTTCGTTCAGCTAGAGCATAATCACCATAAACTTCCACCAAAACACGATGACTTTCGGTAGCACTTTTCTTCATGTTAATATAATGAAGAAGAACCCCAGCAAAAACACTTTATCAGGCACAAAATTTGACATTTTCTGTTGGATAAAAATTGCTGTTGTTTACGCTTAAACTAAATGGCATATACTAAACTGGATGCGCAATAACAGTAGTTTTAAGTGCATGTTTGAACAAATGAAACTATGGGACAATACGCTAGTTACGTCATCTCTTGTAAAACCGCACGAATTAATTCCTAGACCAAATAATAAAGCAGCGCGATAATGCACTTTAAACTACAGTAAAACCTCTTTTAACCTAAACTCTAGATTAACCAAAATCCATTTTTAAGGGCTTTTTTTAACTATCACATTCCTTGTGTGCAAAATCCATTTTTAAAGCTTTTTTTTTTAACTATCATATTCCTTGTGTGCAAGCGGTCCTTTCCGAACTGCGACTACATATAAATATTTTCTATCTTCTTTTTTAGAGTTCCTTTCAATTTAACTTGAGCTCTCGTTACCTGCGGAGTGGAACGAAGAAAGCGAATAAATTAGCAATTCTGAAGCTTTTGAATGTTTTTCAAAAGGTTTGGCATGGCTGGAGCAGCAGAAAGATTGTGATACTGGTGAACTAATAATATTAAAAAAGTCCGTGATAGGAATTCAAAGCAAAAGCAATCGAAACTACGACAAGCAAAACATTTTTTTTTTTTTTTAATCGTTGTGATATATGTAAAACGTACTTAATTTCAAAATTAAAATTGAGCTAATTTATTATTGTTTCTATTTTGCTATTGCTTTATTTTTATTAAGCACGTGTTACCATAATAAGAAATATTGCATATATTTCTTCTTGAAGCATTCTCGATTATCCGAAAATTACGATTTTCCGAAAGATGGCCGGTCCCAATTACTTCGGGTAATCGAGGTTCTACTGTATTAATCTCCGATTAGGTGTTTTTTTTAAGTAACACACTTTATGTACACACTTCCAACTTCTTAAATTATTTGCGAATGCAATATTGCATAACAAATGCTATTCAAAAACAAATAAGGTCATTTTTAATGTATTCCAGTATATTCTATATCCATTTATAAAAACTTACTTGTTGCTATAATCTAAAATTTTTATGAAATATATTTTAGCTTATTTTATTGTTCCTCTGTCATAAGTAATTTCAATAGCAAATTCATTTCTTCAATAGATAATTTCTTAATTATGGTGGCGACATGGTAAATACAGAAGAATTTTTATTTAACAACTGCTATAGAAAAAAGAAGGTTCCTCTGAGGCGACCGGTGTTTACTGCAGTGGTATCAAAATACATTGCCTTGATTTTACCAACTTCCTCCCAATCAAAATACAGCTTTCGCCGGAACTGTTCCAATACTATTTTAAAGCTGAGGAACTCGTAGTAACTATTCTTCATCTCCACAACTAATTAAAACTGCTATCCACTCTAAACGGTTCCCTCTAAATCGGAATTTTTAAATCTGTTTTTGATTAGCTTAGTTCTTTGATTACGAAATAGTTATTTGCGGAATTGTGTTGCACTTCTACTTAAAATCAATGTTTGTGGTTAACTGGTGGATGTACGCTAAGTCTAGCAGCTTCTCTGGCATTCAGTTTCACTAAGCGAATATTATAAAATAAAATCTTTCAAACTTGACAATTACTTGGTAACTTACTGTCGATGATTTGTGAGACATGTGGCCAAAAGAAAAAAAAAAAAAAAAAAAAAAAAAAAAACTTACATTTCTGCAATTATAACGAAAAGAGGGGGGGGGGGGGGGTCCGGAATGTTTTGTTAATTCCAAAAATAGATAACGATAACATGTAACAAAAACAGCCTAGTAATAAAAAGAGAAATTCAGAGGTTCGTTTGAAATGCTCTTCAACTGCAATACAAATCGAGAAACTCTTTTTTCTAGACACGAAACTAGATAACTAATAATTAATTATAATTCGTAAAATATTTTAAAGCTACAAAAAATGTACTAATATTTTTGCCTATTAATGCAAATAATACAAAAAAAAAATTATCAAAAGTAATAAAATTATTAATTTGTCATTTTTCACTTATTTTTCAAAAATGCAGAGTTTGAGGATATGGTTTACGAGCTGACCTGAAAAATACTAAATATTCATTAAATATAAGTTTTGATGAGTAAACGTTCAAGGAAACAACAGCTTCTATGAAATAGAACAATAATCCAGTTTCGAAGACAAATAGTTTTCACTTAAAGAAAGTAAAACTACAATTTTTCTCCAAAAATTAAAAATTCTCAAGAATTTAACCTCGATGAGGCACTGGTTAATATTATTCAATTAAGCTCAAACTCTGCCAATCTCATTTCCTATCTAATTGGCAAATTTTAGGGGGGTCCCCCTTGAAGGAAATGCTTAAAAAAAATTCCCATGTTGCTTGTGACCACCCTAGGGTACATATTTCTATTAGAAATTTAGAGGTCAGTTATTTATGTAAAGTCCTTTTCAGGATGTATTTGAAATAAATAGTTTTCTAGCCTCAAATACGATTATTCTTAATTTATTATTAATAATACTTATAATTTTATTAGTCTCTTTAAAAAATAAATATATTTTTAATAGCTCATAAAAATATTAATTATAGTATATAATATACAAATAAAAAGCTTAATTTATATAAATTTAGACAAAATATATAATTATTCATTTTTCCACATATGGATAATCCCATATTTAGTACGTTTACATTTTATCAAATAAATACAAAAATAATTTAGCGTAATTTTTTTTAGTATTTTTCCAGTTCATTTTCCAATATTTTAAAGTGATTTTACAAAAAAATTTGAGAAAACAAAAATTTAGACATAAATGAGAAATTTTACAAGTATTTATTATTTAGTAATTTAACATTAGAAGCACTAAATTTTGAATGTTTATAATTCAAAAACTTATTACTCAAATTGCTTGAAATTTGGTGTCTAGGCACAGTTTGAACCGAAAATTTGACATATCGTGTTAAAATTGGGTATTGCCGTTGAAAAAAAATGAAGTTTGGGTTCTTTTTAATACGTAGATGGCCCCCTAAACATATTTTATATAAATCCGTTAAAAAAAGACTTTTTTTCAGTCGTAACAGTAATAGTAACTCGGTAACAGTAACTTTCTTCTACGAAAATTTTTGAGGAGTTAGTAGGAGGTATTTACTTTTTTCTTCCACGACGGTACATTATAATTTTTGCTGATACAGGGGGGAATATGATGGGTTGACACACTTTTTACAAAATGATTTTTTATTTTTTAAATATTGGACGTAGAATAAAGTTTTATACATTATTTTATTCGTTATGGAATCAGTTATCAATATAAAATTGCTACATAAGTGCAATATATAAGAAATTTGAAAAATGATTGATTTTATTCATGAAAAAAGAATGGGTCAAGGCTCCCCAAATTTGGGAGGGTTGACCCACTATATGGGAGGCTTGGCCCACTTTGTTTTATATTGCAATATTTGTGAAGAGAAATAAAATCAGTTTTAAAAAGCAAAATAAATTTATGCTACAAGCCTTAATTATTACATTTTTTTTTTATAGGATGCTTAAACAAACCTGTTGAGGCACAATCGAAAGTCAGAGGAGACAAATTTTGTTTTAATCACAATTTCGTCTGAGCAGGTGTAATTGTACTGCAGGAAAAATGAAATTTTAGCATTTAAGACAATACTCTGTTACAGACATGTTCCATTTTAATAGTGTTTAATTTTATTGTGTCCGGATTTAGGAGTCACTGTCACGCTATTTTTTTGCCTCCTTGTCCTATTTTTGTGGCACTCGACCTGATAAGTGTAGTTGTGACATAGTTTGGCTTCATTTCACTGTATTCCCCCTGGTGAAATTTGTCTACGTATCTTCCTAAAGTTTTTCGATCGATACAATGTTCTTTTGCAGCCGCATGAACGCATAACTTATCATTAACATAATTTAAACTTTTAAGGGGCAAAGTATTTTCAGAACTAAAATGTTGAAATAAATTACTGCTTCCGGAATTTACGAATAAATTTATTTGGAAATTAGAAAAAGGGTATATTTCGCATACTTATTAAATGGAAAAAAATGTAGAAAAATTCTGGTGCCATTGTGACGTTTTGGAATTAAAATTGAATGGTTTTATAAACATACCACTGCCCCTGAAAGGGTTACGACTGCTGCTTTTATCCTTTCTATTCTTTCCCAATGTTTCTATTTACGTATTGTAAGTAATATTTAAATACAAACAAGTTCTTATCAACTTTTCCAATTTTTAGCAATTTTTTACACCTTTCTACAATCAGTTTTAACATTATTTTCCATCACACCATTTTACTATAGTTTTGCAGAATAAATGTACATTCTTTTATATACATAACTATTAACTTTTCCTTATGCACAGTGTGTAATACAAAGATTTCCAAAACCACTTAATTAAGGGATCCTTGAGCATCTGGTCAACCCTCTCTCACATTGACTGGGTCAAGCCTCCCTACACAGACCTTTTCGAATGAATAGCACATTGTTATATTAAACCAAATGTATTGTACAATCTTTATGCCTGGAATAAAAGCTTGATATTTCTGCATTACTTTAAACCTACTTACTTAATTTTTTTATGATGCAATTTATCTAAAAAAAGCTTACAAAATATTTCTAAAAAACACAACATTTAGGTTGAAAACGCCTCACAATTGATTTTTTCCATACCTATTTCCATTATCTCTATGAAACAAGGATTGTTGTTTGAGCATTCCTGTAGCGTTGGTTGACACCTATTGATAAAACTATGAAATTCTTTAACATATGAAAATTGATGGGTGGGCCAAGCCTCACGTATGGTCAACCGTCCCTAGTCTCCCCTATATATATACAAATATACACTAAGCAATAATGTAATATTGAACTTATTGGGAAATTTTACTATTTCTTCAAATATAACAGAAATCTTCTTAATTCACTTATAATATTCTTTCCTGGTATTCAACATGTCGAAATATAGAAAAATATATTTTAAGAAAATAAAGGCTAAACTGATCCATCATCTAAATTAGAATAAGACACATATGTTACATTTTAATTTTAATCTGTCTGCAGCTGCATTCTTCATACAAAGTTAAGATTTTGATGAGTCTTAAATTCTAAAACTGTCCTCAAACAATTCCAGAATACTTAGTTAATAAGATTGGTTGGTTTGTTGGTTGTATGAGGTTTAATAGCGCAAAATTCCTTAAAGGATATGCTGCGCCAAAAGATAACACTTTGAGCATAAGACTGACATTATCAGTGAAAGATAGTTTTCAGACATTTTATATTTTAAGTAAATATTTAAATAGATCTTTATTTTTACTGCTTTTCCAAATTAAATGCAAAGTTCTAAAAGTATTTGTTTCAGTAATGATTTCTTGTAAACCAGTTGAACGATTTTTTTAAAATTTTTTACATCCTTTCTTAAAGCATAGAAACAATGTTTGGAAATGTAATTCAAACTATATTGTTTTATCTTCACATTGTATAAATACTTAATAAAGTACTATGGCGAAAATAAATAACTACTCAATCATCTTAATTAGACTAAGACACATAAGTTACATTCTAAACGTAATCCATCTATAACATTAATCACGACACAGTGTTAATATTTTGGTGACTCTTCTAATATAAAACGTCTCACTAACCAACCCATATTAATACACGTAATGAGACAGCGACAGGAAAAAAAGTCTTTCAAAAGTTTCACTACTATAGTATGTAAAACGACATTTCCCATTCAGTATAATGTTAATTTCTAATCTGAAAAACAATGCCAGATCAGTCTCTTTCTATAGGTATAATATAAAACTATTTAACTCATCTCACCAAATATACAAAACAGGAATAAACAATTTAAATTAAATAAGACCTACTTTTTAAGCTCCATAAATTAATTATTAATATCCGTGTGTATCCGAAAATGGCGACGTCTTTTTCTTCCATTAAAAAAAGCACACGCAAAAGCTTATATTTTAGACTAGTAACTTACCGCCTCTGTTAGAACAAAAAGTTCGCTGTTTACCCTGCGGTATCGTGACAGACGATTTTGGGCAGATGTTAGTTTATTTGCTTTTATATAAACAGATTTGGAACTTACATGTGCAATCATTTTATGAGACTGTCTGTATTTAAATTTTTGTATTTGAAGAATTTTCCAATCTATTTTACATTTTCTTTTTATCAGTTTTAACCCACCCCCCTCCCTTTGTCTAAGTAAAGATTGCTTCACACATAATAAATACAAAATATCTTGCTAAAAAATAATAAGATATAAATAAATATCGAGGATAAAAAAAAATTGTCTTTGTCAATCGTCATTCTTTTCATGTTAATTTCCTGTAGAATAAAACAATTCGTAAAATAACTTTTTTTTAGAGTCATATCTCTAAAACACAAATTTGAAATACGAATAATAAATTATATCATGGGTTTTGCATAATTTTTTTTTTTTTTTTTTTTTTTTTTTTTTTTTTTTTTTTTTTTTAATTCGGAAAATGCTAATTTTATTTTAAAAGTCTAAAAGAAGTAAATTTTTTTAAAAAAATAGTTACTTAAAATAGGTACACTAACAGGAAAAAATATGACTTGAATGCAAATCATAAAGCAAGAAATGTATGCATGACTAAACTCTGAAGACTCTTTCTACGTGCTCATTAAAAGCTGCAGACGTAACTATAATAGAAATTTTTTAGTTTGAAGCTACAAAAGTGTTTCGAATACCAGTGGTCGGTAAAAATAAATTACAAATTTTCCTTCCTGCAAACTAAATATGTAAAGTGTATATATTTAATATTCCTAATTCTAAATATGTTATCCAAATTGCTCCAGCACGTACCATTTTTCCGAGAAACACTTTTATAATAATAAGAATAAGAGAAGGATTCATCAAAAATGTTATATTAAATTGCAATACTAGATAAAATTGAAATCAGGAAAAAAGTATACTTTCACTCTCTTAGATATCAAATTGATAAAATATAGCATGAAAATCTAGTTTGTTGATACTTGTACCGTGCATTTTCCTTTATATTCCCCGCCCCCCCCCCCACCATCTTTTCGTGTCTGAATTTACTATTTGCTATCCACTAATATATTTTCATTCCTTATGCCGCTGTAACTCGGGCCTTTTTAAAACATTTCTCTTCATTTTCAAAGATTTTTGAAGTTCATATTTTTCACACACTGTGACTTACAATATGGGGGGATTTTTTTGTGAGTGTGACGTGACCTACGTTACATGCAGTGACATAACAATTCTTTTTTATTGCCAGAAAAATAAAATTTTACAGTAACAACATGTTTGGAAGAATTTTTGTAATTTTTTAAAGTTTTCTAAGAAGTTCACATCTCAATCACAATGTGACATCACTGAGTGGTGGCATTTCGGTCACAGATGTGACGTGACCACAGTGACTCACAGTGACGTCAGAACGATGTGACTGTGACCATGCATGCTATGAGGGTTTTAATTTAATATTCGTGAAATTTTAAAAGCTATGAAGTCTTTATAATTCAAAGTGAAAAATTTGGGAATAAAACTTGAGTTTCTTCCGTGTGCTTGTTTCGTTTTTCATTTTAAATTTTATTTATAATTTTTGTAAATTTACACTTATACCAATAAAAATATTCATTGATCAAATGGAAAAAAATGTGGTATATTTGAACTTCAAATTCATTACACAATAAAGGAAGAGCTGAAATAAATAGTAAATCAGGTAAGCAACTGAAAAGTAAGAACTCGTGCCTCATTTGTTTCCTTTTCGTAAATTATATATATAAACATGTATATAGAATTTCAATTATAAAATTTTAATATCAAAGTATCAATTTTGACTCATAGAAGAATAAAACTGATCAACGCATTGTCTAATTTGTTATCTGAGCAACTGTGTTTTATCTAAAGGTGCATTCTAGTGATTTTTGATTTATTTTTTGCTTGTCTTTTTCAACGAGCAAGGTTACAAAATCTATAACTGAATGATATTTACAAACACATAACTCACTTACACTTCATCAATTAGGAAGTCTGGTATTGAATCTTCTATAATTGGGTTCCACTATATTTGGCTTTATGTGTTTAAGTAAAATAAACTGAAATCTTAAATTGTATGAAAGCTAATCTTTCATTCTGGAAAGGGACGGAAGGACATTTTTAGTTGTTAAGTTTGTCAATAAATCTCTGTCGTAGTGTTAAAATAATGCATTTTATAAGTTATAATGTTTTATGCTGCAAAGTAAATTATATTTATGCAATTTTCTATGAATGTTAGCTCTTTTTTTCAAAAAATGGAAAATTTGATCAATATTCTTCAAAGGAAACACTATCAATTATGTTTACAGATTTCGCATTGTTATTACATTGTTGTAAATAGTAATTAAATAACTTGATTTTTGCTTCCCTGTGTTGTGAACTAAATGGAAAAATCTCGCGAGTTTAGATTCGAATTAAACAGTCTAACGTATTTAATATGCATGTTCAGTGAGTTCACTTTTAAAAAAACTAGTGTATGCATGGGATCTGAGTAGTTATTTTTACTTATCCTGTGCATAGAAACCGCGATCTTTTTGTCATTTACTATTATGAAAAAAAAAAAAAATCTTAATAACGTTTTATGTATTGTTTTATTGTTTATCTTATTCAACTGGTTTTATCTTTTCTATAAAAATATATGTAATAATTTAATGTATTAATTAAATAATTATTAATTAATGTAATAATTTAAGATTTTAATTAATTTAATGACTTTATACTTAAAGAAGTTTCTCTAAATTCTGCATTATAGATTAATTTATAACTCAATTTCAAAATAATAGATATAAAACAAGGAAAAACTAGTATGTTGTGGCCATCACAAAACTTTCTTCTATCTCATACTTGTCAATACTTCAAAATTCATTATCACAGTGCATCTATGCTCATCATGAGGATTCTAAAAAGATGAAATTCCGTGCATTAGTTCTTGAGATATTACTGTCCATGAAATCGTGTAAATCCATCAAAATGCAGCATAGCAGCGCCACCTATTGGGTGATTTACACCAGAACCTAATTATCATCAACATATGTCAATGTCTAACTGAATATGAAGTTTGGGGGAAAATCCGTGAATTAGTTCATAAGATAGAGCTATTGCGCAAATCATGACAAATGCAGCATAACAGCGTCACCTGTTGAGCGATTTACACAACCACATAATCAGTATCAACATTTATCAAGTTGTACTTGAATCTGAAGTTTGATGAAAATTCGTGCATTAGTTCTTGAGATAGAGCTATTGAGGGAATAGCGCAAAAGGCAGCATAGCAGCGCCACCTATTGGGCGATAGTCACCAACACGTAGTCAGCATCATTTCATATCAAAGAGTAACTGAATCTGAAGTTTGATGAAAATATGTCCATTAGTTCTTGAGATACAGCGATTGCAGAAATCGTGAAAAATTCTGTATAGCAGTGCCACCTGTTGAGCGATTTACACCAAAATGTACAAAATGTCATGCCAGTTCATAGTCATCATTCAAAATTAGCATTTCAAAGAAGACATAGAATTGTGAAAAATTCAAGTATTTTATAAGTAGTTTGTGTGATAAAATACAATACAGTATTAATAGTGAAACTATTGTGACTGTTACGTCCCGTGTTTAATTTATCTTCACAGCATGAACTCTTTCAAGCAGTGATACTATCTTCTGATACCAGCATATTTTTACAGCTACAAGATTAGGACATTTGTCTTATAATTTTTAAATATTTTTTGTTTCAGCTTTTCTTATGTTTGACATAGTTAAAGATGCTGTTCAATACATCCAACATCTGCAGGCAGATGGTGAATTTTTGTCATAGTATTTCTTTTAAATGTATGTTCTGTACTCTTTCAGTTTTTTAATATATATGTATACATTGTTGTTTTATGTTTATAATGCAGTTTTTTCAACAGGTTCTAGTGGTGACTTTGTCACATTTCAACTATAGTGTAGTGTTATAAGATTCAAATGCATTTTTATACTTAGCAATAATTGTTTTTAAATTTTTTTACAATATTCCAGTGGTGACTATAGTGGTCACACCGTTTTCCAAAAATCGTAGTAAAATGCAATTTTTTGGGCACATTTTTAAATTTTTTGACTCTTTTTCAAGATTGCACATTTTTCAATTACTAGTGGTGACTTTGTGTCACATTTTGAAGTACAAAAAGAAAAAGAATAAAATGAAAATTTTTTTGTACGTTACATTTTGACTTTTTTCAAAAAGTTAAATTTTCCAATAAATTTTTTGTGGTGACTTCGTGTCACATTGTTATTTATTTAGTAGGCTGTAAATTTTTTAATGCATTTTTGGTATCATTCTCAATTTTTAAGATTCAATTTCTAGCAACATTCCAGTGGTGACTTCATGTCACAATGTAGTCGTTACACTAATATTTCATGAAACATGTTTGTTTCACATTTCCACTTTTTTTACATTTTTTTTTTAAATTTTACAATAGTTTACGGGTATCAATTTTTTTTCTCAACCATTCTTTGCGAATGACTCATTTTTATGTATCATGTCAATGATACTTATAGACATAATAGAATGCTTTGAGTATTGTAATAATATTTTAGAATTTTTTATCAGTGATTGTCTGTTGACAAAATTTTAGTGAATTTTCAAAACCTTTTTGAATTTTCAAAATTTTCTTGAATTTTTTCAAAAAAAAAAAAAAAAGGAAAAGTTTAAATTTTTCTTTTATGTGTCTATGTTCTTCTCATGTTGTGTTATGTTTCTTCTCTAGAATGTACTTACAAGAAAATATTCAAATTTGTGTTTAACCCGAGAGTAGTCGCGACATTTTTTATAACGTTAGTAGTCGCGTTCGGTCCATTTGCCGCGGTTACCAGCAGCCGAAAACGAAGGGGAAACTTGCCGGTGTTATCAGATGATCGAAAACGGATAACGTAGGGGGAAAATATTGACTGAACTTTAAAAGATTACAGCAATTATTCATTTTACAACTTTTTACAGCAATTATTTATTTCGCTTAAGTATATATTCTGTTGGCATCTAGATAAATGTTTTTATAACTCTTTCTTCGTTTTGCATAAATACTTAAAAGTAAATAGTAAATGATTTGATTGAATTTCTGATGTTACTATGAATCAATAATTAGTAGGAAAACATTTACGAATATGAATCTAAATTCGTGATAGGTTTTTTTTTTTTTTTTTTTTTTTTTTTGAAGGACACAAGCAGAGTCAGGTAGATTTTTATGATACTCCGGCACTCTCTATCGATTTAATAAAATAAAATTAATAAATTTAGCATCAATATATTACACTGACATTAAATTGAACAATTAAACTGAAAGTAAAAATGGAACCTATGACATGCAACAAAAAATCAAATACAATACCACTAATTCACCAGCATATTGCGGACGATTAATTCATTTAAAACATATGAAAAACCATCAAATTTGATGCAATAAACAATTAAAGACAATATAGATGTATATGTATATAAACTTTCTGTACAATAATACCATTGAAAAATAATGAAAATGACCAATAATTATGAAATCACAAACACCACATAAACCAAATATTATTAAAAATATATAATTATATATATATATATATATATAAAATAAAGAAAAAGGTAAAAAATACTTAACTTCGAAATTATAAATGTAAATGTTGTAACTACGTTTTATTTATTTATTTATTTTGTGGGGTGTCTGTGTGTGTATGAGGGGGTAGAGGCGGGGGGGTCGCGAGATTTTGTGATTAAATGCATTTTTCTAATGAAAATGCACGATTTGTAGTTTCTCTACTTATTTCAGGGTGGGAGCAGCGCCCTTGAATAAAAACTCTGGATACGAACTTCGCTTATATAATGCAAATAATAAATAAGTTATCGAAATTATATATTTAATTTAAATACATTTGCAATTGTAGATTTAAATCCTAAGATGGATAAATTATTTTAATTAATAGAATCACTGAAAGGTTCATCTTAATAGGGATGTATTTTACAGCAATTATTTAATTAAAATAAATATTCAATTGTACATTTCATAATAAGGTATTAATGTTATAATTTATTGTTTTATAATAACATTCATTAAAATAATAAAAACAATAAGAAAATTTTCTCCGAAATTATAAATGTGCAGCAATAATTTAATTTAAATGAATTTTCTCTCATATTCTGGAAAACATTATTCTGAAAAATAGTTTGAACAATTGATGAAGGACAACAAATTTAAATTTGTCAGATACCGTCCCCAAGCCTCTATTGGATTTCAATAATAATAATAATAAAACATTTTCTGCGGCATTGTTAAAAAAATGTATTTTTACTTACAGTATGAAAATTTAACAAAAGATAAATTTTAGAAAAATACTTAAAGTATTTTTTAAAATCATAGTATAAACATTCACTGAATTATCGAAAAGAGATTTTTATTTGCGTAATTTCTAACCTACATTATAAAATTCCCATTATTTTTCTTATTGTACAAATAAATTATATGTATGTTCTTCGCAGATATACATACTACATTTCTGAGAAAATTGTTTTATCTTTCGAATTTGTTTTATTGTACAAAAACGATACTTTTCAGATTTTGGAGATACGGCAATTTTTTTACTGATTCCCACAAAATTCTCTTCTCTCTTTTTTAATGGTTTGGCAGTGGTATTGTCTGTTTTCATTCATTTATATGTTCCGGTAATAAATGGAAAACAAGTTCTTTCAAATAATGATGATGAATTTCCATTTTTTTCCATATTTAAACGATTATCAATTTGAGAATTTATTCGAGCAATACTTGACAATGAAAAAAAAATGTAAGTGACCATCCATCAGTTTTTTGTGCGAACTGACTTCACAACTAATATAATAAAACAATTTTAAGTCACATTCTAAAAGTAAAAAAAGTATTCTATGGACGGGTAAAATAGCAGAAAAACGAAATAACAACAGGCAGAGAGTCGGTACTTCGAAGAAACTTTCCCCCACAGATTTCGCGGAAATGTGAAAGGATGAACACGAGGGGGAAAAATTCAACTAACGCAAGTGGTCGCAACGCGGTCATTTAGACCGATTGAAACTTAAGAATGCGATAAAATGCCAAGAAATAGCAGGAATGACTTGTAATTTTACTACACAAGAGTGTGAACACTTAAGGTCAGCTACACGGAATTTCGCTATCGTAACTTTAACGGGAAATGAGTTACAGGAAGATAACGAATTTCGGGCGGGGAAAAGACCAACGCGCGACTACTAACGGGTTAAAAAAAAAGATATACTTACATTTTACAAATTTTTTCAGAATAATAACATGCTAGCAAAATCTCAAAAGAGATGTAAACAAAAGTAAGAATATTCTATGTGAATATTTATTTTCATGTAAACATACATGTTTACAAAATTTTTTAGTATATCAATTTTTACCATGGTTTAATAAATTGTGTACGTACATATTGTTTCAATCTGTGAGCTGACACACACACACCTTTTTACTTTTGATTATAACTTTTTGGTGTTAAATTTTATTGCTATAGCAGTGTGTTTATATTTGTATGTGTGTAAAATTTTTTGATAGGAAGTATGCTCTTAGGGTTATGCAGTTTTGCCCATGTTGTGAGTAGTCTTTTTCATGTGATTAGTACTATGTGTATAATGTTTTGACCTTTCCTAATTTTTTGTGGTACCACTCCCCCTTTTCTTTCTTTTAACTTAAAATAATGTAATTTTTTATAGAGATTTAATAAGGTATAACTGTAATTTTTCTCAACATTTGTGTACATGTACTAATTGTTTTTCAAAGCTACCCACCTGTAGGGTAACGTCTGTTCCCCGTGTAGTCCTGATGGCATCTGATGATCCTCCGGTATTCTCTCAACTTCACTTTTTCTTTTCGGGTTTGTTGTTTACCTTGTTTTGGGTAAGTTCTTTTTCAGTCATTTCATTTAATTGTTTTTCCATTTAATTGCTTGTCTCCTTTTATTCAATATCAGTCACTTTTAGTCTTTTTTTTGTTCATTTTTGCATCTTGTTTGGAATTCTTAGTGTGAAGAAATCAAATTTATTTCTGCAATAAAGCATTGGAGTTTCAGACTTTGCTTCAGCTCTTATAGCTATGGACTAAAAGTTCTTTTTCAATGTTTGTTGGGGTGTAATATATTGTGTAGCAATATATTGTTTCCTTTCCCCAGGCAGTTTAATTAATCTTACTTTTAAACATCTCTTATTTATTTAATCTAACCTTTTCTGTTTTAAAATTACTGGTTTCATTTCCCATTTTCAGTTTAAGCACTGTTTTCATTTCAGCACGCGATGTTTAGTAAATCGCATTTTGCGATCTTCTTTGCGCCGTTTTAGCGATATCGTCTCGCTCCTGGCTTTTCTTGGCGCGCTCTCGCCTTTTTACGGCAACCCTTTAGCTGCCGCGCGCGAGTTTAAATAAGCGTTCTCTCTCTCTCTCCTGGCAGTCCAGTCTAGTGCAGTTACTGGTATAGAGTAAAACGATTTAGCTCGCCGCACATTCCGTGGGCCTCGTGCTCCGGATGTGCCGGTAATGTCGGAAGTCAATGCCGTAGTTGTGCTTGAGAATATTTTTATAACGAGGCTAAGTCTACTTTCCTAAGGACCTCTTATTAGTGTTTTATTCAACTAGTTTTACCGTATAACCACATGAATTATTAAGAAGATACTTTGTGAAAATCAAGACTGATTTATAGCCTCACAGATGCTTCATGATCATCGGATGCCGAGCAGTGGACCCCACCTTTCACCTGCATACCTTTGACTGAAAGAATAAAAATCTTCCTTGTTCGAAACAAGTATTAGAGTTGGTTTTTTTCATTGCAAGAGTGGAGGTACTGTATTTTATTTCCTTTTTCAGCTTGATCACCTACTAGGATCGGGTTATTAGTATACATTCACAGCGCATACGTAAATGATTAATCGAGGCAACTGGACGATCGCGTTTATTCTAATGAATCCATTTCTAGTATGCAAAAGACAGTAGTGAACCTTTTTTTAGAAATATTATAAGCACACATTAGAACAATCAAAATAATTACTTCATAATATTTATTTATTTTGTAACACAGTATGGGAATTTTTCTTCTTATCGAGAAAAATACAAAAATATATAATTTTTTTAGGAAAAATGTAACAATGTACTTTCAAAACTTTTTTAATGCTACATATCAACATTTATACTTTTCTGTATATATATATATATTATAAATAACAGCTTTACATTTTTTCTTCAGCGAGTAGTCGTCATCAATCATTATTCAGCAGATAAAGTACGGTCCTCCAGATAAATGCTAGAATTTGGTTTTTGATATCTTTTGAAACTGAAAGGTAGCTACAGAATGCAGCTATAAAAGGCACTGTGTGCTTTTTTATATTTCGTTCTGTGTGAAAATGATTATCATAAATAATGCATTATAACTAACATTTATCTTAATAATAATGCCGCATCGAATTTCTGTAACTTCAGCTTTGTATCTAAGAAGAGTCATTTCACATGTCGGTACAGAAAAGTAATATTGTATGAATATGAAAAAGGAGTTTCAAAAATCAATTTTAAAATATTATGACAGATAAATGAGCGTAAACGTAAAAATGCTTAATTTAAAAGTTTGTGCTTAAATGGTAGATGTAGAAATGTCCAACTCGCCCATGGATTTGGCAGGTATGAACATTATTATATGATTTAAAACTCTGAATTTCTGATTTACATTATTTGGTTTTTAGTTTTTTATACATTTAAAACGTATAAAAAACTAAAAACCAAATAATGTGGTCGTTTAAAACTACTTCCATTTTGTTTTAATAATAATAATAATAAAAAAAATGGTGATACAGATTTCCCTTTTTCAAATGATGCAAATGAGTTAACTCACGAACAATACTCAATCAGAGAAAAAATTGTGGAAATACGTATGCATACAGGTTTGAAAGTCTGAAAATAATGATGAACATGTAGTGGCCAAGAAGCATTTTCCTTCATACAGTAAATAGAAATAAAAGTATTTGCCAACATAAAAATTTAACATGTTGTCAAGATTTTTCTTGTTTCCCTTTCATTCTAATGTAGCTATTTGTTTACTATCAGCTAATAAAGAATTGGAAAATTTTGTGCGAAAACATAGACTGTTTATATGGGATATTTTATTACCTTGTAATAATCAGTATAAATATAGTACTTTAGAAAAATGGGTATCACATCAATGTGGTTCTAATAGTAATAAAAGAGTAATACACGCTGGTCCATAATCATAAAAGTTAATCAAAAATATACTATTAAATGCCACTCTAAATTACTATTAAATCAATTTAACAGGTTCATTATTTTTTAAAAAATATATTCACAATACATTTAAAAATATCATATTTTTTTGTTATGTCAGTATTCCATCCTGTGTCTCAATTTATTTCTAACAGATTGCAAGAAAATTACATTTTCTTTAACTAATTATTAAATCAAACGATATTTTTTTTTCATTTATACATCGTACTTTTTTTTTAATTATTGATTAGTCTTTGGCACAAACAAATGCCTATAATATAATATATATATATATATATTATTTTATATTACAGCTCCTCTATGTGGCGTCGTTAACTGAAATGTTTAACTATATCTTCCCCTTTGCTGCAAAACTCAGATTCAGTGACTACTGTTATGAAACAGCCTACAGTTCGATGGGATAAATGGGACAATTTGTTAATGTTTTAAGGCATTAAAAAAAAGATAACGGGTTTATTGGGCGCCCTGCACAAGGATTTATTATATGTATGAGTACGTTTTTCAGTTTCTATGATTATTTTTAAAATATTACTTTTAAGGGTTTTTTTTTATTGTTATTTAAGTGTCTATTTAACTAAACAACTTTTAAAAAAAGTTTTAGGAACTTTTAGAAAGGAATATAAATTATTTGTAATATTTATGTAGAAATAAAAAAAAAAATACTTTAGCATTAGAACTTATATTTCCTGCCTTCCAAACAATGCTGAAATATCTACACCGGAAAAGTGGTAATGGGAAATTTTACAATAAAAAATTGATTGGAAAAAGCAATGTCTAACACCAAATTCGCTCCAATCAAGTTATCTAAACTTCTATTTTAGATGATTAGAAAAATCTTAATATTTGGTCTAGGAATTAATTCGTGCGGTTTTTAATAAAAAATTAAAGCTTTATTTCAAAAGCAAAATACATAAATACGTTAACAAAAATACTGTCCATCGCTACTCACTACGTTTTCCCATCTGTGAGGTAATTTATCAATTCCAAGTCGAAAGAAGTCCTCACTTTTCGAAGCGATCCAATCAGAGATCCATTTTTCTATATTTTCTGAAGAAGTGAGCCGCTGTCCAATCAAATCGTTATTCATGCAATCAAACAAGTAGTAGTCTGAAGGAGCAATGTCTGATGAATACGGCGGTTGGGGTAACACTTCCCACCCGACATTCTCCAAATATGTTTTGACTTGTTTTGCGACATGTGATCGGGCGTTATCATGTTGAAAAATAAGTTTATTATGTCTGTTATCCCATTCTGGTCGTTTTCTGGCCAGAGCTTCTTTCAAACGCATCAACTGAAGTCGATAACGTTCTCCATTAATAGTTTAACCAGGTTCCAGAAGCTCGTAGTACACCACACTTTTCATATCCCACCATATACACAGCATAACCTTTGCACAGTGAATATTTCGTTTCGGTTGTGATGGACCTGATTCACCTGGCATTACCCAGGCTTTTGTTCGTTTAGGATTCTCGAAATAAATCCATTTTTCATCACCAGTAACAATCCGATGCATAAATCCCTTATTTTTCTGTCTTTGAAGCAGCATTTCGCAAACGGTTTTTCTTCTTTCAACGTCTCTTTCTTTCAATACATATGGAACCCAATGTGACATTTTTTAAATCATTCCCATTGCTTTCAGGCGTTTGGAAACTGTTGTTTGATCAACCTCTAATGATTTTGCAAGTTCTTCCTGCGTTTGTCACGAATCTTGATCGAGCAATGCTTTCAATTCTTCATCTTCAAATTGTTTTGGCTGTCCAAGCCGTAATCACCACTTTTAAACCGTGCAAACCACTTTTGACACCTTCGTTCAGCTAGAGCATAATCACCATAAACTTCCACCAAAACACGATGACTTTCGGTAGCACTTTTCTTCATGTTAATATAATGAAGAAGAACCCCAGCAAAAACACTTTATCAGGCACAAAATTTGACATTTTCTGTTGGATAAAAATTGCTGTTGTTTACGCTTAAACTAAATGGCATATACTAAACTGGATGCGCAATAACAGTAGTTTTAAGTGCATGTTTGAACAAATGAAACTATGGGACAATACGCTAGTTACGTCATCTCTTGTAAAACCGCACGAATTAATTCCTAGACCAAATAATAAAGCAGCGCGATAATGCACTTTAAACTACAGTAAAACCTCTTTTAACCTAAACTCTAGATTAACCAAAATCCATTTTTAAGGGCTTTTTTTAACTATCACATTCCTTGTGTGCAAAATCCATTTTTAAAGCTTTTTTTTTTAACTATCATATTCCTTGTGTGCAAGCGGTCCTTTCCGAACTGCGACTACATATAAATATTTTCTATCTTCTTTTTTAGAGTTCCTTTCAATTTAACTTGAGCTCTCGTTACCTGCGGAGTGGAACGAAGAAAGCGAATAAATTAGCAATTCTGAAGCTTTTGAATGTTTTTCAAAAGGTTTGGCATGGCTGGAGCAGCAGAAAGATTGTGATACTGGTGAACTAATAATATTAAAAAAGTCCGTGATAGGAATTCAAAGCAAAAGCAATCGAAACTACGACAAGCAAAACATTTTTTTTTTTTTTTTAAATCGTTGTGATATATGTAAAACGTACTTAATTTCAAAATTAAAATTGAGCTAATTTATTATTGTTTCTATTTTGCTATTGCTTTATTTTTATTAAGCACGTGTTACCATAATAAGAAATATTGCATATATTTCTTCTTGAAGCATTCTCGATTATCCGAAAATTACGATTTTCCGAAAGATGGCCGGTCCCAATTACTTCGGGTAATCGAGGTTCTACTGTATTAATCTCCGATTAGGTGTTTTTTTTAAGTAACACACTTTATGTACACACTTCCAACTTCTTAAATTATTTGCGAATGCAATATTGCATAACAAATGCTATTCAAAAACAAATAAGGTCATTTTTAATGTATTCCAGTATATTCTATATCCATTTATAAAAACTTACTTGTTGCTATAATCTAAAATTTTTATGAAATATATTTTAGCTTATTTTATTGTTCCTCTGTCATAAGTAATTTCAATAGCAAATTCATTTCTTCAATAGATAATTTCTTAATTATGGTGGCGACATGGTAAATACAGAAGAATTTTTATTTAACAACTGCTATAGAAAAAAGAAGGTTCCTCTGAGGCGACCGGTGTTTACTGCAGTGGTATCAAAATACATTGCCTTGATTTTACCAACTTCCTCCCAATCAAAATACAGCTTTCGCCGGAACTGTTCCAATACTATTTTAAAGCTGAGGAACTCGTAGTAACTATTCTTCATCTCCACAACTAATTAAAACTGCTATCCACTCTAAACGGTTCCCTCTAAATCGGAATTTTTAAATCTGTTTTTGATTAGCTTAGTTCTTTGATTACGAAATAGTTATTTGCGGAATTGTGTTGCACTTCTACTTAAAATCAATGTTTGTGGTTAACTGGTGGATGTACGCTAAGTCTAGCAGCTTCTCTGGCATTCAGTTTCACTAAGCGAATATTATAAAATAAAATCTTTCAAACTTGACAATTACTTGGTAACTTACTGTCGATGATTTGTGAGACATGTGGCCAAAAGAAAAAAAAAAAAAAAAAAAAAAAAAAAAAAAAAAAAAACTTACATTTCTGCAATTATAACGAAAAGAGGGGGGGGGGGGGGTCCGGAATGTTTTGTTAATTCCAAAAATAGATAACGATAACATGTAACAAAAACAGCCTAGTAATAAAAAGAGAAATTCAGAGGTTCGTTTGAAATGCTCTTCAACTGCAATACAAATCGAGAAACTCTTTTTTCTAGACACGAAACTAGATAACTAATAATTAATTATAATTCGTAAAATATTTTAAAGCTACAAAAAATGTACTAATATTTTTGCCTATTAATGCAAATAATACAAAAAAAAAAATTATCAAAAGTAATAAAATTATTAATTTGTCATTTTTCACTTATTTTTCAAAAATGCAGAGTTTGAGGATATGGTTTACGAGCTGACCTGAAAAATACTAAATATTCATTAAATATAAGTTTTGATGAGTAAACGTTCAAGGAAACAACAGCTTCTATGAAATAGAACAATAATCCAGTTTCGAAGACAAATAGTTTTCACTTAAAGAAAGTAAAACTACAATTTTTCTCCAAAAATTAAAAATTCTCAAGAATTTAACCTCGATGAGGCACTGGTTAATATTATTCAATTAAGCTCAAACTCTGCCAATCTCATTTCCTATCTAATTGGCAAATTTTAGGGGGGTCCCCCTTGAAGGAAATGCTTAAAAAAAATTCCCATGTTGCTTGTGACCACCCTAGGGTACATATTTCTATTAGAAATTTAGAGGTCAGTTATTTATGTAAAGTCCTTTTCAGGATGTATTTGAAATAAATAGTTTTCTAGCCTCAAATACGATTATTCTTAATTTATTATTAATAATACTTATAATTTTATTAGTCTCTTTAAAAAATAAATATATTTTTAATAGCTCATAAAAATATTAATTATAGTATATAATATACAAATAAAAAGCTTAATTTATATAAATTTAGACAAAATATATAATTATTCATTTTTCCACATATGGATAATCCCATATTTAGTACGTTTACATTTTATCAAATAAATACAAAAATAATTTAGCGTAATTTTTTTTAGTATTTTTCCAGTTCATTTTCCAATATTTTAAAGTGATTTTACAAAAAAATTTGAGAAAACAAAAATTTAGACATAAATGAGAAATTTTACAAGTATTTATTATTTAGTAATTTAACATTAGAAGCACTAAATTTTGAATGTTTATAATTCAAAAACTTATTACTCAAATTGCTTGAAATTTGGTGTCTAGGCACAGTTTGAACCGAAAATTTGACATATCGTGTTAAAATTGGGTATTGCCGTTGAAAAAAAATGAAGTTTGGGTTCTTTTTAATACGTAGATGGCCCCCTAAACATATTTTATATAAATCCGTTAAAAAAAGACTTTTTTTCAGTCGTAACAGTAATAGTAACTCGGTAACAGTAACTTTCTTCTACGAAAATTTTTGAGGAGTTAGTAGGAGGTATTTACTTTTTTCTTCCACGACGGTACATTATAATTTTTGCTGATACAGGGGGGAATATGGTGGGTTGACACACTTTTTACAAAATGATTTTTTATTTTTTAAATATTGGACGTAGAATAAAGTTTTATACATTATTTTATTCGTTATGGAATCAGTTATCAATATAAAATTGCTACATAAGTGCAATATATAAGAAATTTGAAAAATGATTGATTTTATTCATGAAAAAAGAATGGGTCAAGGCTCCCCAAATTTGGGAGGGTTGACCCACTATATGGGAGGCTTGGCCCACTTTGTTTTATATTGCAATATTTGTGAAGAGAAATAAAATCAGTTTTAAAAAAGCAAAATAAATTTATGCTACAAGCCTTAATTATTACATTTTTTTTTATAGGATGCTTAAACAAACCTGTTGAGGCACAATCGAAAGTCAGAGGAGACAAATTTTGTTTTAATCACAATTTCGTCTGAGCAGGTGTAATTGTACTGCAGGAAAAATGAAATTTTAGCATTTAAGACAATACTCTGTTACAGACATGTTCCATTTTAATAGTGTTTAATTTTATTGTGTCCGGATTTAGGAGTCACTGTCACGCTATTTTTTTGCCTCCTTGTCCTATTTTTGTGGCACTCGACCTGATAAGTGTAGTTGTGACATAGTTTGGCTTCATTTCACTGTATTCCCCCTGGTGAAATTTGTCTACGTATCTTCCTAAAGTTTTTCGATCGATACAATGTTCTTTTGCAGCCGCATGAACGCATAACTTATCATTAACATAATTTAAACTTTTAAGGGGCAAAGTATTTTCAGAACTAAAATGTTGAAATAAATTACTGCTTCCGGAATTTACGAATAAATTTATTTGGAAATTAGAAAAAGGGTATATTTCGCATACTTATTAAATGGAAAAAAATGTAGAAAAATTCTGGTGCCATTGTGACGTTTTGGAATTAAAATTGAATGGTTTTATAAACATACCACTGCCCCTGAAAGGGTTACGACTGCTGCTTTTATCCTTTCTATTCTTTCCCAATGTTTCTATTTACGTATTGTAAGTAATATTTAAATACAAACAAGTTCTTATCAACTTTTCCAATTTTTAGCAATTTTTTACACCTTTCTACAATCAGTTTTAACATTATTTTCCATCACACCATTTTACTATAGTTTTGCAGAATAAATGTACATTCTTTTATATACATAACTATTAACTTTTCCTTATGCACAGTGTGTAATACAAAGATTTCCAAAACCACTTAATTAAGGGATCCTTGAGCATCTGGTCAACCCTCTCTCACATTGACTGGGTCAAGCCTCCCTACACAGACCTTTTCGAATGAATAGCACATTGTTATATTAAACCAAATGTATTGTACAATCTTTATGCCTGGAATAAAAGCTTGATATTTCTGCATTACTTTAAACCTACTTACTTAATTTTTTTATGATGCAATTTATCTAAAAAAAGCTTACAAAATATTTCTAAAAAACACAACATTTAGGTTGAAAACGCCTCACAATTGATTTTTTCCATACCTATTTCCATTATCTCTATGAAACAAGGATTGTTGTTTGAGCATTCCTGTAGCGTTGGTTGACACCTATTGATAAAACTATGAAATTCTTTAACATATGAAAATTGATGGGTGGGCCAAGCCTCACGTATGGTCAACCGTCCCTAGTCTCCCCTATATATATACAAATATACACTAAGCAATAATGTAATATTGAACTTATTGGGAAATTTTACTATTTCTTCAAATATAACAGAAATCTTCTTAATTCACTTATAATATTCTTTCCTGGTATTCAACATGTCGAAATATAGAAAAATATATTTTAAGAAAATAAAGGCTAAACTGATCCATCATCTAAATTAGAATAAGACACATATGTTACATTTTAATTTTAATCTGTCTGCAGCTGCATTCTTCATACAAAGTTAAGATTTTGATGAGTCTTAAATTCTAAAACTGTCCTCAAACAATTCCAGAATACTTAGTTAATAAGATTGGTTGGTTTGTTGGTTGTATGAGGTTTAATAGCGCAAAATTCCTTAAAGGATATGCTGCGCCAAAAGATAACACTTTGAGCATAAGACTGACATTATCAGTGAAAGATAGTTTTCAGACATTTTATATTTTAAGTAAATATTTAAATAGATCTTTATTTTTACTGCTTTTCCAAATTAAATGCAAAGTTCTAAAAGTATTTGTTTCAGTAATGATTTCTTGTAAACCAGTTGAACGATTTTTTTAAAATTTTTTACATCCTTTCTTAAAGCATAGAAACAATGTTTGGAAATGTAATTCAAACTATATTGTTTTATCTTCACATTGTATAAATACTTAATAAAGTACTATGGCGAAAATAAATAACTACTCAATCATCTTAATTAGACTAAGACACATAAGTTACATTCTAAACGTAATCCATCTATAACATTAATCACGACACAGTGTTAATATTTTGGTGACTCTTCTAATATAAAACGTCTCACTAACCAACCCATATTAATACACGTAATGAGACAGCGACAGGAAAAAAAGTCTTTCAAAAGTTTCACTACTATAGTATGTAAAACGACATTTCCCATTCAGTATAATGTTAATTTCTAATCTGAAAAACAATGCCAGATCAGTCTCTTTCTATAGGTATAATATAAAACTATTTAACTCATCTCACCAAATATACAAAACAGGAATAAACAATTTAAATTAAATAAGACCTACTTTTTAAGCTCCATAAATTAATTATTAATATCCGTGTGTATCCGAAAATGGCGACGTCTTTTTCTTCCATTAAAAAAAGCACACGCAAAAGCTTATATTTTAGACTAGTAACTTACCGCCTCTGTTAGAACAAAAAGTTCGCTGTTTACCCTGCGGTATCGTGACAGACGATTTTGGGCAGATGTTAGTTTATTTGCTTTTATATAAACAGATTTGGAACTTACATGTGCAATCATTTTATGAGACTGTCTGTATTTAAATTTTTGTATTTGAAGAATTTTCCAATCTATTTTACATTTTCTTTTTATCAGTTTTAACCCACCCCCCTCCCTTTGTCTAAGTAAAGATTGCTTCACACATAATAAATACAAAATATCTTGCTAAAAAATAATAAGATATAAATAAATATCGAGGATAAAAAAAAATTGTCTTTGTCAATCGTCATTCTTTTCATGTTAATTTCCTGTAGAATAAAACAATTCGTAAAATAACTTTTTTTTAGAGTCATATCTCTAAAACACAAATTTGAAATACGAATAATAAATTATATCATGGGTTTTGCATAATTTTTTTTTTTTTTTTTTTTTTTTTTTAATTCGGAAAATGCTAATTTTATTTTAAAAGTCTAAAAGAAGTAAATTTTTTTAAAAAAATAGTTACTTAAAATAGGTACACTAACAGGAAAAAATATGACTTGAATGCAAATCATAAAGCAAGAAATGTATGCATGACTAAACTCTGAAGACTCTTTCTACGTGCTCATTAAAAGCTGCAGACGTAACTATAATAGAAATTTTTTAGTTTGAAGCTACAAAAGTGTTTCGAATACCAGTGGTCGGTAAAAATAAATTACAAATTTTCCTTCCTGCAAACTAAATATGTAAAGTGTATATATTTAATATTCCTAATTCTAAATATGTTATCCAAATTGCTCCAGCACGTACCATTTTTCCGAGAAACACTTTTATAATAATAAGAATAAGAGAAGGATTCATCAAAAATGTTATATTAAATTGCAATACTAGATAAAATTGAAATCAGGAAAAAAGTATACTTTCACTCTCTTAGATATCAAATTGATAAAATATAGCATGAAAATCTAGTTTGTTGATACTTGTACCGTGCATTTTCCTTTATATTCCCCGCCCCCCCCCCACCATCTTTTCGTGTCTGAATTTACTATTTGCTATCCACTAATATATTTTCATTCCTTATGCCGCTGTAACTCGGGCCTTTTTAAAACATTTCTCTTCATTTTCAAAGATTTTTGAAGTTCATATTTTTCACACACTGTGACTTACAATATGGGGGGATTTTTTTGTGAGTGTGACGTGACCTACGTTACATGCAGTGACATAACAATTCTTTTTTATTGCCAGAAAAATAAAATTTTACAGTAACAACATGTTTGGAAGAATTTTTGTAATTTTTTAAAGTTTTCTAAGAAGTTCACATCTCAATCACAATGTGACATCACTGAGTGGTGGCATTTCGGTCACAGATGTGACGTGACCACAGTGACTCACAGTGACGTCAGAACGATGTGACTGTGACCATGCATGCTATGAGGGTTTTAATTTAATATTCGTGAAATTTTAAAAGCTATGAAGTCTTTATAATTCAAAGTGAAAAATTTGGGAATAAAACTTGAGTTTCTTCCGTGTGCTTGTTTCGTTTTTCATTTTAAATTTTATTTATAATTTTTGTAAATTTACACTTATACCAATAAAAATATTCATTGATCAAATGGAAAAAAATGTGGTATATTTGAACTTCAAATTCATTACACAATAAAGGAAGAGCTGAAATAAATAGTAAATCAGGTAAGCAACTGAAAAGTAAGAACTCGTGCCTCATTTGTTTCCTTTTCGTAAATTATATATATAAACATGTATATAGAATTTCAATTATAAAATTTTAATATCAAAGTATCAATTTTGACTCATAGAAGAATAAAACTGATCAACGCATTGTCTAATTTGTTATCTGAGCAACTGTGTTTTATCTAAAGGTGCATTCTAGTGATTTTTGATTTATTTTTTGCTTGTCTTTTTCAACGAGCAAGGTTACAAAATCTATAACTGAATGATATTTACAAACACATAACTCACTTACACTTCATCAATTAGGAAGTCTGGTATTGAATCTTCTATAATTGGGTTCCACTATATTTGGCTTTATGTGTTTAAGTAAAATAAACTGAAATCTTAAATTGTATGAAAGCTAATCTTTCATTCTGGAAAAGGACGGAAGGACATTTTTAGTTGTTAAGTTTGTCAATAAATCTCTGTCGTAGTGTTAAAATAATGCATTTTATAAGTTATAATGTTTTATGCTGCAAAGTAAATTATATTTATGCAATTTTCTATGAATGTTAGCTCTTTTTTTCAAAAAATGGAAAATTTGATCAATATTCTTCAAAGGAAACACTATCAATTATGTTTACAGATTTCGCATTGTTATTACATTGTTGTAAATAGTAATTAAATAACTTGATTTTTGCTTCCCTGTGTTGTGAACTAAATAGAAAAATCTCGCGAGTTTAGATTCGAATTAAACAGTCTAACGTATTTAATATGCATGTTCAGTGAGTTCACTTTTAAAAAAACTAGTGTATGCATGGGATCTGAGTAGTTATTTTTACTTATCCTGTGCATAGAAACCGCGATCTTTTTGTCATTTACTATTATGAAAAAAAAAAAAAAATCTTAATAACGTTTTATGTATTGTTTTATTGTTTATCTTATTCAACTGGTTTTATCTTTTCTATAAAAATATATGTAATAATTTAATGTATTAATTAAATAATTATTAATTAATGTAATAATTTAAGATTTTAATTAATTTAATGACTTTATACTTAAAGAAGTTTCTCTAAATTCTGCATTATAGATTAATTTATAACTCAATTTCAAAATAATAGATATAAAACAAGGAAAAACTAGTATGTTGTGGCCATCACAAAACTTTCTTCTATCTCATACTTGTCAATACTTCAAAATTCATTATCACAGTGCATCTATGCTCATCATGAGGATTCTAAAAAGATGAAATTCCGTGCATTAGTTCTTGAGATATTACTGTCCATGAAATCGTGTAAATCCATCAAAATGCAGCATAGCAGCGCCACCTATTGGGTGATTTACACCAGAACCTAATTATCATCAACATATGTCAATGTCTAACTGAATATGAAGTTTGGGGGAAAATCCGTGAATTAGTTCATAAGATAGAGCTATTGCGCAAATCATGACAAATGCAGCATAACAGCGTCACCTGTTGAGCGATTTACACAACCACATAATCAGTATCAACATTTATCAAGTTGTACTTGAATCTGAAGTTTGATGAAAATTCGTGCATTAGTTCTTGAGATAGAGCTATTGAGGGAATAGCGCAAAAGGCAGCATAGCAGCGCCACCTATTGGGCGATAGTCACCAACACGTAGTCAGCATCATTTCATATCAAAGAGTAACTGAATCTGAAGTTTGATGAAAATATGTCCATTAGTTCTTGAGATACAGCGATTGCAGAAATCGTGAAAAATTCTGTATAGCAGTGCCACCTGTTGAGCGATTTACACCAAAATGTACAAAATGTCAATTCATATCAAGGATTAACTGATTCTGAAGTTTAGTGAAAATTGTTGCATTAGTTCTTCAGATACCGCTATAATGGAAATTCTGAAAAGTGCAGCATAGCAGCGCCACCTGTTGAGCGATTTGCACCAAAACACAAACAGCACTAATTCATATCAAAGTATACATGAATCTGAAGTTTGTTGAAAATCCAAGGATTAGTTGTTGAGATAGAGCTATTGCGGAAATTGTAAAAAATGCAGTATAGCAGCGCCACCTGTTGAGCGATTTACACCAAACTGTACAAAACATCAATTCATGTCAAGGATTAACTGAATCTGAAGTTTGATGAAAATCCGTGCATTAGTTCTTGAGATAGAGCCACTGTGGAAATTGTAAAAAAATGCAGCATAGCAGCGCCACCTGTTGAGCGATTTGCACCAACACGTAATCAGCATCAATTCTTATCAAGGACTAAATGAATCTGAAGTTTCATGAAAATCCGTGCTTTAGTTTTTGAGATAGAGCCATTGCGGAAATCATAAAAAATGCAGCATAGCAGCGCCACCTGTTGAGAGATTTACACCAACACGTAATCAGCATCAAGCCATATTAAGGACTAACTGAATCTGAAGTTTCATGAAAATCCGTGCATTAGTTCTTGAGATAGAGCTATTTCGGAAATCATAACAAATGCAGCATAGCAGCGCCACCTGTTGAGCGATGTGCACCAAAAACTAATCAGCATCAATTTGTATTAGGGACTAACTAAATATGAATTTTTATTAAATTCCGTGCATTAGTTCTTGAGATAGAGCGCCCACAAAATTTATGTCACACACAGACACACAGACAGACGGACAGACAGACAGACAGACAGACAGACTCACAGACAGACATTTTGTAAAAACATGTTTTTCGGGTTCTCTGACCTTTAAAACGTGTAAATCCGTCGAAATCTGGAATTTGAAAATTTTCATGAATCCAATACTTTCTTCTTGTAAAGATAGAAGAAAGTAATAATAATAGTGTCACACAAACTGTTCCCGCTTTACAGAGCTATTTATTAAACAATACTATTTAAATTTCGATTTCTATATTTTTTTAAATCCTTCCTTTAAAAAAAAAATTGTTATTATTTTTCAGTTATTATTTTTCTAAAATATAACAAAGGAGTTGATTGATTGTTGAAATTTCGTGGGTTTTATAAAAGTTTTCGGCTATCGCAGGATAAAAAAAAAATAAATGAATAAAATAAATAAATAAGTATATAAATAAGATAAAATTAAATTTGGAAATTGTAAAAAAATGCAGCATAGCAGCGCCACCTGTTGAGCGATTTGCACCAACACGTAATCAGCATCAATTCTTATCAAGGACTAAATGAATCTGAAGTTTCATGAAAATCCGTGCTTTAGTTCTTGAGATAGAGCCATTGCGGAAATCATAAAAAATGCAGCATAGCAGCGCCACCTGTTGAGCGATTTACACCAACACGTAATCAGCATCAAGTCATATTAAGGACTAACTGAATCTGAAGTTTCATGAAAATCCGTGCATTAGTTCTTGAGATAGAGCTATTTCGGAAATCATAACAAATGCAGCATAGCAGCGCCACCTGTTGAGCGATGTGCACCAAAAACTAATCAGCATCAATTTGTATTAGGGACTAACTAAATATGAATTTTTATTAAATTCCGTGCATTAGTTCTTGAGATAGAGCGCCCACAAAATTTATGTCACACACAGACAGACGGACAGACAGACAGACAGACAGACAGACTCACAGACAGACATTTTGTAAAAACATGTTTTTCGGGTTCTCTGACCTTTAAAACGTGTAAATCCGTCGAAATCTGGAATTTGAAAATTTTCATGAATCCAATACTTTCTTCTTGTAAAGATAGAAGAAAGTAATAATAATAGTGTCACACAAACTGTTCCCGCTTTACAGAGCTATTTATTAAACAATACTATTTAAATTTCGATTTCTATATTTTTTTAAATCCTTCCTTTAAAAAAAAAAAAATTGTTATTATTTTTCAGTTATTATTTTTCTAAAATATAACAAAGGAGTTGATTGATTGTTGAAATTTCGTGGGTTTTATAAAAGTTTTCGGCTATCGCAGGATAAAAAAAAAAATAAATGAATAAAATAAATAAATAAATATATAAATAAGATAAAATTAAATTTAAAAAATATACACGTTTCTGAACTAGCAAATATCTGATTACAAGGAAAACCGTAGTTTAAAAGAAGTAGTTAATTAGTAGTAGTAGCTCTCTTAAAGGGAATTTTTAAAGCGTGACGATTTTTACCGCGGTAAAGATAAGTTTTTTTTTTTTTTTTTTTTCAATGTGCATTTGTCAGCATATTGTCTAAAGTGATGTATTTATAAAAATTATCTAAAATTTCTCTGACGTTTTAAATGATATTTTTCTGCTCTTATTGCTACATTCGAGTGGTTGATTAAGAAATAAGTGGGCATTTTTGCCTTATCATTATCGTAACAGTTTTGTCTTTACATTTTTTGCGTTATCTTTACTTGTTTATTTTGAGCAGGTAATTAAAAATAAGTGTGATATTCGTATTATCATAAAATCAACGTCACTTATATTTCATTGAAACTATGCAAAATCTGTCACCAGTTTTCATCAAACAATAATTATATCTTACAAATAATTTTTAAAGCATGTAGATTTTTATTCGGAGAAACTTTGTTTTATGTGAATTTTTCAGTAAATTCTTTAAAGTTTATTTTCAAAGAGTATCTTAAAATTATTGTAGGTTTTAAAAGTTTTTTTTTTGTACTTATCTGTTCTTGTTTCAACGAGCAGTTTTTTAAGAAATAAGTGGCCGTTTTTTATTATTATTATAAAAGTAACTTCTCTTACGTATATCAAAACCTTATTATTATTATTATTATTATTATTATTATTATTATTATTATTATTATTATTTTTTTACATTTTGTTGTATTTAATTCTTCTTGTTCAATTTGAGCAATTAATAATAATAAAAAAAAAAAATAGTGCGCATTTTCGTATTCCGAAAAGAGCAACGTGAATAATGTATAATTAAAAGAATGTGAAAAACCTGCCACTTCATCAGTTGAAAAATAATGATTATTTAAAACGTTGACGTTTTTGACTCAAGTGCGAAATTTGCTGAAGTGGCTGAGAAACTGTAGATAAGAATATTAATAGATAAAGAAATCAATTACATCTTAAATAATTATGTCATGCCTGAATTCTTATACCGAGTATTGCTATATAATTTACAGAAAACTTTATACAGAAAAGCCTAATAATAAATTATTAATGCGTACTAACACGCACTAATACGTTACTAATGCGTACTAATAAGTTACTAATAATAAATTTCTCATACAAATGATGCAAAACATGAAACATCAAGGCACAAATAAATTTTCTTTTACTCCCAAATCCATCTCTCTTAAAATCGTTCATTGAAGAAAAGAAGGTCTGTATTTAAGGCCAAACATAATACAGGGTATACCATTGACTGTTATAATAAGCTTTTTGAACAATTCAACCATCTGCTCTTAAAACGTTCACTGCGACAATTGACAGACCTAGAACACAAAGCCTCTAAGTACACCATAAATCATTAAATGAAACTATCCTCTATTCGTAAATGCGTATACTCAGAAAATATCTCGGTTGAATTATCTTTATCTGTCTCCTCCTAATCGAAAGTAGGACCAGAAGTAACACCAAATTTGTAAATCCCCACCACCTTTATTTCTTGTGGTGAGGTCTCAAGGTGGAATAGTAATCCTTTTTTTATAGAATCGGCGGTATCTAAAATAACGATAAAATAGTGAAATTTCGTTGATTTTCTCCTCTTGATTTTCGGATTTTTTTAAGTTCACACTATCCGAAATATAGCCGAAATTGTGAAATTAATGCAGGAAATGTAATTTTTCACTTTTTTTTATATAGAATCCCAGAACCCGAATTGTTTACGAAATGGTAAAATTTCCGTTTTGTTACATTCTTTAGATTTCGATAATTGAATTTTTGTGATTTCCGGGATGCGAAATTGTACAATTAGGAAAAGGGAAAATATATTTTTTTCCTTTTTATTTCTTTCTAAGCCCTAAGAATAGAATGAATGCTGAAATAGTAAAATGTTCGGTTTATTTTTCTTGCGTTTTCTCATAATTTTAACTAACAGGCAACACTAGTATATTAGCCAGTCCGGAGTCGGAGTTGGAGTGGATCATTTCCCCCCACCGACTCCGCAGCCCTGCATTTGAGGCCTTGAACACAAAGCCTCAAAGGAAACCATGAATCATTAAATGAAACTGCCCTCTATACGGAAATGCGTATACTAAGAAAATATCTCGGTTGAATGATCTTTATCTGTCCTGCCATAATTAAAAATTTCCCAGCGTCCTGACTCCGAATTTTGTGGTTGATTTCTGTTTGATTAATGTATTTCACATCCTCTACCGTGGATTTGTATATGGTATTAACCAATGACACCTATTTATCGAACATGGCTGGATAAATCAACTTGTGGTTTTCTGTGATTTGAGCTTTCAGCATTATTAGCATCACTTGTGTCATCGCAACATTTGTATGAACTATAATATTTCTTCAGTACTTATTTGTATCATCTCATCACTAGTAACCTTCTTCATCGATATTTACTTATTTATCACTTTTTATTGTTTGCTTAATTTTTTGTATTCTTTAATATCCCTTTAATTCTGTTTATTTTAATTTTCCCGTTACTTCCCCCCCCCCCCTCCGTGTGGCGTTTAACGGCAGGTTTAGTTCTGGTTGAATAATGTAACATTTTTAAGACTTCAGTAATAGATATAGGGATGGAGATGGGTACACTACAGACTTTGCTTCATTTTACTTGGCATTCGCACTTAGGTAGTTAAAAAATCTACTTGTCAATCATTAGATGTTCTTGAGTATATAAAGCTATGTTGAAAATTACAGGTACGACTTCTAAAAGGAAACAACATTATACACTGACACACTTTAAGTTGAACCAGTGTTTTAGTGTATAACTTATTTTTAAGTGTATAACTAATTTGCAACTGCCATACCTTATAGTGAGTGACATATGATGATACTGAATTGAAAGACGATATGAAAGTACGCACTAATTTGAGAAGTAACGTCTCTCTTAGTATCTGAGTTTATTCATAATATTGCAAAACGTAGCGGCTATTGTCTTCGAACACATATACACTTCCAGCGTTTTATATGGTTTTAGGTCATGCCGGGTAAAAAAGATAAATCCTTTCTAATGCTCTGTTCAAACTTTTTATTGTTGTAAAAGTAATGAACCAGAACCAGAGTTCAGTGTGAAGTATTAATGTATTTGCCCCTTAACAGGTGAATTGCGCCTCTTCTTACAATTGCAACATTTCGTTTGTTTTGACAAAGGAAGTGCAAATCTTCCGCATTTTTTCCAGAAGAATAGAACCGGACAAATTGTATAGTACGCATAACAAAATATATGGAGTCTGCGCTGAAATTATAAAACCGAATTGGAGCGATGGAGGAATATCTTGATGCGGCATACTCTTAGAGGCACATCTGACGTAACATCTACGGAGGAAGAATTCTGACTACATTCCAGTTCACATGTGCGTGTGTGTTTTTATGATATGTCTGAATATATATCAGGTATAATTAATATTTAGAATATGTTTTAAAAAGACATTTTTTAATAAAGAAATTCAAGAATTTTTAATATGCATTTTTCTTTAACCTAATTTTGTCCTTTTTAACTTTTAAGAAGGTATGTTAGCAAGAACTGTGAGGCATAATAATAATCTTATATCTTTAAAAAATAAATCATAATCTTTTTCTTTAATGACAGCAAGAATTTTAAATGAGAAACACAAATATATAAACGTTTATTTACTAAGTATATGATAAAATAACTTTCTTTACATACATTTACGAGCTGCATTTTAGTTTTACATTCATCTTATTATCTAAATTCAGGTTATGTAAAACATTTTTTTTTTAAATTTCTTGTACATAAAGATACTTACATGCTTTGAAATAAAAGACAAAAACTATTATAATTATTTATAAGTTGTAAGTTGATTGAGTTACTTTCAGAAAACTTTCCCATGTTTAAAAGAATGTATAGAAATATGTTATACCGTGATACTATAAATAAGTTGCTTTTATGCACGTACTTTCTTTAAAGCAAAATATAAACATAAAATTAGCATTTAAAACACGAACACTGAAGTGAAAGTTTTCTTTCGTAAAGTAAAGAGCCCTTGGCGGATAGTTTCGGATCTAATATTTTATCAAATAGATTTCCTTTTTTTAAACGTGCGTATATAAAATTTTGTTCTATCATCTCCTAATGTTTATCAGTAGTTAGTTTCTAAGCCCATTTTTTTTAAATTATAATTTAGTATGACACACATGTATATGTAAAAAATCACTCATATATAACAATATATAAATCAATAACAATATTAATATTGTTAAGCATCAAACATTTGGGAAATAAATTTAGAACCTTTTGATGCTTCACGCTGTAAATATATTACGAAAAAAAAATTCTTATAAAAAATATATTGTTTAAATGCTGAGTACTTATGGAAAAGAAGTTTAATTAGAACAGATCCTTAAATATTCGATGCAAATGTTAGTAATCAAATAATTTCAATTAAATTCTATCAGACAAACCTCATAGAAATATTTTACCTTTCATTTTTAAAGAAGTAGTCTGTCTAAAGAATTTGAACAATAACAATAAAAAGAAAAGATAACAGTCTAACTAAATATTTTCTTGATTAAAAAAAAATAATAATTTTCGTCCAAGACAACGTTCTGCTAATTAAGTTCTTTATTTATTTATTTTTATTTTTTTTATTTTTTTATTTTATTTATTTTATTTTTTTATTTTTTTGCTGAAAACGGTTATTCGCTAATCATGGCGGTATTATAGAAAGTCATTTTACCTATGGACTTAATTATCTTCTGGAGAATATTAGAAAATTTATAATACATTTAATCACTTCCGGATATCGTGTTTTCCTTAATGGTATTGGTGAGAAATTTCAATAATCTTAATGCGAAACTTTATGTTATTTTAAACATGTTTTTATCTTTGTCTTTTTGCGAATTTTGTATATAAGCGAAAATAAATAAATTACGGATTAGGGAATGTCAGTAAATCTAATGCTGTGCATTATCAAATAAAGCCATCAATTTGTAATTCTATCTTTAGGAAAATAATGATTGTTTAAAGCACTTTAATACATCAATTAATATTCTGAAGGGTTTTCTTTACACAAATAACAAAAAGTAATTCCTCTGTTACATAATAGATAATTATTACATAATTATACAAAAGTTTTCAGTAATTTACACATTGCTATATAATAATGCATATTTTTTTTAAAAGCCAAAGTAGCCATTTTATGCTTTAATAATGTTTTACTTGGAAGTTTATGGAAGTTTTTTGGAATTTTTATTCTGTTAATTGAAGTATTTATGTGTTTTGAAAAAGAGGTTTCCGGCGATAGCTAGTTAAGAAATTTTATTTTACAATTTCATTAAAATAATGTATTATTTTTGCAACAAGAAATCCTTTACACTAGGGTTAACGAAGTATTGAGTTTTCCGGTAGTAACACGAAAGTATTGAAGAACCCATGGAACTAGTTTACCAATGCGCTCGATATGAGTAGATGAGCATCTTAGGCAGAAAATAAATAAACAAATTATCTTAAAATGTAGCCAAAAATAGAAAATTCAGTTGACAGCGCTGCTTAATGCACACTCTTAGATGCATGCCGGCAGCGGTCAGATGAGGCTGTCTTGAAAAAGACGAAAAAGACCCATTTCGACAATGCACACACCCAGCAATAATATCAGGAAAATGTCACAAATTCTACTTTTGCATAATTTTATTAGCAATGATGGAATAGTAATAATATATTTTGAAGTGATAAGTGAAATAAATGTATGCATCCCGTATATAAAATTCAGTGTCTATATTCCAGAAAAGTTAACAATACAATCTTTCATTGCGTCACCATTATGTCAAGATATTGTATCCCCACCACTAATCAGCTAAGACCGAATAATAAATGAGTCAATGATACATGTGCCAGTGCCCTATATAACACTAAATTTAAATATGATTTTTTTTTTTTATAATTGGATTTTAATCCTATTTTAACACTATACTCATTGTAATCATTATATTTTATACTGCTATGAGATGAAAGGTATGGTTATTAAAAAATGCGATATTGAACACCTAATATATGAAGGTATATATAAATATTATACAGACATACAAACAATAAATACAATAAACCCAACTGGAGTGAAAATTTAGCCAGAGCCAGGAATCGAACCCGGGACCACAGTATACAAGACTGCTGCTCTAACCACTGAGCTACTCCGGCCGATGCCTGAGTCTGCAATTTCTCACTAATAAACCATGTTGGGGAAGTCACCAGCCATCTATACGAAGCCTTGGATGACCGGACAACGATGAATAGAATTTGCTATTACATCGATCTACGATTATTATAATAAAACACTCATACTACAATATATATTAAAACACACATACACACATAAATAACGCCTGCATTCAACCGTTAAAGGTATATATAAATATTATACAGACATACAAACAATAAATACAATAAACCCAACCGGAGTGAAAAATTATCGTAGATCGATGTAATAGCAAATTCTATTCATCGTTGTCCGGTCATCCAAGGCTGTCGTATAGATGGCTGGTGACTTCCCCAACATGGTTTATTAGTGAAAAATTGCAGGCTCAGGCATCGGCCGGAGTAGCTCAGTGGTTAGAGCAGCAGTCTTGTATACTGTGGTCCCGGGTTCGATTCCTGGCTCTGGCTAATTTTTCACTCCAGTTAGGTTTATTGTATTTATTGTTTGTATGTCTGTATAATATTTATATATACCTTTAACTGTTGAATGCAGGCGTTATTTATATGTGTATGTGTGTTTTAATATATATTGTAGTATGAGTGTTTTGTTATACCTAATATATGGTTTTCTGAAAATGCATATGTTTAAAACTGTATTCTAAAATGTTTATTTATTTTGTTATCGCGCAGAAGAGAGGTTGCTAGAATAGGAACCAGATGCTGAGAGACAAAAGATTCTGTTCTGCTACACTTAATGGAATTTTTCATTTAAATTTGATCTAAGCAACAACTAACATTTATATCTCACTAAGCCGAATGATATAACTTGTGATTTTTACGAAAGCAGAATAATTTCGATTTATTTTCAGGCCAATTTATTTATGTAATACAGTACAAAGTCTAAAGTTCGGACACCCAAAGTTTGGAATTATCCAAAGTCCGGACTTTCGAGCGGCAGTATTCAATATAGAAGTGAAAAAATAAAATTATTGAAACAAAAGTATCTAGAGCAAAGGAGCTTTATTACTGAATCTTAACTCATGTCTATAAACAGAATAAAATAAAAACTTTTTAATGATATACGTAAGTTAATAAAGCAACCCACATTAACTAAAATGTTCAATGGTTAAGAAAGTTACAATTTCTTCTTAAATTGTGTGTGAGGGAACTTCCTTAATTAAGGCTGTTCTCAGCTGCGCTCAACAAGCACAAAACGTTTAGACACATTTACAAATTCATTTTTAACGGAAAAATATAAAATTGGAAGGACTGACTATGGAAGGGATTTGTAATCGAACAATGTTTATCATTCTTTTATGAATAAATTACCTATTGAGTTATAAGCGATTTTGATCACGTGTCAAAGATGTTTTTCACCCTTCCATGCGTGTTTATTCTTCTTTCGGGCGGAAATTTGGTGAAAACACCCACTTTAACACTACTTTCTGAAAGATCTATAGCGTTTGCACAAAATTGGAAAACACAGTTCGATTACATAGTTTCTGAACAACAACACCTGCTAGTTTCATGCATCTCCAAACAAAAATAAAATAAAACTTATCATAAAGTTGGACTTTTGTATTTGAGAACAGCATTAAATAAATGTTTTTGTTTTACTTTTTATTTTGTTATGATTTATTTAATGAAAATGATTGTTTAATTTAGTATTAATAGTTGTTATATGCAAATTTTAATATATGAACTTCATATTTTGTCTTTTGAAGTAGTGAATTTTACTTTTCTTTTTATTGGAAAAGCAATATTTTTGATGACCCAAAGTTGGGAAAAATCTACTTGGTAAAGTCCTGAGGACTCCTGACTTTAGACTTTGTACTGTAATAAATTTTCTCCCATTTAAAAAATAAACAAAAGATAAATTAAGTATTAAAAAAGCATGGGTAAAATGGACGTACTTTGATCTGGACAATCAAGTCTTTTCTAAGCAAGCCTACACCAGAATGTTTAATTTGATTTTCAAAAGAAAATCGTTTCGCAGGACCCGTTTCAGTGAGGCATATTGCTTTGTGAAATCGCTGCATTATTTGATTAATTACTAGCTCGGATAGCGGATAAAGTTCAGCAGACATCTCACGAAAAATTCTTCTCATGCAATTGAACGATTGTTTGAAAAATATACTTCGATCATGTAGCCACGATTATCCTAGAAAACACCATGTTTTTGCAACACGTAAGTGAACAATATTTTTACATTATCCTGCACCGCTTCGCCCATTCAGATTCTACCATAAAGTTGGTTACTGTATTAACTGTTGATGTAACTGGTGATTACATTATGTCACGTGCGTAGTGCACTGTTTATTTATATATGTAAAAGGGTTTTGGGGGGACCTTGTATAATTTCATAGCATTCTTTTATTAATAATTTATTTATAATTATACACACTTTCGCTGTAGAAAGAATTAAAGAATATGTTAATTTTTTTATTTATTAAGTAATTTAATTTGCTTCTGTGTAGTCGGATAAAAAAAAAAATGCACGCATCTACGGTAGAATTTGTTATTTTAGCTATTTCTCATTCCATAAGCTTAAAATTGCTAAGTTTTTAATATGGAACATAATATGAACATATTAAACATTAATATGAACATATTAAATAATTGCTTATATGTGAATTTTCATTTAAAGAAATTTTTGGTGTAATGTGTTTTTATCAATGATTGAATGACATTGTTTAGCGACGGCATTTTGAGCACTTAGTGCAACGTAGGCCTTCCTTCCGATCTTAAATACCCTCCAGTTTTGTCTTCATGCTGAGTGTTGCGGATTCGGCAATTATCAAAAGAAAGTAGGACTAGGTCTAGATAAATAATTTTCTAATAAGTTGCAAAGAATAAAAACCGGAAAAAAATAAAATTAATGTATTTTACATAAAGTTTAAAATAGAAGAATAACTACGAGGTCAAGTTTATTCGTTCAAGTAGAGATGCTGTCTTTATAGGAGACTCTGAGAATAAAAGAATAAAAAAATGAAATTATAAATAGAATCTTGAATCGTATTCTAATACAGTAGAACCTCTTTTGTCCGAAACTCTTTTAACCGAAACTCTCGGTTAACCGAAATAGATTATTAAAACTTGCTCCCCCCACCTTTTTTTATTATCACATTCCTTGTGTGCAAAACTCATTGTTACAGCTTTTTTTTTTTTTTTTACTATCAAATTGATCAAAGCGAAGAAGAGGACAATGATGTGGAGGAAGAAAAAGAATAAATTAGCGATTCTGAAGCTTTTGAATGTTTTTAAAAAGGTTTGTCGTGGCTGGAGCAGCAGAAAGACTGTAATACTGGTGAACTAATAGTATAAAAGAAAAAAAAATCAGAATAGAGCTGCATAGCAAAGGCAATTGAAACTGCGACAAACGAAACTTTTTTCCAAACTCTTGTGAAATATGTAAAAGATATTTAATTTCAAAATTAAAATTCAGGTAATATATACTTGTTCCTATTTTTCTATTGCTTTATTTGTTAATAAGCACTTGTTACCGTAATAAGAAATAACACAGCTATTTGTCCTTAATCTTAAAATCGATGCACTCTCGATTATCCGAAAATTTCGATTTTCCGAAAGATGGTCCGTCCAAGTTACTTCGAATAATCGAGGTTCTACTGTACTACATAAATATTGTTATAGACTTAATTTTTAATATCTTCTATCTTTAGAAGAATTGGAAGTATTGGATTAATGCAAATTTTCCAATTCGGTATTCGTCGGATTTACACATTTTAGTAGTCAGAGTGCCCGAAAAACATGTTTGTACAAAATGTGTGACTTGATTTATATAGAAAAAAGTTTTGAGATGGCCACAACATACTAGTTTTCCTATGTATGATCAAAGCACATTAAAAAATGTATATATATTAAAAACACGTGACACAGTTGAAACACCATATTTTGTGATTACCGCTGATTGACGGTAACGTATTCGAAATTATTTGTACATCTTGTAGATGATCTATATATTTTTATAAACATAACATAGCACATGAAAATTTAATTCAGCTCTAGAAAGCATGGCGTGACTATAAACGAAGCTCTATGCTGTGCAAAAATCGAAAATGTTTCTTACCTCTCCCAAGTTACCCACGATGCTGCCACTGATTGTTAGAAACGTTTCTAATAATTGTCACAATGTATTCATCAGTTTTTGAACATGGAAGTTTATATTTTTTTATAAAGTCATTGTGCTTAAATGAGGCGGGATTCCCCATAATTTTGTCGCATTTAGGGTATTTTTGAGATTTTGGTATCTAAATATGTATATTACAACGCAGAATATTATTGAATAACGAATATTTTTTTTTTAAGTAACTTGTTTTGTAAAACTTGAATCAATATATGTAGTATAAAACCACGCTATACGATTGACGCGTTTAGGGGATTTTTGTCGCATTTTGGGCAGTTAAAACCTAAATGCGAAGTCGAAAGCCCTAAGTATAACAATGCGTTTTATACTTGCTATTTCAGCTGAAAATATTCATTTAACCCTTAACTGCTTATACAGAAATTGTCACAAAGGTACAGTGAACGGTCTCTGATGCTGCTTGATGAAATACAAATGAAAAGCTTCCTTAACTCATAGGATACATGGAATACTAAAAAACAGGAATTATGCTTTTTCTGAATTTCGTGTCGTCGCCGAGGAAAAAATATATAGAAATAAATATAAATAGTAAAAAACGTATTTTAGTTTTAAGAACTGAAATATACGCATTTATTTTATATAACATCATGTCATTTGCATCTGCTGAAAAATTTCATATTTACGATGGAGCTGTAAACAACATCTATAGAAAAGCATGAATATGACTTCACTATCGCGGAATATTACACAAACCCAGCAAAAAGAATAGTCGTCATTAAAGAAACTAACATCAACAATAAAATTGGGTATCTTTTGATTCATAAGCCTTCATTTGTTTGTAACGTTACTATGGATAGCAAATTAAATGTAGTTTATAATAGATCCGTGTTTTATCAGATATCAATTATTTATATTTTTTCAAAATCCAAAAAATGTTATTACACGCGGAATAATAAAGTTACATTCTTTCAGCATTTTGTAGGAATAAAGTAAATTTCGGAGAAAAAAAGTCACACATACATATTCTTTAAAATACATTTTTACAGCAGATTATATTATTGGCATAGCACGTATTTTAATGAATATATTTTAATAAGAAAATCGCAACAAAAAGATATAGTAATCTACTATTTCCCCTTTACTTTGTACATAATTGTAGTACTTCAGTTGCCACCATTACTGAAACAGATTTAAAAAATATAAAAAGATAATATCTCAAAAATACATCGAGATGCAGTGTTTTAAAAAATTTCGTTTAAAAGTATTTTTTTCCATAGGCGACTGTGTAAAAATTGAAAATGTGTTATGTTTAGAAGTTTAAAAAATTACAATAGATATCACCCACTGTTAAAAATCTGTAGCATTTGCTGCATATTCGCTTCAGCGCTTTTATAGAAAACATATACTTGACTATATTAGGGGGCATTCTCATTGGTCAGAATAGTGGTATTCTATAAAAGCGGTGGAGTGACTATGCATATTTTTAACAGTGTAACCGTGCAACGATACATCTGCTCCGTTTAACGGCTGGTTTACGTGTGGTAACGCTATTTTTTAGGGACGGCATTTTAATTGTTGCCCAAAAGAAATAACATATCGCTGACTAAATAGCTTCATTAATTCATAGGATACTACTTCTTTAAAAAACTTTATGTACAGAACTGTTATAATTTAAAATTGCTTATTCAGAAGTGCTTAGCATTAGAACTAGGGCTCTAATTGAGCCCTAGTACAATTATTGCATTAGTACAAGGCTCCAACGCCAGTTAATCCGTGGCAATTTTAAAAGTAAGTTATCTCTGAGACCACTATTAGCAGAATACTTGTGTGGGGAAACATCGTTTAGAATTAGCTGAATTCGCAAGTGAATATTAACCTGTAAACTCCACAATAGTGAGTGCGATTTGGGATTACGTAAATGCAATTGCGTTTACTTTTTTTGGCAATATAGGGATTATGAAAAATAACACATGATTCCTATACAAAATTTAATTAGGAATCGAAATGGGATATTGCTTTTTCTCAAAAACCTTATTTTGTTAATGAAAAATACAAATTAATTGAAGGATGTTTTAAATAACGCCGATATTGTAAGTTTCGATCGGCGCTAATTCGCATGAATGTGGAAGATCACGTGTTAAAAGAGTATTTATAACCATGTTAACAAGAATATTTATTGCACAAAACTCGAGTTATTATAAAATGTCACATGATAAAAATATTAGATTAATAAACAGATTAAATTGTGTCCCTCCTTTTCCTTACACTTTCACACAAAAAATGAAGATCTGCTATGCCTTAGAATGCGTATACGGAAAACTAAATGCTTATTTAGATAAAAATATTTTTTTTAATTATTATTCTAATCTAAAAGTTGAAAATGCTTATTATAAAGAGTAAAAGATGAAAACAAAATTGAAATATCAGATTTAAGAACAGTGTAAACGTAGTTGGAGACCTACAAAGCAGGGCATAATTGCATCATGCTGCCTTAACCAGATTCGAAATTTAATCTTCTAAACGTTTTAAGGTTTGTAAAATTAACTTAATCGCATTACCATAATTTTAGTGTTTACAAACTCTACAACATTTTTCAGACTTCCCATCATATAAAAGTATTGCTAATTTCATAATCATTTATCTCTATTCACTGTCTTGAATATAAAGCGCTATTATTAAGGCATTTTTTATTTATAATTTTAAATAAATGTATTTTTCTTGTAAATATAGAAAAAAATTAAGTAAAATACAACAACAGATGGTCACTCACGAAAATTTGGGAAGAAAAAATTTCGTTTTGGCAATAGACATGAAAATTCCGATAAGTCCCCCAAAAATAAAGTTAATTTATACTGTTTTTTGGAAGGAGAGTCTGCAACAAAGGGGAATTTTACATCAGTAAGAAAAAAAAATAGAACGTCAAGTGGAGTATCGTTTAATATATATATATTTTTTTAATTCCGAATCAAATGACACCATCCGCAAATTGATACGATTAATTTTTAGAATGTTCCGGCAGCTTTTTGAATATAAAATCAACAATTATACTTTACGCAGTTAAAATAGGTTTTGATAGTAACAGTTGATGACCTTTCCCAAAAATTTGGTGGTGACTTAGTTTGTCACTAGAAATGAAGATCCAATGAGTCCGCTAAAATGGCTGTTGTTTTACATTGGGTTTTTTCGGGGGGGGGGGGTGTAGGGGGGCAGGGCAAAGGTGCATTTTAACTCGAGTGGGGATAATTCAACTTTCTTGAATTAGGTAAAGTGGGGCATCGTCTATTATGAATTTTTTAATTATGAATAGAATTTTTCTAACTGTAAGTCGCTACAATCATAGGTTACAAACTTAGGTAGGTTTTTTATGAATTCAAAATTATAAATGCACGGACATAGAGAATATTAAGATGACTCATACGATCCCCATTTTGTTATATCTACATTGAAGATATTTAATAAGTTTGAGATTATTTGAAATGATATAAAACACATGATTTGATAGTCAAATAAATGTAGTAAAAATGGTGTAATTATAATGAAGTATAATTTTCGACTTTGTTTTCATAAAACTTTACATAACTTTGCAATTGTGGATCCTATCGACTTGCGGGTGATAATATACGATTCAGAATTAAAAAATGATACTCTGTTGAGTAAATTAAAAAAAAAAAAAAACTTCAATTACCCCCATAAGATAAAGTGTCCACATTTTTTCCCTCCTCAAAACATGGTAAAGCAACTTTATTTTAGGGGAATTCTTCGGATCTTCATTTCTAGTGCCAAAACGATGTCCTCCCAAAATATTTCTGAATGTCCGTATCTTGTTACTGTAAAAAACTTTTAATGCTGCATCAGCTATATTTTCTATTTTGTATTCAGGAAACTGCCGAAACTATGTAACAAATGTTCCTATCGACTTTCGGATTGTCTCATATTTTTCAGAATTAAAAAATACATAAGAAAAGATACTCATCTTCACCTACTTAAAATATTTTGAATTCCTTCCTCGCAATCTAACTTAAAAATGCCCGCTTTATCCGAAAAAAAAACATGGTAAAACAACTTTATTTTGGGTGTACTCATAGGATTCCGTTCTTTTAGGTATAATACAAGAAAGTAAATTAATCGAATATTTTTTTCGACTGTCGGTTTTCGACGGATTTACACATTTTGAGGGTCAGACTACCTAAAAAACATGTTTATACAGAATACCTATCTCCCTATGTATCCGTGTGTGCCCATTGTATCATCGAAAAATGTGTGACGTTATGCATACAATTTAACTAAATTTCAGATTCATGTTTTTGGCTAAGGCTAGCAGGTCATTCTTGATACAAATTACATATATGTGTTTTTCCCTATGAGAAGCAGATTTTAAGTAAATTTGAAATATTTCCCCTGAATGGAGCGCTGTAAGACCGATTTTTGAGGAATTTTCTCAATATTTCGTAGTTCTGTCGTACATCGGTGGCAGGGATGGGAACTTCGCATTCTGATAAGCTGGATCGCGGCAAACAGCTGACTTACAGCAGAATAACGAAAAATATTGATTTTATTAATTATCATGATTGAAATTAACACATTTTTACACCGATTACTTGAATGAAGCAGAAATTTAAGATGAAAAACAATGTTGGAATAGTATTGAACTAATAATATTAAAGTATGAACATTTGTAACTTTTTAAAATATTAAAATATATGAAATAGAAAATAATTTTGGGATTGGAACATCCAACTAGTTTTTTTTTCGTATTTCCAACTGAAGTAGATTGTATTTTGCACCAAAATCGAAAAGTCTCATTTATTGAAAATCCAACACATCGGACTGCTACACAAATAGTATTATTTTAAAAGTTGATTTTAAGACAAACAAATACATTATTTTTCTGTTATCTTTTAAATTTAAATTAATTTCTAACTTATCCTTTAAAGAAAATACTCCGAAAATTATATTTAATCTGATACATAATGATATAATGACATTACGTTGAGTAAAAAGTTTTCCGCCAAGGAGAGATACCTTTGCGTCAACAGCTCTCATTTGTGTGGTTGTTAGCCTTTCCATAAACCAATTTTTGTATTCGAAAGCTGAACATAGGAGCTACATGACTGAGTAGTTTGTTTGTTAAAAATTTATTATCTTGTCCTTCAAAGAAGTGTTTAAAATGAAGCTATCAAGTCGGCAGATCAGAGAAATTATGTACTATGAGTTCAGTAATAACCTCGAAGCGACCGAATGCTACTGGAAAATGTGTGAAAGTTTAATAATCAATACTGTTTCTTATGATACAGTCAAAGTTTGGTTTCTGAAGTTTAAAGCTGGAAATTTCGACAATGAAGGTGAACCACGTTCTGGCCGTCCTATTGAAGTTGATCATGAGCAGTTAAAGCAAATCATTGATAAAGACAGAAATGTTTCAACATGAGCTATTGCGTTAGAGCTTAATTTTTGTCAAAAAAAATATAGTTAACGTTCTGAAACGCATAAATCTAACGTTTAAGTTCAACCGCTTGGTGCCTCACGTATTGACTGCTAAAGTCAAGTGTAAGAGAAAAAAAAAACTTTTGTTTAGCACTGCTCAGAAATCAAAGGAAAGAGAGCATTCTGGACAGAATTGTGACCTATGATGAAAAATGGGTGTACTACAACGATACAAGCCGTAGAGGAGGGAGGTCAGCACCTGAGGAATTAACAGACTCGATTGCAAGACGTGCCCTAAGTAACAAGAAGCTGCTCCTCTGAATCTGGTGGGATTGTTGCGGAATTCTGTACAAAGAGTACCTGAAAAGCGGACAGACTATGAACAGTGCAATATACAGCGATATGCTAATCAAAGTTCGTGGTGCCATTCGAGAAAAACGAAGAAACTAGTTCAGAAGGAAGGTGGTTCTCTTTCACCAAGATAACTCCCGGCCACTTGTTAGTACGATGACCGGCTGGACGCTCTACAAGCTAGAGTGGGTTTTGATTCAACATCCACCATACAGCCCCGACATGGTCCCTTCGGATTTTTATCTCTTTTCACATGTAAAGCGGAATCTTGCTGGCGTAATCTTCAATTCAAATGCGGAGGTCATAAATGAGGTCGATCTATTTCTGGACTCGCGCACGGCACAACTTTTTGCAGAAGGAATTGAAAAGTTGCCAAAACGTTGGCAGACGATTGTAGATATGAACGGAGATTACTATCCACATTAACTTTGAAGTCTTAGTATGCATTTATCATTTTAAAATTTAAAAAAAAATGGCGGAAAACTTATTACTCAACCTAATATTAACAAAAGAATACAGAATCTAGAGCTAGCATAATTAAATCCTCAAATTAAATTTAAAGATGAATGAAATATTTCAGCGACTTAACTTAATTACGAAATTTCATCCCCTTTTGTCTTTATTTGAAGTAATTTTTAATCTTGATTTGAAAATCTGTTATTTTAAAAGAACTTAATTAAATTACTTAGAGATACTTCGAAAGTTATTTTTAGGACCTTAATAATGCGACTCCGTTACCTAGTCGTTAGAAATTATTCATTTTATGAAGTTTAAACTTCAATAAAATTGACATTTATATACGATTTCATCGAAAGTTCCTCTAAGGCTAATTCGAGTGCACTGAATATATTTTGTGTCAAAACGGTGAACTCTGTTTTAAACCTATTTGAATAATCGATTATTAAGAATATGCATTTGATGCATTAATGGATAATATTAAGTTTAAATACAGTTCGGTTATAAACACTGATAATGTAAATATAGCAAATTAATTTTCATATTAGTTATATTTGACGTAAAATATTATCTTGAGCATGGTTAAATATAATTTATGTTTTTCTTTTTAATATATCATATCAAGTTTCTAACAATGTTTTTATGATTTAATTTTTTTTAACTATATGCTATGTATGAATTCCGCATATTTCCCTACGTTTGTAAGATTAAATAGAGGGCATATTAAAAGAGAATCATTAAAATGAAACAGCAAAGAAAAATCATGTGTCAAGCATATATTTTGAAACACTTTCCGACACATTCAAAATTCTTTAAGAAATCTTCGCCGTTTCGCAAAACGCAAAAAACACAAATAGAAATCCAGCTTGAGCATTTATAATCTGAATTCTGCAAAGTACACGAATTTTTATGTCCAGCCCTGTATATGATTGACAGATTTGTACATTTACTACATAGTATCTTAAAATTTAGTTCAGATGGGAAACGCATAACGCAGTAAAATATTCCCATTAACCAGTTTATCTACAATAAACGAAACTGTACTTGTTTTATTTTGTGCAGCACTGTATATGGTCTATATAACTGATGGTTACCAAATTCCATATAAGCATTACTTAAAAACGCATACTGAAAATGAAAACATAATTTCGGCAATTATCGTTCTCTATAGCAGAATAATTTTACGTGTCCTTGCATATGAAAGTTAAATGCTATGCACACAATATTCACTATTATGTGGTGTTCTTCATTAGTGTATATAATTTTCAGTATGTTTCAATTGCTGCGCCATTATTAAAGTACATGGCAAACGATTTTTCCCTATAGACCATAATGTAGCTGAATTTGTTTGCGTAAATGAACTATAAGCGATACATGCTCCATTCTTTATACGGAACATGTCGCAGTAAACCTCAATGACATGCATCGGTTACGTGGCGATCCGAGTATATTTACGGGTGTTAGACGACGTCCAGCCAGTCAGACAGACAAACCGAAATGATAATCACTTAAATCGCAAATATATTAAAATGTGCTAAAAAGAGTGCATTTTTCCAAATTTTAAACTAAATTTAATTGCTAGTTCAGGTATAGAGAGTTTCATACTTTCTGCCATAGGTAGATTACACACGAAAGCTTATTATAGCAATAGTGGAAAAATTCAACAAAAGGTGTATTTATTTCATTTTTACTGTGAATTTATAGCGAGTACGAAAATAATTGATAATGTACTTTTTAAATTTATTGCAATATTGCTCAAATTCAAGGGAAATTTATTTATTAGATCTAATCTAGATCGGAAAGAAATTTCATCATTACCAAATTTAAAATAATGTAGAAAAATGGCTTTAAAATTGGAAAATTATAAATAAATATTTGAATTACTCTGCTTTAAATTTATCAGTTTCCATTTGTAATAATAATAAAAAAAAATAAATGTGCTGTTACTTTTTGATCTGAGAATCGAAAAATATTTTGTAAAGTAATACAAATTGTTGGGAAGATCTGGGTCCCTATAACGGTACCGACTTAAACTACCCAAACATACCGCTAATTTGGGGAGGAGAGGGTAACCCCCAAAAGTAATGTAGTTTAACTACTCCTAATTACTTATACCTGAAACGTCAAAGTGGTAATTTAAACACATTATAATTAATTGTGATCGTAAATAATGGTCCTGGCTAGCTTCTGATAATTTAAACATAATTATCTTAAGTTGGGGGGGGGGGGGGGAACATATCTCCAAAACTGCCGCATGTTGCGTTGTGATTTTTTACGTGAAGAAGTAGCGTTTAGACCGCGCAAATTTCCTACAACAAACCTACAAAATTTACGCATAAATAAAATAAAAGAACCCGAAATAAATCTGAAATAAAATATTAATGTTAAAGTAAATTAACAGACTCATGGATAAATTACGTATGCCAAAATTTGACATTTAACATAATTTATTTACAGTAACAAAAACATATGTACAATTTAAGTAAAAGGGTGTCACATGACACAGATGTTCCAAAGAACAAATCGGAATTCTCATTATGCATTATATTTAATTTACTCTGATTACTTATCAAAACATTTGGGTACTTAGATACCAGCTGAAGGTAAATCCCTAGTAATACATTAATACATACATAAACATAAATTGGGAAACAGAATATCATAACATCACATACCTCTTTATACTGTATGTTGTTGAAATAACTCACGCTGAATAAGACACTAGACAATCATCAGAAATGTAGATACATCACATCTCGCATAAATCCCGCTCTTCAATCAGAGCGCGTGCTGAAAAGGTCTACAACGACCGATATTGTGCTTATACCCTAAACGGGCAAGGTGATACGAAGAAACTCTTATTTATTGTATAACTGCATGCAAGCAGTAAGATTCCACGTTTGTTAAAATATCATTAAGTTTTATATTAATGCCGATATAAATACGACTAACTTCTAATAATGCATGACTTATGCGGATGAGAAAATAACTCTAACTGTAGATTTCATCCTCTGCTAACGAGAATAACTCTACATCTATCTGAGACTACATGATACTCTGTAACTCTCTATAATAATAATAATGTAATATTATTTTACTCATTACGTAAAAAGACTTCGTACAACAATAGAAGGTTGGGCTTTCAGCCCCCTGTTCAATCGTAAGGAAGCTTGGCTGGACCCCCCCCCCATTAAAGACACCCCCGCGACTATGCGATTCGTTACCTCGAATCTTGGGGATGCTAGGGCCTCTGATGCCTCTGAAAGGGGCTCCTGGGATCATGAACAGCTGGGTCTGTCCGTGCGTGTGGTCCGTGCTGTGACTCTTTTATGGTCTCTCATAAATTTTAGTGGAACCAGAAATAAATAAGCTTTTGACTGTACGTCAAAACTTTTGTTAAAGAGCAGACCCAGTGTCTGCCTGGAAAAGATCCCCTCCTTAGATAACTGAAGATCTGTGGATACATTTTCCATACTTGTTGCTACATTTTCCATACCTGTTGCCTTTGTGGCCGCCCCTCCGGGTGGTTCCGACCCGACCCCTTGAGTGGGGGAGGTGACCGGAAGCTCGGCAGAGTTCGTTGTGTACGAATGCGAGGGGGCCGGATGGGGACGATTCGCCACCTCCTCGAGATGCTCATCTCCGACAGGCGTTGAGCACGGTGGCCACGGTTAGCGGACGTTGTGCATAGGGCCGTAGCCCGCTTCGGTGGGTTTTCAGAGATGCGGTCCTCCGGCACCCGGGTTCAATGGGCTAGCCGGGTAGCGACGCTCCATAGTCTGATCCCAGAGCCGGCGGTGGCCGGTTGGTGACTCTGGGCAAAGGATAGCTAAGGCGATAGGACCCCATCCACCAATTGACTAAGAGGGAGCCTGAAGTATGAGTGATGGCTTTGTAGTGGAAAGTCCTCGGTGCTCGCTAGTGACGACGGGGCTCGCGGGAACGCCATGCAGGGACTACCGGAGCAACCGAAGGGCGAGAGTTTCGGACAGCGCCCAGGTTACTTTAGGACTTGGGTGGCTCATCCCTCCGAGGACTTCAGCTGGAGCAGTTGGGAGCCGACCCTAAGGGTGGCAGGGTTTGGCGGTGCCCCCCGTTGACCAAGGAGCGGTCGCGTGGGGAGGCCAGTATGGTTCTGGTTGCTCCATGTCGTGCCGTGACCCATGGGAGGGGGTCGGCCGGCAGGTCCACCTTCGAACACTATTCCCGCAGGGAAACGGGCCGGAGGCTCGCCGGTAACGCGGAGGCTCATCGTGCCTCAAGTGAACTCTTGGTCCGATCCAGGTCCTCGTGTCTATGCGGTACCGGAGTTTTCCTCGCCTGGTGATGAGGACCTAGAGGTGTCTCCACCTAACTTTCGAACGCACTAACAAAGGTAGCGGTCGGTCACTGCACGGGGTCAGGGGCCTTCGGGCCTGGGTACCCTCGACTGCCGTGAGGTAAGGTAGTGGCGGGCGGGCTTCTGTCGGCCTCCAGTGGCTTCTCTGTCCTAGGATGGGGTCGAGTCGGTGGGGGCTGGCGGGACTCCGTTCCGCCCGACCCCCTAGCGAGGCGGAGTCTATTCCGTCTAGGTGGAGCTTTCCGTGCCCGCCTGGGGTCTCTAACGGCACCTAGTCTGGGCCAACTGGTTCCCGGCGTGATCCACGAGGGGTTCCGTCGGTTGAGCCGGGTGGCTTGGGCGAAAAGCCAGGAGCTGGGTCGCTTTACGGCCGGAGGGATTTTCCCCGCCCTCCCTGGTTTTCAAGCTAGGGGCTCTTCAATAACTTTCCTATCGGCTGGCCCACAAAAATGTCTCTGCCGGAAAATGGTATCTGATCTTGGGGGCCTTCCGTAAATTAAATTCGGGTCGGGAAGCCTCGGTTCAGTCCGTGGGCCCAGCGTCTTTATAGGCGTCTGGTTCCTGCGATGGCTTGCGGGGACTACCGGCTCGAGTAACCAAGTTTAGGGACCACTTGGTTTTTATAGCTGGGTGGTGAGGACTATCGTAGCGATTGTTCACCAACTTGGGAATAGCCGGCGTGACGTGCGCTGGGCAGTGCGTCGGCCTGACCGGAGTTTGCGTGGGGTTCCTCTCTGTTGGAGGTTGTCTGGCGGCGACCTTCGGAACGCGCCGCGGGGCTTGCTTCACGGGTGGTTCCTTGCGTAGATAGATGGGCCTGAAAAGGGCCTGGGACTTGAAGATGAACCCCTCATCTATACCTGTTGCCTTTACTACATAAATATATATAAAACACACTATATTTAAATCCATAGTTTATATAAAATAATAACAATAATAATAATAAATTGGCAAAATATGTAAATAATTGTATTTTTATAGTATTAAAAATATCTAAAAACCCTGCTGAAACGATATCAGTGGCTTTTACATTTTTAACACTATATCGAGTCCAGCACAAATAAATTGTTAAAGAGGTTGTATTGTTTTAAAAAAAAGTGTTTAAAAAATAATAATTATTATTAGCGACGAGATAATTAAGATCATGTGCCCGTTCTTCGTACAAAAAATGAAAATACTGAAAAAGGATAAGAAAGGGAGTCGTCATTGTGTTTATTATTGAGCTTATTTTATTTTGTTATATTCGATTATTCTTGCGCAAATGGATACGCTTTCATTTTTACATCATGTTTACAATGTCCTTTAAATTAAATGTGAATACCATTAAAGGTTTAAAAACTATCTACCTTACAATGGACGAAATTACAAACAAATTAATTGGAAAATAAATAACAAATATTTTATTAACTTATATTATAAAAGCAAAATTTTATTACAAATGTTAGGTCCGTTTGTGACATTTGGGAATTAAAATTAAATTATGTAAATAATATACCACAGTCTTTCAGATAGTTCAAATTTGCACAACCTTTTTCGAATCGCCCTGCAGATGTATACAGTTTTAAATACACACGAAATACTTTAATAAGTATTGAATTTATATAAGTGAGCTGAAACTGAACTAAAAATGAACGAATTAAATACTAATTTCTAAAAATGAACGAATACAAGATTAATAGCGTGTTATCAAAATACTCTGATAAATGTGGAAATTTGGTCATTAACAGTGCATTATAATATGAAAAAGATCACTTTTATCGACTCTTGGAGAAAACATGCCGAGTGGTTAATTCTTATTACACTGAAAAATCATACGCATATATTCCTGGATATGATCTGAATAATTTTGTATAGTTCGTCACTTTATTACAACAACGTTGTGTTATGAGATTATTTTGCATTAGAAAGCAATTTTCTCTACAAATACCGATAATGTCGAAATGAGGTGTTAAAAAAGTATAGCAGGTTTATTCATTATTTTTTTTTCAATATAAGTGCATATTTGTGACAGTTTTCCTTCACCCATTTGATTTGTATATGTAAAAAAAGACATTTTCTGAATTCGCATGTTGCTTGGAGTTTATGTCTGTTGCAAGCGTTATTTCTTGAGTCTTTTTTTAAATTTTCCCATAGTTTTTGTCATTATTGAGGTTTTTTTTATGTGAGTTAGACAACTTTTTCCCCTACTATCATATTTTATGTAGAAAAGAAAAAAATGCAGTATTTGCGTGCACAGTTATTACATTTTAAGCTTTTAAAAACATATCCATTGATATCCTACAATTCTAATTCTTTTATGCTAGTTTATGCTTAACGTGTGTACATTCATATTTCTCATCATTCATATACTACCTTTAGCTATATTTAAATTGTAGGCCAAATTAAAACAAATGTTTTGTAATTTCTCTTAATCTATTTTGAAGACTTCTATAACTTTAAAAAACGAAAGGTTACTCTTTTTTCTGTTTTGACACAAAAGATGACTGTGTTGAATCACTTATTATTTTTCTCCTATATCCCTATTCCTATATTCCCATAGAGATTTCTATCGAATTTTGGAAAACCAGTGTTTTATTATCCCATTGGTGTTGATACGAAGCAAAAGTTTTCCGTAAAATTAAAAAAATAATAATAATAAACATATAATTATTAGTTTTAAAAAACTTCAAAAACAAATTGATGATGATCATTCAAGATTGTAGAATGTAAGGATTTTTTTACAAAGCCAGTCTTTTAAACACATAACATATTTTTTGTTTTATTATAAGCCCTTTAATGGCTCATTACCCCACCACCTCCTATTTAACTCCTGAGTCGTTATTGTTGATATGAAATTTGCATCAAATACCTACTTCATTTCACCATAAAATCTGAGTCCTATAAACTTCCGAAGAAATATTTGAAACAGATTTATATACGGCGTGGAAGCCTTGTTAAAGAAAATTAAAACAATAACAAAACTACATATCATATTTTTTTTTACACTGTAAAAAAAAAATCTGTGAAGTTACTAAAGTTTTTCTAGGAAACTGGGATTCCAGGAACTTTTTATGTAACGGCAACAAGAAAAATTCCTGTAACAGCGTCTGTTACAGGAATTTTTGTTGTTGCCGTTACATAAAAGTTCCTGGAATCTCAGTTTCCTAGAAAAATTTTAGTAACTTTACATTTTTTTTTTTTTTTTACAGTGTACTTACGAATACTTTTACATTGTCCCCAATAAACAATTAATAAAAATTTGTGATGGCAACTAGTCGGAAATTTTTAATTAAATTGTAACATTAAAACAATTTTGCAAGTATTTAAAAACTGTTCTTTATAATTTCATACTTATGAATATTAATAATATTTTAAAATCGAACAAGATAAAATGTAAAGAAAAAAAGAAAAATAAATAAATTTAAGTTTTTCCTCTTTATTTAATTACTCGTTTTAGATTTATGCATATTCATTCTCAAAATTACAACCTCAGAATAAAAATTACTGAAAATAGATATATTGCTTAAATTTTCTTTAAAAAACAAATCGGTCGCTTCTCTTCCTTAAATAATCCATCTGTTATCATTTATTTAAGTGAGCTCTTTTCTGTCGTGGAAAAAAGTTCTTTTATCTCAATTAGATAAAAATTATTCGTACTGACATATTAAAAAAATAATCAATGCATTACTTGGCTAGTTTGTTCATTTTATAAATAAACATTCAATTATTTCTTTCATCACAAATTACGTAAAAATAAAGAAAATATCGTTATGGAATTAAAATTTGTATTTTCTGGCTTGTATGTACATGGACGTACCAGTCTTGACACAAAACAAATTTAAAATTTAAAAAAAACAAATTTATTTAAACAAATTATTCTAGATTTTGCTTTCAAAAACAAAGGTGCTGTTGAGTAAAATAAATACTTTAAGCAGGGTAAAAACTTTTAAATTGAAAATATTTAATTAATATTTGCATTCGCTTTTAATTTATCGTACAGTGATGAACATAAACCTGGTAATGAAAAATCTATTATTTTAGTTAAGACATAAAATTACTCATGCAATTTTTACTTTCAAAAGACTTACTCTGCATAAAAAATAATTTGAGTTAGGACGCTTTCACAAAAAGTTTTCCGTTTAAATAAGGATGTTAATTTTACGTCGCACATATATCCAATAACAAATACTCCTCGAAACAATACAAAATTATTATTTTTTAACTTTTCTATTTGTAGTATAACGGAATAAAATGTATATATTTGTGACAATTTAATAGAATTTTAGAAAATACTAGAATTGTGTTTTCAATTTTTATTTAACATTTTGTATTATGAAATAAGATAAAAACTCAATATTTTTTTTATCGTACGGCATGTGTTTAAACTTTCAAATTTTTTAAATTTAATTAATTTTTGTGTCCGTTTTTAATTTATTCGTTAATTTTTTTTTAAGTATGATAAAAAAGCAACCTCTAACTAGAAACATGTTTTTTTATTAGTTTGCATAGAAATTAGACAATTTCTTAAGAAGTCTTTATTTCCAAAAGAAATTACATGCATTAAATTTTTGTATGAATTTTTTTTTTCTGGTTAATCCATATACTATTAAATTTGTTTTGGATTGCAAATATATGGAGCTAAGTTTACATATTTCGAGAAACGATAGATTATAATAATTGCTCTATACTTTTTCACTTGTAATTTATCTATAATTAATATAATTTGAATGTCACTAATTAAGTGTGCTTTTGAAATCTCTGTAATATCAGTGTATAATATCTTCAGTGTCCGTTTTAAAGAATGTAAAAGCAGTGCAATTTTTTTATGGATTCCATTTAAATGAGTTTCTATAATCAATAAATATGTATTCAATCTATTTATACGTCTGAATTCTATTTATTAATCAATAATGAAAATACAGCAGTTAACGATAAATACATTTTTAATTTTGTGGTTTAAAAATAATAATTCTAAAGACATTACTTTTGAACAAATTTTTTTGGAGAGAGACTACTGAGAGCGGTCTCCGAGACCAAATGATTAAAAGATGAATAAAAGTCTAGATTAACTCACAGGGTACTGTTTCTCTATTAAAATTTAAGTACAGGACTATTATAAAAAAAAAATCAATATTATTCGTGAAATGTTTATCACGGTGCAGCACCGTGCTGTTTGTCAATTTTACACTGCTAATATGCAGAAGCTATTTGAATGCTGCGTATAATGCCTAATATAAATAACCCTCAAATAAATAATGCGTTCCTAATATAAAAAACTCTCATCCCTTATCGCCATGGAACTATGGCCATAACTACAATTAAATGATTGTCGCAGAAAACATCGTTTAAAATTCTCGCGCCAATATTAACCCATAATTTATACATCAGTGCGATGTGGGTTTCCGTAATATCAACTCCGCATAATTTTGCTGACAACCTGGTGATAATGAAATATAACTACATGGACGATATACGAAACTTAATAAGGAATCCAAATGAAATATTTGATTTTATCAAAATTCTTATTTTGAGAATGAAAAATGCGAATTAATTAAAGTCGCCGACATTTTGGTCAGTACGTATTCACAGTGTGGAGCTTAAGTGTTAAAAGAGTATTTAAGAGTTATTTATGATATTGTTAACTAGACTATTTAGAACCTATAACTTTATTATAAAATGTCACATGATAAATAAATCAGCCTTACAGATAGATAAAATCGCACAATACTTATAATAATTCTGATTAAGACAAAGACAAGCTCTGTGCCTGATATTCTGTTGCAAACCCTCCCTCCCCTCTTAATTTTTCTTGCACTTTCACAAAAAAAAAAGAAAAAAAAAAACATTTTTTGTACTTAAAAATAAGTATATGGAAACAAATATCCATTTAGATAATCATGGTTTTATTTACTTTTTATCTTTTAATTTAAAAGTAGAAAATGTCGATTATAACGATTAAAAGTGAAAGTAGAATGAAAATATCAGATTTTATAAAAGTGCTAACAAAACTTATGTCTCCTAAACCAGGGAATAACTCAATTGCATCATGTTTTAATCGGAGACAGCATTTAAGCTACCGAATGGTATAATATTGGTAAAATTAACTTACTTAGCCGCATTAAACTAAACATAAATTGTTTTTAATCTACACAAGATTTTCCAGAATTTTTATTATGTAAAATCATTGCAAATTCCTTAATCATATGTCTATATTATGTTATTGGAATAGACACTGCGTTTCTTACACCCTTTTTTTTAATAAAAATTTTAAAGAAGCGTATTTTCTTTTTTGATCGTCTTAAACACATATTTAAATACCTGGTCAAAGAAAAATATTAATGGAGGATTATGCTGACTCAACACAGATTAATTAAACATAAAATTTGATTTAAATATCATTTAACACAATATATAAAAATCCCATATAAAATTCTTCGTTAATCTTTTAAATGTTTCGCCGCATTTACAACAATATGTATGTCGCTATTATGCACATGCTGAAAACAAGCTCTCCTAAATGCGTAGTCCACTTCAAATTCTAAACCGCAACTGGTCGCTTTTTCTTAAGTTTAACTGGTCAGGTAACTGAAACGGGCAACGTAGCTCTTGACGTTTATAAGGTTATTTGGTCTTCAAAGTTAAAAAATAAAAACCGTGAGATACTTTCGGGAATTTTTGTCGCATTTTCAAAACATGGTGGGGGGAGGGCGATGTAAAATGAACGATGTGTTTTTGATTAAAAATGTCTTTTAAAGACACCGTTTTACATACAAAACAATGTTTTGGGTTTTGTTTCTGATGTTCGTATGCTTCATTACATAACATTTATTTGCGATTCTTGTTATTAAGGTTTTATGAAAAGAACATTGTCGCATTTAGAGGTTATCACATTTAGGCAGTATACAGTACGCCCACTAAAGTCCCTTGCTACCCTCATAACTTTGCAACGGCTGCTGCTATATACATAAAAGTAGTATCTTGGTATAGTCAAGTAGCCATGCCTTAATGAATGAAACCACCTATAGGGCCACCTGGTGGAAGAGAGCGCAGTTAGCATTCGTATCTCGAAAACGAAAAGAGATAAAGAAAAAAAGTTATTTACAAAGTTTTGAGCATGATCAATTTAGTACGAAAGGATACCTGGGGATCTTAATGCGTAGAATACAACGGTTAAAAGACGGAGTTGATTTTCTTTATTTTCTACACTGTGACGTTGCGGAACTTGGGCAGGAGGGAAAATGATTATCTTTCGGACAAATGTGCATCCAAATGTGCATTACTGCTGACGGTGAAAAGTTTGAACATCGCAAATAAATGTATATTGTTATAACTAGTTGTTTTTTCCTGTCTAAGATCGTTTTGTCACGTCACAGTGTAGGAAATCACAAAATAACAAATGTGCATTTCAACCGTTCTATTCTTCGCATTAATGTCCACAAGGTGTCATTTCGTACCAAACCTATGATGCTCTACAACTTTGTAAATCCTTTTTTTCCCTATCTCTTTCCGGTTTAGAGATAGGAATGCTAAATCCGTAGTTTTCCTGAACGTGGCACCGTAGGCGGTTTCATTCAGAAGCGCGTGGCTACTTTACTATACCTAGACACCACTGTTAGGAGCATAGAAGCAGCAGTTCCGAAGTTAAGAGTGTGGAAAGGGACTTTAGTGGGCATACTGTATATACCTTTAGTTTCGAATTATTTAATTGTGCACGTTCTTCAAATAATTTGATGTGCTTTAAGTGATTTTATTCGGGAAAAATATTAGAGGTGTAATTAAGAATTAAGTTGAAAATTATTTAAATAACAAATATCAAATATATTTCCTAACGCACATAATAACTGAGAAATTAAATGAGCTAAGTGCATAATTGCTTTTTTTTTTAAAAATGAAAAACGAGTTTTTAAAAATACATTATTTTTTACTAAATGGGAAATACACGATTATTTAACTTAATTAAAATTAATTCCTTTTCGAAAGAATTCTTAATGACTGAAACGTGACTCTTTTAACTGTTGTGCAAAAGGTAATGGTCGTTTTAATTTTTACATTAACAGTCTGAAACCAAAATTTAAAACGCGATTAAAAAGAAATATACTTTTTTTTTTTTCGTGTAAAAGCTGACTCTGAGAGAAATGAAAACACAATGTTTATCTTTCCTGTTTCAAATGCTTCTTTTTGATTGGTTTCGATTTCATAATTATTTATTCTTTAGTGATAAAAAGTATATAAAGTTAAAATTGACTCCCATAAATTATTAATCATTGAAACGTAACTCTTTATATATTTATGCGCGTAAATAATTATATTAAATCTGTATATTAAACAGGTAGAAAATAATAAAAATACGATAATATTTTTTTGTGTTCTTAAAACATACTGCAAGAAGAAAAACACAAAATACGTATTTTTTGTTGTTGATTTGTTTAATTCTTCTATAATGTTTCATTAATTAACTATTAATCAGATTGACCAAGTGAAATTATATGCAAGACACAATGTTTGTGAATGCATTCTTTTAATAAAAATTATCAGTTAATTAGGAATTTAATGCATTCGTTTAGATTCATTTATATGAAATTGTTCAAATTTTTTATTTTTTATTATGAATTTTATTAATTTATTATGAATTTTATTAATTTATTATGAATTTTTTTCAAATTCATTATTTTTTTTTACTTGCACATTACCTCTTAAGTGATGAGTTCCACGTATGTGGATCTCTGTTTTTTTCTTCATAAAAACTAAATTATTTGATTTTTTTACATTTTTTACTTTTCTTCTATACAGCTGAATATTTCTGGCTTTGGATCAAAATCAACAAACGGCAGCATTGATGCTTATTTCCTCTGATTAAAATGTTATTTTAATCAGAGTGTGCAAACTGTCTTTAAGACAGAGTGTCCTAGAAAGTCAGAAATTTTCATAATTATTTAATTTAAATGCTTTACAACACACACACACACAAACATATATATATATAGAGAGAGAGAGAGAGACAGAGATGATTTATAGATCATTCACTTAATCGAAGGCCTATATTTTGATACAGCATGAATTTAGGTTATTGATAATTAAGTTGATAATTTGAGGGTGGGTGTTAGTAATTTTAGATCCGTATTTGTGAACCCATGTTACAAGCCTGCTAATGTTCCAATTTAAAAAAAAAAGGCTCATTCTGTCATCTGTACAGGGATTTTGTTCCTACAAAATCAATGAATGTGTATTCGTTGTGTTATATTATTGTCAGGACTAAAGATGTTAATCATAAGACGTCGAAAAAAAGTAAATTGGATGTTTAATATTTCAAAATATTTTTAAAAATGAAAGGAAAAATCGGAAATATTCCGTAAGGCAGCAATATTTTTTAGCTAACCATTTCGATATTTGTATAAACAATATACTGGGTGATGGAGATATTGAAAAAGTCAGTAAATAAGTTGTCAATTTCACCGTAGCAACACTGCACTGCACTCTAAAAGTGAGTTAAATAGACAGTTTCTAGATATTGGATGAGTCTTACCATAGTAATAGTAATACACTTAATCGTGATATGTTATGGAGATTTAGCGCACCACATTCCGTTTTCAAAAGTGGCTCGTAGCACTTATAGTTCATTTAAAGGGAAACACAAATGAATTCCTTTACATTATATCGTACGGGAAACAATCATCTGCAGAATATTTTAATAAATTTACACTTTTCCAAAGATAATCCACTTTATTTGCAATATTGGAGTGGAATCTAACACACTTTTTGTAGAATATGAAGTCCATGGTATTTATGAATCATTTTCAGAGACATATGCAAAAAGTCGTTACGTTATGGCCTATGGCGACAAATTGTTTTCAGTGGACATTATAGATATTATATTATTTTAAAGACAATGAAATTGATAAGCCTTAAAGGAGAACACAGTAAGATGCTTACTGTACAATATGGAATCCATAGAATTTATTATGTTAATTACACGGATAGAAATAGAATTGGGTAAGAGTATTTAACAATGTTTATAATCGATGGATGTGCGTTTTCAGAAGCGATATGTGCATAACGAAATTTCAGCATATGATTGGTTATATACGACAGCTTATGTAGAGGGCTGCACATGAGATTTTATTTCAATTTGGCTGTGAATAGCTTAGAGGCATTTTTCAGTTATATTAAGCATTTTCTCGTTAAACCCTATTTAGTATACTAAACTATGTTGAATAATAAAAAATAAATCTATATGCAAAAAGCGCCCGAAAGGAAATAGATTTCCTTTTATGGAAATTGCTGAAACTGCGTGTAATTTTTTTTATTAATCTAAAAAAATGTGAAATAACATATTTCTGAATAAATTATGCAATTACATAAAATAATAAATTCAAAGATATGTATGTGAAATTCCATAACATTTACAACTGAAAGGTGTTAGGGATTTTTTTTTTTAAGCTATATCATTTGTTGTGTGAAGTGTATTTATAGATATTGGCGGTAGAAATATTTTAAGTGTACATTTTCTGGACGATAATTGGTGAAAATAAATATTCAAATGTGTTATGTAATTTCTATCCGAATTAAATTTTAGAAAACTATGTGATGTAGATACAAGTTTATAAATCCTATGCTAGTCAGATCAAAAAAATTTCCAACAACTTGTGTGCTAAATGCTAAAATTGCATGTTCGATTATATCATGTGCATTCTAAATTATTTATTTATATAATTTCTTTTAACCCCTTGAAGGGCGGTGGGATATGTTATATCCCACCTACGTTTAATTAAGATTTGCACAAAAAACGTTTAACTAAGTTTAACATTTTTAAGTTTGATGAAAATGAGAGAATAGTTGCTTTTTCTTATTTTGAAATAAAAATTTTCCAAATTTCCGGTGGGAATTCAACGTTACAGAAAATAATTGCCTGTTCCTCAAAGGGTTAAACTATTAAACTTCGAAGTTGCGTTAGTGTATTCGGGAAGCATTGGTAAGTGTTTAATATTTATAATATATGCGTGACGAATGAATTATATTTCTTGCTAACTGCATTTTGTAAATTTAATTTGTTTTTTTTTCTTGTTTTTTTTAAATTAAACAAAAGCGTATGTGTAAATATTTAAATACATGCGTAAATTACACATATTCCACAGAAATATTTCAACTTGCTAGCATACAATTATTTTGAAACCATGAATTACTATCTCTTTTTTTATTGGAATCTGAATTTCTTGGCATCCTCGTATTTACGAAATTGACACAATTTCTGGACTCACTACAGTGATGTTGTTGTAAACAACGAGTCATTGTTTACTTTTCGAACGTTGCGAGATACTTAACAAGTAGTTGTATTTTAGCAAACAAAAGTCCGTTTGGTGATTTAGATATGTTTCTGATGAATAGACGTAACAAATCATGAAATAGTTCTGGAAATTATTCTTAAGTTCTCTACTTTAACAATCATCAAAAGTCACGAATATGTGATTCTAAATAATTAAAAAGCACCATATTAAATAACTTTGCTGTTTAATCATTTATCATGTTCACAAAATTACTTACTAAATTGTAAAAAAAAAAAAAAAAAAAAAGAAAAAAAAATAGTTAAGTTACTACTTTGTATATATCAAAATTACAAATAGTGTTATATAAATTTACTTTAAAAAATTCACACTAAATTTAATACAAAATGACACATAGACTATGAGATAGTGTTTCTCTAAAAATAAAATCTGCTGCTTATATTTATTCATATGAAATTATCTCTTACATTTTGATATTTCGAAGCACTATTATCAAGTACTGACATGATAATGATGCAGAAATATGTCATGTTAATGCTTTAAAATCTATCATTAGTCTATTTATTCTCCTCTCAATATATATTGAGACTTTCATAAACTGTAAAATTTTAATCTGCGTCGAAAATTTGAATTAGATGTTAAACAAAATTTCTTTAAGTTTAAAGATTTCCAAAATAAGCGCTATTGTGCATTATTTACGGAAAATAAAGAATTAACTTTTATCAATTAATCATTGTAGGAAATATTATTTCAACTTTCACTTAAATTTAAAATATGTAATATTGTTAAAAAACATCGAAATATGGCTAAAAAATTAACAGTTATTATTATCTTGTTTCATATTTTAATATTTCATCATATTAGCAAGTTAATTAAATATATTTGCACGAATCAAAGTTAGGTATATATTTTTTTTCATAAAATTTCACCTGAAATGTTTTTTGTAAATTAAATGATAATTGATGTATGAATGTTATAATAATATTTTGATTTTAATAATTGAAAAATTATTAAAAACTTTTTGAAAAAAAAAAAACTTTTCCGAATATTCTGTTATATAGGTAAGATTATATGTAAGGTTATTTTGCATTTTCCCCTCTAAACAATTCAGATATGTTATTGAAGCAATAGCGATAATAATTTAGAGAAAAGTAATTTAAACCATGTTAATGAAATAATACAATTTGCATTTTAAAGGATACGGTAAACATGTCCTCTTTTAACCCCGTAATTCTCGCGTCAGTGACTCCACGGGCATTGTAGACTACTATTATTTTATTCAGAGTGTTTGATTCCCTCCATTTTTTTGAAATAGTGTAATTGACTTTATCGCTCATCATTTTATCTGTCATTAAATAAGGTGAATATTTCTACCCAACAAAAATTGGTGGCAATCAAACAATCTGATTTTATTTATTATTATTATTATTATTATTATTATTTATTATTTTTTTTTTAAGTAGCCTCAATTTATGGAGCGACACGCTTAAAGAGTTAAACATGTTTTCGTTTTATAGACACCAGATGATTAAACTTGGGTTACCGGGTTATGGAAAATACTATTGTGTGTCGAAAAATAGAAACTTAGAAATAAAATTATAATATAAACGAATCTTATATTAAATGTATATTTTCATTTATTTTTCTTTACTTTCCTCTATCTAGTATTATCATACATATTAATACAATAAAAGTTCGACTTCAACAAAATATATCATATACCAAAGCTTTTAAACTTTTGAATTCCTTGATATACGTCATGCTCTACTGATGAAATATTGAAGTATTTTCAACGCTTTTATTACTAATAGAAGTAGAACACAGCAAATGAATCTAAAGATGAAAAATAGTTATCTTTTATCGATATCTAGTGTAGAAAATAAATGTTATTTCTGGTAAAGAAATTTATTAGTAGAATGAGTTGTTGAAAATTGATTTCGATGGAAAAGATTTTTGGATAGCATATAAATATATTGGATAGCATCTTTTATGTATTAATAGGAGTGCCACTGGTAATTACTTCTATCTATTTACCACTCTTTTCAAACAATAATCTTCTTAGTATATCCCTTATAAAATTGGTATAGCTTTATCACGAAAATTCAGAATTTGTAACTATGTTAGGAATAAACAGGGTCGCTCCGACCCAGCGCGCTACATGTGCAGCACACACAGGCGAAGAAGTAGTAAAGGCGCCAAAGATTTCAGTTGCAGAGAAAATGCTTCAAAAAGAAATAATAATATTCCTTAATAATCCTTAAATTAATTATGATAAAATATATAACATTTAGCTGACACGCCTGGCGTTGGCAGGGCCTGTGATAATATTCTTAAATGAACCTTAAATTTGTATGATTTTATATCTTTGACTCGATTTTGACTGAAATACGTACCAGCTCACTGTATGAAAATGGGGGAGAAGGTGCTAACTGTTGAGATTTGTTATGTACATTTTTTTCATAATTTTCGGAAAATTGTATGGGATGATATAATCAATTTTTTTTAAGGTTTTCTAGTGATGAAAAAAATGAATTAAGAGGGGGAGGGCGAGCGGCTTCTTATCTACAAGCTAAAAGCTTTTAAACGATATGTCACATGAAAAAATCTATTTCCTACTCCCTCCTAGGGGAGGGGATTGCCCCTGACCGTCTTCGGTCAAAATACACCCCGCCAATTGAATGTCTGTGAGGAATTTAGGCGTTGGTCAAGCCTTCAAATCAGGTCGGATCTTGCTGTAGCTTAATTAGGAGCTGATTTAGAAAATTGAATCCCTGAGGGAAGGGGGGTGGCAAATTAGGCTGAAGGGGGAAGAAAGGTTCATAATATGAAAGAGTGGCTTGAGGATTTTACGATGATGTATAACATGAGGTTTTCTGAAACAGTTTTCCAAAATACTTCCTTAGTGCTCACTTAAGTCACAAGAAGTATGTTTTTCCCAATTTTTATGCTTCTAGGTTCAGTAGTTTTGGATGGGTAATGATCAGTCAGTGAGCGGGACATTGCCTTTTATATATGGAAGTAAATTCTTGCTGTATTATTGCTATAAAGCATTTTATTTCATAACAGTTTTATTTTTAGAAACAATCAATATTAAAACTATGTAACATATTACTTACATATTTACAATGAAAGGGTTTGGTTTGGTTTGGTTTGTGTTTATGACGGCCGATTATCAACACGTGGGATATAGGCCCTGGGGGGAGTGCCCTTCGTGGGGGTCTTTCTAAGGGAACCTAACCCGTATTTACGCATGGGAAACCACGGTTTCGAAGAAAACCACGAAAACTCCGAAACGGTTAGGCCGACGGGCGCGATTGGGTTCGAACCCAGCACCTTCCGTCTACCAGCTTCGAGAGCAGAACCTCTCAGCCACTGGTGGGGCCTTACAATGAAAGGGTATCCTTCGAAATTACACTGTTAGTTGGACTCTGATTGAAAGAATAATGTATTATAGCTCCTATTGGGAAATTCAAGAAAATTCCTTCAGATTATGAAAGCCATTTTTTTCGCCAAATAACCTGAAATTGAATGATATTTTGTCATCGTAGTGTGTATGTCCGATAGTTTGTGTTTTTTCATCGTAGTGTGTATGTCAAATAGTTTGTGTTTTGTCATTAATAATCTTAAAAGTAGTTTTTACCGAAAAATAACTACAATATTTCGTCAAATAACACCAGATTTGGTGAAATATTGCCAACTTTGCGACTTATTTTGCTGTCAAATGTTCAACGACTTAATAACTGCTACAACCTGCTTTCCCATTGAAATGTATTTACCCGTAGTGATCTCAAAATGACCCGCTAATTGATTGTCTCGAACATGTGACCTAGCTCAATGGTCTACTCGTACATCAAAAAGTAGGATACAAAATTTATTCAACATTCATACAGACATGTTTTAGACACATTCTTTCCCACTAAAATGCACTGACCCTAATCGAAGCCAAAATGAACCAACTAATAGAATTTTCTCTATTATGTGAGCTATCCCGTCTTGTCGTACTCCAAAACGGTAGAATACAAAATTAAGTTAAAATCGTTAAGGTCAAATTTTAGATAGATTCAATCCCACTTCAATGAAATGACACGTATAAATCAAAATAACTCACCAAAAGTATTTTCTCGAACATGTGGCTTATTCCAATGGCCGAAATCGCTATAGCCTCTTTTTAGGCACCTCCATTCAAATTGAAATGAAGCGCATATTCAATTCACACGTAGTGACCAGAAATTACCCACTGATTGAATTTTCTCGAAAACGTGAACTAGGAAAATGGTCTGCTCGTACACTGAAACGGTATGATGCAGAATTTAGGCAAAGTCGTTAGAGCATGTTTTTTTAGATAAAATTTGCATACGCACATATAGACACACACGCAAGATTTGCTCGTATTAAATTTATGTAATGAAAGTTTTCTACTATTCTAGGTCATTTCGTTCACAGTACCTTGAAAAATACAAGAAAATCTAATACATTATTATAAAAAAAAATCTGCCGAAAAGATCTCCAAAATTGAAATGAAACGATTAAAGGAAAAAGTCAAAAATCAATAGAACTCCATTGTTTCAAATTGATATAAAAAAAACCATAACCAATACATTTTAAATTAGAATAAATACACTTGTCCAGACTAAAGCCATTAATACATATCTAGTTCTGTTGAAATTCATTTATACATATCAAGTATAAACTAATTAATTTTGTAAGAATATTCTTCATGGTATGACAATTTTTTCTTTCAAATTTCTTAGAGTAGACTGCCTTATACTTAAAAAATTTTTTCTTCAAATGGTTCAAAATTTTACTAATAATAAAACTGATTAAAAAAAAAACATGTTGAAAAATAAAGTATTTATGAAACAAGACAAATCATAAATAACAATAAAATATTATTAATTAAATAGCATTTTCTATTGTATTCAAAACCATAATTATTTTAGATTTCAGTTAAGAAATATTTCTAAAAAGAATAATCCGTTTGAATAATTATCCTATATTATGTAGGAGGATTATACACGATGCTTCGACTTGGTTGAAACATGCTATTTTTATGTAAATATATGCATTTATAGTGTTTATGGCCATACTAATGAAACCATATCTGCTATCATATTTTAAAACCCTTCCAGTCATAAAATGTGAAAAAGCATTGCTTCAGGCCGTGGCTCAGATAAATCTGTTCACGACTTGAAATTCGATTTAACAAAATGCAACTTATTTCTAATTCGCACTTGTTTTTTACTGTTGTAAGTACTACAAAACTTATTTCTACTAAGTATTTACATTTATAAAATATAATTTCCGGTTTGACATAGATATGTTTTATCTGAGTTTTATTCTCTTAAATTACGGAGAAAAAGAAGCTGTATTAATATTTACTTGGATAGAAACAGATTTATAACTTCTTAAATTATGATGAGGTAAACACAAAAACGACGTATTAAAATACCAAACCTTAGTATTATCAAATAACCGTAAAAGGATTCAAGTCGAGAAAACCTTTTTTGGAAATTTATCTTCTATTATGCAACTTGTCAAAGACAAAATGTATAATAATCCATGAAAATCCACTTAATTATCTACTGAATATATCACAAAAAGAGGTAAATTTATTTACATATAACGGTTGAGAGAAAAAACTAAAAAACATTGAATATATCGAATGTTTAAAAGCGCCTATGAAGTTTTCTTTTTACTTTTCTTTTTTTCTCATTCAAAATAAGAATACAATCTTTCAAAAACTAATGTCATTGATAAAACTGTTTATTGAAATTCATTATACAATAAAGTACTGTGCTTTGAAAAGAAATTCTTAAAAATATAATAATTGCTTCGCTTTGAATTATTTGAAAAAGATTGGCTGCTATTAGAAAACCGTTTCTATAAATTTTACTAATAATGGAAACATTTTAAACAAAAATAAATTTTCTTTCAAAATAAAATGTACTAATTTCAGGTGTATCATTATATAGGGAAAATTTTATTGTTCCTACCACAGCGCCTAATAAGTAATCTCCGTGATCATTTTATTTCAAATTCTAATTAATTTCTCTCTTAATTCTAAACCAGTAATATCATTTACTATTTTATATTTCTAATGCCACTTTTCTTTAAAAGTTATTTTAAATTTTTTATATTTTTATTTCTGATAAAATTACTACGTCATATTTATACTACAGTTAGACTTTCTATCCCATTGGCTCATTCATTTAAGATATTTATCAAAAGCATAGGTTCCGAACCTTTTCTGGACCACCGCCCCCTTTACAAGAAAAAAAAATATTCCAACGCCCCCTCTTCTATAATAATTAATTATGCCAGAGATAAAATATTGTTGAATATTATCTATACCTAATTTTATCTGTGTACCTTTCTATTAAGAATCACAAAGTATAAATTAATTAAAATGGCCATCTAATGTGGTAAAAAATTGTTTATTAAATTTTAAAAATAAACACAAAATCAATAAGAAATAAAATGAGATGGGTGAGGCTGATAGACATAACAATTTGTTAGTATTGGGTTCCAATTTCGTTAACATCAGTCGCAAATTGCCGCGTTCAGTGGTGTGCAGTCTGCTACTTTTCTTTGACAGTAAGTTAGCTACCTTACTGAACCAATGCTTTTCCAAATATAATGAAGGAAAATTTCCTGGCAATTAAAAATATCTGTACTCTTACCCACAATCCAGAGTTGGGAACTGGTATTGATTTTTGTAGCTCTTGGGTATCCATTTCTGAATTTTACTGTTAGTTAATCGTTAGTTATGAGTTCTACGAGTTCCTCCTCTAAATTTAATGATTCTACTGTATCTGCATTTGTGAAAGGATCTAAAAGTCAACTCGGAATATTCATGTTTGAAATATCCTGGAATCGCTCCCGAAATTCAGCATGAAGAATGTCCAAGTGTTGGCAGTAAGTAAGTTTATATTCATGTTTTGTAGAGACTGCTGATAATGTGGGAAAGTGCTTATATTCACATCTACCAAGATTTCTTTTAAATAGAAGTTTTGTCAGAAAATCAGCTATGACGTTTTTTGTTTTAATTAAATTAAATCCACACCATTGCAATAGCAAATTGACTTCATTAAATATTCTAAACAAGTATGTCGAAAAAGCTATATGATTTTTGGATGTAATCAGTTTTTCGCGCTGTTTTTCACCTCTGTTTTCAACAAAGTCAAGTATTGAGTCCAAATAGATTGAAAAAAACGATTCAGACAAATATCTATTGTGATGCAATGAATTTCTGTGTGAAGCAGCAAGCGATTGTAACCTCTTCATTAGCTTCATTATTTTCACTACAAACTTGACCAAATAATCTGTCATTTAATGAAATGCTTTTAATCTTGTTGTCTACCTTAATAGCGTCATAAAGTGACGTATGGCATCGTTCATTCAGACTTTTTGCAACAAAATACGATGAGTTACATAATGTACAGAGAGTACAATTGATACTGATTATTTCAAATGCGCTCTATGAAACCCTTATGATACCCAGTAATTGCTGGAGAATCATCAGTAGCACCGGACAATTTTTTTTAACATTCGTAAAAGAAATTAGATTTATGGGGCCCAGCTATATGTTTGATTGTATAAATTTTCATTTAAAGTTATATTTCAGGTTTTTATCACAGTCCCAGACAACGCCGAGGAAGTCAGCTAGTTCACATTATTATTACATTAATATCTTAAATTGGTAGGTACGCCACGGCGCCGCCCCCTTTGATTGTCTTAACGCCCCCCATTTGCCTCTGGACCCGCCTCCGCCCCCGTGGAAGACTCCAGCGCCCACTGGTGGGCGTTACCGCCCCCGTTGGGAACCTACGACCTATAGACTTGGCGTAATGTTGATGTCAACACGGAAGCTCCTCAAATCGATAAAATATTCCCTATTAAAATAGTGGTAGGAACAATAATGGAACCCTACGGAATTTTAACACTGTAAATTCCATCATGCATACCAATTGAAATACTAAATTGTAGTTTTCTTATTTGTTTCATTTACATTTAATCACATAACCATGTTTTATTTGAAAAAAAAAGTTCTAAAAATAAATGTAATCAAGTAATAATGTTTTATTATAGATTATTACAGATGAGCAATATGCTCATCTATATGGACTGTTATGAATAATACATGTACATATGGGAATACATTTAACAATCCAGTTTTTAACGTAAAATGAGCAATTCATCAGCTAAAAGTGAAACTACTGCCATTGATAAAACTTACTTAGATGTTACTATTCCATAAAATTTATCAATTAATTTCCTGTTTTTCAAGTATTAAATTATTGGTTGATTGACTGATACTTCCAGTTTTTTCTGTTTTCACAAAAAATCATTTGGCTATTGAAACACCAATAACTGAAGATTCTAGCTATAATTATCAAACATAAATCTTAATTAGAACTTCGAATATCCGGAAGATTCCTTAAAATGGATTAATTATTACCGCGTTCTTGAATATTGGCAGATATGTTGATTGATTCATTATCCCAGCTTTTCCTGTTTAATGAAATAAAATTTTAGACATCGCTATGCAACAAGCTGCAGATTGTAGTTAGAAATTATGTGTATCAGATAGATTAATTTTAACATAATTATTCTAATTCGCAAATAAATCATATGAGTTGTAGTTTTTCAGCAGTGTGAATTAGGTCTTTTCAGTTTCGCTCAGGATAGCTCAGATGGCAAAGCATCGGAAGCTTCAGCCAAGAAATACCTGGTTCAAATCCTGGTCCAGACATTTTAAAACGAATTGGAAAATTATAACTTATGTATCTATCTGTCCCTAATAAGTTTAGTGATTGTTATACAACCGTTTCTGAGCATATTCTAAGCTCAAATGCGAAACACAATTTAGTATTATGTTTAGCGATTCTTACAATGCCTAAATAGTCTAATGAAGTTAGAAATACAACATGTCTCTGAATATCACAGGCATACACACTCTAATTTTATATATTAGCTTAGGTTAAATCTATATGAAGTATGTAATGTATGAAGAATCTAAGAAACTACTCTAGATTTATTTTATAAACTGTATCGTTATATGTATAAGTTGTAAAATGTAAGTTAAATACAAGTTAAATCACGATTAAGAAAACATTTTTTGGTTTATTTAATCCATACGTAGTTTCGTGTTGCATGCAGTTTTCCTTTCATATGGAATCGAATTATTCTTGCATCCACTGGAATTTAATCACTAGATACGATAAATGACAGAAAAATGACACCGATGTTTCGGAAATTTCATGAAGAGATTTCAGGACTGAGAATGAAAAACGCTCAAAGTACCAAAAAATCGATTTTTTTTTTTTTTTTTTACGAAAACATGTCAAATGACAATCTTAACAAACACGAGAACGCTTGAAGTGTTAACCCTAGCAGTAATAGTTCAAACTAGTCAGAAATCGTACATCAAACGTGGTAAATAAGGTGCTTTCGCCTTCTTTTCTTCGCTCTCTTGAAAAATTTCCTCTTTTGGAATTTCAGTGTTTTCCATCTTAGTCCTCATTTCATGAGAAGAATTGACTTCATTGTTCATCAGATTTTTTTTTAATAGAAAATATCTATTAAAGTAAGGGTTTTTTTTTATATTTAATTTTCTATTTTTTTTCACTTAATTATAAATTGGTTTTTCATTAAATTATGAATAAAGGCTTCTTTAAGAATAGCGGAAGATTTTTTGATATTCTTTTAGAAATCAGGCTTAGTTTCGATTTCGTCGATGCCGGATTTTCGAGTTTATACTGTATTGTCACCTTAAATTGAACACTTAATACTCTATTTTGATGAGCTGCTGCCTGCGAGATGTACCGATACGAATTTTAATGTAGTGAGCTCCCACATTTAAATATTCTGAACTCGAATATATAGCAAATTTACATCTCCTAATAATATATTAATTTCAAATGCTAAAAGACGTAAATTAAAACTTTAAAAACCAGTAAAGATACGTGTATTTCGACTGTTTACATGTTTCGACTCTCTCCCAGTCATTTTCAAAACAAATAAATAAAACTATTCTAAAATTGCACGGTCTAACAATTATTAACAAAATATGTAAACAGTCGAAATAAACGTATTTTTACTGTTTTTTCTTAGTTTTAATTCACACCTTTTAGCATTTGAAATTAGTATATTCGGAACGCTATCATTTGAAATATAGAAAGCAGAAAAATAAATTTCTGATTTTAATAGTCACGTGAAAATAAAATTTTAATCGTTCGGAAATATGATTCTTTGCGCTGTTTTTAGAATTGAAAATAATCTCTATAATAAGAGCCTAAGTCAGGTGACTATTATCAACAGTTCCGGGCGGATCCCTTCGCTTTTTATAATCCAGGCGGCCATTTTGGTACTTTAATGTTAGCCAGCCATAGGCGATAAGTCGTTAAATATTATTTTATCTCCATCATTTCACTTATATTACAATAGTCCAAGTCCCTTCGCTTTTCATAAGAAAGGTTTCCATTTTGATTAAAGAATTAAAGTTTTTTTTTTTTTTTTTTTTTTTTTTTTTTTTTTTTTTTTTTTTTTTTTTAATGAAACTACATAAAAGTTGCCATGATCGCAAATAATTCTTGATACTTTTATGTTAGCCGGATGCAAATCTCGCAATAGCTTTTTTTTTTTAACTCGCCAGTTAGCATTATTTTATTTTTCGAGTGGTAAATTAAAACGCTACTACTTGGTTATCCCATCGGCCAAAAATCTATCGCCAGACTATAAGATTAAATGCCGATAATGGTTAATCGTAAACGTCACATTCACTTGACTGTAAGGAAGATACACGTGTTTACACCATCAAAGGATTTTCATTTCTACGTTTTATTTGTATTCGTATTAATGTTATACTAATTTATTTGTTCTTTCGTTATGTAAAGTAAAAATTACATCAATTTGTATAATTTGGTGAATGCTTTCGCGATTTATTTAATTTGGCGAAATTGGCCGACGGCATAACTAAGTAGTACCATTAAAACATTGCTTTGTATTTGAAATTAAATGTCATGATCTGTTGCATTATTTAATCGGGTTTGGCGTGATTATTTTTTACGACAATTTGGCGAAAAACTCGTTTTCGAATACCAGTTACCTATGTATTTTAAAATTATTTTCTATTATTTTCAAAATGAAATAACAACAATTAAAAAAAAAACATTAATAACTACAGAACAAAACAATTTATATCATTTTTTTAATAAAAAGAAAATAGATGTAAATAAATATTTATTAATAAATAAGCAACAATAGCCGAGTTACCATGTCATGCAAAATAACTCCATTTTGGCGTCAATTAGGTAACCCCGGTGCGTGTATGACATCTGCGCCTAATATTTTTCTTTTCGTTTCGTTTAAAAAAAAAGAAAGAAGTGAAGCCATTGATTTTAAATGTTTCAGTTTTAAATGAATGTTTTGTATTAAATAAAATGATAATGAAATACAAAAAAAAAGCATTTTTCATAGCATACATTTAAAGGAAGGTCAAACATGTGTCATGTCTGCCCCAGCTGATTTGCTCATTTTCATTTTCTTTCATTTTAAATGAAAGTTTTGTATTAAATAAAATGATAATGAAATACAAAAAAAAAAGCATTTTTCATAGCATACATTTAAGGACGGTCAAACATGTGTCATGTCTGCCACAGCTGATTTGCTCATTTTGTTTGGAATGACCCATATCCGTTTCATAAATTCGTTTCATTACGATTTTATATATATAGGTAGATATATTTTTAGTCACTTGGTAAAAATTATTCAAAATTTTCCTCCTAAAAAAATGAAAATTTAGATATATAGTCAAAATTTAAGGAAAATTAAAATGCCCATCCTGTGTTGCATCACTCAACTAGTTATCGAAAAATGAAAAAAAAAAAAAAAACCTTGACATTATTGGTATCCACGAATTTTAATCAAGTGTGATCATCCATTATTAACCACTGAGTTAAAACTGCGTCAACGTTCCCGCACTACTGTCATTTTTAGGTGCGTTCGTAATTATATAAATACGTAGCACCTATAGTCGTCGTTCAGTCCGTCCGTCCGTCCGTCCGTCTGTCCGTCCCTCCGTCTGTCCGCATGTAACAGAGCAAAAACTACCCAACCGAATGGTCTGAAATTTCAAATATATGATTGTTGCAAAATTTTGTCGAGCCATTTCAAATTTTATGAAAATCGGATGTATAGTTTAATTACAGGGACAGTCAAAAGTTTTTCTTTACATTACGGCCAATGGGAAAAATTATTGCAAGTGCATTTTAATGATATTAGAGCCTTCCGAATGATCTGAAATTTTAAAGATATAACTGTTGCAAAATTTTGTCGAGCCCTTTCAAATTTTAGGAAAATTGGATGTATAGTTTAATTACAGGGACAGTCAAAAGTTTTTCCTTACATTACGGCCAATGGGAAAAATTATTGCAAGTGCATTTTAATGATATTGGAGCCTTCCGAATGATCTGAAATTTTAAAGATATAACTGTTGCAAAATTTTGTCAAGCCCTTTCAAATTTTAGAAAAATCGATGTATAGTTTAATTACAGAGACAGTCAAAAGTTTTTCTTTACATTACGGCCAATGGGAAAAATTATTGCAAGTGGATTTTAATGATATTAGAGCCTTCCGAATGATCTGAAATTTTAAAGATATAACTGCTGCAAAATTTTGTCGAGCCCTTTCAAATTTTAGGAAAATCGGATGTATAGTTTAATTACAGGGACAGTCAAAAGTTTTTCTTTACATTACGGCCAATGGGAAAAATTATTTCAAGTGCATTTTAATGATATTAGAGCCTTCGAGATTGGTCTGAAATTTTAAAGATATAATTGTTGCAAAATTTTGTTGAGCTATTTCAAATTTTAGGAAAATCGGATGTATAGTTTAATTACAGGGACAGTCAAAAGTGTTCCGTTACATTACGGGGAATGGGAAAAAAATATTGGAAGTGCATTTTAATGATGTATCAGACTATGCGCTTTATGAAGTGCAAAAAATTATACATTCAGTACAATATGGGGTGCAAAAAATAATTATAAAACTACTTATAGTACGAACGCACCTCATTTGCCCCGTTTGACGAGCAATTTCCAACTTGTTTACATTACAGTCCGTCCATAAGGACCAGACATTGACTTGAATCAATGAAGATTTTGCCCTTATGATAGCTTTCTCAAAATTTTAATATTAATTACATGTTTATTCAAAATATTTTTCCGGTGCTTTTTTTTTTATAAATTGTATGCAAGATTATTATTATTTAATAATAATGTATAAAACTATATTTTGAATCAGAAACATGTCCGGGAGAAACGCTGACATTTCGAAAAGACCTGTTATTAAAAATTACAATTTTTTATCTGAAAATACAATATTTTTTAACTTAGAACGTCCCACAACTTCCATTTTTACACCGTCTTTCAAAAGCAATTTGTATGAAAATTCTATCTGAATTTGTCATTTTTTTATGAAATAAATTTCAATTATAAATTTAAAAAATAATAACGATACCATTTAAATATAGATCCGATTACTGATGTTTTCTGAAATCATAAACTGGCTGAAATCATATTTTTTTTAAATCTAATTTAAATATGTAGACTATCCATCTAATTTTTAAAACAGAACTTTTTTCTAAGTTTTTCCGACCTCCCTCGTGACATATTGTTGGAAAGGCCTGCCTTACTTATTCATGTTATGCAACTGTCTATGTACTATGTTATGCACATTTGACATAATCACATTTGCCCATTTTGGGTGCACCATTTCTCTTCATGGAATACAACCTGCCACCTTATTGAAATTCCATTTGTAGAAACGTGTTACGGTGCACGGTGACTATATAGAAAAGAACTAATAAAATAATAATTTTATTCATTCTTTAATGTGAATATTTTCTTGAGAAAATGTGCTTTCTCGAGAAATAGTGAATCTGTGAAAACTGTAAATCATAAAATTTAAGATTTTAAGTCTTAAATCTTTTCGTAATATACACATGCACACAAAAGATAAAAATACAATTTTCTTCGAAAAGTTACTTTTTTAATCAACGGTAAATGAAATTTTTGTGCATTTCTTAGAGTATTAAATTTATATATGATACTAAGTTATGTTTCGAATCGTAAAATCTGTTCCTCTTTAGTCCAATGAAATTTCTTTCTCATATATTATGCTTGGTGTAAGTTAGTTACAAATTTGCTAGTATATTTTAACATGAATCGTTATATTTTAAGTTTTGCTAAAATAAACTAGCATTTAATTAAACTGTAGAATATTCTTACAAGGAAGGTCTCCTTACAGGGCATACTCAGAATATGTTGAAAAAAATGCTAGTGAAACTACTCATGTATGTAATAAGGGATCAGTCAAATTTAACGGCGGAATTTCAGTAGAAAGCCTGTAAAAAAATAAAATACTTTCGGATATTTGGCGCGAAAATACGAAAGTAACACGTGATTTGGCGAGCAGGATTGTTCCTCGCCAAAAGCAAACGATTTTAATACATCTGAAAATTGTTTATTAATTGTTTTTTAGAATGCACGGTTTTTAATGAATTGAAACTTAATCAATCAAAGAGGTTATTTTATATTTTTTATATTACATATATATATGTTGCTTGTTGATGTACTTATTTAATTTTATCACTGCAAAAATATTTTCTATGCTTTGCAAGCTGCAAATATCTATTTTAAGTTATAGTCAGCTGACATTTGATTGCCATAATACATTTCCATATCGAAAACGAAGTCGTTTCCATAGCAACAAAATCAAATCGACAGTGTTCTATTTGCCTTATTTTTGAGTTTGAAGTAATTTAAATCAATTAAAATTTTGTTTTAAATGGTAAAATATGACATTTAAATATTATTATAAATACATACAAATATATATGACAAACTATAGTTAAAACAATCTTAAAAAAAGACAAAACTATAGTTAAAAGAAATGAAAAATGACAAAATTAAAGTTATTTAAATTAAACTTATATAAACAAATTCAACATAAAAAGTTTTTTCCTACATAAAAGGGAATTTGTTTTTTCGATCGCCAACCGGTGATAAATCGCCAAATAAACAAAAATTTCGTTATTTTTTTACGGGCGTTGTATCGGGGTTCCTCCAAAAAAATTTTTATAAACATATATATCCATATGAGAAGAACATTCTGTAATTTTTTCAGATTTTTCTGAGTATGCCGTATGAACCTTCCTTGTTAGTGTTAAATCAATTTCTGGAACATGATATGAACCTAACCAAATGTTACATGTTTCCACAATTTGATATTCTATTGTTATAAAAAATGTTCATCCCACAATTAGATTTCCATTTTTAATTAAATATAAATTGTGCTATATGTTAGTTTGAAACAAATATTGAAACACATTTATCATATGTGATTTAGAAATTAAATTGTCTGTGATCATATAAGGAAGTGTAGGAAACCAGCTCTTTGTGTTACATAGTAATCTCAATTCAAAATTCCTCTTGTATTAGTTTTTTTGTATCGCATAATACACTAAATGGTCAAAGGTGATCGGTCAATTTTAGACGTTTTGCCAAATATCTAGAAAAATACATGAGGAATTAACCTGAAACTACAGGTGTGTGAACAGTATAGTATAAGTCATGTATTTCGGCGAAGATTTTTTCCCGAAATTTATCTTACATAATTAGTTTGCGTGTATATGTAATTCATTAGATAAATAGGAGTAATACCGTTACAACGAAATATTTTAGCGGTCCCGTGCAGTTCGTTGTAACGGAAATCTACTGTATATGCTCCAGAAAGTAATTCTTGTACAGATATCTGTACTGCTTATATGAATTAAATTATTTCAAATTGACAACATGAAAAAAATTAAACATATATATCTATTTAAATATTATATCAAAATTTATATATTATGTATAATATTTAAAATGTGTATTATATATGATATATAATAGAAAGCTAAATTTTGATATGAAAATATTTTAGACTATAACGCAGAAAATCATAAAATAATAGAAATAAGAAAGCCCATACTGAAAAACAAACAGACATAAATTCAAAATAATTGTGTATAAAATTACCGGAAATCGTCATAAAAATTAATAGTTAAAATAGAAATGCATTCTTTTGGATCGAATTAATTAATAAAATGTTTGCTTTTCTTGAAATTAAATATACGTAAAGGCAATATTTAGGTATTAAAAATTATCACTGTTTAATGTGATAGAATAAATCACTGACAAGCAGTTACAACACCACGGGAGACATTTGAGTCATATCTTATTATGTTCATGTTTTAAATGGTTCCTGGGAGGCGTGTGATAAAGGTAAAAAAAGGGGCGGGGGCACAAATTCACATCAATACATGGTTGAGACGTTTAAGTTGTATGCAGACCTGCTGTAGTAACGAATAGTCCTCTAAACTTATGGCTTCTATCCCTTGCAAAAGAATTATGTTTGTCAGTACTTAACAGTCCTCCTTCGCATGCTTGTGCGACGGTCAACTACTTCATGATTCAAACTGATTCATCAATAAATAGTACTATTATATCCCATGCTCTGTCGCGATGTGTATGTAGTCTAATAAAGAGGGAAAAATAATAATTAGGATAAATGGAAAATTATAAATCTATTTTAGAAAATAATTTTAAAATATACATATTTTGAAATTAAATTTCGAAAAAACGCAAAATGTAACATATGTATCTTTTTTCTTTTCTTTTTTTTTTTTTTTTTTTTTTTTTTTTTTTTTTTTTTTTTTTTTTTACACACAGAAAGTGATTTTTAGAAAATTCACGCCTTCGAATACAAAATTATAGGTCATTCCGCGTAGTTTTTCAGACTCGTGTCTTAAGTATTTGTAGTTTTATCCAACAACATTTAGAGGAAAAGGTCCAAATACCGGCTACCACTTTTGTTTTCAATCTAGATCATACAATTTTCAAAATTAATAAAATAAAAAGTGACATCAGGGTACCTTGACATGTTTTACACCTGTTTAGAGGAAAAAAATCAGTTTAAAAGGCGTTTTCTGTTTATAAAAAGCAAAATTCCGAAAGTCTTCAAATTCTGAGTCTTTAAAATGGGGTCTAAAACAGGCTACCTAAGATTTTTTCCAAAAGATCACACAAATAGAGCTAATGACAATTATTAAGCAATAAGAATATTATTTTAATAAATTGTATTGATTAATAATATTTCTTATGCACAGAAAAAAATGCTTAATTTTTAATAAATAAGTATTTTTGTCAAATTTCTAAAATTCTTTACGACTATCTCTAACATTCTTCTTCATCATTATGTCTCTATTTTTGTTTTTTAACGTGTAAAACAAAAAAAAAAGGCTTGCTGGTTGAAAAGAGAATTATTTTATCTTAAAAAATCAAAAACATAGTATCACTCTCTGCGTCGGTATGGTCCCTATCAGCTCACACTGTTAAAAATTTTTGCAGCATTCTGGCAGGTCATTCGACCGTTTTTTGAAAAAACGGTTTCATAACCATAATTTAACTATATTCTGACCATAAAATGGCCAATAATATGGTCAGAATAGTGTTAAAATTACGGTTGTGTAACCGTTTTCGGAAAAAACGGTCAAATGACATTCCAGAATGCTGCAAATTTTTAACACTGCACATATCGCATTCTTAAAAATTCAAGTCAATATACGATAAGTATATTTTTTAAAAATGAGAAACACATATCTGAAAAACTTTTGATGTACCAGATTACGTAAATTCGACACATTTACATTTACTGTTTGTAAATGACACAGACTTCAGCGACGTACTTTTCGTAACTTTCTTCTCTCAATTAATGTTACAAACTCTGCCTATCACCGCTACGCTGCGCTGCACTCAGTTCTCAGAACACCTAGTAACTAGTATTTGGACCTTCTCTTCTGCTATAAAAATTCAGCCATGGTTAGAAAATGTTACTTTTGTGAGAACTACAAAATCCAAAACAAATTGAAAAACTTTGCTACCAGTATAACTACAAAGGAAAAGTAAAATGTCGATGTAGCTAGGTTAAATCCCAAGATGTTCCATTAAAAGGATTGGAAATGTTTGAAATACCGAAAATTGATCGACGTTTGGTCATAGACTAAGAAACCTGCAATTTAGAATATCACTTCTTTTGGCATTTATTGACTTATGTTCAATAGAAATAAATAAATATAATGTAGTAATAAAAAAATAAAATGTAATAAACCAGTCTTAATAATTAATCTTGTATAAAGTTGTTTTGCCACAATTTTGAAACCCAGTTTCCAAATTTAATTACGTTCTTCTATCTTTAACCTCTTGGGGACGAGCGACACGTATACGTGCCGCATGAAGCGTTCAGAATCCTTGTTTTTCCTCACCAGTAAAATTTTACTGTAATATTTGCCTTATTTAATCAGTGCATTTTCTGGATTCTAGAAGACACAAATTTCTGTTTTTAAAAAACGGTGACATAAGATTAAAAATTTCGCAAAAGGCTCCCGTCTCGAAGGGGTTAAACGGATGTATACGTTTTAGAAGGTCCTGAACATAATTTCACGCTTTGTAGGAAATGTCTGTCTGTCTATATGAGCAAAATTCTTTGGGCGCTCTATCCGAAAAAGAAATGCATGGATTTAAATAAAACTTTAGATTCTGGTTTACATTGATACAGGCTGTTGCTCATTAGGTTTTACTGTAAATATCCCAAAAGGTGGCGCTACATTTTTCACGATTACCTCAATAGCTTTATCTCAATCACTTACATACTAATTTTCATTAAATTTCAGATTCAGCAAGACGGTGACATAAGTTATTGCTGATTAGGTTTTTGTGTAAATCGCTCAACAGAAGTGCAGCTGTTCGGCTAAAATTTTCACGATTCCCGCAATATATCAAGATTTAATGCACGGATTTTCATCAAATTTCAGATTCAGCTAGACGTTGACATAAGTTTCTATACAAATTGCCTAACCAGTATATACCTGCGTTTTTCAGGATTTACAATATTTAAGCGAAAGTCATATCTCAAGAATTAATGCACGGAATTTATTCGAACTCCATGTTCTGTTAGAGCTTGACATAAGTTTTTGCTGTTGTTTGTTGTGGTAATGAAATAATCAGTGTCACTGTCATGCTGCATTTTTTGCGATAGCTCTATCTCAAAAATAATGCACGAAATTTAATCAAACTTTCTATCCTGTTACACTTTCAAATAAATAGATCGTTATTAGGCTTCGTTGGAAACTGTGCAACAAGTGTCGCTTATATGATGTTTCGGTCAGGAATTTTGGTTGCAGACATCTAAGGTGGTGGGTGCCGACATTCAATGATTTTTTTTGAAAGATGGTACGCTTATACGCCTTTTTTTCAATGCAAATAATTCAGTGAATCTAAACTTTTAATATCATCATGATGGGCATGGATTGTAATTTACATTTAACACTGTTTTAGCGAATTTTGAAGTGTTAACATGCATGAGATAGAAGAAAGTTTAGGGATTGGCACATAGTTGTCAGTTCTTATTTATACTTATTACAGTGGTGTCTCTCGATCATCCCCGATTAATTGAAAAACAGACACAAATATTGTTAGCAAATATTAACATATACTAATAAAAGTTTAAAATTCATATCATATTTTTTTCTAAATTAATCTTCTTTCTCCATTGTTAAGTATAATCGAGGGACAAATTAAAAGCAGCATATACCGGGTGTCCCAAAAAGGACTGACTGATTTTAAAATTCAATAACTTGCAAACGGTGACAGATATTAAAAAAATTCTTGCAGGAGGGTTATGCATAAGGTCAAAAGTTTTTTTACAGTGATTTTCAATTTTAGTTCGATTTACAAACAATAGATGGCGCTGTAAGCAATAGTCGCTAGATACAGGCTCGATTTTTGGTCCTTTATCTTGTTCCATGCAGAAAAAGGAGATGGAAATGTATTATCCGGGCCACGAAGCACCAAAAATCGAGCCTGAATTTAGCGACTATTGCTTACAGCGCCATCTATTGTTTGTAAATCGAACTAAAATTGAAAATCACTGTAAAAAAACTTTTGACCTTATGCATAACTCTCCTGGAAGAATTTTTTTAATATCTGTCACCGTTTGCAAGTTATTGAATTTTAAAATCAGTCAGTCCTTTTTGGGACACCCGGTAGAAGAAATAACACCTCAAAAATATGGAACCAGGATTTCAAAATAATGGCCAAAGTAGTTTTAAACGTTTAATTTTTTCTTACTCAATTAAAAGTTTTCAAAATGTCTTTTACAGTTTAACAAATATTGTATTTCTGTAACCCATAAGTAAAAAAAAAATGCAATAAGAAATAATAGGCTAAATGTATTATAGGACGCCTCATCAAAGATAACTGTTCAGATCAAAATTCCTCATTTTAAACCTTTCTGATCTCGTTATAAATGTAAGTGCATCGCAGTGCTTTTTGTAACGATTAGAAATGAATTTAGCATTAGGAGTTCCAAACTTTAAAATTGCAAAATTCTTAAACTTCTTGATCTATTGACTTTACGTGTAATATCTTGAGGTAAGCTTTACTGCAGATTACAAAAATGAAGAATAGTATGATTCTTGCTTCGATACACTAATGAAAATAAAATGTACGGCATGATAATTAATATATTATAGCGCCACATAATTACTTTGGTATTAACTGGTAGGTAAATTTAATATTCAATATCACATTTTTGTACGATAGTTTTTGACAATGTTAGTTCAAGGTGATCCATTTTTTATTATTTTTTTCCTGTTACGTACAGTACATCTCGAACATGTACAAACTTCATTCCACTGAGCGTAATTTGTGGCCACATTTGCTGCCACCACTTTTGCCCAACTTTAACTATAGGGCTCATGTAGCAACTAACTGTGTAATATCACCAAATCATTTCGCAAAAATTCAATCCTATTCGAATTCGTTCAGTTTTGTATAAATTTTAAGCCAGCAACGTGCCATCATTATCAGTAGCATGTCCAGAAAGTCTGAAACTAATAACGCGAAAATATTGAAAAGTCCTCAATTACAACCTGTTTCATTGTTTGTTCATATTGCATAGTAGAATCGTGCCCTATCAGCGAATATAACACTCATTATTCTAGCAACGTTAGCATTCTGAGTTTACAACAAATGTTTACAAAAGATGTAAATGATTATATTTCTTCTAAAGTTTTTTTAATTTTTTTTTTCTTTTTGACAAATTGCATGAAAGCCTCTACAAAAAGCGTTTAATAGAAAATAAAGTAAATAATAAAACATTACAGGGTGGCGAGTGGTCAGGGAAAAACACAGTCAAAAAAGTTGTTAAATACCAGTATTTTGTTTAAGAGAAATTCGTCTTCTTTAATCCCTTTATATTATTTGAAGTATTTCATACAAGAAAATACTGGTAGATACCTCTTTTTTTGACTGCGTTTTTCCCTGACCACTCGCCACCCTGCATTAATATAAACAAAGCAAAAAACCGTATTTCTATTTTTTTTTTCATTTGATATGTTCTTTCGGAACACAAGGAATAAAATGTCACTAAAAGTTTAAGGTACGAGAAATTACACTTTCTGATTATGCTTAAAATTTCGAAAATTTTCATTTGTACATTTGCAACACTTAACACTCATGTAGGTTGAAAAAATAATTTTATGCATAAAATAATTTAAACTGAATTTATTTTATACACATTTATATATATATAATATATATATATATATATATATATATATATATATATATATATATATATTTGCATTTAAAATTTGAAAGCAATTTAAAAGGGTCAGCAAAAGTATTTATGATGATCCTACCTCTTATCTTCAAGCAACAGAACTAAAAATTTTAATTCAAAAAATCCCCGCAGGAAAATTAAAATATTTCTTGCTGTGCTTTCTATTTTATGCTCTCATAAATACAAGAAACTGCTACACAGAAATAAATTGAAAAATATCTAAAACGCATGTGCATCTGAATTATAATATACCTGCAATAAAGATAAGTGTAATAAACAAATAAAATGTCTTATGGTTTTAAAATGAAATACGTATTCTACTCTATTTTATTTTATTTTTAGTAAGTTTACTTAATATTTATTTCTCTAAAAATTGGGATAAGCATTTCTTAAAGTTATAAAAGTCAAAATATTAGATTGGTACAAAAGTTCGCTACTTTTTTTGATAAAAATTAAAGAAAAATGTGTTTAATAAAAATTTATTTTTAACAATACATTGTATAACACGGCAAATCTTAATTAATGTAGAAAGAAGGTTTACAAAACTACAATATAACCTCTTCCGAGGTATACACGGTACCGAAAAGCATTATTTTATCTTTAAAAATTTCAAAAGTAATACATTTTCGTGATTTAAAGAAGGATTATTGAACCAAAAAATTATTTTGTTGACAGTAATTTTCAAAATCGTTTTCGAATAGTTTTAATACTGTTTTCATTTGTTTTTGCACTCCGGGATAAATTTTGTACTAAACATTTTCATGTTGAAAAAACATGTTAAGACTAACATGCTAAATTAACCGAGTTAACATTAACATTTAAGCAAATATTATTTCTTTAATTTTGTATATATAAATTGTAATACACAGGAGAAAACGTTTTCTTGAGAATTGATGGAATCTTAAATAAGGCATAAAATTACATTCGAATTTACTTATTCAAGCACAATTTCTGTCATAAATAAAGCAAAATTTTCCATTTAAATTTACTGGTGGAAGGTTACGATTCACACCCTGCGTAGATGCAATCTCTGGAACATCCCGACTTAAAACTAATGGTATAAAAATTAGGTTGGCAGTGTCTGATCCGATATACCGTAAGATGGGGATACCGTACACGATATACCGTAATATCTTATACATCCAATGTACCGTATAGGTACTTTGTGGCATATGATCTAATTTTCGTATTTCGAATTTCCCGCCGTGACCGCAGTGGCAGGAAAGTGAAAAACATTGCCGCCTCCTAGTATGGCATACCACATCACCCGCCGACCATTGCCGAAAGATCTAACAACTGGCTAGTATTCTCTGCTGGGTATAAGGTTAAAACCTCCTCCTGTGTTGTTGTCTTGAAACTCGGATACTTTGTGTGCTAAAGTTTAAAGCATATTAGAACCACCTAACACAGATAAATAATCTTTGTTGTTATTATGTCAGTTAGACTATGGTGCAATATAACATTTTAAAGTAATATTTCTGTGAAATATAACAGTATAATCAAAATATGTCCATTTAATGGGACTGCTTTGTGACACAACGCTTTTTTCTTAAAGTAACCCCACAAAGATACATTTTTTTTTTATTTTAGTTATCAAGCAAGAAGTCAAACATTATGAGAGGGCAAGATGGTACAAATGCAATTATCGGGTGCAACTTAAGCACTCATATAGGTCTAGAGTAGGGATGCACAACCTTTTTAAGATAAGGCATTTACAAAAATGTCTGGGTTGTCGAGGGCACATGAGTAACACGGAGAAAATTTTGTTTCGGGGAGTTGATCTATGGGTCTGTAATCAGATACAAAATATGGTTTCAGAGGGAGGTGGTTATCCCTCTATGTGAGCCTACCCAGTCATCATATCCAATTCAGTTGCGGGGCTGAAACTGGCATGTATTTTTTTATTCTCACTGGCACCACTTTCTGAAAGCAGAAAATTTTAACCCACACTTTGCCGACATTTGCAAGAGCAATATATTTCAAAATTTATATTAGAAAAATACTGGTGTGAAAAGAATAAAAAAATAGTCGTATGTGGCAGCCCTGCAGTTGGCAAGAATATATCAACAGTTTACTTTAGTACGGTATAACAGAGATATAGCAAGGATAATTTTCAAGGAGTTTATTCTGGGCAGTAAATTTTGTTTTATTAAAAGTGCTAAAAAACAAACATAGACATGAAAGTAGCTAGCGCCGAAAAAAAGTGAGCTTTATGAACGAAGAGGGAAGGGGGAGGAGTCGATCAACAAAATATGAGGTTTTTCCGAGACTGATCGTCGAAATTCGCTATTTTTCTGATCCCGATCGACGAAATTTGCAATTTTTTCGAAGCTAATTGACAAAATTCGCGAATTATTTCGTGCCTGAACAACGAAATTCGCGATTTTCCGGGCCTGATCGACAGAACTCACAAATTTTCCGTGGTCTATCGACGAAATTTGCATTTTTTCAGTACCCGATCGACGAGATTCACGAATTTTCGCAGCCTATCAACGAAATTCACGATTCTTAACCGGCTGACGAAATTTGTAATTTTTTCCCGCTGCGAATTGACGAAATACGCGACTTTTTCTCGCGACTGACAAAACTCAATATTTTGTCGCAGCCGATCAACAAAATATGCAATTTTTCCTCGCAATCAACAAAATTGACAAATTTTTCTGTGCCTGATCAACGAAATTTGCGTTTTTTAAGCTCCTGATCAACAAAATTAGGAATTTTTCCGCGCCCGAGGAACGAAATTTACAATTTGTCTGTGTCTGATCGACAAAATTCGCGATTTTACGTTCCAATCGACAAAATTCGCTTTTTTGTGCTCGACGAACGAAATTTGCGACTTTTCCTTGCACGTTTGACGAAATTTTCGATTTTTTCTCGCGATTAGCACAAAACACGCTATTTTTTCAATGTCGATCAACGAAATTTGAGATTTTTTCGCTCCTAATCGACAAAATTCGCGATTTACCCGCTCCCCATCGACGAAATTCACAATTCTGAACTTACTGACGAAATATGCAATTTTTTCTTGCGACTAACGAAACTCGCGCTTTTTTCCCAGCCCATAAAAAAATCTGTAATTTTCCAGCCCATCATCAACAAAATTTGCGATTTTTCCGTGTCTGACAACGAAATTCGCGATTTTTCCAAGCTCGATCGACGAAATTTGCTATTTTGTCCGCGCCTTATCGACAAAGTTTCCGCTTTTCCACTCTCCGATCAACCAGGTTCGCAATTTTTCCGCGACCGATCAACGGAGTTCTTGTCTGACTGATTAAATTTTCAATTTTTCCGCGACAAATTGACGAAATTCATGACTTTTTACTGCGACCAAATTGACAAAAATTGCAGTTTTTCCAGTTATAAATTGACGAAGTTCGCGGGCCACACATTAACCCCTCGCGGACCACTTTTGGCCTGCGGCCACCGGTTTTGCATCCCTATGGCATCATCCGTGCTGTAAAATCTCGCCACAGAAAAAAAAAAAATCTTTGAAGCTTAGAGAATGGCAAAAGGTGGAAAATAAATCTCAAAGAAGCTATTGAAATGATCTCTGGTTCGTGGGAAGAAATTAGTCAGAAAACAATTTTTAACTGTTGGAAACATTCCAGGTTACCTGAGACCGAAGAAAGTGAATCAGAATATTTAGATTTGGATGATAGTCCAGGCAATAGGGGATTTTACCTGGCAAAATTAATGGTAGTTCTGGAAATCGGCTTACTTTATGTTTTTTGGGTCGCTGAATCCGAATTTCTAACTTCCCACCAAAATTTCCCCCGGCAACCCTCCCAAATTTTGGCAAAATGCCCCCCAAAAAAGGTTTTATTAAAAAAATATATATATTTTTTTTTACATCGTATCATTTTACATCGAAAAAGTATCTAGAAATTCAGAAAGTAGACAAAATTTGCAACAAATAAGATATACGACATTATAACGTAGGATAAATGGGGATGGGGGATATGCCTCGGAACATGCGCCGCGGTGCTGCGTGACTAATTTGCGCAATTTTACTTAAACACTTACATCGTTTACATTCGCCCTCCCGTCTCCCCTTCGAACTTTCCCTATAAAGTTTACTTTAATTTTTTTGTGTCACTGAAACCGAATTTTTAACTTCTCCCCAAAATCCCCCCCCCCCCCCGCAACCCCTCAAAATAGTTGTTTTTAAGTTAAAACAATGTAATTGAAAAGTATGTAGAAATTCAGACAGTAGATGAAATTTGCAAGAAATAGGATATATGAAATTATCACGTAGGATAAACGGGAGATTGGGGGGGGGGGGGGCTTCCTCGGAACATTTCCCGCGCACTGTTCTCACAAACCAGATTTTTTCAAAAAATCAATTTTTTAGGGGGTTGCCGGGAGAAATTTTCGTGGGAAGTTACAAATTCGGATTCAGCGATCCAAAAACATAAAGTTAGTCGAAATCCAGAACTAGTATTAATTTTGTCAGGTAAAATCCCCTACTGCCTGGTCTTGCATAACGTAGTGCACGTAGCGCCGCAGACCATGTTTAGAGGTAGCCCTACGCCTCCCCGTTCATCCTACGTCATAATTTCATATATCCTAATTATAGCAAATTTTTTCTACTTTCTGAATTTCTACATATTTTTCCCCTAAAACAATAAAAAATTAATTTAAAAACAACTATTTTGGAGGGGCTGCGGGGGGGAAGTTGGGGGGAAGTTAAAAGTTCGGATTCAGTTACCCAAAAAAACTTAATGTAAACCTTATAGGGAAAGTTCGGAGGGAAGACGGGAAGGCGAATGTGAACGATGTGAGTGGTTAAGTGAAACTGCGCAAATTAGTCCACGCAGCACCGCGGTGCATGTTCCGAGGCAGATCCCCCCCTCCCATTCATCCTACGCCATAATGTCATATAACTTCTATGTTGCAAATTTTGTCTACTTTCTGAATTTCTAGATATTTTTTCCTTAAAACAATAAAAAAATTGAATTTTTTTAATAAAATCCTTTTTTGGGAGGCATTTTACCAAAATTTGGGGGGAGGGTGTTGCCGGGGGAAATTTTGGTGGAAAGTTAAAAAATCGGATTCAGCGACCCAAAAAACACATAATAAGCCTTTTTCCAGAACCACCATGAATTTTTCTATGTAGAGTCCCTATACGGTCTCTATTGCCTGGACTATGAGTCCTTTGAGTTAAACTCATTTCGGAAGGCTGCCAAAAAATTAACACCAGTCCCTGATCAGGTGGATTTGGAGGATTTTTTATTTGTGAATTACAATATTCAAACCTGTTCTGAAATGTCTGATGAATATATCATTTTGTCCATTAAAACTACATTAGACCGACAAAATGACGAAAGCAGTGATGACGATATTGATATTACCGCATCGGAAGCTCTCTCATGCTTGGAGAAAATTTGTGCTTTTGTTTCTCATCAAAAGAATGTTTCAGAGGAGGTATTTTCTCACATTCATTCGTTACACGCATTTTTGTTATTATCAACTACACATTCCTTTGTCCAAACTGAAATCGCAGATTTTCTGCAATAATGCACTACTAAATAAAGTTTCGTCCGTAATTTTTTTTTTTTTTTTTAATATTGAATTTTATTTTACTAACCTTTCATATGTTAATTTAAATAGTCTTCCATTAAAATCTTCTATAATGAAAGGTAAATTTAACTTACATAATTAGTTTACGTGTATATGTAATTCATTAGATTACGAGCAATTCCGTTACAACGAAAAAATTGTCACAACGAAATATTTTAGCGGTCCCGTGGAGTTCGTTGTAAAGGAAATCTACTGTATTAGATTTTGTTTAAAAGTATATGTCTTGTGCGTCATACATTTTTTTTTTATATAAAATTATACAAATTCTGATTATTGGAAAGTATATTAAATATAATAGCTTTTTTTATTTTGTATTTAATTGAAAGAGCATCTTCATGGCTTAATATGTTTATTAATTTTCATTTCGGGGTTAACGTTTTACTTTAAATATAAATAAAATGCAAATGCAGATATATGAGAAGAGATTAAAGATGGTAACATTAGATTAATGAGAAATAATCATATTCGACAGTGAAACATATAATTAATACTCAATATAGAACATTATATTTTGTTTATAAATTGAAAACAAATGGCATAAATAGGAAAGTTAAAGAAAATGATTATTTCTTCCTTTATTTTTTTTTTTTCAATTTCTGTACTTTACAATTTCGGTTCTACCTAAATTTCGAAAAGTCATATATATGGTTGTGGCGCGCAAAGTATAAAGTACTTCAGCAATATTTCAGATTAGTTATTCTGTTAATGCATTCAAATGTGGTACTCGATCATGATCATATCTACGGACGCTGTACAATAATCAGAAATAAATATAAGCCAATTTATTTTACGTTAGTGATACATTTTTTACGTAAACCACCCATATAAGACTATTCAAATGAAGCCTAAACACTAACTTTTAGTCTCTATTTTGATTTTTCCTCATGTAAATACTTGTAATATAAACCTTCAACTAGGCTACATAAAGAAATATTATGTACCTGACAGCTAGAGAATAAATCAAACTAAATATGACATTGAACAATATTTTCGTTAATCACGATAAATAAAGTTTACATCTGTAAATGACATTAAAAAATAAAAAAAAGGTACGAATTGTAGGTATGATTGTTTTATGCACTATTTGAAATCATATGCGCCACCAGCTTTTTATCGATATATTTATTGCACACCACATAGTGCACCGAAATTTAATTAAGATGGAAAATACATGACCAAAAAAAAGTTAGCAAAATTACATTATTACCGTGTCTTGTGTCATTTTAAAGAAAATGTTATTAAATTTTCTGAAATTATTTTTCCACACTTATGAAATTATAGAACTGTGTAATCTAAAAAAGAAAATATATTTTAGGAGCATTTATAATAAAATAGCGGAAATAAGTTAAAAATAAATTTCATAAAGAAATTCATCTTAGTATAAAATGCAAATTTCTATTGTGCGTTTGTCCTTCTAGTACAGATGTTGTCTTAATAGGCGGCTCGATAATTAAGGGAAAGAGAAAATATGAATCTCGCATAGATTTTGAAAAGTTGCCCAACACTATCAGAAAATTCTTAGGAGACATTTTTATATATATACAATGAAAGGAAATATCGAAACTAATAATTCTAAAAATAAGAGACCTCAATGTAAAATTTTCAAGATATATCAAATTCTATCTTACATTACACATTGTCTAACATCCTATAATCCGAAAATTAATAATGTTTGATAATGTGTATATTCATAAGCATTAAGATTTCCCAAAGTCTCAGAAAATCTAACTTATTAGAAATCACATATTAAAAACTTTTTAATGCAATTTTTCTCAAGTATTTATTGTTGGTATTTTTTAAAATAAAAATTCAGGACGGGTACATGGTATTTGGTGGGTTCTTGCTCAATTATTCCCCATTTTAAAGCTAATTTTAAGTTAGATATCTCATTTAATTGTGGTATTTCTTGTTTGCCGTATGTCTTGGGTTGAGATTTATACTTTCATGCATCGCGCTGTATAGGGAGTTTACATTAATATAATTCACAGTTTAATAGCAATACTTATATAACAGTCATCTAAGAAACTCATGTTAACAATTAAAATGGGGAACTTGCGTTAATGCCTACTAACTTATTTCGAAGGAATAAGTCTACTAAAATCGTCCAAAATGAAACGGTATCGCAAATCGTACGGTCAAACAAAATAACGGAAAGACTAAGATCTAACAGGACCCCAAAACAAATTCGCGTTCCCAGAGTTGGCCTAAACTGGCATTTCAGCAATAATCTAAATTAGAGGTCGCAACGTCTGCTGCGCAAGTCACAGTTTTAATTTAACTCAATTTACATAGTAACTAATATTATAGAATCCACAGTTTAATTATTTTAAGTTTCACATGTTTGCGAGAATATACAATTACACATAGATTCGGCGAACATAACATCTGGGGAAAATTAAATTGAATTACACATTACCTAATGATGGTTGTAAAGGGATAATTCTGGTAATTGTTTTAGAATAAAGAGTGCAATTTTTTTCTCCGGAAAAAGATGAGTTCACAGAACTTAAAAAATCAGGCTCCGCCCTCACATCAGTGAAGATCCCTGGGTGATCTCATTAACTTTTCATTTGGAAATTCCTAACGACTGTGCCATTTCACAAGGATTCTATATATTGGCTTCCATTTTTCACTGTGATTTTATTAGTTGGGACAGGGTAAATGTTGAATAAAATATCATGCACAATTAAAATATGGAAAGGAAAACTGAATTTATTATATTTATATATACTTTAGAAAAATATGAAATACTGTTTTTGAACAGAAAAGGGATTTTGTTGGCCTTTCTTAACTATTTAGACGTAAGATGCCATCTAAATACATTCTAATTTATTTTGAAAGTAAAAACATACCAAATCAGGCATATTTCTATACGTTTACACGTATTCCGTAATCACCGATAATCGTGCCCATTGCCATATTACTATTTTAACTAAATGGATTCGGTGCTTATATTACATGTTAGAATTAATCAGCATAGATCGGATGTATATAATGATAATAAGAAATGCCCCACATTTGAAATTTTGCATTTTAGAATTCACAGTTTTAGTAATATTAATATTCAAATTTTGGATCATGTTGAAGCTAAAAATAATAGATTAGATAAAGAGAATGATTATATGTTGCAGTTTAAAACTATATATCCATTTGGATTGAATACATTGGTTAATAAAGTTAATTTATTGAAGGTTAGAAATGTATATGATTTATTTTATAATTTTAATGATAAAGTTGTTATAAAAAGAGAAAAGAGGGGGTATCATAAATATAATAAAGTTACTAATCATTTAATTCCTAATATATGGATTAAGGATTTGGAATTTGTTTTTGATAAAAATTATAGTGTTAAAAATGTTAAAATGGAGGTTTTTAAATTAAAGACTAATGTGCTTAAGAAAACTAAAAAATGTTTGGATGTTTTCAAATTTAAAAATTTACAGTTTAAAGATTTATTATATGATTTAATTAATTTTAAGTTATTAAATACAGATGAAGTTAATAAAGAAGTAATTTATTTTAATATAAAATTTCAACAAAAATCTTTTGATAATTTGAATGTAAATGCAATATGCAAACATATTTACGACCTTTTTCCTCTTAAAGAATGTATTACTTCAGTTGCATATAATTATCCTAATCCATTAAGTAATAAGATTTTCAATTACAGACAAATAGCTTTTTCAAATGTTAATACAGTTTTATCTTGTTGTTGTAATAATATGGAATTTAAAGATTTTATAGATAATTATCATGGTCATATAATTACAGGTAATCTTGATATAATCAAGAATAAAAATGTAAAATATTTAATGAAATTTGGTACAAGATTTAGAATTAATAGTAAAATTAGCAGCAATAAGGTACTAAAGATTTTTAAAGATAATGTCAATAATTTTATAAAGAAATATAGTTATAAATTTAGTATGCCTTTTGAGGCATTTTTTGAATGGAAGTGTCAAATTTTGGGGCATTTCAATAATTTTTTAAAAGATTATTTAAATTCTGATAAGTATGAATATCAGTTTTAAAGATGAAGATGTAAAATTTATTGAAAGTTTACAGAATAATTTTGTTATAGTCCCTGTGGACAAAGCAGCTAATAATTATGCAATAATATGAAAGAAGTTTTATATTGATAAAATAGAGGGTGAATTAGGTAATGAAAATTTTTATTCAAAAGTTAATATTGACAGAAATCCTGTTGTTAAAAAAAAATTTGCATATAAAAAGAAAGTTAAAACATATTCGAGGATGGAGTATCACAGTTGACGTTTATTCCAACAGAGCGAAAAATGTCCAGACCAGAAAGTTGAAAGTATGTTTTCTTATAATTTTGATGTTTCTAATTATCACTGTTTGCCATTTATTTTCTTAACGCCTAAATTTCATAAAGATCCGATTAAGTTTAGATTTATTTGTAGTACTTCTAAAAGCGTTAATAAAAATTTTAATATTGGTTTACAGAATTTATTAAAAAAGTTTTATGATTTTTTAAAGTATAAATTTAAGAAGTATAGTTATTTCTGGTCAATTGATAATAGTGTTGAAATTCTGGACAAATTGCCTTTGACTCCTCTGAAAATGCAGGTATTCCACTTGCACCAATATAACTATTGATTCACTTTATGATGTTTTAATGAGTATTTTTGATGTTTTTAATATAAATGATGAATTAAATATAAATAGAGATTTATTTTTAAGCTTATGTCATTTCTGTTTTTATAATAATTATGTAACTTTTAACAATAATACCTTTAATCAGATATGTGGTATAGGGATGGGGACAAACTATTCTAGTACAGCAGCAAATTTATTTTTGTTTTATTATGAATTTAAGTATACTATAAAATATAACAGGTCTTTAAAGGTCTTTAGGTATATTGATGATATTTTGATTTTTAATTTTGATTTTTCTAATGAATATGATATTATATATCCAAATTGTTTAAAATTGAATAGAACAAACAGTGATGATTATAATGCAGAATTTTTGGATATTTTATTTAAAATTATTGATAATAAATTGATATTGGATTTGTACGATAGGAGAAATAGTTTTTAATCTTTTACTAGAAGCATGCCACAATGGTTTTCAAATTTACATAAAAAATTTACATAAATATTATCATTAATCAATTAATACGTTTCAATAAAATTTGTGGCAGAGACAATAATTTTTATAAACAGATCTTTAAGCTGTTGGCTAATTTATTTTATAATAATTATTACCCTATAAAGTTTTTGAAATATTATTTAAAGACAGTTCTAAAAAGTGAATGGCAACGATGTGAACTAGCGGCATGAACATGTGATGGCAGCTTTCTGGAACTTTCATTATGACATAGGCATCCTAAAGTCTTATTAAAAAGAACGGGTGTGTATTGATGAATTGAAACGAAAGACAGTTGCAGACCTGGAACTCTGGTATTTGACAATGGCTTTCGTGGAAAAATTATTTGTTTATTGTTGATGGGTGAGAAACATTATACAGGTATTACTGTTTTTCATGTTTTGAGAAATTTTATTTTGCAGGTTTGGGGGGGGGGGCGCACGTTTATACTGCATCCATGTATGTTAATTTCTTTTGTTTTTATTTTAATGGCAATTTTTTAAGTATTTCTCTAAAATATTTTTTATTAAAGCTTTTTTGTTTTTGTATGATAATTTTTGTAAATGTTTGTTAGTTGTAATGTGAGTTATTTTAGTTTTTTATTGAATTTGGTTAATAAAATGACAATAGTTTTTCAATATTGAATGCGAGGTGAGCGTGTGTTCAGAAACCTGCAAATTTTAAAAGTGGGGGTGGAGTTAGTTTTTTGTCTGTCTTCCCACTGATGAAGAACAGACTGTTTTTGTTATTTTACCTGCCTTTCTTGTTCTTTTATGTATTTTATAGTTAAAAAATTTCTGCAGATAAGCACCTTCCTTTGGAGTTATTGTGTTTAGGCATTTTGAATTGATGTAATATATATATATATATATATATATAGAGAGAGAGAGAGAGAGAGAGACAGAGAGAGAGCTTGTGTATAGTACCCCCATTCAATTAATAAATAAATATAACTGTCATCATTTATATCTGGCAAAAACACAATCTGTAGACCTGAATACGTAAAATAAACTAACGTTTTAATTCCCTCATCTAGCCTTTCAACTTACGTTTTCGCAATAGGATTACTTTAATGGTATATTTACAATCTACGGGCTGTTTCCTGCTGCTCAGATTACCCAAAATTTAAGTTTTGAAATTGGGAATGAAAAAATATATAGTACATATAATATATAATAAACATAATTTCCAATTTCTATTGCATAATTAATCTAATAGTGCAACACCTATCAAGACTTGTTCAGTACAGATTTTAAAAAAAAAAACTAATTTTCATATTCGGGTTCACCTAAATATAGAACTTCCCCCCATAGCATTTATAGCTAAACCATGATGAACAGTATGTTGTACGCTGAATTTCTTTTCAAAATTTCCTAACTGGTAATGTATGTCCGATAAAAGTTCGATTCGTAGGACGTGAGTATTAAGCTTTAGGAATGAAATTTTAGTTGCATTATATATGAATTTTAGACACAACCTTCTCCCATAACTCTTTTAGTTCCTCATGCTTAAGTTGCAACGCAAAGCTATTAGGTGTTGCGATTTTTGGTCACTGTTTATTTCAAAAAAGTGTTCTTCGATTTATTCGACCGTTTCGTTTCGGAAAAAAAAGATTAGTACTCGAAATTTCTGCTGACTAACGATCGTAGCTATGCTAGTTATAAAAACGATCCGAGAATTTTCTATTACATATTCAACGATGCTAAATTAAAATAGAAGCAGATCACTTTTATTTTTATTTTAATATAAAACACCAACAAATTCGAGGATATAATACTTCGAAAATACGCATTGTCCAGGCAATAGATACCGTAGGGGCTCCACCTAGCGAAATTCATGGTAGTTCTGGAAAAAGGCTTAATATATGTTTTTTGGGTCGCTGAATCCGATTTTTTAACTTTCCACCAAAATTTCCCCCGGCAACACCCCCCTCCCCCCAAATTTTGTAAAATGCACCCTAAAAAAAGTTTTTATTAAAAAAATTAATTTTTTTATTATTTTAGGGAAAAGGTATCTAAAAATTCAGAAAGTAGACAAAATTTAGACCCGGCAACCCCCCCCCCCAAATTTTGGTAAAATGCCTCCCAAAAATAGGTTTTTATTAAAAACGTCAAACTTTTTATTGTTTTAGGGGAAAAGAATTTAGAAATTCAGAAAGTAGACAAAATTTGCAACAAATAAGATATACGACATTATGACGTAGGATAAATGGGGATGGGGGGATCAGCCTCGGAACATGCGCCGCAATGCTGCGTGGACTATGTTGCACAATTTCACTTAACCACTTACATCGTTTACTTTCGAAATCACGTATCCCCTCCGAACTTTCCCTGTAATGTGTACTTGAAGTTAATTGGGACATTGAATCCGAATTTTTAACTAACTTGTATAATACTTCGAAAATACTCATAATTCAAGCAATAGAGACCGTATAGGAGCTCTACCTAGCAAAATTCATGGTAGCTCTGGAAAAAGGCTCACTATACGTTTTTTGGGTCGCTGAATCCGAATTTTTAACTTCCCACCAAAATTTCCCCCGGCAACCTCCCCCCAAATTCTGGTAAAATGCCCCCCCCCCTTCCAAAAAAAAGTTTTTTATTAAAAAAATCAATTTTTTTATTGTTTTAGGGTAGAAGTATCTAGAAATTCAGAAATTAGACAATTTGCAACAATTAAAATATATGACATTTTGACGTAGGATGAATGGGTAGGGGGATTCTGCCTCGGAACATAAGCCGTGGTGCTGCGTGGACTAAGTTGCGCAATTCCACTTACTACTTCACATCGTTTACATTCACCCTCCCGTCTCTTCTCCGAACTTTCCCTATAAGGTTTACTTTAAGTTTTTTGGGTCATTGAATCCGAATTTTTAACTAACTTGTATAATACTTCGAAAATACTCATAGTCCAGGCAATAGAGACAGTATAGGGGTTCTACCTAGTAAAATTCGTGGTAGTTCTGGAAAAAATTCTTACTATATGTTTTTTGGATCCGAATTTTTAACTTCCCACTTAAATTTCCCCCGGCAACCCCCACCCAAATTTTGGTAAAATGCCACCCAAAAAAGATTTTTATTAAAAAAATCAAATTTTTTATTGTTTTAGGGAAAAAGTATGTAGAAATTCAGAAAATAGGCAAAATTTGCATCAAATAAGATGGATGACATCATGACGTAAGATGAATGGGGAAGGGGGATCTGCCTCGGAACATACGCCGCGGAGCTGCGTGGACTAAGTTACGCAATTCCACTTAACCACTCACATCGTTTACATTTGCCCTCCGTTCTCCCCTCCGAACTTTCCCTATAAGGTTTACTTTAAGTTTATTTGGTCGCTGAATCCGAATTTTTAACTTCTCCCCCAAAATCCACCCCGCAACCCTCCAAATTGTTGTTTTTAAATTAAATTTTTATTTTTTAGGGGGAAATTATATAGACATTCTGATAGTAGACAAAATTTGCAACAAATAGGATATATGACATTATGACGTAGGATGAAAGGGGAGGGGGAGGGCTGCCTCTGAACATGCACGGTGGCACTACGTGCACTAAGTTATGCAAGTCCAGGCAATAGGGGATTTTACCTGGCAAAATTAATACTAGTTCTGGATTTCGACTCACTTTATGTTTTTGGGTCGCTGAATTCGAATTTGTAACTTCCCAACAAAATTTCACCCGGCACCCCCCCCCCCCTCCAAAAAAATGCATTTTTTGAAAAAAAATTGTTTTTGCAAACAGCGCTCAGGGAATGTTTCGAGGCTGACTCCCCTGTCCCCGTTTATCCTTCGTGATAATGTCATATATCCTATTTGTTGCAAATTTTGTCTACTTTCTGAATTTCTTCATACTTTTTCCGTAAAACAAAAAAAATGATTTTTTTAATAAAAACCTTTTTTGGGAGGCATTTTACCAAAATTTGGGGGGTTTTAATTTAAAAACAACTATATTGGGAGTGTTGCGGAGGGGTGTTTCGGGGGAAGTTAAAAATTCGGATCCACCGACGCAAAAAACTTAAAGTAAACCTTATACGGAGAGTCCAGAGGGGAAACGGTAGGGCGAATGTAAACGATGTGAGTGTTTAAGTGGAATTGTGCAACTTAGTCCACGCAGCACCTCGGCGCATGTCCGGAGGCAGATCCCCCCTCCCTCCCAGTTCATCCTACGTCATAATGTCATGTATCTTATTTGTGGCAAATTTTGTCTACTTTCTGAATTTCGAAATACTTTTTTCCTTAAAACAACAAAAAAATTGATTTAAAAAAAAAATAAAAACCTTTTTTTTTTGGAGGGGGGGGGGGACATTTTACCAAAATTTGGGGGAATTGCCGGGGGAAATTTTGGTGGGAAGTTACAAATTCGAATTCAGCGACCCAAAAAACATAAAGTAAGCCGATTTCTAGAACTGCCATTAATTTTGCCAGGTAAAATCTCCTATTGCCTGGACTATCATCTCACATAACTCTTTCATTGCAATTATTTAGCAGTGTAAATACCTAAAAATATCTGGTGTGATTTAAAAACTATAATAAGATATATTGATGTATGTTTCAAAATGCCCTTGATTGGAAAAAGTAACTCATTGGTCCTTAACTTGGTCATTCCTGAAATAATAAAAGGAGAATTTTAAATTCTGATATTTAATTTATTCTGTCTATATATCTGTAACGTAAAAAATATATTTTACATTATTTTTATGGTTTTCCACGTTCTGGAATGTTTTCGTTTTCTTTAAAGTGAAATTTGTTTTTAGAAATATTCTGCCTGTATGTGTGTCATGTTATGACTATTTTAAAGAGAAAATCTATTTTAAATTGCATGTCTTTAAACGATATTTTCCAGTAAAAATAATTAAATATCCTAACAGTTTATTTAATATATGATTTTCTTTTAGATTTTTCAGTTCAATTTTTTGACGTAACATGGTATAAAAAATCGGAAATTATTAAATCACATTATCATTATATCTGTATTAATAAACAAAAACCTGTATGCGTGAAAAAATGAAGTCATATAGATGGTGGTATAACCTGATCAATAAACTTTGCTTTTATTACAATTGCTTTTTATACTCCAAACACAGCACATTTTAAAATTTTGCCTCGTTAAACTGCATATAAATGTTGTTATTTTATATATATGTTGTAGGCTAATTGAGAAATCCGGCTCTTTGCAAACAGCCTAGGCTCTTTGCAAAGAGCCGGGCTGATTGGAGAATCCATCTCCCTTTTTCCAATTAGCCTGATATTTTTCAGGCTTATTGCAAAGAGCCTAGAAAGCGTTAGGCTAATTGAAAAATGACCACTTATTATCCGATCAGGGTGATATTTTTAGCTCACAGGCTATCAAAGCCTGAGAGCTTATGTGCCCACCGATTCTGTATGTACGTGTGTACGTACGTACGTACGTATGTACGTAACACGGTAACTCTTGATAGAAATATCCGATTTGCTTCAAATTTTTTTTTCTAGGTTCATTCTGATAAGGTGCTTCCCTGATTATTTTTGGGGGTTCATTGGTTAAGGATAAAGGGGGAAAAGGGGGGGCTAGTCCCCCCCCTTAATTTATATAAATGGGTTTTTCATGCAGAAATATTCGATTTGCTCCAAATTTGGTATACCGGCTTATTAAGTTAAGGAGCTGCCTTGATTAGATTTGGAGGTTCATTAGTTACATATAAAGGAAGGAAAGGGGGGGCTATCCCCCCCGTAATTTAGATAAATGGGTTTTTCATGCAGAAATATGCGATTTGCTATAAATTTGGTATACCGGTTAATTATGTTAAGCAGCTTCCCTGATTACATTTGGAAGATCATTATTATGTATAAAGGGGGGAAACGGGGGCAATTTCCTCTCCTCTTAATTTAGATAAATGCGTTTTTCATGTAGAATTATTCGATTATCTCAAATTTGGTATACTGGTTTATTATGTTAAGGAGATGGCTTGATTAGATTTGGAGGTTCATTAGATAAGTATAAAGGGAGGAAAGGGGGGGGGTAGCCCCCCTTTAATTTAGGTAAATGGGTTTTTAATGCAAAATTATTCGATTTGCTCCAAATTTGGTATACCGGTTTATTATGTTAAGGAGCTTCCCTGATTAGATTTGGAGGTTCATTAGTTAAGTATAAAGGAAGGAAAGGGGGGCTAGACCACCCCCCTTAATTTAGATAAATGGGTTTTTCATGCAGAGTTATTCGATTTGCTCCGAATTTCGTATACCGGTTTATTATGTTAAGGAGCTGACTTGATTAGATTTGTAGATTTATTGGTTATGTATAAAGGAGGGACAGGGGCTAGTGTCCCTTTAATTTAGATAAATGGGTTTTTCATACAGAATTATTCGATTTGTTTCAAATTTTGTATACCAGTTTATTACGATATGGCTTCCTTCATTTAATTTGGAGGTTCATTGGTTAAGTATAAAAGGGGGAAAGGGGGGCAATTGCCCCTCCCCTTAATTTAGATAAATGTGTTTTCATGCAGAATTATCTAATTTAGTTTAATTTTTTTTCTAGGTTCATTCTAATAAGGAGCTTTTCTGATTAGATTTGAAAGTTCATTGGTTCAGCATAAAGGGAAAAATGGGGGAGCTAATACACCTCCCCCCTTAATTTAGTGAAATGGTTTTTTCATGCAGAATTATCTGATTTGCTTCAAATTTGGTATACCAGTTTATTATGTTAAGTAGCTTCCCTGATTAGATTTGGAGGTTCTTTGGTTAAGTAGAAAGGGGGGCAACGGGGACTAATACCTTCATTTATTTTTCGGAGGGCATTATTCATTGAAATAAGAGTATAATATACAAGTATGAATAGCCTGTGAGCTCAATGCCATCAGTTTAACTGGGCGATTTTCTTTTTATTAGGTTTATTAACGCATAACCATACCCAAACCCGAAAAATAAATTACAACAGACCGTACCCCGATCCGAGCAAGACAAAATAATTTCAGTCTACATGCATCTCGACCCGAACCTGAGAGTTCCATTTGAAAAAACCTGAAATCCGGAACCAAATCTGATAACCGACAAAAATATTCTAAAGATCCATAACCGGATCCGAACAAGACAAATTAGTTTCCGTGGACACGCAACGCTACCAGAACCTAAAAATTCCATTCGAAGTCAACCTGAAACCCGTCCCGAACCAAATCTTAACCGACAAAAGTATTCCAAAGAACTATAACCCGATGCAAGCCAGACAAAATAATCTCCGTCCACCGGCAACCCGGTCCGAACCTGAAAGTTCTAATTGAACTCAATCCGAAACCTGGTTGTGGTCGGTTTTCGGGTTGACTTCAAATGGAACCTTCAAGTTCGGATGCGGTTGAAAAAAAATTAAACTAAATCAGATAATTCTGCATGAATACCTATTTATCTAAATTAAGGGGAGGGGCAATTGCCCCCTTTCCCCCCTTTTATACTTAACCAATGAACCTCCAAATCAAATGAAGGAAGCCATATCGTAATAAACTGGCATATCAAATTTGAAGCAAATCGAATAACTCTGTATGGAAAACCCATTTATCTAAATTAAGGGGACACTAGCCCCTGTCCCTCCTTTATACTTAACCAATAAATCTCCAAATCTAATCAAGGCAGCTCCTTAACATAATAAACCGGCATACGAAATTTGGAGCAAATCGAATAACTCTACATGAAAAACCCATTTATCTAAATTACGGGGGGGGGGCTCCCCTTTCTTCCCTTTATATGTAACTAATGAACCTCCAAATCTAATCAAGGCAGCTCCTTAACTTAATAAACCGGTATACCAAATTTGGAGCAAATCGAATAATTCAACATGAAAAACCGATTTATTTAAATTAAGTGGTTAGCCCCCTTTCCCCCCTTTATACTTAAATAATGAGCTTCCAAATCTAATCAGGGAAGCTCCTTAACACAATAAACCGGTATACCAAATTTGGAGCAAATCGAATATTTCTGCATGAAAAACCCATTTATATAAATTAAGGGGGGGGACTAGCCCCCCTTTTCCCCCTTTATCCTTAACCAGTGAACCCCAAAAACTAATCAGGGAAGCACCTTATCAGAATGAACCTAGAAAAAAAAATTTGAAGCAAATCGGATATTTCTATCAAGAGTTATCGTGTTACGTACATACGTACACACGTACATACGTACACACGTACATACAGAATCGGCGGGCACATAAGCTCTCAGGCCGGTGAGCTAAAAATGTCACCCTGATCGGATAATAAGTGATCATTTTTCAATTAGCCTAACGCTTTTTAGACTCTTTGCAATAAGACTGAAAAATATCAGGCTAATTGGAAAAAGGGAGATGGATTCTCCAATTAGCCCGGCTCTTTGCAAAGAGCCTAGGCTGTTTGCAAAGAGCCGGATTTCCCAATTAGCCTACGACATATACAACTTATCTAAAACCGAAACTCAATTGATTGATTTTTATGTTTTTTAAAATAATTTTCAATTTTGAGTTTTAAAAAATCTATCTCCATCGTGAGTATACTGATTTTAAGATATTAAACTGATTGCAGTTAAAAAAAATCTAAAAAGTCTAGTAGATGTTTCCGTCTAATATTTATAACGTAGTTGCAATCACATCAATATGTGATTAAAGTAATATTAAAAAATAAAATTTTAACAGGTATGTAGTCAAACTACGCGCTTAAATCACTGATATGAATTAAAGTAAAAGATCCTGCAGTGAGAAGCGAAATATTCTTCCGGCTAATAAATACATACAAAACACACTCACTTGCGGCTAATAAGAATGTATCATTTAAAATTAAGATCCAGATTTTTTTTTTAATGCAATATTATTATTTTTTTTCAATTCCTACTATTAGTTCACACCCTCGCTAAATTTATTTATATATCTTGTTCAAATTTTCAATTGTTAATAAAACGCTTATTATTCATCCGATCAAGTTGAAATAAATTTTTTTAAACTTTTACTGGATGACAATTGGTGTTAATACAGATTTTATTTTTCAAATATTATTTCATTAATTAAATTTTAATTAATTAATTTTAGCTTTATATGGGAGACAAAATGGCGGCCATTGGTTACTGAACAGCATTTAATGCATCTTCATATCTATAAGGGGGGGTTACCAGTGGAAGGACCCTGTTCTGTCGCCAAATACCGCCGTTTGTCGCCAACTTGGCGATATATCGCAGAATTTGGCGACCAAAATTAGTCGCCAAAAGTGACGCCAACTTGGCGATATCTCTAATATTTCGCCAAATTCCCATAGACTTCCATTGTAAACCTACTTGCATATAGAAAATCAACAAATTGAGATATTTTAATGCAACAAAAACTAATATTACCTTAAGGGATTATATTAAATTTTTCTTTGATGCCCTAAGTAGGAATTGACTTTAAAAACAAAATTTATATATTACTTGTTTTTTTATAAAAAAAAATATTTTTACTGCTGTTATCTAGTCACGCAGCAAGCCCGGTTTCGATGTCCTGTTATTTGGAATGCGATATTAACTGACCAGTGGAACACAAAACCGAAGAGATAATAAATATGCATGTATCCTACTTTTTCTTGTCACAAATTATATCTTCCAAAGACATGCATTTTTACAAAGTATAGTTGCACTGAATTTGTGAATGGCTGTTAGCGTGAAACCTCTTGAAAAAAATGCACATAGCTTTTAGTAAATAACTATTAATATAAGAAACATTTTCATGAAATGTTTCGTATAACTTTGTTTTTTTACCTCAAAATTGATAAAAAAAATCGATTGTTTTATTTGAAATATTAAATGAAAGCTTGTTTAATTGTGACTATTTTGACACCTCTTTATTTCCCATGCGGCAATTATATCTTGAGATATTGTAAATTTTGTTACTATACACAGCGCAATTACCAACACAAATAAAATTTTAAAGGGCTTTTTCCCATTTTCACATAACTGCCAACTTGTACGGATTTTTCTTACCATTAAAATTTTATAGAAATTTTTGACTTATTTAAACGTTAAAATTGTTTGAATTTCGGTGAATCAATTAACTGAAATTTTCTATTAAATTTTAGTGGTATGTAAAATCCGTACAAGTTGGTGGCTATGTTTTCATACTTTCTTCACTTTCATGTATTAAAAATTCTAAAGCTTTTTTTGTATTTTAGATAGAGATTTCAACTTTATTGTACATGTTCTTTATTATATATTTGATAAATCTGTGCTGGGAGCATTCAGGTGTTTTTTTTTTTTTTTTTTTTTTTTTTTTTTTTAATAAAAATATATGAATACGTTTTATATTTGATCGTTTTACACTATCAGGGCTCCCAAATGGTCCGCCAACTGAATACCAATACTTTTTTAGAAAATTTTTCTTTTTAGATTTTTTTTAAAAAACCGCCCCGGAATCACCTTTGAAAGTTAATTCTAGCGCAAACCTACCATAAAATATTTTGTTAAAATTTATTGGTATTCAGTTGGCGGACCATTTGGGAGCCCTGCACTATATATCTCTCTATTCTAAAAAAAAGTAACTCCCGCTGTCACCGCCGCCGCCGCCGCCGCCGCCGGTTTTGAATTTTTTGTGACCGGAGGTCTTTCTTCGTTAATATTAAGAAAAATAATGCATACAAAAATATGAAAATTGGTAGTATTATACAGAAATATTTGATAAACACGCTGATGTAGACAGTTTTCAAATCGAAGAATTATTTTAAGAGATATTTAATGCTAAAGTTGGACAAAATCGTTCCATTAAAAAAGTTTTATAGGAGCAAAAACTATACATCGGAATTTAATACTTTTTAGATCATTTTATACGTTATAATTTCCCGGTGTGCAGAAATAATTTATTTTTTTAATTTGACTCATTTTTCGAGGTTTCATTTCTATTTTAAATTCAAATTTTCAGCATTTCGAGAGATATTTTTTTACTTATTTCAGAAAATTGTACTAATTTAACCTGTTGCCAAACTGTATAAACAACGGAAACAATAATATTTGCTTCAAATTAAAAATTTATTTACGCGTGACTATTATAAACAGAAAAGAAAAACTTTCAAATTAGAATTAAATAATTACGTATAAAAAGCAGGAACTTATTGAAAATTACTTCATCTATAATTACACGTGAATTTTAACAGAGAAAGGATATTGTAAAGTAATAAATTCATTAACATGCGTTAGAAGTCTTAAATAGGAGAAATTACATCACATTTACGTCACATTACACTTATTACGTAAAATGAACAAAAAATAATATTGCAAAATAGTAGTTTAAATTTAAAAATAGCGCGAGACATTTACTTGATATTTTGAGATGAACTTTTCAACTATTTTTTTTTTTTTTGACAGCGCAAATAATATTTCATTTCTAATAAAAGCATTTTCACGTGAATATTAAAAAGGGAAAGAAAAGTTTGGTGAAAATTACGTCAGATTAAAAACGATATATTTAAAATGTCTTATTTAAAAGGACTTTCTTTTCGCTTTGTTAAAAAATACCGGGAGACAAAGACTCTGTTTACTTAATTCATTTTATATTAGATGATTTTGAAATGCCATTGTATCTTTTAACAGCAGCTGATTTTTCCGTAAAATTCCCCAATCAAAGAGAAATGAATAGAAACCCGTTTATAGGGCGATCGCCTTTGTTTTTTTAATTATAATTCAATCTTCCAAAAAAATTCAATTAAAGCCGATCAAATTAGCGTACTTTTAGAGACTGCAGTGTCTGAACGGGGGGTTGGCGAGCGTAGCTCGTAGGGGGCCGAGCCCCCTAGTATTAGTAAAAAAATATATTAAATGTAATATTAGGTATATCTAAAAATCCATACACAGTCTTGTCTAATACACATTTGAAAATCTAATAAAATGGCAAAAATACCAATATCTAAAATAACAATTAGAGATTTTAAAACTTCCAAAAATTTTTAATTAAAAAAATATTAATTAAATATACAATTTTTTTTTCAAAATGTGCTTGTAGTTGAACATTGAAAGGCATTGACTTCACAATTTGAACACAAGGTTGAGCAAAAGCAAGGCTTTGCCCAGCCTTGCTTTTTCTAGTACGCTGTTCCTTTTTCCCTAGCTTGCACTCAAGAAGAATCTCGCTAGTAGATTCGAAACAGCTGTTTGCTGCTTTTTATGTATTATTTGTGCATTTTTAATCGTTTGTTTTTCTGATTTTTAATCAAAATTGATGTTCACAACTATCACGTAGTCTTTGGAAAAATTTTAATCAGGCAATTTTAGGTACGTACGTAATAGCCAACAGAACGGATATTAAAATATAATTGAAACATAGGAGTAGAAAAATAGCTGTATGGCGGATTTACAAGGTTTTATATCGATTGCGTGCTCCTTAAATTTGTCAGTGGTTGAAACTAGCAAATGTTGTTTACATTTACTCAAATTTATCACACATAAAATTCGCAATATGATTTTTATCTGCAAATATATACTTTTTCCTTTTTCCTTATAACTATCAGAATATTAGGCGATACGAATAACTAGAGTTTGCATAACTTGAATCTAATTATTTGTTCATTATAAACTTTTATGTTTACTAATTATTAATGAATTATTTTCTTCTTTCATTTAAGCAAACAGTTCACAAAATGACAAAACGTAATTATGTTTCTTACTGTTATATAACTACAAAATCAATATTATACCTACTGCAAATAACAAAAAAAAAAAAAAATTCTTACATTTCGTATATTGCATGCATAGTAAATCAACCATTTCCATTTCCTAACATTAAACAACATGATCATATTTCAATTCATAAAGATTCTTTCATTGTCGATACTTAAAATATTAGATCTTACTTGCTAATAAAATCTTTGATGATATAAAGAAGGTATTTATGTGAATATGATAAAGGAAACAAACATGAAAGTATCACAAATCTTATAAAGAGCACTACTTTCAATATGTAGAATGAAAGTTACCTTAATGGATCTATAATATGTCTATGATTACTTTAGTTCGTTTTTCATATAGCTTGCATTAATTTTATGTAATTGAATATTCCCCATAAATCAAGTTTGACACATAAAAAATAAGTTCTACATTTCAGTTTTTAAATCTGAAATATAATGATTGCTGAAATATCTGCTATCTTTACCAAAAACATTTTTATGTACATACAAATGAAAGAAATTTAAAGGTTTTTACATAATAAAAGTGTTTTCTTTTTATATTACTTACCAGGATGGATAAAAAAAAGGTTACAGACAGCAACATTTGAAAAGTAATTATCGTGGAGTGAATAATTTTCACAAAGGGGAGACAGGTGTTGCCTGCAGCAGTTGTGCGGGTGGGTAGTGTAAGTTCGGAGAAACGTCAGAGCGATTAAAATGGCAAGACGTTTAGAAAAGTTGTCTGGCTTATGTCAATTTGCCATCCAACGCAAACGTCCTAGGATGTTAAGTGATGGTTTCATCCTCCTGCATGACATTACCAGCCTCATACCGCTCAACAAACTCAAAAGTTGCTGTACAAGTTCAAGTGAGAAGTCTGGAGTCACAACCCCTCCCCCCTGAAAAACAGCCAGTTGTTGGCACCCAGTGACAATTTGCTGATTCAAAAATTGAAGGAAACACTAATCTGGATCAGGATTTCCTTCAAATAGTGATGTAAATATGGCTGTTGAGAACTGTCTTAATTGGCGAAGTAATGATTTCTACCAAGGTGGGTTAAACAAATTGGCCCTGCGTTCAGATATGTGACTAAATTAATTCTTCTATTACATTAGTGGTTTTGCATAGTTAGATTTTTGGAAAATGAATAAAATATTATAAGGTGGATGCAAAATTTTATCTTTGACAAAATTATCACTAAAATTAACTCTGAGTACATTGCAATCATATTATAACTATCAGTAAACTAATTCGTTTAACGGAAAGAATGTTTAGAAAATACACTATATTGCCAAAGGTGACCGGTCACTTGCGATTTTAGACGTTTTGTTAAATATCTAAAAAAATACATGAGGAATTAACCTGAAACTGCAGGTGTATAAACAGTATAGTATAGGTCATATATTTCCGCAAAGATTTTTTTTTTCCAGAAACCCAATAGGGAGCCGTCAATAAATTGAAAAAGAACGAATATCTTTTGGATAACCTTGTAAAAACTAATGTAGCAAAAGCGTTCAAACGGAAGATTATAATTAAGTGGCTTATTGTAATAATTTGTGTTCATTTTTATGAGGATAGTATGTATAGTCGTAGAGAAATTAAGGTTTTTATAAAAACAGTCCCAAATTTCACCAAGTTTTTTCCTTACAATTTGCAGTGTTCTTAATATAAAAAAAAAGTTTTTTTAGAAAATATGACAAACAGCATTGTACACAACACTCTGCAATCAGAATTAAAAAATAATAAAAATTGGATGAAAAATGAGCAGATTTACTAAAAAATGTTTCACTGCGCATGCGCGAATGCAATAAAAATGTAATGTAATAATGTATTAGTTAAGGATATAGAGCAACTTTTGTGAAAGTCTCAAAATCATAGCCTGAAAATTATAGTCGAAAGAAGAAGCTCGAAATACGTTGTTCCCAAAACGAAGCAAAAATATGAGGGTTTGTAACCAAATATAGTAGTACTTGCAATATTGTGTGGGCTATCTTGGCAATAATCAACAGATATTTGATACAACCCCTCATATTTTTGCTTCGTTTTGGGAACAACGGATTTCGAGCTTATCGACAGTAATTTTCAGAATTTTCAAGCTATGATTTTGAGACTTTCACAAAAGCTGCTATATACGTAGCTAATGCATTATGAACATATATTTTGATTGCAATCGCGCATGCGCAGTCAAACATGTTTTAGTAAACCGGCTCATTTTTCATCCAATTTTTATTATTTTTTAATTCTGATTGCAGGTATTATGTACAATGTTGTTTGTCATATTTTCTGAAAAGAACTTTTTTTTTTATTAAGAAATCTGCAAATTATGAGCAAAAATCTTGTCGAAATTTGGGACTGTTTTTATAAAAACCTTAATTTCTCTACGAGTATACATGCTATCCTCATAAAAATGAACACAGTATATTACAATAAGTCACTTATTAATAATTTCGTGTTTAAACGCTTTTGCTACATTAGGTTTTACAGGGTTATCCAAAATATATCCGTTCTTTTAGAATTTGTTGACGGTCCCCTATGGGGTTTCGAGAAAATATCTTCGCGGAAATATAAGACCTATACTATACTGTTTACACACCTGCTGTTTCAGGTTAATTCCTCATGTATTTTATTAGATTTTTAACAACACGTCTAAAATTGTAAGTGACCGATCACCTTTGGCCATATAGTGTATTTAAGAGATGAGAAAATATCTCGGTGACTCGAATGATCAGAAGTTATTTGTAAAAAAATAAATTTTACTAAAATGAACAACACATAGTCAAATATTTTGCATACGTCACTGTGAGAATAAACTGCGGCTCTCTGGAGAGCTTCAATTTTTATTGTGTCACGTGAATCCAAAAGCTCTCCGAAGAAACGCGGGGGGAAAGAAATGCGCCTCCCCTCTATTGTGTGAAATAGAAAATTTTTCCTCGAAGAGAGAGAAATAGTACACTGCTACAGATTATGCCCCCAGTGACGTAGTCATGATTACAAGAAGGGTAGCAATTAATGTAGATACATAAGAAAGGTCTTGAGTAAAATTTAAGTACGTATGATGCAATATATATATATATATATATATATATATATATGTATGTATATTATGCATTACACGAAAACAATATTTTTGAGATGAAAATAATATGCACACTATATACATCAAATGTTTTAAACAATATAGTTAGTAACGAGTTGTCTGGAAAACGAACTTTACGACCAGATTTGGTGATAGGTTTTACGACAGGAGTTGTTGAAAACTTTATGGGTTCATTTGTTTTTGAGGTTCGGAAGGTGAAATAGAATCTGCTAATTGATATGCAGGTTTAATGGGGTCAGTAGATACAGTACAGTTTTTCAGGTTTAATTCCAAGTCAAACGTTTTCTTAGACCTGCCAATCACTCGATATGGTTCAAATAAAATAATAGAAATATAAATATAAATATATCAAAATACTAATATACAAAGAAAACAAACCTTATTTTTATTTTCCCACATGATAAGTAAATTCGTATAATTTTGAATGTATTATAAGGAACATTTCAATGGATAATGCATTTTGTAATGTTTATAGTTCCGAAAATTATCATTTGCAACACTTAATATACATATACATTGAAAAATAATTTTATACATAAAAAATAAACTTAACTTAAAATTTTACTTTACACTTTTGTAATATAAAATTCGAAAGCAATTTAAAAGGGTCAGTAAAAATGTTCATAATCATCCGCTCTCTTATCTTCGAGCACCAGAACTTAACATTTTCATTCAGAAAATCCCCACAGGAAAAATTAAAATATTTCTTTGTATGGTTTGTATTTTATGTTCTCATAAATACGAGAAATTGCAGCACTGAAATAAATTGAAAAATATCTAAAATGCATGCGAATATAAATTTTAATATCGCAGTACTTTAATGCGTTTCCAGCAAATAAATAGAAGTGCAATAAATTTCGAAAATGTAACTTCTTATATGGTTTTTAAAATGAAGTTTTCTACTCTATTTAAGTTTTGTAAAGTTTGCTTAATATTATTTAGCCAAAACACCCGTGCGTGTTGCAAAAGTTTGCTCCCTTTTCTTGTTAAAAATTGAAGAAATATTATTAACTAAAAATCTATATTTAATTATTATTATAAAACACTGAAAATGTTTCTGAATGAGTCAAGAAAATTTACAAATTTATAGTATAAACTCTCCCGCGTTATGCAGGGTTCCGAAAAGCATTCCATTATCTTTAGGAACTTCAGAAAGTAATAAATTTATTTGATTTAAAGAAACATTTTGTATCAAAACTTTTTTTTTTGCTTCAAAATAGGTACATGCTGCCCGTGAAATTCGGAAAAAGTTTCCGAATAGCTTTGACATATTGGATTTTTTTTTTCCACTGGGAATCGGCTTTCCAAATGTTATCAATTTTCGAAGAAACATTTTTATGTTCAAAAACCTGTTCAGATCTGCGTGCTAAATTAACCGCGCTAGTATTGATTATTGAATACGCAGATACCTATGTGATGTTCAATTCCATAATAATAATTTACAAATTACTTGTGCGTTTGACATTCTTTTTCCATGGTACTAATCAATGCATTTTTTATACTACAAACGCTATAACTCCAATGTTTCTTCCTTATTTTTACCTCCTTTAAAACTTTAAATAATCTTCTTTGTACATAATTCAAAAATTAAATTTAAAGTAATTAAATATCTTTATTTTTAAATTATGTTACGAAATTTAATATAATCAAACCACAGCATATGACATTTTAAAAGTGTTTACCTGACCTACACCAAATTAAAATTAAAAAAGTGCATATAGCAAGAAAGTTTATTTAGGCAAAATATCAGTGATGCAACAAGCACATAAATAATATAATTTTTGAAAATATTTATTTTTTATTTTATTTATTTTTTTTTTATGTTCTGTATACAGAAAACTTTTGCATTGCAAAGTTATTAAATTTCTGATTGTTTTATGTCACGGTTTTATTTATAAATTTAAATTATCATTTTTTTCAATTTAAATACTAAAAAAGATTAAAAAAGAAACAAAAAAACCCCTTCACAACAACTTACCTATTGACATTTATTTGTATTTACATCCATGAAATAGATGCACACGACAGAATGAATCGCATAATTTTCACATAGTTGCATGTCTTTGTACATACCTACTTTCGTCCTCAAAATCAAAATAAATAGTTTATTTATGCAGCATATGTTTCAGACTTCTTCCAAAAGCCATCCTCAGCTGCACATTTTACGCAAACAGCATTCCGCCTAATTTGATATGCAACAGATAAAAAGGAAATACAAAACTAGAGTGAACTCTTATTTATCCTGGAAACATGATGCATTATTTATGATTTTACCATGTATTTTAATCCAAATATAGTGCTGAAATTTATATATTTCACCATGTAACTTATTTAAAAACGATATATAATCTTTATACATTTTAAGGATTGTTTATGTTTTCATGAATAATTTTATGTGAATATCGAAAAATATAATTTATCTGAAATGAAAAACATTTTTTTTGTTATCTTCTGAACAACTAGCTATATTTTTATTAAAATACATTGCTGCATAAACTTATATATAAATAACAACTTTAGCATTATTTAGATAAATTAAATACCTAAATATGGATACATATTTTTAAAAGAAATTTATATTTATTTTCTTATAGTTTATTAAAAAGTTACAATAATATAGAAAAAAAAAAATCTGTACCTTTAAACAATATAAATTTTTTTATATGTCAATTGTTTTTTAACGAAATTCATTTAATAATTACATTAGCATATAATACCTACAAAATGTTAGATTTTTATTCAGCTACAGTATTTTTCGTTAAATTGAAAATTGTATATTCTTTTTTAGAATGCACATATTTTGAATAATGAGAATTACATTATAACAATAATTATTTAATCTGAATTTTAATTACTTTACTTTAGTGTAACTTCAACGTTTGTTTAATCTTCTTTATTCGTTTTTACTTTTGGGTAGTACGTGACATATAAATAGAATGTAATATTAGCAAAAATTATCATTACCCTTTTTTAACATTATTGTTAACTATGATGCTATTGTTACAACGATAAGCCATAAAATGTGTATTCCACGTTTTAATTGCTCTCAATTAATTTTCCTTTTTAACACATTTAGAAGCTTATTCCCAATAAAATTTCGATTACAAAATAAAATATTTCTCTTCATTATGTCTCCTTTATATATTTAGTGACGAGTTTTTTATATTTATCAAAGAAGTAAGGGTTCCAGAAAAATAATTAAGACGATTAACAGTATGTTATTGTAAGTACTTATTCTTGTTTCTGCCAGTAAGTTTTTCATTATTACTAGCAGGGATGACCGAGCTAAGATAGGTCAAAATTAGCCTTGTGTTCAATTCGATATTTTGTTATCACTGAATCATTCTTGCTGTTTAGATACAGTTGGCATGATCCTGATGCATTGCGACCCAAAATCACTCACACCGATTTTTTTTTTCAAAAATGCGACCTAACCAATGTTCTTCTCGAAACCGAAAACTATAGAATACAAAATTTTGTTAGAATCGTTAAAGTCGTTGCATATATAAAATTAGTTTGACCTACGGTAACCCAAAAGGGACCTACAAATCTAAATTTATCGAACATGTGACCTATCCCAATGCTCCTCTCGTGCTGGAGAACGATGTAATAAATTTTTTTGTTAAAATCGTTTGAGCCGTTATTTAGATACAATTAGCTTGACCCACAGGGACTCAAAAAAGACCCACTAATCGAATTTTCTCGATCATGTGGCTTAGCCCAGTGGTCTTTTCAGACCCAAAAGCGGTATATTATAATTTTTTCAAAATGTTTTGAGCCTTTTTTTAGATTCAATTAACTTGACACCTGACGCATTACGACTCAAAATGATTTACTAATAGAATTTTCTTGAATATGCGACTTAGCCCAATGGTATTCTTGTGCTCGAAAACGATAGAAAGCAAAATTTCGTCAAAATCGTTACAGCCGTATTTTTAGATAAACTTAGCTGGACCCACAGTGACCCAAAAATGATTCACTAATCGAATTTTTTCGAACATGTGACTGAGTCCATTGGTCTTCTCGTAATTCAAAACAGTAGATTACAAAATTTAGTCAAAATCGTTAGAGCCGTTTTTTAGATAAAATTAGCTTGACCCAAAATGACCCCAAAACAACCCACTAATTGAAATTTCTCTAACATGTGACCTAGCCCAATAATTGTATCGTGACCAAAAACGGTTGAATATAAAATTTAGCCAAAATCGATTGATTCGTTTTTTAGATACAATTAGCTTCATACCGACCCAGTATGACCCAAAATGACCAACTAAGCGAATTTTCTCGAACGCATGACCTAGCCCAATGGTCCTCTCGTGCCAGAAAATGGTAAAATACAAAATTTAGTCAAAATCATTAGAGCCGTTTTTAAGATAAAATTTGCACACACACACAATCACATACACACACAATTTTTGCTCGTATTATAATATAAGATAGTAAGTAAGTAAGCACCCACCCTGGGAACCCGCTTTTGGCTTATGGTTAGGTGTAACCCCCAAGCCCAGGGCAGGGAAAAGTTTTACTACCTGCGGAAACAAGCCCAGAACCCCAGTCTCCGGGAAAGAATACTTCAGAACGATCCGCCTGACACGCCGAAGAGAGCACAAGAGGCATCACAATTGGCTACCCTATTGTTTCAGGGCGAGCCTAGAAATATATTACGATTATGATTTATATGTTTTGGAATTTACGTACTATTTGAAAAACTTTTAAGTATTTACATTCATCTTTTCGTTTGATAAGAAATATTTTTTTCCCTTTTTTTCACCCTTTTAAACAAAAATATTTATACATATTTACAATATTTCTAGTGGTATTTAAGTTCTTAAAAATAAAACAATCTCAAAAACACCCTTCCATACACCACGTGGATCCATGACATGTCCACCACAGGCAATCAGAAGAGGTAATTATTGAATGTATTTATATTGAATAAAAGAATAATGGCTATTGAGAATATCGTAGTTAGCATAAAGTTTTTTAAGTTGTGCCGGGTCATTAATTATTTTTAGGATGTCTTGAAGGATTGTCGTTTCTGTTCTGTGAAATATAAACTTCATGAATTTGCAGTTGCCGAAAATGTAATGCATCGGGTCTCCTCGACCACCACATTTACAAAGGTCGTCATCTTTTTTGCCGATATTATAAAGGAAAGACGGGAAGCTGCCGCGGCCTGTTAAAAAGTAAATAGATACTTTATCTTTTGAAATTATTTGGTTCTGAACTTTTGGTACCAGCCCGTGCGTATATCTACCACCCCCTGAGTGATCCCAGTTGTACTGCCACCTGTCCAGTAATTGGGTTCGAATACATTTTATAAGATAGGACCGAGGCAATTTAACTCCTCGATCCACTGGTAGGTCGCAGTACTGGGCGGCATCATTCGCCAGCTCATCCGCCAGTTCATTACCCGCTATGCCAATGTGGCCTTTTATCCAAGTAATGTAAAAAATTTTATTTTGATTTTGTTTAATTAAATTATGGATGTAATAAATTGAGGGGTTAGTTGGAAATAAATTGTCTAAGGCTTTAATAGTAGATTGACTGTCACTTAATATTTGGAATTTTGTATAAGGGGAGTTAATGGCCCAATTAATTGCCGAAATTATTGCGTGCAGCTCCGCCTGAAAGATTGAATTTTCTGCTCTCAGTTTGACTGTTTTTTCATAAATTTTAATGTTATGATTGTAGGCTACCATTGCATATGCTGTGCCAGAGTCCACCTTAGAACCATCTGTGTAAATCGAAATAAGATTAGTTTTTATGATAATTTTGTCTGTAACTATTAAGTTATTTAAATGAATTTCCGGATTTATTTCATATTTTAGGATTTTATTTTCTATATCATCTTTACATATTGGTTTGGGTTCTTTAAGTAATAAGTTTTTATTGTGTAAAATATTGTATTTTAGATTTTTATATTCCAGTGTTATTAAGATTGGTGGTATTCCTAATAGGACCTGTAACGTATGTGTTGCAACATTTTTATATGTTTTGGTTATTGACGTGAGACAAGTTCTTTGGATGGATTGGAGAGCGCGTTTATCTTTTATCCTGAGGTCTCCAAACCACACCTCCGAACCATAATCTATCATTTTTTCTAGTACTGCTATGTACCAGGTTCTAAGATAGCCTCTGTCCACCCCCCAAGTAGCCGAGAAGACCCTTTTAATGGATGAGATTAGCTGTAAAATTTTGTTTTTTATGCTAGTTATGTGCTTGTCCCATTTTAAAGTACTCTGGAATATTATCCCTAAAATTTTTATCTCCTTTAATGGCTTGATGGTATAGTTACCCAATTTAAAGGTTGGTGGACGTTTATCCAAAGTGTTTTTCCCCAACATAATAAAAGTCGTTTTTTCCTTTGAAATCTGTAAATTTAAGTTATTGCAAATATTATAAAAAAGTTTTATTTTTTGGTTGGTTTCGGTCTCTAAGATGAGTCTGCTCCTCGCTTTGACAACCATATTGAAGTCATCGCAAAAAACATACAGGTCTTCGAATTTACTGTAAAAGTTTATTAAGATTATATTTGCTATGATTAGCCACAGAAGCGGCCCAAGGCACGACCCCTGTGGACAGCCTTGATAAGTTGGTCTTTTAATGTTATTTGATAAATAATTTGTTATTAGTTCTCGTTCGGATAAGAAGCTAAGAAGGATACATTTTAAATATTGCGGAATTGGTAATTCGTTAATTTGTTGACCCAAAGTGACCAAATCGATATTGTCAAACGCCCCTACAATGTCGAATGAGATAATGCTGCAGTATTTATATTTTTCAAGATACGTTTTTGCTTTATGTTTTAATTTGTTTAATAGTTGAATTGTGCTTCTGTTCTCACGGAAGCCATACTGGGCCCCGTGAAGAACATTTAATTTTTCTAAGTAGTGATTAATTCTTCGTTTTAGGATCCTCTCATAGATTTTTCCCAGCATGGGAAGGAGACAAATGGGTCTATAGGAGGAAGGTTGGCGTGGATTTTTATTACGTTTTGCGAAGAAGATCACATTTGCTATTTTCCATGATTTAGGAAAGTAGTTAAGAGTAAGACATTTGTTATATAAGTCACGTATTAGATGTTTAAAATTGTTGTATATGTTTTTAATAATAAATGCATCAATTTTATCAAATCTAGGGGCTTTTAAATTATTTTGCTCATTAAGTGCTGATTTTATTTCTTTAAAAGATATTAGGGGGGGAGGGGGGGGAAATATATGATAGTAAGTAAGTAAGCACCCACCCTGGGAACCCGCTTTTGGCTTATGGTTAGGTGTAACCCCCAAGCCCAGGGCAGGGAAAAGTTTTACTACCTGCGAATTGTAAAATATTTTGCATGCTAGCATTATAATCAAATATATCATTTCACATTTCTAAAACAAATTGAGAAAACATTCGCCAAATTTTATTTAGTTTTTTTTTTCATACTTTATTTCATAAAGTCTAAGTCATAATAACACCATACTACATAAATATTCTTCAAAAATCTTTTAAGATATTTTGAATATAAGCATTATAATCAAATATATCATTTCACATTTGTAAAGTCGAATTTAGAAAAAAACACGCTAATTTTTATTTGGCTCTTTTTTTCGGAAATTTTAAATGATAATAAAACCATATTACATAAATATTCGTCAAAAACCTTGTAACATTTACATTAATTTTGTTAAGGGCTAAACGAATTTTTTTTTCTCGAGATTTAGACAATACATTTAAAAAGAGCCACGAAGCATCATATTAGAAAAATAAAAAAGTAATTTTTTACACAAAAAAATAAAGTTACAAGAATCAAAATAGTGATAAAAAATCTGTTGACTGAAAAGTCTTCTGATAATAATAAATAAAACTGAGTATGAAGCGTAGCATTTGAATGGTTTGTATTCTGACAATTGCTGGCATGGAAGATAAATACGAAGAATGATTGGCTTAATTACGTTAAAGATTTTCGTTACGAGTACTAAGTCTCGAGTATTTTTGAGGGAAAATCTTTCGATTAAAATAAATTTTGAAAAGGTATAAAAAATGTATGTATGTAACTCTATATTAAATAATTTTATTTTTTAAAATATTTTAATATTTCCTGATTTTTATAAAGCTCTAAGCTCGTATCTATTTTATCTATTTACCATTGCATATCTAAGAATATCATTAAAGTTTAAAAAATAAAATTCAATGGAACATAACTAAAAAATAATTTAAAATAGTTTATTTACCATAAAAAAATAATAAACTGAGATACACTTTACAAAGAAATTGCATTTGAAACAACATTTTTCATATTCAATAGAATAACATGTCAATCGTTCGATGTTTAAAATTTAAAATCGTCATCCATGATGAAAAGTAGAAAAACTTGTCGGCCAGACCCTCTCTATGTTGTAAATGTCATGCCTCACGATAAATTTGAGGAGATCTATCAGATCCATGAAATATGCTATATTAGAGTAACTGTTGAACGTTTTAAAGGCACTAACATTGTTAAACAATGTTACATATGCCAAAAACTTGGCCACACCAGCGAAATTTTCCACTTGCCGCCAAAAAGCGCCAAATGCTCTGAAGAACACTTAATCCCAAATTGTAACAAAATTGGCAAGATCACTCCCAAATTCTTAGTCTGCTAGGGTGAGCATATGGCAACCTATCGTGGCTGCCCAAAAGCCCCACAGTTTTACAAAAAAGAGTTTGACTCAAAAATTAACCGAAACGATAAACCTAAAATCATCCCTAATGCAATGGCTGAATTACCTTCTTCTTACAACTATGTTCGTAAACCAGAGGATAAAAACCTGAAAATACAGTAAAAGAACCTGCTGATGCCCCGGCTCCCTTCCTTTCTCCCACCCAAAACCGTAACTCTGAATGTAATACTGAAAATAAGCCAACTGACACCAATTCTGCAACAACAGAATAACCCAGCAATCCTAACTATACTACCAACTTCAAAGAAATTTTTAAGACTTTTCAAGAGATGAAAGAACTCCTAAAATTCAACAAATTTATTCAATGTTTCAAAAATATAGCCAAACTCACAAAAAATTGTACCTACCCTTTGGAAAAAATGCTTATCATCATGACCTCCTTCGACACTTTAGCCATGGAATTTAACACACCCGATAATGAATAATTCCTCTTCTACTTTCTCCTTACTAATTTTTCTTTCCTGGAACTGCAATTCGTTGCAGAATAAAATTAACGAACTAAAACTTTTCATTAATGAACATCTTCAAATTGACGTAATTTTTCTGCAAGAAACTTTCAATCCAACTTGTAACATTAACATTCCTGAGTATAGGCTCTTTCACAACCCCCGTGCCGATGGCACTCACAGAGGTGGTACCGCAATTTACATTACTAGGGGGCTCGGCCCCCTACGAGCTACGCTCGCCAACCCCCGTCCAGACACCGTAGACTCTAAATGCACGCTAATTTGATCGGCTTTAAAAAGATTTCGAAAGATTGAATTATAATTTAAAAAACAGTGGCGATCTCCCTATAAACGAATTTCTATTCATTTCTCTTTGATTGGGAAATTTTAACGCCAAATCCGCTGCGGTACTACTTGATTATTCTGTCGACCCATTTCGCCAAGTTATATAAATCGCCAAACCACTCGCCAAATTATACAAATTGATATAATTTTTATTTTAAATAACGAAAGAACAAATAAATTCGTAAAACATTAATAAAAACACAAATAAAACGTCGAAATAAAAATAACTTGATGACGTATACACGTGTAACAACATTTCAAAATAAGCTAATATAAAAGGAATTAAGTAAAGAGAGTCTTTGTCTCCTGGTATTTCTTAACAAAGCGAAAAGAAAGTTCTTTTAAATGAGACATTTTAAATTAATTCTCAAAATATCAAATAAATGTCTAGCGCAATTTCTAAATTTAAACTTTTTTGCAATATTATTTTGTGTTCATTTTATGTAATAACTATAATGTGACGTAAATATGACGTAATTTCTCCTAAGACTTCTAACGCATGTTAATGAATTTATTATTTTACAATATCCTTTCTCTTTTAAAATTCAGGTGTATACTTTTTATGACGTAATTTTTAATAAGTTCCTGCTTTTTATACGTAATTATTTAATTCTAATTTGAAAGTTTTTTTCCTGTTTATAATAGTCACGTGTAAATAAATTTTTAATTTGAAGCAAACATTATTGCTTGCGCTTTTTATACAGTTGGCAACAGTTTAAATTAGTACAAATTTCTGAAATCTGTAAAAAATATCTCTAGAAATGCTGAAAATTTGAATTTAAAATAGAAATAAAACCTGAAAAAATGAGTCAAAATAAAAAAAAATAATGCAATGTGCACTCCGGCAAATTCTAGCGCATAAAATGATCTAAAAATGATTACACTGCTATGTATAGTTTTTGCTGCTATAAAACTTTTTTAGTGGAACGATTTTGTCCAACTTTAGCATTAAATAACTCTTAAAATAATTCTTCGATTTGAAAACTGTCTGCATCAGCGTGTTTATCAAACATTTCTGTATAATACTACCGATTTTCATATTTTTGTATGCTATATTTTTGTTAATATTAACGAAGAAAGGCCTCCGGTCACAAAAAAATCAAAACCGGCGGCGGCGGCGGCGGCGGCGGCGGCGGCGGCGGCGGCGGCGGTGACAGCGGAAGTTATTTTTTTTTTAGAATAGAGAGAAACACCACATTCCACATTACCAAACACAGAACAACACCTTTAATGACTTAAGATATATATAATTTTACATCTTCTTCACTTAAACATTAAATTAGCCTCTATTTATATACATAATACCTCTATTTATATTTATATATAGCCTCTATTTATTATTCACAACCTATTGGTAACTGACTTGTAAACAGTCTTACACAGTTTTTTTCTCAATACCAACACTGCTCTTTTGTTGGCGATCACAATGCCAATAGCAGGCACTGGAATTGCCACTGCAATTCTCGGCGGAATGCCTCTCTTTACAATTTAGTTTAACATTTAAATGTAAGTCTACATGCACCATTCAAACCAACACACATTAGCCCCGCGCCTAATACCCATAATTATATTATTGACCTAGCTCTATCCCAAAATCTTCCATATCCTATTTCTTCTACTGTAATTAACGACCATTCTTCTGACCACCTATCGGTCTGCTTTAAAATTGATATAATTAATCCTCCCCTCCCCCTTCCGTGGCTATCGATCGGAGAAAATTTACTGATTATCTTAGCAAACAAGTATTTACTTTTCTGGAAATCGATAATACTAACGATATCGATGCTGCTGTTGAACACATCAATTCTCATATCATTAACGCCAAAAATTTACCAGTTTCAAAACTTTTAAAAATAACAACTCCTTCATCCCTCCACGTTACATTTACAACCTTATAAAACAACGTAATTGGCTCCGGTGTGAGTTTGTGAGTTTCAATACACAAGAGATCCATCCCTTAAGCATCTTCTCAATAGGTTTAACAATCTCTCTATTCTAAAAAAATAACTACCGCTGTCACCGCCGCCGGTATTGAATTTTTGTGACCGGAGGTCTTTCTTCGTTAATATTAAGAAAAATAATGCATACAAAAATATGAAAATCGGTAGTGTTATACAGAAATGTTTGATAAATACGCTGATGCAGACAGTTTTCAAATCGAAGAATTATTTAAAGAGATATTTAATGCTAAAGTTGGGCAAAATCGTTCCACTAAAAAAGTTTTATAGTAGCAAAAACTATACATCGGAATTTAATAATTTTTAGTTCATTTTATACGTTATAATTTCCCGGTGTGCAGAATTGATTTATTTTTTTAATTTGACTCATTTTTCGAGGTTTTATATCTATTTTAAATTCAAATTTTCAGCATTTCGAGAGATATTTTTTACAGATTTTAGAAAGTGATATTAATTTAAACTGTTGCCAACTGTATAGTCAGCGGAAACAACAATGTTTGCTTAAAAAAATAAATAAATATTTATACGTGTAATAAATTAAAAATTTATTTACACGTGGCTATTATAAACAGAAAAAAACGTTTGGAATTAGAATTAAATAATTATGTACAAAAAGCAGGAACTTATTAAAAATTACGTCATAAAAACTATAATTACGCGTGAATTTTAAGAGAGAAAGGAATTCGTAAAATAATAAATTTATTAACATGCGTTAGAAGTCTTAAATAGGAGAAATTACGTCATATTTACGTCACATTACAGTTATTACATAAAATGAACACAAAATAATATTGCAAAACGGTTTAAATTTACAAATTGCGCTAGACATTTATTTGATATTTTGAAAGGATACTTTTCAACTATTTTTCTTTGGAAAGCGCAAATAATATTTTATTTCTAACACAAGTATTTTCACGTGAATATTAAAAAGAGAAAGAATAGTTTGGTCAAAATTACGTCAGATTAAAAACGATTAATTTAAAATGTCTCATTTAAAAGAACTTTCTTTTCGCTTTGTTAAAAAATACCAGGAGACAAAGACTCTGTTTACTGAATTCCTTTTATATTAGCTTATTTTGAAATGTTGTTACACGTGTCTACGTCATCAAGTTATTTTGATTTCGACGTTTTATTTGTATTTTTATTAATGTTGTACTAATTTATTTGTTCTTTCGTTATTTAAAATAAAAAAAAAAATATGTCAATTTGTATAATTTGGCGAGTGGTTTGGCGATTTATATAATTTGGCGAAATTAGTCGACGGGATAATCAATTAGTACCACAGCGGATTTGGCGTTAAAATTTCCCCTATCAAAGAGAAATGAATAGAAATCCGTTTATAGGGAGATCGCCACTGTTTTTTAAATTATAATTCAATCTTTCGAAATCTTTTTAAAGCCGATCACATTAGCGTGCATTTAGAGTCTGCGGTGCCTGGACGGGGGTTGGCGAGCGTAGCTCGTAGGGGGCTGAGCCTCCTAGTAAAATAAAAGATAGTCCGTACAAAGAAAAGCAAAAAAAAAAAAAAACTAGGAAAAGATTTCTTAAAACTTTAGCTTGCGAGGACAACTCATTATGCATTCTTAAGCGTAAACTTAACAAAAACTTTTCACCCATTCCCCCACTTTCTGATAAAAACTCAACTGCATACACTGACCAAGAGAAAGCTGATATGTTTGCTCATATGCAAACCAATTTTCTCCTAACCCGACCCTAGCAAGTCAAACTCATCTCAACGAAGTCAGCAAAACTGTTCGCAATTTCTTTTCAATCTCCCTCGACGACCCCCTCCCCCCACACACACACACAACATCCAACCCATTGTCATTCACAATATTATTAAAAACTAAAAAAAGTAAGATCACTGGATATGACAAAATTACTAATACTGCTTTTAAAAACCTTCCTCCTAATTGCATTATTTATATTACTGACCTCACTAACGCTATCTTAAAATTTAACTAATTTCCTAAACCGTGGGAAACTTCCATAACCACCTAGACCAAAACCTGGAACTAATCTCTCTGACCCTTCTAACTACAGACCTATTTCTATTTTACCTTCTATCAGTAAAGTTGTAGAACGTGTCATTCGTACCCAGTTACAAGACTTCATACAGCAAAATAACATTCTTATGCCCGAGCAGTTCGGCTTTCACCCAAATCACTCAATCCAACATCGGCTACTCAGAGTTCTTGAATTTCTCAGGGAGAAATTGAACGCGAAAATCCCGGCAGCTGTCATATTTCTTGATGTTGCAAAGGCATTTGACAAGGTCTGGCATGAGGGCCTCATTTACAAACTAATTCAGCTGGGATTTCATCCCAGACTAATGCACTTAATATACTCGTACCTTTGCAATCGCATTTTTCGCGTCCGCATAAACAACATTCTTTCCATTATTCTCTTCATCCTTTCGGGCATCCTTCAAGGGTGCGTGTTGGGATCAATATTGTTTTACATATTCTTTAATGACATCCCACGCTCTCTGCACACATACCTCGCTCTTTATGTGGACGACACTTCCATTTACTCTTCAACTCACCACCCGTATATTTTTTACAGGTACTTACAGACACACATCGACGATTTCATGAACTGGTGGATGTTATGGCGCATCCTTATTAATGAAAACAAAACCTCTGCAGTATATTTATCTGGAAAACTAACATTCCCCATCAGAAAAATTATCAATACCATAGCAATCCCATGGTTCGACCATGCTAAATATCTTGGGGTCATGCTTAATCGCCGTTTAACTTGGGGCAAGCACATTATTTCTATTAGAGCGAAAGTCGTTGGAGCTTTCAATTTAATTAAACCTCTTCTCAATAGCAAAACACTTTCATTGCATAATAAACTTATTATTTATAACTCATGTATCTTTCCAATAATTACTTATGTTAGTCCGGTCTGAGGCTTCACCTGCAGGACTTCAATGGACAACTTACATCGTCTGCATAACCTGCGCATAGTTCTTAACGCTTCTCTTTACTTACGTAATTCAACTGTCCGTAAGGATCTCAAAACCACCACCCTGCGTAAATGCATCAGCGATTTGGCTGAGAAATTCTATAGCAAAATGTTTCATCTTCCAAATGAAAAAGTAGCGGAGCTTCCGGATTATGACGCCTTCACGCCCCATCACCGTAAATGCCCCAAGTTCTCCGTTATTATGTCCACCCAGTAATCTCTGGGTAAACCACGTTAAGATTGCTATTATCTATCTTTTTCTATACTTAATTTTTTTTTATATAAATAAAAGTTATTTTTTATTTTATAAGAGAAAAAAAAATAATGTATGGCCCTGAAAAGTCCCTTTTTTTGTTAATGTGGCTTTTGCTACCTTCTTTCAGCTTTTTCTGCCCAAGCTTGACTAGAGTAACCCTGAACAATATTAACTTTTTTCTCTTTTTAATCCTTTTATAGTAGTTTTATAACTACAGTTAATCCATTTTAAATATTCTTTAAGATCTTTATCATTTTTATTCACCTTAAGACTTAACTTAATATTAACCTTTAATTCCTTTAAAGACTTAACTACTTAATTTCTTCCTTTAATTTCTTATTTTTTTTCTCTTAAGTAGTTCTAAACAACAGTTAAATTTTTCCCAATGGCTCACAGAACATATGATACTTCAACTCCTAAACTGAGTGTTAAGCTGACTACTAGGAAACCCCTCAACGTTGCTTACCTGTTCAGCACCTGTTCAAATGATCTTTTTAATTTTGTCCTTTCTCTTCACGTAATCATGCTGTCTTGACGGATAGCTTGTAAATTAATGAAAATAAAGAAATTAGCGCGATATGTTGCCAGTTTTTAACCCTTCAGGCCATTGTCTGAAAACAGTTTTTACCGGGTGTCCCAAAAAGGACTGACTGATTTTAAAATTCAATAACTTCCAAACGGTGACAGATATTAAAAAAATTCTTGCAGGAGGGTTATGCATAATGTCAAAAGTTTTATTACAGTGATTTTCGATTTTAGTTCGAATTACAAACAATAGATGGCGCTGTAAGCAATAGTCGCTAAATACAGGCTGGATGTTTGGTCCTTTCTGTTGTTCCATGCAGAAAAAGGAGATGGAAATGTATTATCCGGGCCACGAAGTACCAAAAATCGCGCCTGAATTTAGCCTCTATTGATCGAAGCGCCATCTATTGTTTGTAATTCGAACTAAAATCGAAAATCACTGTAAAAAAACTTTTGACTTTATGCATAACCCTCCTGCAAGAAATTTTAATATCTGTCACCGTTTGGAAGTTATTGAATTTTAAAATCAGTCAGTCCTTTTTGGGACACCCTGTATATACGTAAGTTAAACAACAATTTAAAAAATCATATGTTGCATTTACATTAAAAATATTTAATGTTTATAGAAAAAAAAAATGTTTCAGTCATTATTAAATACATGGTTATCTGAATAGCTTTCGTATAAAAACAGTGTTGAAAAAAACAAAACCCAACAGTAAAACTTTTATCCTAATTTTAAGAAATTTTTAGAATCAAAGTTTGAACCGACATAGTTAGATAAATCCTCCATTTGTATGAGAACATTGAGGACGCAGCAAGGAGAAAATATTTAGGAAATAAGAGAATAAAGAAATTATGCCTAACACTTGCTGAAAGAATGGTTAGTTTTTTTCAGAAAAAAAGTACTTGAATAATGTGACATTTTAATAATGAACGAAAGCACAGGTGAATTTAAAAGATTCATTCTTTCATCACGGTTGCTAATTTCAGGGATTTTGTCATCCAACATGACGGGCGCTCCAATCATTGAAATATTGAAAATCGTCAATTAACTGAAAATGATCTGCAACATTATATTCATAGCTGCCAGCCTTTCACTAATATTCCGTAATGTCTGGATTAATTTAACCCAGGTTAACCACTTTCGAACCAGAAAATGTATTGCATGAATCTTTATTTATTTAATTCAAGGATTCTAGGTGGAACACATTTAATTTCATTTCATAAAAAAAATTTCTGGTTCGAAACCTATTAAACCAGGGTCAAATTAACGCAAGTATTACGGAAGATTAGTTTGAGGTTGGTACCTATATTATATAGTATTACTGTATATTAGGCGTGTTGATTAGGCATCTTTGTTTCCGTGGCGTCCTAGTTTACCTGATTTAATCCCTCTTACCTATTAATAAGGAGGCATATTAAGGACCCTGTTTATGCACCTTAGTACCAAAAACATTAGAAGAGCTGAGGGAACGGATCAATGCTGTAGTGTTGACTTTTGACAGGATGACGTTACAAAACGTGTTCAACGAGCTCAACTACCGTCATGACGACTGCGTATGGTATGACACAGAACTTTTGTAAAGTTTGCAAAAAACTTGGTGAGTTTCAAAATATTTTTATGTATTACTCAAGTTTATTATGGGTAATAATTTTGAATATATAGCCTTTTGGAAATTAATGAATGTTTATAATTACACTGAATAATACAAGCTGAAAAAAACCAAACATTGTGTAGAGAATATCGAACGAAGTGATGAATACGACATGCCTTAAATGTACTGCCAAATATGAAATTAAAAATTTGATGGTGTAAGGAATTTTTTCTCAAACTGGAATAAGAAATTTAATTTTACAGAGAATCCCTTATGGTTTTCAGCAGAAATATTTAAAATATCAATTTAAAAGCATCTCCAAAGAAATTTGAAATTAACTCAATTCAACTGCAATATTTTTCCCAAGAATACCTCATTAAATATTATCTTAATGCTGCTATGCATCTACCAATAATTTATGACAAATTTTGATGAATTTATTTTTAATAAATATAGTAACATGAAACATTAGAAGGGCTCAAAGGGAAATTCTAGATGGCATTATTGTCGGAGCACAGCTCCGGCTTCCCTGCAAAAATTACACTTATTGTTAACACGATAGCGTCCAAAATATTTGTCGCATCGACACAAAAAATGAGCTGCACGTCGGTAGTGCCAAAATCTCGGCGCGTATTCAAAATCATAAATATTCGTCAATCCTAACAGCCTGAAATGTCGGCTCAAAATTTTCCCATCGAGATAACATTACGAGTTTAATTCTATATGTTTGAAAGATAAGGCTTTCTTTTTTTAGTCATCTACCTTGAGCTTTATTCTGAACCATTTTTTGCATTTCATAATTCTTTTTTTTATTATTTTTTTATTTTTTTATTTTTTTAATGAAAGCTGTTTTTTTTATAGATATGCCCGCACTAGCTATTTTTTTAAATATTCACATTTTTATACTTAAATTTAAAAATTTTCTATGAATTTGTTTCAAAATGGTAGAAATTAGATTATTTCCATTGTTGTAAAGAAAGGGAAAATAATAATGTTTGCTTATCTTTATTGATGCCATTTTCTCATAAAATTCAAAATAAACTTTCTGAAAAAACTGAACAGAAAATGACGTCACTCTTTAAAAAAGTACTCATGTTTTCCGCAAAAAGCTGTTATAATTCAATTATTTTTCATTCATTGAGTTTGAGACGCTTGGTGAAATGCTCCATTGAGGCAAAATGACATCAAATTTAGATGAATATGATCGTTTTCTCTCAGAAAAGTAAATATTTTACTACGAACGCCTCTAAAAGATATAAATTTCTGGAATTTTACTCACCGATACGGAGATTAGAATCACAAGTCAAGAGTGTGAATGTTCACATGCAAAGTCGTAGTTGACAAACTTGATTTCAAGTCGAGAAATATATGTATTAATCACATATTGCGCAGTGCAATATTTTTGAAATGGCGAATGTAAAGATGAGAGATGCGTATGCAAATTTTGAGATGGTGAAAACAACGTTTTAAGTTTAGATTTTACGCGAAAAATAATTCCATGATTGACTTAACCCCTTGAGGGGCGGTGGAATAAATTTTACCCCACCTACGATTAATGAAGATTTGCACCAGAAAAATTTTATCAAATTTTACTTTTGTAACTTTGGTGGAAAAAAGTCGTAAAATTGCTTTTCCTTATTTTGCAATAAACCTTTTTGCAGATTCTGGTGTGAATTCGACATTACAGAAAGACAATTACTCTCCCCTCAAGGGTTAAGGAGAAATAATTTTTTCTGATTTTTAATCGGTGATTTTAAACATAACAGCCTCAATGGGTATTTTCATCAAAATTACTTATCTTGATAAGGTATAAAAACACAGTTTAATTTTTTATACTTTGAACACTCGAAGTGTATGGAATTATTATTTTGGCAACTTTAAGTTAAAAATAATATTTGTTTTAAGAGACTAAGTACTGACCTATGTATGAGTTCGTTTTTAAACAATTTCTTTCGTCGAAATTCGACGAGATTCACCCCGTTATTAATTAAAACATTAGCTCCATTGGTGTAAATTATACATTTTAAACTCATACGGATCATTGAGTCGAATGTTGTAGTCGATGTTGATACGTTGGTGAACTGAGATATAGATTGACCCCCTCCCACCTTTCAGAAGTTTTATTTTCTACGTACTTAACGATCACTACTTTTTTTTTTTTTTTTTTTTGCGAACTTTTCATTTTTCGTAAGCTTCCAAATCGATGCAATTCATTCTGAATTTTAAATTAAGAGAAACGAAAAGAAATCGAATGAAGAAAATACAATTTTGAGCCTTAGCCGAATGGCTACGAGTGATACTCAAAGAAATCGAGAAAAATATAATGCCATGTATGTATTCTTATGTATGTATGTTTGTATTCAGACGAATGTATGTTTTTAATGGGAATTTTTTTTTAATCGGGTTTGTAGACAATTTCATAATTTACTGAGCGTTGTTTGATGCGCAAGTTTAACAATTTGGTAGGGGTCTCAATTACTGAAGATTACTCATTTTTTTTTTAATTCATCGCAAGTGAATGTGTTACAACTAAAATGCAAGTGATCATTTTGAAGTGAATGAGATAAGCTTTTTTGTCAAGATGTACAATAGAAAACGGAAATATATAGATTACAAAATAAAAAATTCATGTACGGGTTGGAAAAGGTAGCTTCCCTATTTCTTGGTTTAAGATTTTAGCTAATTTTACTGGAAAACACGAAGTTAAAAGGCGAAGAACCCGATTAGAAAAGAATCATCAGTACTGAATTTCAATGGAAATTTCGCCAAATTAGTCAGCTACAGCCAAATTGACTTAATTTATGGCAATATATTTTTGGTCGCCAAATTTGGCGATATTTCTCCAGCTGTCGCGAAGCTTAGCGAGGAATTCGACGTTAATGTATATGACTATGTAGTTTTATGCTAATGATCGGAACTACATTAAACAAATCAAAATCGTTCAAATACACCCGGTGGTAATTCTTTATCTTTACCGTAGATTCTCTTATCCAATGGTTTTTCTTAACTTTTAACATTTCCGACTTATTCTAAAGAACAACAAATTACGCTGCGGGAAAATTTTGATAATTCGGACATCAGATTGACAGATGAGGCAGAAGATATTTCAGTTTTGCACTGAACAGCTTTTGTCTTTGCCAACAAAAGTTACAAATTTCCCTAAGTCAACTTTTATTATTGGAAAAGGAAGAGCTGGAAAATGTACGATAATCAAAGAAATTAGTAAAACAATCATAGAGCAGTTAGGATCATAAGCTATCATTCTTTTGGAACTAACAGGCACTGTTGCATTTAATGTCAAAGGCAAGGCAATTCACTCAGCGTTTAAAGAACCAACGTTTTTTAAATAGTTCGCTAATTAAAAAATGCAGCAATAAAACTATAGCTCGGCATGGATTCAGTGTTATTTCTCATTATTGACGAATTTTCAATGATACGATGTCGTTTTATGGCTCACCTGAACTAAGATGTGGCGAAGGTAAAGTAGATAGCATTGAGCCTTTTAGAGGCTTATTTGTTTAAATCCTTGGACGTATTAGGCAGTTACATCGCGTAAAAGGCATCCCTCTATATAAGAGACATTCTACAAAAGTCATTTTGGTTCTTCGCGGACAAAAAATGCTTAGAGCTTTTAAAAAAGGTTTCACATTAACAAACTCATTGAGACAAAACGACGATCAGAAGACACAGTTCCGAAAGACTCTTAACTCACTTTGCGTGAGTCAAGTTTCAGACTACCTCCCACCCCTTATGCAACGACGCAAAAATATACTACTTTCGGCTAACTTGAATGATATGAGGATCCCATATGTTTTTCCCTCAAAACCAAGAAAGATAAAGAATATAATCAAGAAGTACTTCTTAAATCAAAGCGGGGGCCAATAACAAGAATTCTAGCACAACACAATGATTAAATAGCAAGATGGATTGAAGATGATCAAGCATCTGGACTTTCCTCAGCAGCTGGATGCGGGGTTATGCATTATGCTGCATACCAATATCTGGACAGAGTGAGGATTAGTAAACAGTGGGCTAAGTACGATAAAAGATATCGCCTATGACCCACGATTTCAACCTCGAAGCTTGCCACAGTCTAATATTTCATTTTGTTGAGTATCATAGGCCATTTCTAACTGGAAGATTTTTTTTTTTTTTTTTTTTTTTTTTTTTTTTTTTTTTATCAAACCTATTTGTAAATATTGGAAAGAAGAAAAAGCCTCATTATCAGGAAGTTCGTTACTTTTAACTGTTGCATACCTTGCCACCATTCACAAATCCTAGAGTTTAACTTTATCAAAAACTGCTGTGGACATTCATCTAAGGATGTTATCACATAAAACAACTTATGTCACTTTTACTGTAGTTTGTCATTTAGAGGTTCTAAATGACTATTCTTTCTTAGAGGAGGTTCTATTAGAAGCGATTTTCGCTAAGGACAAGCTTTACCAAATTGGAAGTATGGGAGCACTTGCTGACAGATTAGCATTTGTGCATTATTCGAGGCAACTGACGACTGAATTAAAGTTTTTTAAAATAAAGTATCGACGATTATTATTTCAAGCTTACTTTTATTCTGTTAAACAGTAATCAAGAAAACAAAACATTTTTTTAAATAATATTTTTTTAAATGAAGTTACGACGATTATTATTTCAAACATACTTTTATTCTATTAAACAGTAATCAAGAAAACAAAACATTATTTTAAATAATATTTTTTTTAATTTACGTGTCTCCATGCTCTGACATTTCGGCCTGACGGATACTAGTAATGCTTGCAGGACAGACCTGGCTTAGAGTATATATTCGTTTAAACATACATATTTGAGCAATAACAGTATATGGTAGCTGGACTTTGAGGAATAATTCAAGCGTAAGAATAAGGATAATATCGATTTATAGTCACAGTTTTATCTACATTTAAGATGTCACTTTGATCCTTAATCGCTTCTTATTTTCCAATTAATTATTTTATCGTGTTCCCCAGTATATAACTATTTTACTCGAGCTATTTACATGAATATGCCAAGTATATCGAATGTGAAATATACATTTTAAGGTTGCTACTGAAATTATGAAGTAAAATTCCAGTACAGTGTTTTCCCTGTAATTTACCTATGATGTAATAAACTATAGTTAATTTCCGTTTCTATAGTCGTCTGTATCTTTAAGGATTAATATCTCGCCTAATCTATGACGATTTATTTCGAAAATCAATATCAACAGTGATTGTACACTTCTACTACTATAGGTACCTTCAGTGCTCCTCAACACACTTGATGAATGCCCGCAAATCGAAATTTGTGTGTAACAGAGAAAATGCGCTTTTCTCAAAACCTATGTGACCTAGGGTAATCGCTGAAGTTTTCCTGCAAGATTTAATTCTACTACCTCTAATATTTTCATAATTTTAGTTTCAGTAAATTCGGAAATAGAGGGAGTTAATATATTTTTGCACTACATTTTTGACTATATCTCCAATAATATAATACCTAAAATTTAAAGAAATGTATTTTTGAGTTCAGCGTTACGAAAGCTTCACACAATACCCCATTTGATATACAGAGAAAAGATATTTGTTTTCAAGTAACTTAAAAAGCTCCTCTCCATTTTTCCTAAATATATTTGTGATTGGTTATTAATCTGTAAATATGTGGGTCAATAGTCATTATTACTCCCCAAATTTGAACTTTCCACGTCCCATACTTTACGAGTAAAATGGTTATGACATACATATAGACAGCTAGAGATGTGATCTTATAATGGTTCCTTTTTTTACTTTTTAATTACGGAACCCTAAAAAATCCTTTAAAAATATTAAAAGGAGAACGGTGAATTTGAAAATAAAGCGCCCGTACTTTTAACATTACTGTCCGAGTTTCTTTGCATGATCAGTATAGGCTCTGCTAATCAGCAGACAAAATGTCCACGATAATATTTGTCCTATGGGAGCATTATTTTAAATTCTTCGCTTACCTTTCAAAATTGTAATTTTTTTTTTTTTTTTTTTTTTTTTTTGAAAAGTAAAGCTGAAGTCAATTTCTAAAGCGTCCGTTTCTTACAAATTTTTGTTGCAGATTATTCTTGAGATCGTTTACTATTTCGGAAAAAAAATATTGAAATAGAATGATACAACGACATAGAAAAACTAGTATGTTGTGGCCATCACAAAACTTTCTTCTATATAAATCACGTCAATTAAATCATTTAAATAGTACAGGAAATAACAACGATTTAGCACCAATTCATATCAAAGTATATCTGAATTTGAAGTTGGATGAAAATTCCTGCATTAGTTCTTGAGATAGAGCTATAGCGAAAATTCTGAAAAAAAAATGTAGCAAGGCAGCGCCACCTGTTGAGCGATTTACACCAAAAGTAAACAGCACTAAACGATATCAAGGTATACCTGAATCTGAAGTTTGTTGAAAATCCAAGCATTAGTTCTTGAGATAAAGCTATTGCGGAAATCGCAAAAAATACAGCATAGCAGCGCCACCTGTTGAGCGATTTGCACCAAAAATTAAACAGCACTAATTTATACATCAATTCATGTCAAGGACTGACTAAATCTGAAGATTGATGAAAATCCGCGCAATAGTTCTTGAGATACAGCTCTTGTGGAAATCGTGAAAAATGCAGCACAGCAGCGCCACCTGTTGAGCGATTTACACCAAAAATTAAACAGCACTAATTTATACATCAATTCATGTCAAGGACTAACTAAATCTGAAGTTTGATGAAAATCCGTGCAATAGTTCTTGAGATACACCTCTTGTGGAAATCGTGAAAAATGCAGCACAGCAGCGCCACCTGTTAGGCGATTTGCACCAAAAATTAAGCAGCATTAATTTATATCATGTACTAACTGAATCTGAAGTTTGATGAAAATTCGTGCATTTGTTCTTGAGTTAGAGCTATTGCGATAATCATGAACAATGCAGCATACCAGCGCCACCTGTTGGGCGATTTTCACAAAAAAGTAATCAGCACCAAACTATATCCTGGACTAACTGAATCTGAAGTTTTATGAAAATCCGTGCAGTAGTTCTTGAGATACAGCTATTGCAGAAATCGTTAAAAATGCCGCATAGCTGCGCCACCTGTTGGGCGATTTTCACAAAAAAGTAATCAGCACCAAACTATATCCTGTACTAACGGAATCTGAAGTTTTATGAAAATCCGTGCAGTAGTTCTTGAGATACAGCTATTGAAGAAATCGTTAAAAATGCCGCATAGCAGCGCCACCTGTTGGGCGATTTTCACCAAAAACTAATCAGTTCCAGTTTATATCAAGGTCTAACAAAATATGAAGTTTTGTGAAATTTCGTGCATTAGTTCTTGAGATAGAGCGCCCACAAAATTTGTGTCACATACAGACAGACAGACGGACAGACAGACGGACAGACAGACAGACAGACGGACAGACAGACAGACAGACTCACAGACAGACATTTTGTAAAAACATGTTTTTTGGAATCTCTGACTCATAAAACCTGTAAATCCGTCGAAAACTGGAATTCGAAAATTTTCATGAAACCAATACTTTTTTCTTGTAAAGATAGAAGAAAGTAAAAAAAAATGTAAAGGAAAATGCGCATTTAGAGATTGTCCTCAGATATCCCATTAAAAAAAAAGATAATTTTTAAATATTGAAATACCAAGAACAAATTTGAAGCTCCCATAAGTTCAATATGAGCTTGCAAGCGATTCCGTGTGTTTAGTATAGGATTCTTAAGCGCATACACTATATCAATTCTAGCATCTAGAATCAGTTTGAAATTTTTTCTTGCAATTTATTCTTACGCTTTTCATTTAATGGGATCCATTGTTTACATAACTTTCAGAATAGCTTTTAATGTTATCAGATTCCAAATGTCTAACATCATTTTTCTTATATCCCATAACTATAAAATTCCAGAGACAAATGTATGTACTCTGAACTGGAGAAACATATTTATGATTTTTTTTTGCTCTGTTATAGCGATTCATACAAAATATGTTCGAGAATGTTTCTCAAAACATAGCATGTATTTTCTTTTCCTTCATATTTTGGAGACATGTCGACTTCCATGTCTAAAAGCATGTCATGAAAAAATGAATGACAAGGACACTTTGTGCGGTGTGTTTGCGATTGAACAGATGCTTGGGTTGGGTTGGGTTGATTTTTGACGGCCAATTATCTACACGAGGGATATAGGCCCGGGGGGAGTGCCCTCCGTGGGGGTCTTTCTAAGGGAACCTAATCCGTATTAACGCATGGAAGATCCACGGATCGAAGAAAACCACGAAAACTCCGAACGATTAGGCCGACGGGCGCGATTGGGATCGAACCCAGCTTTTTCCGTCTACCAGCTTCGAGAGCAGAACCTCTCGGCCACTGGTGGGGCGAACAGATGCTTGGGTACAGGGTCTGTCAATCAGAAATCTAAATTTTGGTATGTTTTATAATATTCAAAATACAAATGTACTTTCTTCTTTATGGGAAGATAAAAATTTGATACATATATCTATGTCGATAATGTATAATTATGGAATTTTATCTTTCATTCGCTTTGTGCTAAGGAATATAAAGTTCTTAATTATAATAGATAACGTACGATATATATTCGTTTTCAGAATTTCACTTATCTGCCTATCTATCTATATTATAAAGGACAAACATATCTGTGCGTAACGCATACGTCATTTTGCGAATGGCAACACTTTGAAATTTGAAATAAAATTTTGGTTTTGCAATTTCCTATACTGCAAATTTTTAAACTTCTAAACATCGCACATTTTGAATTTTTACACCGTCGTATAAGGAAAAAAATACTCTTTTAAATGCAATTTGTTTGAAAGCTGTATCTCAATTTATTTTTGAGATATTAATTTTTTTGTAGTTTTTAATACCATTTTTCTTATCATGGCAACAAAAGTACCTCCTTTCTATTGAAACTCATTGAAAGTAAACGGGAAAATAGTTGAAAATAAGAGATACTGTGTCTTTTTGTTGCCATTTTCGCATAAAACTTGAAAAAAAAAGTTGAAATTAAAATATGGGCTATGTCAAGAATATTGTCTTTTATTCCGTGATAATGACGTCATATGCACACTTTTCTATAGTCGAAGTTTAAGACTCGATTGTAAAAGTGGATTGCTTTAGCGGATGCAAATGACGTCATTTTATAAAAAAGCGTGTAGTATTTTAATTCTTAAACCTGAATTATGTTTTGTAGAAGTGCGTCATTTTCACATCCCAGCTGCTTTGAAATTCTTCACAGGTGAAAATGCTTCACTTTTAAAAATAATGTAATCGAAATCACACACTGAAAAAACGCAATGATTTACAGAAATGTAGAGTGTTTTTATAAAAGAGAGGTGACATGCAAATAATAGCGATTTATATTACAGAAATTGATGATTATCGCCTGGATGGATTTGCTTCTCCGAGTTAGACAAGCAAAAAAATAATTCGTGGTTTAAAATAATATCGTGTTCCTGAAGTTTTTGTCAAAACTTCTCCCGAATAATAAAATTTTAATGCTATTCCTTAGCACATTCTACTATAATTTTATCAAAATAACATAATTTGCTTAATTTAATTTTACCTAATTTTATATAATCTATATATTCAAAACACAAGTGTGTTTTTTAGTCAACTTTCTGCTGAATCAATTTTACTAATATATATATATATATATATTTTTTTTTTAACTGAAAGCTCTTTTTTTGTAGATGTGATCGAACTATCTGTTTTTTTTTAAATATCCCCACTTTTATATTTTAATTTTAAAAAGTATTTTATGAAATTTCTTCAAAATGATCAACATTAGATAGCTTTCGTTATTGCAGACAAAAGATAAATAATGAGGTATTTTAAACATTATTCATTCTATTTTCTGATAAAAATTCAAATTGTTGATAAAAATTGTTGTATAGGGTTTAGTGGCGCAAAATCCCATTAGGAGCAGAATATTACATTAGTGTCATAATAACGGAAAACGGCATACTGCTTTTGAAAACACGCATTTTTACTCATAAATTTTCTATATTGTTTTTCCTTCTGCATGTGTACTGATACTAGGTTTCAGACACCAGGCGAAATGCTTATTTAAGTGAAAATGAAGTCATATTTAAAATAAAACGATTATTATCCTAGATAAAACTAAACATTTTAACACAAATGCGTCTAAAAAACATAAATCAGGCAATTTTTACTCTCCGGTACTGAGATTAGAATCTCAAGTAAAGAGTGCATCTGTTCACATAAAAGATATTGGTGACAATCGTGACTTCAAGTTTTGAGTTAAAAAGATTTTTAAATGATCAAACAAAATACAATTTTTTAAAAAATGATGAATATGGATATGAGAAGTGTGTATGCAAATTTTGAGAAGGTGAAAATTGCTGTTTTCATTCCGATAATCCAAGCATAAGAGACTCGATAACCACATCCTAATAACTGCTCTTTATTATATTTTACTGATTTAGTATCTATATTATAAAGAAGAAACTTATATGTGCGTAACGTTGACGTCATTTTGTGGACATTGCGAATGGCTTCACGATCAAATTTCGGTCTTGAAATTTTCGCTACAGCAATTTTTTAATCTTCTCACCATCGTACATTTTCAATTTTCGTCGCATATGGAAAAAAAAAATTACTTTCAAATGCAATTTGATTAAAAACTGTATTCATTGACTGACGTATTATATTTCCTAAAATAACTTTTAAGCATGATTTTTTTAAGTTTATCTTATCACTTGCCGATTTCAATACATAAAAATAATAAATATTTTGCGCATAAAGCAACAAAATTTGTTCAGCATTTGTTTCTGACTATTTTTGCATAACGAAATTAATACTTCCTTTATAAAGAAATAAAGGAATAATATAAAAAAAACACCAATCTAACATATTTGTGAAAGACAAATTAACAAAATTAATACTTCTTTTATAAACAAATAAAAGAATAATATTGAAAAAACACAAATCTAACATATTTGTAATCGTGCAATTTAAATTTTTAGATCACTAAATAGGATTTTTTTTTTTTCAAATGGAATTTGTTTGCAAAGTTCATCTCAGTTTACTGATTGTCTACGGTTTTAAAAACAATTTTAAAGCATGAAATATATTTAAATTTATCTATATGGCGCCGAGCTCGATTACGAAAGATTAATCCGTTTTCACTTAAAACAAAATAACGAGTTCATCATTTTCTTACGGCTAATATCCATTAAAAAAACTTCCCTATGAATAAATAAATAAAATAATGTAAATAAAACACATATTTACCAGACATGTATAAGCTCTGAAATTATCAGAATATAAAAGGATGCCATAAGTAGCAAAATCTTGGCAAAAAATCTTAGCATGCGGCTAATAAGAAAATATCGCTTTTGATAAATTTCAAAAAATTATTTGATTGTATAATTTGTATTTTCCATATGAAAAATGCTTTTTTTAATGTAAGTGGTCAATCTAAAAAATTTATTGCACTTAAAAAAATTATTATTTTTCAATTAAAAAAAAAAGTTTCACCTATATTCTTTAAACCGGGAATCCCGGGTACGATCCCCTAGTATATATAAAATCCTAATGAAACGAATTTATGAAACGAATTTATGAAACGAATATATGAAACGCCTGAAATGTATCGATTCTTTGAATTGACTGATTAAACAACTGACTTTGTTTCACGGCGATTTCTCCTAAAATATGGAATACTTTGCGATAAAATTAACACCAAAAATCCGTGTTGATCCGCAGATCTCAAATCTGGTATTAGAATTTTTAAATTCGAATTAGTTTTCGAAATATTAATTTTTTTCTAATTTTAAATACATTTTTTCTAATGATGGCTACTCAAATTTTAATGATAACTGAAATGTTTTTTTTTCATAATTCAGAAAATGTTACTATTTAAAATTAATTTGGCGACAGTTGGGCCTCCTTTAAATCTATGCTAAGATCAATGCTTTTTTTTTTGTATTTCGTTATCATTTTAGTAAATACAAAACTTTCATTTAAAAATGAAACATTTAAATTGATGGCTTTCACTTTTTTTTTTTTTTTTTTTTTTTTTTTTTTTTTTTTTTTTTAACAAAACGAAAAGAAAAATATTAGACACAGATGTCATATACGCACCGGGGTACCTAATTGGCGCACAAATGGCTTTATTTTGATAGACATGGTAACCCGGCTATTTTTGTTTATTTAATAATAAATGTATATTTACTTTTATTTCTTTTTTAAATTTATATAAATTATTTTGTTCTATAGTAATTAATTATTTTTTTGCTATTTCCTTTTGAAAATAATAGAAAATAATTAAAAATACCGTACAACGTAGTTATTCCGTCACCCAATTTCGCAAATTATATAAATCGCCAAACCACTTGCCAAATTGTACAGATTGACAAAATTTTTATTTTAAATAACGAAAGAACAAATAAATTAGTATAACATTAATAAATATAAAAATAAAACGTCGAAATAAAAATCACTTGATGACGTAAACACGTGTAACTTGCTAAAAGTCAAGAGAATGTGTCATTTACGATCAAGCATTATTGACATTTAATCTTATAGTTCGCGATAGATTTTTTGTCGACTGGATAACTAAGTAGTACCAAAAATACATATGTAACTGGTATTCGAAAACGAGGCTTTCGCCAAATTTTCGTAAAAAAAGAAAAAAAAATCATGCCAAGCATGCGGTGCGTATATGACATCTGGCGAAATATTAAATTATGTAACAAACCATGACATTTAATTTCAACTTCAAATCAGTGTTTTAATTTACCACTCGAACAATAAAAAATATGCTAACTGGCGAGTTGAAAAAAAGATATTGGCGAGATTTGCACCAGGCTTTTTTTTTCTTTCGGCACAGATGTCATATACGGCCCCATATTGGCCCGATTTTTTTCTGACGCCAATGTCATATACGCAACGTTTACATAACTGGCGCCAAAGTATCGTTATTTTGCTTGATATGGTAAGCCGGATGTTGTTGTTTATGCTGTTGATGCGTTCCCCAAATTGGCGTTGGAAAAAAATCGCGCCAATATGGGGCCGTATATGACATCTGTGCCGAAATAAGTGTAGAGAGAAGTGTAGCGAGAAGAAAGTATATGACATTTGTTCCAAACTTTCATATGAAAGGCGAAGGGATCAGATCGTATTTGTTTATGGCATTTGATGACTTGAACTATTATAATATAGATGAAATGATGGGGATAGAATAATATTTGGCGACTTATCACCTGTGCCTGGATAACATTAAAGTATCAAAATGGCACCTAGTGCCTAAAAAGCAAAGTGTTCCGCCCGGAACTGTTGATGATAGTCATATGATTTAGGCTATTGTTATGGAGATTGTTTTAAAATATCGGTTGACAAAGACTCTGAATGCTTAGTTCATTTTATTTTAGCTTCTTTTCAAATGTTTAACTGATCCTCTTTAATCAAAAACGAAAACAACCATTGGATGTCTTAACAGCAACTGATTCTGCGTTAAATTTTTGCAATCAAATGGAATTGTATGGAAACCCGTTTACAGGGAGATCTGCACAGCTTTTTCAGTATAATTTAATCTTCTCTAATATTTTTAAAACCCATTAGATTTTTAGATTTTCAGATTCTGCGGTGTCTGAACGGGAGTTGGCGAGCGTAGCTTGCAGGGGCAGAGCCCCCTAGTTTTTTTTTATGTAATACTGTCAGTTGATTACAATAAAACTTTTAGTGTTTTCAAATTTCCTATCTCATAACCTTCACATTTTCAAAGTTTTGTATTTAAAATATTTAAAACGCAATAGATTTATTTATTTAGTCAAATCTAGAGAGATTTCTCACGCTATTTTCTATTAATGCATTTAAATAGAACGAATATAAGTGTTCAAAATAAAGCATATTTGTGGCTATATATATATATATATATATATATATATATATGCTGCGCTAAATAATATTCTGTATTAAATGGGAAAGTAAATTAATATTACGTTACAACAGTATGTCAAGAACAACTGTTCTTTTAAAAAATTGTTTAGGAAAACAAATGTAAAAATTCTGACCATTGGAAGAAAATTCACTAGAAATGAAATAAATTCGACCATTGCAAAAAATGAATTTTGCGATTAGCAACGTAAATAAAGTCATACGAACATTTTGTGACTTTAAATTAAAGAACTTCATCGCAAATGAAAACTATTCTAAATTATTTATTGTTTAAAATACGTTATTTAGACACTATTCAAAAATAGGCTTGAAAAATCTCAAATCGTATTGGTATGTTGGCATCACATGGAAGGATTATTTCTGGGATGTAGAATGATGCGATATAAAAATTTTATTTTGCTGTCGTTTTCTGATGTACTTCTTTCAAACGAATTTTGCTAATTTTCGAGAACAGATTACTTCCGATTTTAAATATATCTAAGAAAAGAGAAACGAGTAAATTACAAATTTGCTTCACAACTTTAATAACGGAGAAACGATGAAAAGTAAGAATGCAAGCTATTAGAACAACACTTAGAATTAAGAAAGACCAGTACCTGACTGTAAAAAGAATGAAAAATATTTCAGAAAATTGGACATTATGCGGTCAATTGTAAATATAAGAAGTTCTGTGTTTTCGAAATTTTCGCATATAATATACGGTCCTTTTTCATTGAAAGTGTTTGTATTTGAAAAAGTGCAAGAAATACAAGAAATACTTTTAAATATCCGTCAATGAATTAAAATATTTTATTGGCACTAAATTATTTACAAACTGTATTAGTTACATTAATCACCATAATTGCGAATCCGTATCATGCGATTTGATCTTTGTTCACCTATTAATTAAGGGGAGCAAGAAGTAAAAACCTGAATAACTAAGTTGTCCGCTTAAATTTAATATATATATATATTTTTTCACAATCAATCTCTTATAACATTTTTTTTTTTTTTTAAACCAGTAATAGAACTGAAGTCTTTCAAAGTCATATGCCTTTTCGTCCTGGAAATAGTAGCCATGAAACTTGAAGTACAATGCCTGAAAAAAATATCCGACCAATAACAGGATTAATGCTAAAATTTTCGAAATAAATCAGTTTCAATAAGAGTTTCTTTATGGTTTTTACAAGTCCGTTACAATGAAATATTCTTGAAGAACAGTATACATCGAAAGAATAAAATTACAAAAGTAAGAAAAGGTTTTTTTCTCGCCTAATCAATCTCTTGTTGATTTTATTTCTGTAGAATTTCAAAATATCATACTAAATTTTATCCTATTTTAGTCTAATTTAACAAAATAACAATGTTTTATTACATTCTGATTATAGGAGAGAGTAGCCGCATTTGGAGCACTACACATATTTTCATGTATAACTCACTTAATTTTTGGAATATCTACAAAACATCAACACACGGTGTCAATCTATTAATTTACTAACTAAATAAATATTTAGATCAATTTCTTTTCGAAAATCTCAAGTTTTATTTCAATTTGAAAAATTTGTCAAAAGTGGTCCAAATTCAGCAACTGGTTACCTAAGCTGGACCCCCAGTCTCCTAAATTGGACCAATCAATATCAGGTTGTTTTAATGACTAGAGAATATAAATAATTTTATTAAAAGCAAATTTTGTGATTAATGAAACAATCAAGCAAAATATAATGAAATTAAATATCTGAAAATAAGAGTAATTGTTTTAAATCAAAATATATTCAAAATATAAATCAAAGTTATTAGTAATTAAGAATAGATATTATGGAACTAATTGCCAGTCACTTGACTATCATCTAAGAAGTGATGCAAAGCTTATACATGAATTGCGTTTATTTATTTTTTATTTCAGCACACACAACATTGAACCGTATTTGGCAATCTGAACACTGAATCATGTCTGCTATTTTATTTTCTTACAAATAAGGCAGAACCATTCTTAAATGTCTAGATTTTTCTTTTTAGATTCTGAATCATTATACATTTTTTACAAGTTTTCTTTACCTTGTTTTGTAGTTCTTCCATTCTATCCTTTCCTTTTTGTGATTTTTTTTTTTTTTTTTTATTTTACTGTTTACTTTATAAGGCTAAGATCTTAACACAGCTATTTTTTGGCTCCATCTGTACTTTGATTTAACTGATTTTGGAAAGGGAGGTAACATTTCTAATGATTCTTTGGCTTTTGGGGGGTATTTGTAGCTGCAGCCTTCTTGCAAGTCACTTTCTTCACAACTTACTATCTCCTTTTCGTTTCCTATATCTTTAACAGCTTTTGTTGTCACAGGTGTTTTTCTTAAAGACAGTTTGTCTGCGTCGCTTTCAACATTTTTTAAATTATATTAAAAAAGTGTTTAAAAATATGCTATATTGGGAAAAAAATACGCTACGATTAATCAAACTCTAAACATTATACAGGGTGATCAGAAAAGGAGTATACATTTGAAAAATTAATAATGCACGTAATAATGTCGGTAGAGAGGTTGAAATTGACACATATGCTTGGAATGTCATGGGGTTTTATTGCAACCGCAAAACAAAATTGAAAAAAAATTCCCAGCAGATGGCACTGTATTGGAAAATGTCAGAGACACTGCCTGAGAATCGTGTGTAAAAGGAGCTGTAATGAGAGAAACAATCAGATGCACCCGCAATCTGAGCATGTTGATTTTACCAGAAAGGCAATGTTAGCGAAGCTCTACTATCAAAATGGGGAATTTGCTACTGCAGTTTTACGATCCTATCGCAATAGGAAGGGTATTCAAACGTGTAAAGTTCCTGTAAAAATTGCAGCTTTAAAGAGAATGATTTCGAAGTTCGAAGCCATGGGTTGTTTAGACCACGGGACTTGTAGTGGCCGATCGAGCACAAGTGCTAATGTTGGTTAGACTGTTCAGGAGAAATGGAGATTGTAGTGGGCTCGTCTACGCATGGGGAAGTGAGCGTTCGTGAAGTCGCACGTCACACTGGCATTCCATACACTACTGCTTGGGTGCCACTAAGGCGTACCCTCCGAAGCTATCCGCACAAAATCCAGCGTCAGCATAAACTGTTACCTGGTGATTTTGTGAGGCAGAGAGCATTTGCGGTGTGAACGTTTTAAAAGATGGCGGAAGATGATGATTAGTTGTAAACGTGTTGTGAGCCGACAAAGCCCATTTCGCACTCCGAGGGTCTGTAAACACCCATAACTGCTGAATTTCGGCTACCGAAAATCCTAGAATTTTTGTGCAAACTCCATTGCACGACGAGAAAGTCACGGTGTGGTATGGATTTACCACATCCACCGTTATCGGCCGTTTTTCTTCCAATAAATGCATGATTCTGGTTTTTTAACTGTTATCGTGACGGGTGAGAGGTACGCCGATACGTTACAGAATTGCTTTATCCCTAGACTGGCTGACAAACAGCTGCTGGAAATTACGATTTTTATACAGAATGGCGCTCCACCCTATATTGCTACATATTTGCCCCTATTTGCCCTATATGAAAAAGCTCTTGCGCACGTCGTTTGGTGATGATCACGTGCTGTGCCGCCATTTTCCTTATGCGTGACCTTCTAGGTCCCCAGATCTCAGTGCGTGTGTTTTTTGGCCCTGGGATTACATGAAGTCACAACTCTACAGTGATCGACAAACATCAATAGCGATGTTAAAAGACAACATCCGACGCCAATATATCACCATAACTACGGATATGCTGTACAGTGTGCTGTGCACAACATTGCCCCTCGACTGCAGCTATTGTTGAGGGATGACGGTGGACATGTTGAGCATTTGTTCTGAAGAATATCGTCTTTGCTTTGTCATAAATTGTTATGCTAATTGTTGTTTTTCTTGTCACATGAAGCGCCATCTGTCGGCATTTTTTAAAAACTTTTTTATGATTACAATGAATTCCATTGTTATTACTAGAATGTGTGTCAATTTTTACATCTCTACCTACATTATTCCGTGAATTATTAGGTAGATTTCGTATGAAATACTACCTATTGGGATCGTTCCTATGTTGGAATTTCTGAAAAATTTTTGCAGATCTACACCGATCATGACTCCTAGAACCCGAAACCACCCTCAGTAAAAAACTTTATATATCTATCTATCTATCTATCTATCTATCTATCTATCTATCTATCTATCTATCTATCTATATATATCACTTTCTTCTGGACACGATAACTTTCGTAATTCTGCACCAGTCTCTTCCAAACTGATACATAAAATCAAAGGGCATAAAATCTCGGTCAAGTTCGTTAATGGGCAAAATCGGACCAAGGGGATGGAAATAGGGAGGGGTTTTGTGAAAACAGAAAACCCCCCATAACTTCTTAATTTTTGTACATATCAAATCAGTTTAAAGTTTTTATTACTTCTAAAAATAGGGCCAAAATTTTATGTATCACAGATTTCTGATAAAATTAAAAATGGGCTCAAGGGGCGCAAAAAATGGGGTTTTTGGGAGAAAAAAATTCATAACTTCGTCAATTCTCAAGATATCAATTCCAATTAACTTTATTATAAATCTCCATAATATTATCTACAACTTTTATATTCACATGTTTTAGATAGGACCAATTCGTACCGCAAAAAAAAATTAAAAACGAAAACAAAAAGGTGGTTTGAAGAAGTAAAAAATCCATAACTCCGTCAATTCAAAAGATATAAAATCCCCATGAATTTATCATATATCTTCTTAATATTGTCTACAACATCTATATAGACAAGTTTTGGATAGGACCAATTCTTACAGCAAAAACAAATTAAAAATACATAGCGATTGAAGAAAAAAATCATCTAAGTAAGGGTGTATTCAAATCCAAACTGCGTATTTTCTGACTCATTTTACAATTCATTTTTGCTCTCAAAGGCTTCCAATTGGTACGTTTTCTTACTCAGAAACTATATAATGTGCCGTAAGGGTCGATGTTTTGATAGAGTCAGAATATATTTTAAAAAATGCTGTTAAAGTGGGCATTTTGAACCGAATTTCCCGAGTTGGGTTGATTTTTGACGGCCAATTATCTGCACGAGGGATATAGGCCCGGGGGGAGTGCCCTCCGTGGGGGTCTTTCTAAGGGAACCTAATCCGTATTAACGCATGGAAGATCCACGGCTCGAAGAAAACCACGTAAACTCCGAACGATTAGGCCGACGGGCGCGATTGGGATCGAACCCAGCACCTCCCGTCTACCAGCTTCGAGAGCAGAACCTCTCGGCCACTGGTGGGGCCCGAATTTCCCGAAGCGGATTGTGTTGGAAAAATCATTGCATTAAGGATGCACTCAGATCCAAACTGCTTATTTTCTGACTCATTTTTAAATTCATTTTTGCTCTCAAACGCATTTAATTGGTAGATTCGTTTATTCAGAAACTATATAATGTACCGCAATGATAGATTTTTTGATAGAGGCAGAATATATTTCAAAAAATTGTGTCAAAGTGGGCATTTTGAACGGAATTTCCCGAAGCAATTGTGTTATCACTTTCTTCTGGACACGATAACTTCCGCAATTTTGCACAAATCTCTTCCAAACTGATACATAAAATCAAGGGACATAAAATCTCGGTCAAGTTCGTTAATGGGCAAAATCGTATAAAGGGGATGGAAATAGGGAGGGGTTTTGTGAAAACCGAAAAAAACCCCATAACTTCTTAATTTTTGTACATATCAAACCAATTTAAAGTTTTTATTACTTCTAAAAATAGCGCCAAAAATTCATGCATCACAGATTTTTGATAAAATTTAAAATAGGCTCAAGGGGCGCAAAAAATAGGGTTTTTGGGAGAAAAAAATGCCTTACTTCGTCAATTCTCAAGATATCAATCCCAATTAATTTTATTATAAATCTCCTTAATATTATCTACAACTTTTATATTCACAAGTTTTTGATAGGACCAATTCGTACCGCAAAAAAAAAAAAAAAAAAAAAAAAAAATTAAAAACGAAAACAAAAAGAGGGATTGAAGAAGTAAAAAATTCATAACTCCGTCAATTCAAAAGATATAAAATCAACATAAATTTATCATATATCTTCTTAATATTGTCTACAACATCTAGATAGACAAGTTTTGGATAGGACCAATTCTTACAGAAAAAACAAATTAAAAATACATAGCGGTTGAAAAAAGAAATCATCTAAGTAAGGGTGTATTCAAATCCAAACTGTCTATTTTCTTACTCATTTTTAAATCCATTTTTGCTCTCAAATGCATCCAATTGCTAGATTTTCTTATTCAGAAACTATATAATGTACAGTAATGATCGATTTTTTGATAGAGGTAGAATATATTTCAAAAAATGATGTCAAAGTGGGCATTTTGAACAGAATTTCCCGAACCGATTGTGTTAGAAACGAAAAATATTGCCCTACTGAGAAAATAATTGTTTATTAATCAAGTTTTAATTAATTGAAAGAAAAATAAAAACACAGGTCGCTTATAAATCTTTTCAAAAATCACGTCAGACATGTTTCATATATATATATTTTTTTTTATTAAAAATTAATCTGAAAATGTGCCAGAAAATTTCGTGTTGTTGAGTATGGAAAAATATTTTTTTTAATATCGCCTTAACATGATTCTGATAAAACCATCTATTTTATAAAAAGGAAATAAAAACTCGTCAAAAGCAGACGGATAAAACTGTTAAAGTGGATTTGTATCTAATAATGATTTAGTTTTTGTTGGTGAAATTAATATACTTAACTTCGAAATCTACCTCTGCCTGTAGGCCGGGCCGGCAGGGATTTTTTATTATTTCAAATGTATACTGTTTTTCTGATCACCCTGTATATTCAAACCGTGTTGAATGAAGCCCCCCCCCCCCCGCAGCCTTAAAATAACCATTCCCCCGGAATATTTCTGATGTTAAGCCTTTTAATGGCAATAAAAGTGTAATTCCGCCCTCCAAAACTGTAAAAAGTGTGCCCCCTCAGGGAACTGCAAATATCCTCCATTAGGAAATGCTTGAATTCAACTCTGTAAATCAAATACGCCGTAGGAATAAGGAATTCAAAGAAAATAGATACCAATACATGCAAGACAAGAGAAATTGCAAACAAAATTTATTGCATAAACAATGTAAAAATAATTTTATGTTTATATAGGCCTATAAAGAAATGCATATACAAATATGTATAAATAAAGTGATCTAGATATACCAAAAAAAAAAAAACCTTTCATGGACATATTAATTCATTATAAATTATTTAAAAATTAAAAAAATAGTGTACAAAGCGTACAGACCTCGAAATTCATTTCTTACTTTTCAAAATTATGATTGTATATCCGGTCCAATTTAAGAAATTTAAATTGTCCTAATTAAAGCATCTGCGCCATATATTAGAACAGGTAATCTCCAGAGCAAAAACGGAAACAAATCCGCGTGAAAAATGTGCGCAATAAACAGACGAATTTAGATATCTATATGAAAGCATAACAACTTAGCTTAGTTTTAAAGTATTCACTTCCCCTTAGTAGGAAAAAATTAGATCAAAACAGCTAATTTTAGGTTTTTAAAAATTGTCTGTAAACAGCACGTGGTAGGCGGGTGCTTCTTCTAATTACTAATTTCCGTAAACAACCGTAATTTCTAATAAATTACGTCCTTCTGATGAGTAGGAATTCTGCGGTAGATGGCGTATCTATCTTAAATTAACGGAAGAATGGCGACGGTCCATTTAAATATGGCTACTCTCCCCCGCACATTTTTACAGTGGTAATGAAAACATAACTATAAAGAAAAAAAAACCACAATTATAAACTTTAAGTCAAACTGCGGTCCGCTTTGCACTATCTACTGTTTTTTTTTTTTTTTTTTTTTTTTTTTTTTTTTTTTTTTCAGTAATACATATAGCTACTTTTATACGAATTTTGAAAATTTGAATGGGAATGCTTATATTTCATTATTTTATTTAATTTTGAATCTATACTTTATATAAACACAAATTTGCTTTGTTATTTATTGAAAATCCCGCTAATTTTGAGTTAAAATGTGTCAGGGAACACTTGAGTGAACGAATTTTGAAGATTAATTGATATTGTGGATAAGTTGCTAAAATAGTGATACAGCGATAATTGCAAATCAATACCAAATGCCATACTATTTCCTGGGAAAAGTACGGCAAAACACAGATTTCCCCCAATAGAGTTGAACAGATTTCATATTTTCAAATAAGATTTTCTGTTTAAAATGTGACGAATGTGCTATAGACTTAATCATATTTATATTAAAAAAAATCTACAGATGCCATTTAATTTAATAAATATTTTTTCGAGATCTTTCAAAATAAAATCAAATGAAAGCTTAGAAAGTAACGTGGAAAATTCGTTACGTAATGCTTATAAAAATATGAAAAATTACAAAAAGTTATAAAAAGTATGGAATTTTTTTTTTAAAAAAAAGGCGATTAATATTAATAAATATGCGAACTTCCTTACCTTCGCTAATTAAAACATGTGATTCAGCCTTGTTTATTTTCTCAAAATCTGCTAACGAATTTCGCAGTTTTCTTTATGATTTGCATCATGATACCTTTTAGTAATATGCTTTCAGTATACTAGCACAGTGTGCAACCATAGTATTCGTACATAAAAAATAGTTATTCTATTCCTTGAAGTCTGACAAGTTATTTTTTCATTTGCATAAGTATCATAATTACAATGGTAAAATGATTTGACAACTATACACTAAATTGGTGAGAAATTTTTGGAACCGCAAGGAAGGCATTAATATCAATTTATTCGACAAACCAATATTTCAAACATACAGGAATGCAATTTAATCACATTAATGCATCAAGCACCTCAAGACCGCGAACTGTTTCGCTATTTAGGGGTGCCTGTTATTCAAAGGTAAGAATATACAAATAAATATGTCAGCTGTAGATTAAAACAGTGAAAGTTACACAGAGGTGTTCGGTACTCGAGAGTGTACCACGTGGAAGTTTTACTGTAATTTGCTTATTTTTTTTATTTTTACTTTTCTAAAACCAACCTTTTTTGAAACGCCTTTAATTTTTATCCTCTGTATCTTCATTAAAAATGCAAATATTATTAAGTGTTTCTTTTCACTCTTATAAATCAGAACTGAATCTTCTATACACAAAAATTTATAAAATTGTAGGTAAATCAACAATATATTTGAAACATTTAGACATATTCACTTAATGCTATTGAAACATATTCTACTACATATAACGCAGTTTTAATTGGTAAAATGTATACATATAGTGTCATACCAAAGTAATGTATAACTCTAAATAGTAATACGAAAAAAAAATATAACAGGGTTTCCACTAGTAACACGTATATTTCTTTCAGTTTCTAAAGTTTTTATTTTTTAAATATTTACAGAATATATTTAAAAGTTTCGTTAGCGTATTAAATTCTGTTTCATGATCAGAATTCTAAAATCGCATTTTATAAACACACAAGTTCAGAAAAATGTTTGAACCGGAAAAATATATTTAAAATGGTTAGAAATATTTAGTTAATGCTGTTGAAATAAATTTTATCTTATCGTGCTATACTTTGTTTAGAGTAAATTGGTCTTTCAGATTCTTCAGTGAAATTAATTTCAATACTATTTTAAAATTCTCCATTTTAGCGAGAGTGAATCAAAAGTTATGTTTAAACTATATAAACTTATGAATTTACACGTAGATGCTTTCTAAGATTGTCCACAAAATATATTCTTTAAATATGTCGATGAAATGAAGATATATTTTATGAGAACTAATATACCAGTAATTTTATGATGAAAAATTATACGGAGGATAAATATCTGTAAAAAGAGTTCAAGAGTTCATGATTTGGTGGCTTTTAATTAAAGTTTTCTACTATTTATAGTTTACCATGTAGAAAGTCTTAAAAGAAAATTTCTGTACCATGGTTTCAATATTTTTTCAAAAATAGAAGACTGAAAGTTAAAAAAAAAAATTTAAATGTTTTTTAGTTATTTTTAACAATTTAAATATTCTCTGAGTTAGAATCTACTAAATGTTTTGTTTATTAATCATTTTCACTGTTAGAATGGCTTTATTACAAAATATATGTATTCAATATTTAATCCACATTACGTATTGCACATACAGGTATCTGGTGGTAAACGGCCCGAAGCTGTAAATTATACCTATAGTCAAAGCTCTTCATTTCGAAAAAGACTCGTATTCGTCTCGAATCTGAATTGAAAGAAATAATCCAAACTTTAATAAATTTATGGAAAATCAGTTTAGATACTTATTTTAATGCCTTCCTTGATCACGTACTTGCAGTTGAAAAAAAAAAAAATCTTCAAATCCTTTTATTCATTAGAAAAATGATAAAAAAATACTTTAAAAAAAATTAAAACTAATTAATATTTCCGAAAGAAACGTTTCTCTCTTTTTTTTTCGTTTCTGAAGAAACAATTAAATACAAAGGCCGATTAAGCGGATATGCATAAACAAGATGGTTCGGCATTATCAAAAGGAAATAATTAAGGCACGATTTCCTTTAGCAACAGAAAATAATTATAATTTAGTGATAATAATTATTTGGGTAGAATTTTTTAACGCAAGCTTTTTGTAATGTTTTGTTAACTCGGAGATTCGCAAAATTAAAAAAAAAATGCATTGTTATTTTCAAAGGATATTTCCTACATTATTTCATCTAACTATCAATGCACGTTATGTTAAAAAATAAAAAAAGACAGAATCCTAGAAATGAATAATTTTTTTAAAAAAACGTGGGATAATAAACATCTTCGTAATATAAAGTTAAATTGTAAGTTTTATGATTGAGATTTAACTGTGTTTTCAATAACAGTTCATTAAAATGGACTAACTGCCCGCCCCCCACCAGCCCTTTTTTTTTCTTTTCTTCCAGATACATAGAGTTACAGGTACTTTTTCCCTTAGGTACATTCCAATTGACGATAAAGACGAACTTTACGCTTTATTGCTTAGTTAAATATATAATTAATGAATGCGCAAATATTCTAAAATTTGTACGAAATATTTTAAATAAAAAATATTATGATTCATTGTGTAAAATAAATAAATTTTGGCTATCGAAATAACTTTAAATTACTAATGGGATCGAATAAAAAATAAATATTAAACATTTCTGTAACAGGTGTGAAAAGAAATTCGAACAAAAGAGTTAAACATACGAAAAAATCATTTTAAGGAGAAAAAAATATTAAATATGATACTCGACTAAACATTTATACAGCAAGGGTCATATAATTTTGCAGCAGTGTTTAATATATTATTTTCTCGATTTAAAATTTTACTTTAAATATTTTTAAGGAGAGCTTAGAAAAAACTTTTATTAAATAAATTTAAAATTATTTTTAATAATATCATAACATATTTAGTAATATTTTTTTATAGTGTGCATGATTGTATAAAAAAACAACATTTTTTTCATCGTATTTCAGCAGTTTTTAAACATAACGTATAATTTTTCATGACATCATCTAGTACATTATCATCATTAACAGTTTAGTCGATCTTGATATGACTCCAAAATGGTAGGATTTTAAAAAAGTAAATCTAAATGTATAACAAAATCATATAATGTAGTTTATCCTATTCTAGTGGGACAGTTCTAAGCAAGAGAGATTATGTAAATAATGATAAAGTTTCTTTATTAGGTTTATATATTTATTGGGCTTGGCAAATAAATTATATGACTTGTTATTTTCCTACAATTTTTACTCCGTTAAAATCCTGGCCTGGATTGTTTTTTTTTTTTTTTTTTTTTTTTTTTTTTTTTTTTTTTTTTTTTTTTTTTTTTAACACAGTTAGAAAATTCCGATTCGAATGACAAATTCGTTCAATTCACTATCTCACATGCACTAACCATTATCAATCGACGCAGTCTTCCACATACTCAGCCTGCAACTAATAAAATGAGGACTATTCAAGAAAATGAATAATGAAGTTAACAATGTTTGAGCCATTCAAAAGATACTTAGATATTTTTTACTGTACTGCCTGAAATATATGCAAATACTCTGGGAGATTAATCGTATACTTAGGAAAATATCACAGTTCACTGTAAAGAGAAATGAATGGCATCCGGATTACGGATGTTACCCAACCTACATTGACAGCAATATGTAATCAGAATACCATTCATTTAATTTTATACAAGCCTATTCGATGTTGGTAAGTGTATTTTAGAGTCATTGACAAACTGCCAAGTCATCTATACCTATTTTTTAAGCAAGAAAAATCGTTTTTTATATTTTTCAATATTTATGAAACAAGAAAACTTTTTATTAGCTGCCGGCCTATAATGCTAATTAGTGAAACTAAACATAAAAACTTTATAGAGCAAGATTTCCACTGAACCATAATCTATATTAATTTTTAAAATTAATTAATTAATTACTGAATGGTTTATGACAACTTATCTCACATACTATAATTTCAATATTTATTATAGTAAAAAATAAAATCATTTAAGATGTATTTATACAGAACTTTGCGACGCAAAAAAAGAGAAACTATCTTAAGAATGTGTACTTGATGCTTGAATATAATTGAATTTAACAGGTGTTTAACCTTGTGAGTAAAAACGGGAAATGTATGTATCTCTATTCGAACACAATTTCAAAATGCAAACACTAAATATTTAACTTCGAACTATTGCGATAGTGGATAAAATGCTGAAAAAAACTCCAGGATGATCTGCTATATTATTCAAACAATACGAAAGAAATTATAGACATCGTCTGTAACTTGTAGTAGCAATTTATTTTATGAATAACAACTTAGTAGACAAGGGTTTAATATTGAAATGAAATGTATATTTTAAAGCAACGGTTATTAGCTTTGTTTAAGTTGATTGCATTGAACTTAAATTAAGTAAAAGAATGCGACTTTAACATTTCAAATCTCCTGATTCATTTAAGATTTTTATATTTTATTTAATGATATTTTAATATTTTGACATTGATATAATATGCTGAATTAAGGTAATTTTTTTATTGTCAATGAACATAATACAGGGGCAAATTAATTTTATTAATGGCTGGATAAACAAAGTATCCTATATAAATGCACTCTGGCATATTTATGAGCTTTTAAAATGCACTTAGCGTAACTAATGCTTGTTGAGCTAAATGAAATTACTTGTGGAGACGCATAAAGACTTATTTATCAGCAGTTTCCAAGATTTTACTTAACTAATCTAATGGTGGCATAAACCCAGTTACTTCGTTACTCACTTACATTAATTTAGGTTCTTTCTAAATCCGTTTAGACGTACATAGACACCCCTTGAGAAAATATTTGTTATTCAATTCATATTAAGGGTATTAGGTTATGCTGTGATACATAATTCAATACACAACACAGGTTAATTTATTATGATAAAAAAGTGACAAGGTAAGTAATCATTACATGCGATAAGAAATGTAAAACATTTATTGTGAAATATATCTAAAATTCTTATGGAGAAATTACAAAAGTGTAATTATTCATTATTTACCTAGACTTTATTACACTTTTTATTTAAATTATTATTGAAGGTAAAGAATGATTTTTAAAATTTATTTTTCACTCGCTTAAATACTAAAATTACAAAAATTATGTACACAAGCGTGTTTTCGATGACAATCCAACATTCTAATACTTTTAGATATTAGTTAAAAGTTAAGTAAAAAATACGTATGAGTGAATTCTGGTATTTTATCACGTTTTAAGGTCCCCAGACTCCATTATTAATATTTTAAGATAATAACTGTCTGTATGTGTGAATACATGAGAATGAACAGTACCATCCAAACCGTGATTTAGATTGAACTCTTTTTTAACGAATTTATTATAGACAATTTCTGCAAAAACTGTATAAATTTTCATATTAATCGGTCAATGGTCATTTTATCTAAGAGATATTCATTCATTTTATGATTAGAGAAAACAAATAGACGTTTTGCCATTTAGATCATTTATTTAATAAAAAAAATATTGTTTACTCCCATCTTATGTTCATACAAAAATCTTGTTTCAACAGAACGTGACATAATTTAGTAAAACTTTAATTTGTTAAATAAGATAAATACATTATTTTTCTTATATTTCATTAACACGACTATTTAAATTGAATTTTAACTTTATTTTTAATTTAAATGCCTTAATCTAAGCACGGTCGTAATGAAAATTCCTACAAAATTTCGCCAATTTTAGGAATTTTTTTTTCTACCTTAACATGCGCGTTTTCGTTAGAAGGAGAGACCATTTTAACCTATCGTAATCTGATTCTTATTGCCTGTCTTATTATCTTATTGTCTTATGTCTGTAATTTTAGGATCTATGCTTTTATTTATTTTAACGTTATTTGTACGTATAGTATTCTGTAAAGTATTAGGATAGTCAAGTGGGGTCACTCCAGATTTGTTTGTTTATTTTGCTTGAGAAATATAATCTCTAAAATAAAAATAATTTTATTTTTCATGTCAGTTTTTAATAAAATTGTTAGTTTACGTAATCTAGTAATTAACATTTTTTGTCGTCTTTAGTAATACAATTGCGCTGCTCTGAAAATTTACAATTTTTTCTGCAATTTCATGATGTCAATCATGAACATCATGAAACTCAAATAAACGTAGTGCATGCAACTTTACTTTGAATTATAAAATGATAGGAATGCATACTTCCTTTTAGAAACGCGTCCCTGTAGAAATTCGTCTTTCTTTTTTGAATCAAAATAAAGTATTTATTAATTCAATTTAAATGCGTCTCTCTACGTTTGCAAGATTTTCCCTTGATACAGCTTTTACGCCACTTTGTTGAATAACATTGAAGATGTAACAAACTAAAATGTTGGCATATACATGGAGTGAACTATTATTTACACAGCAAAGATCATGAATTATTTATGATATTATCTTGCATTTTTATGATTAAACTCTAGCAGCTGATATCTAAATATTTTATTGAACTAGTACGCTTATAAATGATACATGGATATCACGTAGATTTTATGGTTGTTAAAGTATCGTTATTGTTTTAATGAGAATACGCAGCAAACGTTTAACGTAAAAGGGAAATGCGTGTAAGAAATTATCATTTCGTGTGCTATTTAATAAGTTTTGGCTATTTGAAAAAAAAAATATATATATAATAAATAAATATATATATATATGCTTTCTGAACTTTTCTTGCAAATATGCATTAATAATATGTAATACATAACGAGTATTAAATCAGGTATAAAATATATATAAGGTATTAAAATTATACAGGGTTAATGAACATTAACGTGACTTTTGTCTCTGTACAACGTAGGTAGATAAAACGACGTTATAAGGACCAGATCGTTTTCAACTATTGCAGATTAGTTTCAGTAACATTCAGCGTATCGTCATCAATGCAAATTCTGATGGAATTTTCTTTTTATACAGAGGATGGCATAAAAAGAAAATTGGAAGGATAGATTTATTGATCAACAGAGTTACAGGGAAATACATTGGAGTACTGGGATTTTACGCAAACAAAGTAACTGGCAATATGGACAAAAGTTATCACAAATGAAGAAAGGTTTATAGCATTTCAATTAATTTTAAAATGGAGTTATACTAACGTCGTAACAAACAATATATTTATTATTTTTGATTGATCTAGCGATTCAATACATTTCCAAACTTTGTTTCCAAAGATTCATTTAAAAAGTTCTACAAGAAGATCTGGCATGACTAAATATTGTTTCTCAATCTATTACAATAGCATTCATTAAAAAAGTAAGAAAAAATTCTTTAAATTCTCCCCTGTGTAATGTAGAGATTCATTACTTTTTAATCCTTTGTATCCAAAGATTCACTTTAATCACAGATAGACAAATTAATTTCTCCTCCCCATACTTCCGAGAAGTCTGCTATTAAAAAGGGCTGATTTATTATGTTGGTTTGAGAAAATTCATCTGAAACATCTGGCGCATAATTATACTGATCTGTGGAATTTTTGTCTTGAAAAATTGGAAAATCATTTAAAGGAGAGGAGTTGATTAATTGGGGATCACTTAACAAGTAAGCACTGTGATGAATTATATTTCAGTGTTTATTAAAGGAATAATGAAAGTTTACAAAAATTTTATAAATTTTGGAATTAAAATATATATTGGTGTTTATGATATTTTGTTATAAAATTTAAAAACAAGAAACAACAGAAAAGGCTATTGCTATTACATACTGCATTGTAATATATTATACATTTATGTTTAATGCTATGATAAACATATAATATAAAACAGAACTTACATCTTCGCAGACAATTGATGAGCTTCTTTTTAAAGATGACTAACACTGGTGCATTTAATATGAATATGTGAAGCCCATCTAAATTAAAATTTATCAGTCATAACGCATTTATATGGAATGTGAACCATTTGTAACATCTAATTGTAGCGAAATTAAGATCTCTTATTAAAATAACATTTATAAATATAGGAAATTAATTTCCGGACCAATTATATTTCACAAGAAATATATTTGTTAAAAAAAATAATACCAATTTCTCAAACTGTTTCATATCAAGTGCTCATCTAACCGTGGGTTTATGCTTTCTATTTTTTAAATTATACGGTATTCGAGGAATATGCGAAATCAAATGATAGCACCTCTAGTTGTAAAACGATATCGGACAAATATTAGCTAAACCGTTGTTAAATTCTGAGGACATGCTAATGTAGAACAAAAAAGCTTTCATTAAAATTTACTAAAATGTAGAAAATATACATATTTTTAATACACTTCCAAATTTGGGAATATTTTGCCAAATTGGCCAAGATTTGGCACTATTGTGGTTCAACAATACTCGTTGTTGAATCTGATACCAACTTCTCTATAGGAAATCAAACTATAGTTGAATAACTATTAAGATTATGTAGCGTTAACCTTAGCAGTGTTAGTTTAAACTTAATTAGTACTTTTGCGATGGTAATTGAAAACAGATGGCGTTTCCCAATTGCCTCCCTTTATAGTCGACTTTTAGAAAGTTCCGAAACACGTGTTTACTTACTAATTTTACTTCTACTATACGTGTCAAGTTAAAAAAAAAATCTATTGGGTTATCTGATAGGTTGATTTTTAAATTTTAAATTTGCCTCTGTTGCTCCACTTATGGATCGAGTTTTTGATAAAATCATTGTCCAATTCATGTATTGTATATTCCAATATAATGGAATGTAAGTATTTTCCAAATTTCAAAGTTCTATGTCAACAGGAAGCGCGTGAAAAATGAGTAACGAGATTTAATCGCTACATACAAAAGAGCTGTAAGTTAAAAGAAAGTATGTAAATAGTTGTAGAACATATTTAATCCATTTTTGCCTAGCGTCCCATCTTTTGTGACGCTTCGAATTCTAATAAATTTGTATAATTTTCTTCTTTTTTATAACATGAGAATTGTATGAAATAATTATCTATAAATGTCTGTATCTCTGTTACTGACAGATGATAGCATAAGATGGATATTTATTTGCTAAAATGAGGCCTTTATTCGTATGTTTATAGATTTTTTTCATTTTTCAAGATGGCGAAATGTAAATTGTAAGTTTATTTGTATTTGCTGTATCAAGGTTCCAAAGACATGAGTCATAACCTTAGCTTCGAGACTTTTATTAAATACTTATCTTTTTTTAAATTGCGAAATTATATGTTCAAGCCTATTTTTAATGCATGTTTGTAACGCACAAAATATAGAGAGCTAGACAAAAAATGATACAAAATTTTATTAGCCATTTAGGGGATAATTTCTTATATAATGTCCTTTTCAAGATTATTATGAAATAAATTGTTTTTAATCTTCAAATACCATTATTCTTAATTTATTATTAATAATACTCATAATGTTATTAGTTTCTGTAAAGGAATAAATATATTTTTAGAAGTTCACAAAAATACTAATTATAGTATTTAATATACAATTTAAAAGCTAATTTTGTATAAATGTAGACAAAACGTGTAATTATCATGTTATATTATTATAAATATTATGCATATTCCCATTTTTAGTATGTTTTAGTTTTATCAAATAAATACCAAAAAAATTTTTTTTGTATTTTTTTTTGTATATTTCCTGTTGATTTTGTAACATTTTAAAGTGTTTTTACCTACTAGTTTGAGAAAAGAAAAATTCAAGCTTAATTTGGTTAAATGCGGTTCTTTATTAAAACATTAGTAAAAAACAACTTAATGGAACGAACTGCACCCTTCAACTAACTTATTTGAAACTAGTAAACATCAAATTAGTAGTAAAATAGTCATTGGAATTGTTTCACGAAAATTGCTTTTATAATTAATAAAATATATATTTATTATTTTTTAATATTATATATATTATTAATATTATTACTATTATATATTTATATTACATTAATATTATTTTATAATTAATAAAATATAATGTAAAATATGTATTTTATAATTAATTTTCGAAAAAAATATGAATTATGAAAATTTTGTACCGAAATATATTTTTAGAGAAGATTAGTATTTGTTTGAATTGGCGGATTTTGGTAGAATTTCCGAATGAATTCGATTCTTTTAGCTTATTTTTGCATTCAATGAAAGAATACATAATTTACAGTCGAATTCGAATGGCTCTTTCTATGTTTTTCTGTAACATATGCAAGTTTAAAATGTATGACGTGTTTGTCATTTTGTTCCAGTCCGTCCTTACTTTAAAACAGGAAGGCCGAATACAGGGGTTAGAAATTACATAGTTATTATATTTAAAATACATACTTATTGTATGTATAGTATTGTGTACAATATATAATAAATATTTTATACATAATATATATACAATTTCATTTTTAGAGAAGAGAAATTCATAATAGCGTGCATTACAGAATATGAATTTTAAATATTGATAAAATTTTCAGTCATAAATGCTAGTGCTTCCAAAAACTAATTATAAAACTTTAATAATTTTCCATGTACTTGAGCAGAACTATCATAAAGTAACGTAAAATGTTCGAAATAACATGAAGTAAAGTCATTAAATTAACCGTGGTTTTTTAAGTTAAACATTTAATGCTCATAACAAATTGTTTTTTTTTATTTAAATATTTTGACTTTTATTTATTTAAAGTGAATGGAAGGAATTACATGAATAGTTGTAGAAGATGAGAGAAAAAAAAATTAAGCATTAAAAATAAGAAACACGTGTTTTCACGATAATAAATCTCAATATATTTTAGCCGCAAATAAGTCTACTAAAATATGATCTAATTATATCTTTAGCAAACCCATGATTAATAAAATGTTTTAAAAAGTTATTACCTTAAGTCTATATATTATTTGAGAGATCAAAGTATTTTCTTTAAAGTTCCCATGTACAAACGTTACAGTATTATTAATCTTTTAATTTTACTTAATGACTTGGTAAGAGAATAAACAAATCACGTAGAATAAGAAAATTGTTTATTATTTTTCAAGCCAATATTGTTGTATAATTATGTTAAACATGTTTAAAACGATAGCAAACCTGGTATTAGTATGTTCATTTTGAAATCTTTATTAATGACATTACTAATTCACGTTTTCGAATTATTTGCGTTTACCAGATAACAAGATTTACAAAACACATTTAAAAATAAGAAATACAATTTCTTAAAATATATATATATATATATATATACCGGGTGTCCCAAAAAGGACTGACTGATTTTAAAATTCAATAACTTCCAAACGGTGACAGATATTAAAAAAATTCTTGCAGGAGGGTTATGCATAAAGTCAAAAGTTTTTTTACAGTGATTTTCGATTTTAGTTCGAATTACAAACAATAGATGGCGCTGCGATCAATAGAGGCTAAATTCAGGCTCGATTTTTGGTACTTCGTGGCCCGGATAATACATTTCCATCTCCTTTTTCTTCATGGAACAACAGAAAGGACCAAAATTCGAGCCTGTATTTAGCGACTATTGCTTACAGCGCCATCTATTGTTCGTAATTCGAAGTAAAGTCGAAAATCACTGTAATAAAACTTTTGACTTTATGCATAACCCTCCTGCAAGAATTTTTTTAATATCTGTCACCGTTTGGAAGTTATTGAATTTTAAAATCAGTCAGTCCTTTTTGGGACACCCGGTATATATATATATATATACAGATGAAATATATTTTTATGAATGTTAAATGATTCAAAAGAATTAGTGATACATTCACGATTAATAAAAAAGAAGAAAATTCGAATGTTATACGAAATATTAACTGTGTTTTTTGACACTTCCTAACATAGTTAAAATATATTTATGATTTCAGGTTATTGGGATGTCTGTCTGTCCGTACTCTAACTCTCGTAAATATACTTGCATTTTTAAGAACTTGACATATACTACTGAGGTTTATCATAGAACTTTCCTATTGAAATTGAAGTGTATAGCATTTTTATTTGATGTACAAGCATACAACAACGAATTTTGTTACATATGATGTATGGGAGAAAAAGGCTTGAAGTGTACTAATTAATTGTAATAAAGTAACACTACGTCAAATATAATGAAATTATAATATTTTATTGGGATGAAAAACAGCATTCGTTCCGTAAAATGTGGTGCCAATTTCATTTTGAAAGGAACTTATTTTTTTTAGCTCAGTCATGATACTCATAACACATTTGAAAATTCCCGTCAACAATTTTTGACAGTAAACGGAAATGTACATGATATATAGAAATTATACATCCAAAAATTAGTTAAAATTAAGAACTCGTACTAGAGATAAAATGCTACTTCAAGGATTTACTGGTCATATATAATACAGTAACGGAATCATTTTGTGTGTCCCTGTAAACGAATGATGAATACTAAGCCTTCCATATTCTATAATAAGTATCTTGTACTGCATCTAATTGATATATATGAATTTAAATATATATAAAATAGTGAAATTTCCCTGTAGTATACCCCAAAACGATTTTAACCTAGACCGTAATGAAATGGAATTCTTTTGATCGTCGCTGTAAATGAACAACAAATACTACACACTTCATTTTCAATACCAAACACGAAATAGTAAGTGGCAATAACATACATCAAATGCGCATCATTATAAGCATATTTAAACGAGTTAGATAACGGACAGAGAGACAGACAGAAAAAGCGAATTCATAAGTACTTTTCAACTACGTTCTAAAGTGTTAAAAATGGTGCATATGTAGAGTATATATTTAGAGTATAGAAGTATTTAATTCTGTCCACTACAACATGTGAAAGTTAATAACAGGTATTTATAAGCTATCAACTTTAATGAATCCAAAAAATCCTTTTATCAAAAGTTCAAAGTCTTTCCTTTGCTATCGATTAATCATGTAATTTATTATTGGATAAATACTAAGCAGTTTCCTTTGAGATAAGGAGCTTCAACTTGAATAATTCAAATCCATTTTACTATATTTCTATGGTAAAAACCATTTTTGTACGTATCAACATAGGATTTGTAATTTATCCTTGTTCATTCTGTTTAGAAGCACTTTTGATTCTGATTCAAAAGGTTTTATTCTGTTGTGTAAAATGTGTTTTCTTTATATACTTTTACAAAAAGCCAGTTTTACGGATGATCTTCTTTTTCAGTATAAAGGAAAATGATGATGTACAGCAAATGCTTCTTAGATTATTTAAAATACAATAGCAAATATTTTATGTGAACGTTATATTTTTATGTGGAGGAGAAATTATGTATCAACAGAGTAATTAGAGAAAGGAAAAAAACTGAATATACACATATATTTATATATGTATGTATATAAATGTAATGTTAAACTTTTATTATTACTTATTAAACAAATGTTAGTATGATTTATATCTATATACATATATGTGTGAATATTACATGGAATATTGCATGCCAGTGAATCCCACATTGACCAATACTGTGGAAAGAAATTGATAACATTGGTTTAATAGAGAAGTTAATTTATTCATGTTCAAGAACTTAATGCAATCTACTCATAAAAATATGTTTTATAACTTTTCATTTATTGCAAATTATCTATCCACAGTATATATATATATATATATATATATATATATATATATATATACGTTTTCTAAGGTTAAATATTTGTCCCTTACTGAGAATTATTGGTTTTTGCTAATTTCCAGCATCAGTATATTGTTAATTGCAGAATTATGTATATGAATTTTGTAATGAATTTTGTGTGAATTTAATCTAGAGACTGTCATTTTCAGTCGACGATATGCTATTTTATTCGGCCAGTAATTAAAGTGTCGTCTCTAAAAAATAACGTTTCGTTGTATATGCCAATCGTAGAACAAAGCAGTTGCATCACAGTTAAATACTCTACTGCAATTTTTTAGATAGCTTTCATTACAATAAGCTACCTATTGCAGCCGTTAGGAGGAAAACCATTTCGAAAAATTTTGGTATATTTTCACCGTTCATGATCCCTAGACCCCGAAACCACCCTCCGTTCAAAATTGATATATATATATATATATATATATGATATTTGCCATACTGTAACTCACGTATTTATGAACCGATTTGGATAAAATTTCGTGTGTAAATAGTATATACAAATGTCTCGGCTGAACTCGTTGGCCAGCTCTATCCGCCATCTTGTTTCAAAATGGCGGCTATTTGAAAAAATTTAAAAAATTTAAAATTTAAAATGAGGCATAAAGACATTAGACATTGAAAAAGATTTTTTTCTTATGTGTTTGGTCTTGATATAAAGATTCTGGAGCATTTTTAGTTTCGTCTATATCTTAAAAAATGGCTGAGTTATAGCACTTTGAATTTCTAGCATGGCTGACATTTTGAGACGATCTGATATTTGTCACGCGATAATACATGTATTTATGAACCGATCTGGATGTGACAAGGAATGTGCATAGTGCATAGCAATGTCTCGACAGAGTTCGTTGGCCAGCCTCATCCGCCATCTTGTTTCAAAATGGCTGCCATTTTATTTTTTTTTAAATTTAAAATTTAAAATGAGGCACAAAAAAATTAGATATTGAAAAAAAAAATTTTATGTGTTTGGGCTTGATACAAAGATTCTGGAGCATTTTTATTTTCGTCTATATCTTAAAAAATGGCTGAGTTATAGCACTTTGAATTTCTAGCATGGCTGATATTTTGAAATGATCGGATTTTTGTCACGCCTTAATATGCGTTTTTATGAACCGATTTGGATGTGACAAGGAATGTGCATAGTACATAGCAATGTCTCGACCGAGTTCGTTGGCCAGCTTCATACGCCATCTTGTTTCAAAATGTCGGTCATTAATTTTTTTTTTTAAATTTGAAATTAAAAATGAAGAACAAAAAAATTATAAATCGAAAAAGATTTTTTTCTGATGTGTTTGAGCTTGATACGAAGATTTCGGAGCATTTTTGTTTCGTCTGTATCTTAAAAAATGGCTGAGTTATAGCACTTTGAATTTCTAGCATGGCTGACATTTTGAAACGATCAAATTTTTGTCACGCGATAATACACGTATTTATGAACCGATTTGGATGTGACAAGGAATATACATAGTACATAGCAGTGTCTCGACCGAGTTCGTTGGCCAGCCTTATCTGCCATCTTGTTTCAAAACGACGGCCATTTAAAATTAAAAAAAAAAAAACTTTAAAGTTAGGTCCAAAATAATTATAAATTGAAAAAGATTTTTTTCTGATGTGTTTGAGCTTGATACGAAGATTCCGGAGCATTTTTTGTTTCGTCTATATCTTAAAAAACGGTTGAGTTATAGAACTTTGAAATTCTAGTATGGCTGACATTTTGAAACGATCTGATTTTTGTCACGCGATAACACGCGTATTTATGAACGGATTTAGATATAACTTGGTGTGTACATAGTACATACCAATGTCTCGATCGAGTACGTTGGCCAACACCATCCGCTATCTTGTTTCAAAATGGCGGCCATTATTTTTTTTTAATTTTAATTTAAAATGGGGTACAAAAAATTAGAAATTGAAAATGATTTTTTTCTTATGTGTTTGACCTTGATACAAAGATTTCGGAGAAATTTTGTTTCGTATGTATCTTAAAAAATGGCTGAGTTATAGCACTTTGAATTTCTAGCATGGCTGACATTTTGAAACGATCTGATTTTTGCCACGCGATAACACGCGTATTTATGAACCGATTAGGATGTGACAAGGCATGTGCATAGTACATAGCAATCTCTCGGCCGAGTTCGTTTGCTAACTTCATCCGCCATCTTGTTTCAAACTGGTGGCCATTTAAAAATTAAAAAAATAATAATAATTTAAAATGAGCTACAAAATAATTAGAAATTGAATTTTTTTTTTCTTATGTGTTTCAACATTCTTTTTATTTTTCTGGTCCACCCAGTCAGCCCTTACAATGTCTGTTCCTTATTTTGTCCAAGTGTGGGAAATCGGGATTGTATAGGCAATATACATGCTGCAGCAATGTTGTTGTAATTGTCTACATCAGTTCTACATTGAGAGTGTAAATATGTAAATTTGTTCTCTATTTCATTTTATTATTTTATTATTCATAACACACTATTATTCCTGTATCATATCAGATGAATTAAACTAGGAGACCATTTTTGATCACAAACACAGTAATAATCTTCACATACTGAAATTTATTGTTACTTGTAAAAAATTATGATTGTGATTGTCGGAATTACAAAGTTGGACAGGGTATGGTGTTATTGGGAGAATTGTACAATTGATTTATATCTCTTTTTGAGTGTATGGTTTTTGTGGTACGGGGGCAAATGCACATACTTTTCCCTTTTCTTTGTTTTGATATACTAAACTTTTACTATCATTATTTTATTTTATTTTTATTTCATTTATTATTCAAAATTTTCCCCTTATTAGGCTCTTAATTTTTATCTTAGTCATTTTCGGTGGTCGCGACCACCGGTTTTTGCTTTTTTCTATCTATATCCCTTTCTTTCAAAGATATGTGGTGCGGGTCTAGTGGACCCCCCCCCCCCATTTATGTGTTTATCTTCAACTTTTAATATAACTCAAACGTATTATATCTTTAAATTGCTTGTCTGGCATATGATGATAGAACGTAGTATCTAAAATCATTTTAATAGTATCTTCGATCATTCTTAATAATATCTCTCTTAAAGTATTGCATAATTACTAATTGAAATTAGTTAACTAAAATAATCCCAAGTATTGATAAGCAGTCTTGTTAAAGTGGACTTAAAGTAATATCAAGATACGTAATGAATCAAAAAGGAATCAATCCAACAGTCAACTTGACAAGATTGGATATGGACACAGTAGTGAAAACAAGTACAATAAATAGAGAGGCATCTAATAATGAATTGGCTGACGTCCAATCATCTGGAGTTATTCCGGCGACAGAACCAGCGCTAATTACGAGTCATGTTGTTCAACAGTTGATAAATAAGGTCGAGGCGCTTTATCCACAACGTTATGAAGAATTTAAGGTCCTATTAACAAATCAATTAGAACATATCAAGGCTGTGGAGAAGGGAGAATTTTCAAAGAGCCCATACTATGGCATATATAACATACAAAGTTATAATGTTGTAAATAATATATATCAACCAGAAAAATATCGTATGAAGACAGCAAAGGGTGATAGAGCTGCCCAATTAAGAAAAAATGCACTATTTTTGGAATTTGAGTTACAACACATCAGAGCAATACATTATAAAGAATACAACAAAATACCATATTATCAAGCAAATAATACTGAACTAATAAACCTGCATCGGGAAATGAAAAGTGAAGAAATAATTAGCATAAGAAACAGAATTATAGAACTAAATCATAAAGAAAACAGAAGACCATATGTGACTAGTTGTCCGTTCTTCAATCATCTGCAGCTTCTGATCCTACTAAAGGAAGAGAATGATCCCATACCACAACCAGAAAAACTAAAATCAAAAACTATCAGTACCAAGAATACCCAACAAAGAAAGCAGTCTAATTTGGAAACTGCAATATCCCTAGCAGAAGAAATTAATGAGGCTCGAATAAAAACAAAGAAAAAAATATACAAAATGCATTAGGTGGATCACCACTTCCATTAAAAATACCACCATCCATAAACCAGCTAGAGTCACTATCCATCCAACAGCTCATTCAGGAGTACAATATACTATTAAATAACAGATCTAATAGTAGCTCAGAAGAAGCTAAAAAATATCTCGAAACAATCTTTTCTAAAGCAAGAAGAGATGAGAAACTTCTTATACAACACTCCAACGAAATAAATAAGGATTCTCCTGAAAAGATGAAAAAATTACGACATAAATTGGATATCCTGCAAACACAGAATGATTAATTGTCATTAAAGCTCAAAGAAAGTACAAAAGTGGAAATTAAACTTGAGAAATATTTGGAAGAACTGAAGCAAGAGAATAAACAATTAAAAATCTCCTTAACTGAGGTAGAACATAGTAAAGAACAAATAAAAGAAAGTTTTAAAAAAGAAATAGATAAAATAAAAAGTCAACAGAGGCAACTTAAGAAAAAAACTATAGACAAATTTTCACAAACAGTAAATAAATTAAAAACAACAACAACTCAAACAATAATGGAAAAAAGATCGAATGCAGAAGTAAAGATTGAAAATAAATTGGAAGAATTGAAACAAGAAAATAAACAATTAAAAGACTCTTTGGTCAAGGAAGAACAAAATAAAGAACAGATTAATGTAAATATTGTAGCCCTTCAAGAAGAAATTAATAAATTAAAACGACAACAGAAGCAATTAAAATCACAAACTAGAGAAAAAATCATACAAACAGAAGTTAAGTTAAAAACAATAGCAACTCAAACAATAATGGCAAATAACGAAAATGAGAGAATAGAAGAAAATGGTGAAGGAGGGTTCATTCAATTATCCAACAGACTACAGAAAATTGAGGAGTTGGTGACGCGAAACCTGGAGTACTCTAGTGGGGGCTGTCAAGGAGTGAAATGCGGTGATGGCACAAAAACGGGCGTTCCCCCTGCTTTGCCGAACACTCTAATTCTGCAATATTAATTAGAACAACCGCTAAACACATAAGGATTCCAAAACTCAAAGCATTACTTAACGAACACTTTAATAAAGTGAAGGAAGTTCCAATAATATACTGCAGAAATGCCAGAAATCCAGATACAATAATTATACAATCTAATACAGATGACAATACAGAACATTTGTTAAAAATGATAGAAAACACTCCTGACATTACAAAGTTAACAGAAATCACATATAAGTTGACTAATTACAAAAGAGTAATAATAACCGATATTCCATCCTCAGTACCTACAAATGAAATAATATCATATCTTGAAGAAAATTTATCTGATAAAAACATCACCTTATTGAAAATTCTAAAGAGGGATAATTCTACACTACATCACATCATATTGCAATTAGAAACAAAAGCATCACAAGAACTATTAGAAAAAAAAAATTATACAGGTGGGTCTCAACAAGTGCTATATTCGTTCTTTTCGCCCAATAATTAGATGCGGCAATTGCCAGCTGTATGGACATCAGACATCTTACTGCAGGAGACAGCCAATTTGAGCCAAATGTTCGAGAGGTCACTGCACTTCGGAGTGCCCTTTTGCGGGAGTTCCCTCGCAATATAGATGCACAAATTGTTTCCACTTACCTAATTATAGGAAACATTCAGCGGATTCCACTGCGTGTCCGGTTTATCAATCACACTTGGCAAATAGAAGATGTGTTCAGTAGGACCATATGGCCATATTGTCAAATATTAAATAACTCAAAAGAATTTGTAATAGTGCATAATATTAATTATTGTTCGCATATTGTACCTTAATACTAAATTTTCAGTGTAGATTTAAAAATAATTTTTGCATCATGTATCTTACATAATATCTCAAACACAGTATCATTGTACTGTAAATTTGTAGGTAATTATTATCTACAATTACTTATACTTTCATAATAGTGCATAATATTAATTATTGTTCGCATATTGTACCTTAATACTTATTTTTAGTATAGAGTTAAAAATAATTTTGCATCATATATCTTGAAAATAGCTTTAAGTGTTGCAAATATCACATCTGTACATGGTTTAAATTGATGTTATGATTTAAATTATGTGTGAATCCTGAAAATAATATAAAAGTGTTGCAAATATGTAGGTAATTGTGTTAAAAAAAAAAAAAAAAAAAGTTTAATATCAAATTCTAAAAACTATGCATATTTATATGTTATAATAATGAATATTTCTCTCAAATGTAATTATAGGGGTCATCTGTAAATATTTATTGCAAACACTGTCAATAATTGTCATATATCTAACATTGTTATTTCTCCTAAACTGTAAAAAAAAAAAAAAAAAAAAAAAAAAAAAAAAAAAAAAAATTCAAGGAGTTTCGCAGGTAGTAAAACTTTTCCCTGCCCTGGGCTTGGGGGTTACACCTAACCATAAGCCAAAAGCGGGTTCCCAGGGTGGGTGCTTACTTACTTACTTACAAAGATTACTCGTATATATCAACTGATTTAAATATAAGTGAGCATGTGCACAGGAATTACTAAGGTCTCGACCAAATTCATTGGTGAGCTTTGTTGCACCCATTATGTTGTTTTAAAATGGCGGGCTATCACCGAAAATTCGGGTTAATATAATTCGCGAAATCCCCGAATTTGGCGACAAAATATAAATCACTTTAATAAAACCAGCTTTGATAACGCTGACTAATTTCGCGAAATTCTCATTCATATTCAATATTGACAAAAAATAGTATTTAATCTTCTATAATCGGGTTTCACTAATTTGAGCTCCGTGTGTTTGAATAATATAAGCTGGCTTTTAAAAAAATATGGAATATGGAAGCTACCTCTTCTTCTCGGCACTGGCCGGAAGGACTTTTAAACTTCTAAGCATCGCGCATTTTAATTTTTTATACCGCCGTATTGGGAAAAAATGTAAGTAAATGTTTTAAGTGCAATTTGTTTGAAAACTGCATCTCAATTTATTTTTGAGGAATTAATTTTTTTGTAGTTTTTAGCGCCATTTGTTTAAAGTTGGAATCTCAAGTATTCCATTTCTGTAGAAAGACAAGGAAAAATAGTTGAAAAATAGTAATTATATCTCTTTGTTGCAATTTTTCTTTAACAACTGAAAAACAGAATGTAATTAAAACACGCGCTATTTTGAAAAAATATAAAAGAATTGTTTCTGATAAAACACTGAGATATTATAAACTGTATTTAATTTTATTTATCTATACATATTAATATTACAAACAAATGAAGGCATATGAATCATTAGATAGCCGATTTGTTTTCGAGTTTCTTGAATGACGATATCTGTTTTTTTTTTTTTTTTGATTTGTGTGTTATTCAGTGATAGTGACGTCACATGCATACATTATTGCACATGTTGTTTGCACCTAATCGTAAATGTGGAATTCTTCAGCCAGTGCGAATGGCGTCATTTTATATGAAATTAAAGAGTGTGTTTTAAGTCTTAAAACAGAAATAAATTTTGTAATATCTATCTATATTTATGTACATGTATTATTTTTTTTTCCCTCGAAGGCGACACGAAATTCTGAAAAAGTAGAATTTCTGTTTTTAAGTTATTGTTTATTTATGTAGCACTGACACTGCACATAAGAATTATAAGATAATTAAAAAAAATAATTTTATTGTATCGTTTTACTCTCATTAAAAACTTTAATTTTATTCTTTAAATAAGTTTACCACGGCACAAGAATAGTGAGATATATTTGTATCATACTGAATTTTTAATACACACTTTTCTTCTAATTATTGAAAATAATGATGGATAGGGAAATGAATCAGTTTTAGAAATTAATAAGATTTCAGAAAACCCACTCTCATATAAAATTTAATGAAACTAAGAAAATAAATCTTTTAAAAAACTGATTCTGAAAAACTCTTTATATATATATTTTTTTAAATTACGTATTTGATTTCTAATTTCCACATACTTAAACGGTAGCTTTTCTTTAGAAAATACATCTCCATACAAATTTGTGTGATTCAATTTATCTTATGTTGATTTTTATCAATGAATTTGAAAAACGAATGATTCACTACTCTTCACAGTGCAGTTTTCTTTACATTAGCAAAATTAAACACGATTTGTGAAATGATTTGTCTATTTCCTACAAACAAATTTTTCAATTTCGGTTGTTTTGAATGTTTTATAGAAATATATGCTGAATATTTCGAGGTTGAAGATAGTTAAGTAAATAAGTTTTTCAGACACATTCGCAAATTCGAAATTAAGCCTAATATGGCTCTATGTTATAATATGGACTTGTAAGCTGGATGGATTCGCACCTAAATTGCTTTGGAATTTTTTATAATATTACACATATTTTGAGACATGCAAAATTTCGTCAAGCGTTTATCTTTCTAAATAATTCTATATTGATACGTAAAATTCTGTTTACGATATGATGTCAGCGGTATATATGAATCATTTATAACAAATTGCACATTTGAGGAAAAAAACAAAGAAAAGAAAATGTGAGCAAAGGTAAAAACATACAAATAGTTAATCCTAAAAAATCCATTTCTGAAAAAATATATCAGCTCCGGTTGCAAAAGCAAAGATTAAAAACATTTTGTAATTCAGTGAATTTATTAATAAAAAATTAGGAAGATCCTTTTTGTTAATTTTTTTTTGTGCAACACATTTTATCTTAATAAAAGAACAAAAAAAAGAAACAAAAATACCCTGTTCTGTTAAACAGTAAATGCAAATTTATAAACAGGATGAAACTATAAAAAAGAACAACAATAATACCTGTTACCGCTAGCTTTTTAGTTCTTTTTTGAAAGTCGTCAAGAACTTATGGTACTTTAAAAAAAAAGCAATTATTAAATGCTATATTATTTGCTTTGTTACTTTTCAATTAAATATAATTGTGTTAATATGCATTTTTTTTCTACAGGGTTTATTTTTATCTTAATTAGCAAAATTTAATTTCTTGCTGAAACATTGACATTTGTATCACGTTATAGTTTACTACAAATTAAGGCGAGTTAGTTTTTCTTTTATATATGTATGTATATTTAAGTGTATTAATATGTATATTCTTCTTTTCCTAAATGAATTTCAAACTAAATATAATCAGAATAGATGTCACACAAAGATTTAAAAGGTTCAAAATCTTATTAAGAATAAAATGTCGAATCTTATTATTCAAGTAATAAAATGTATTTATTTACTTATTTTTTAATTAAACACATTGTTATACATTGTTATTTAACACAGTAAATGTAAAAAAAGTGATAATAAAGTCTTCAAGAGTCCCATTTATAATTTTAAACATATTAAAAATACATACGTTTGTAAATGTTTTATTTCGAGAGAGAGTATAACAAAGCATGCCTTTTTGTCTTTATATATATTATATATATATATATATATATATATATATATGTGTGTGTATTATATATATTATATATATATATATATATATATATATATATATGTGTGTATTATATATATTATATATATATATATATATATATATATTATATATATATTTAATTAAACACATTGTTATACATTGTTATTTAACACACTAAATGTAAAAAAGTGATAAAGTCTTCATGAGTCCCATTTATAATTTTAAACATATTAAAAATATATATGTTTGTAAATGTTTTATTTCGAGAGAGAGTATAACAAAGCATGCTCTTTTTTGTCATTATGTATATATATTTTATTGAATTACGATTGTTTACTAGAACTTTCTCTGATGCCCTACTTATTAATGAAAATTATTTATGGAAAACTGCAAAAACTATGTACATATCCGGAAACTTACTGTAAACCTACAACAAAATAAACGGTCAAGTGCGAGTATTATTCGTGCTCAGAGGATTACCTACAATAAATATATGAATTATTAACTGTATTATAAGAAAATATCGTTGCTAAAAGAGTAATATGACTTTGTAAAAAAAAAAAAAAAACGATACAACGTCGGGTTGGGTATAGCTGTATATACCAGAAAAGTATGATTGGGCATACCATAAAATTAAAAGAGATATGAAACCTAATCAGTATCAAATATTGCTATTGTGTGTAACACTTTTTTTAATTTTATTCTAATCTGCTTATGATGAACTTAATTCGGTACAAACAATAAAAGTAGTGCATCTTTAAACTTCGTTTGGCATTTCATAAAACTAAATTCAGCGTACCCTTGTTAAAAGTTTAAACTTGGCATTGCGCACTTATGAGCGCTTCGAAAGGAGGTTGCAAAGTAGCAACGCCGCCTTTGTAATTGCCGTGTTTTTCCAGATAGGTTTTTTGCTAACTTTTAAAGACAATGGAGGCGTATTGAGAGGTCCACTAAATGCAAACTATTCGCGAATCCCATAGTATTTACGTGATTAATTCAAATTAAATAAATCTGTCTTTAACAATTTGACGTTTATTGTTTTTATACTACTACTAAGCATTACATTACACAAATATATCATTAAAGGCTGTTATCAGGGCTTTCAAAGCAGATGGTACATAGAGTATATCATTAGGTATGACCAAACCGCTCATGTCTCTAAATATAATATCTTGGCCAATTACCGCAGATTTTTTTTTCGAAACTCATTATCAGCACTGCTTTTATAATTCTGCTACGATAGTTACCTTCATCGCTTCTCAACACCTTTGCTGAATACCTGCAAATCGAAATTTGTTTTTAATGAAAAATTACGCTTTTCTCAATAACTATGTGACCTGGGGTAATTGATATAATTTCCCTTTAAGTTTTATATCAACTTCTACTACCTCTATTTTTTCATATTTTTAGTTTCAGTAGATTCGTAAGTAGAGGGGGGAGGGGCATATTTTTGCACTAAAATTTCGACGATACCTTTGAAAATATAATGCCTAAAATTAAAAGAAATGTATTTTTATGTTCAGTGTTACGAAAGCTTTAACATGATACTCCACACTATATACAAAGAAAACATTTTTTTTTTTTTTTTTTTTTTTTTTTTTGCAAGTAACATAATTAGCCCCCTCTACATTTTTCCTAAATATATTTGAGAATGTTTAATAATCTTTAAATAAGTCGATAGTCTTTATTACTTCCCCCCAATTTGAACTTTCCACGTTTCATAGTTTACGAGTAAAAGGGCTGTGACAGACGGACAGACAGACACAGGAGTGATCTTACAATGATTCCGTTTTTATTTTTTAAGGACAGAACCATAAAAATCTCCAAGGTTTTTCCCATAAATGTTGATCGTCACCAAAAAACACAGTCTTCTCATATAAGTAGACTCCAATTTGGTAACATTTTCCTTAAGCCTACATCTCTGGACTCCGTCACGTGATGGAGGGCAGAGATGCGCGCCAAACCGGTTTTACTCCCGGCAAAAGCTTCTCGGAATCTCTCTCCGGATTTTGAGATGAACGAGAATGAAGTCCGAGAGTTGACTAAAGGGATCATTGCCAAAACGACATCCTTTTGGCGATGAAAGAGCGAAAACATGTTGGATTCAAAATCTGGCTGAAAGTACAATGGAGTCTGGACTCTACTCCTATCTTTCCTCAGAGTCAACAAGTTTCCCATGAACTGCTTGTCCCCAAAAAATTCCTCAATATGGGGACAAAATCCCCATTCTGGCAACTCTGCTACTACCTTTTCTCTTCTTTTTGCATACACAATCCATCAAAAGTGACACGATTGTATCATGAACGTAAACGGACGATTTAATATAACGTAATAAGGCGTTGCAGGTTTAAAATTAAATAAATATCATTTATAGTTTTTTCCGGTTTTAATTTTTTTTCAAAAGTAATTTGTGAAACACAACGTAAGTTCTTGAAATGCACGAAATTATATTACTGCACTAAAACCTCCATAACGGATAATATCCTTAACGGAGACCTGTATTTAGCGAAATCTTTTAGAAACCACATACACATATATTATTTGTATGTTTTTACCTCTGAATAGGGTACGCTTTCTAAGAACGAATAATTTTGACAGTTAAGAAGTGTACATTAGCTAGAATATTTTCTAAGATATACAGTAAAACTACATAACGGACACTCCCAAATAATGAGCAGTTCTGTTTAGCGAATAGATTTTCAAAACGCAACACATATATTGTTTGTTTGCATATACTACTGAATAGCGGGCACCTCCGAATAATGATCAAATATCACAATCGTGAGGCGTCTGTTATTTAGATAATTCATATACGATTATTGTTATTAGCTGAAATTGCTAAAGGGGAATTTTTAACTCTGGTATGTATGCCCTAACTAAGCTAATTTTTTTCATGTTTGTAGTTTATATTTATATACAAATCTATATATCATATACAGGGTCGCTCAAAGAATTCGAAAAAAATTTAATTTTGCTATTTAGGTACGGAAACCTAAAAATCAAATATAGTGTCAAAAGTAGCTACCACCGTTTAAAAAAAGACATTTGCTATAATTTTTAATATGTAGAAGACTCCTAAAGCCTAATTTATATATAAAATTTAAATTTGAGTTCATTATCAATATTAGTTCGAAAGTCAACTTTTTTTGTGTGTGTAGCCAAAACATATGCTGTATTTAAACTAATTTTTGTTAATGGATATGATAATAAACATTAAAGATTGAAACGGGTTTACTTGACTTAGTGCCCTTAAAGAACGGCAACTTGGTAATATTTTATGTAAATTTAAAAGATAATCAGATAATGTTTTTTTCTAAAAACTCAGAAGTGTACTATAATCACTGTTAATGATAAACGCCGTTATTTTAGCATTTCGCTTAGTTAAACAACATTGTATATTAAAAAGCTCGGAGGAGATATACATTTTCCGCATAATTGATACTTTTCACTAATATATCTAAGAACAGTATCATAAATATGTAGTGTTTTGAGCGAAAGCTCATATAAACTCAAGAGAAAATTACAATACTAGTAAAATATTTCAACAATAGCTGTTATTACTCTACCATTCCTGTCAATAGATTCGGAAAAGAAACTGATTAATGCTCTAATTTTCAGACTAATTTAAGAATGAATATAATTTAATGGAAAAAGCTGAAAAATATTTAATGTAATCTAGGTTATACGGTCTATATACTTTATGTATTCCGCAAAGATTTTTAAATGCATAAATTTTAAATTAGTTGTAAGTTATTCTAAATACCATTTTTTATTGCCGATTCGTAAAAGCATAATGGAAATTTTAATATTTTAAAATTGATTCAAGTATTTTTACTGTATTCTATTTGGTTTGATTTCTAAGAGGTGCAATGGTAATATTTTGCACTCCGTATTAATCCCTTTTCCCCCAGTTTTCAAAGTTAGCATCTCCGCATATTTCCCGACTTTGAACTGTATAAATCTATGGGAAATGAAATGGAAGATAATAATTTGCAGTTTCTAATTTAACTTATAATTTTCTCCAACATTTCCACTTGTTTCATTTTATAACATTAGAGGACAAATTTCGAAATTCATTATCATAAAACAGCAATGAAAAATCGTGCGTCAAGCCGAGATTATAAAACGCTTTCCAACACATTCAGAAAACTTTAACAAATTTGCACCGTTTAATAAAACGCATACCAAATACGAAATCCTAATTTCAGCATTTACCATCTGAATTCAGTAAAGTATCCAATTTTTTTTATGTCCAGTCAAGTATATGATTGATAGATTTGTGTATGCGGTACATAGTATGCTAAAATTTATTTCAGTTAGGAAACGCATAACCCATTTAAAAATCCGCATGCATCAGTTTTCGTCAATAAACTGAAATGTACTCGATTTATTTTGTGTAGTCCTGTAATGATCTATACTATTGATAGATACCAAATACTATGCAAAACTTTACTTAAATTTAAAAGAGCATACCACAGCTAGAGACAAAAGGAATTATCGTCTCCATGAGTTATCTTTCACAGACAGTACTGTAGAAGAATTATTTTGTGTGTCCCTGTATATAAAAGTTAAAAGCTATGCTTACCATATTGTATGGCAAGTATTTTGCGATGCATATTATCCATGTATATCAATTTTAGTATGTTTTAAATGCTGTGACATCATTAAGATACATAACAAAATATTTTTCCTTATACACCATAACGTAGAAGAATTATTTTGCGTATCTCTGTAAATGAATTATGAATGATACATGCTCTATGCTTAATACTGAACATAGCATAGTAAACTTCAATAACATTCACCAATTCTCTAGCGATCTAAGTATATTTTCTTTTGCTAGAGAACGTTCAGACAGAAGGTCAGACAAATCAAAAATATAAACACTGTTAAAATGTGTTAAAAAAGTGCATTTTACAATATTTTAAACAGTATTTTATTGCTAGTTCTCGTTCATAGTGTGCTGCTCCCATACTTTCTGCCATGGCAGTTTACACACAAAGGCAGATTACAGCACTAGTAGAAATTTTCAACAAAAGGTGTTATTATTTCATTTTTACTGTCAATGTACGAGTATTCTGAGTAACCAAAGTACTGATTATATACTTTTTTACTTTATTTCGTTATTGCTCATATGAAAGTAAATTTGTGTATTCTATCTAATCTAGATCAGACAGAAATTTCATCAATCCGGAATTCAAAATATTGTAGAAAAAATGGTTATTAATTTTGGTAAATTATAAATAAATATTTGAATTACTTTGCTTTAAAAATACCTGAATTTATCAAGTCCCATTTGTAGTAAAAAAAATGAACTTTTTTTTTCGTTCTTGGAATCTAAAAATATTTGGTAAAAAGGACGCAAAAAAATGGTGAAAAAGGCTGTACTCTTTAAAATAACTGTACAAAAAATACACTAGTTTTGTCGAAACATAACGAATGTAACTTTTTATTTTTTTCTTAGTTTTCATGTTTTTTTTTTTTTTATTTCTTTAAAATGATAATTATTATTATTAGCGATAAGATCCTATTGTCTCACTGCGGACATTTCCAATTTCGTCCAAAATGTCTTGGCGATCTTAAATTTGACTTTGTATTAAAAAAAAAAAAAAAAAAAAAAAAAAAAAAAAAAAAAAAAAAAGAAAAAAAAAAAAAAAATTAAAGACCTCGAATGCCTTTTTGCATTGCTGAAAACGATATGAACGTCATTGCGCTGTTTATTATATTATGCGTTGGGACAAATTTTTGGCTTTTAAGACACAAATCGTTTAGTTGATCGTTTATAGTAGTTTGGTAGAGAATTGAAGCAGTTATGAGAACAGAAGTTTAAATATTCTCTAGTCACCGCACAACTAAAATAGAAAATATTATAATTATTGCAGAGATTAACCACTGAGTTTAAATAATTTTCATGTGATTCATTTACATTTGATAGTCTTTGAACTACGTCTCAGGTTTATGATATGTGTGGCTCTAGCAACTTGAATACATCCTCACTCTATATTATATTATATTTCGAAACATACTTCTTCTCTTTACAGATCTATCAGAGTTTTCCGTCTTTGGGTTCCTGCAGAATAAATAAAGTCAAAGTCTAATAAATTATTTGCACACAAAGCGTGGTAGTGAACTCCTATATTGAAAAGAAAAATGAAGCATAACAACTTGGATTTTTGAAGCTGAATTGTTTGTAAAAATTAAATGACGTCATTTTCGCTGGCTTTTCATTTTATAGATCAGTTGCAATCATTCAACCGTTAACCTAAAAAACTTCTGAATCTTCCTTAATCGGTCAATAGTGAAATTTGATGTCAAGAATTAGAAGTATTTCCAACGATATGGTTGAAAATGTAACAGAGTCTATGTTCCATTAAATTATGCCAAACAGCTATTAACACAGTTATTGATCTTTCACCAACAAAACTCCATACCTAAAATAAAACTGACAATTATAAACAGCATTAGTTATGCAAAAGTTTTAGTTATAATATTTTTGGCAAATATTTGAACCGAAGATCTTCTTAGAATTTTTCTAATGAACATAATAACACGGAGAGATAAATGCACTTACTTCCCTTTATATTTAAAATTAAATTATTCTTTAATCTGTTACCTAAGTATTCTCGATAGTGAAAATAATTGTTTATTTGTCACTAAATTTTGCTGATAGAGATGTGCGTCAGCTGAAATTGCTTTATAATTATTGCAATTTTATCCAATTAGCATTTTATTTATTTTTTCTTATATTCACTAACTGATAAATTGACAAATATTGTTGCATACATTGGTATTACAAAGTTTTTGCCTCACATTGCAAGTATTGTTTTTTTGGTGATATTACAACAACAAAGGATGAAAATTACATAATGCTAAATTTTGTTCATTTTTTTCATTAATAAAAACCCCCCATAAATATACTAATTGCTAATTACAAAATCCATTCAATCTTCTGTAATCTTCAAATACAAAAAGTCCTTCCGGCCTGTGCCGGGAAGAAGAGGTAGCTTTCATATTTCTTATTTTAAAAAAGCCAACTTATATTATTCAAACACAAGAAGCTCAGTTTAGTAGAAACCGAATATAGGAGATTCAATACTAATTTTTATCAATACTAAATCATTATGAATGAGAATTTCGCGAAATTAGTCAGCTTTATCCAAGCTGCTTTTATTTAAAGTAACTTATATTTGGCTGCCAAATTCGGCGATTTCTTAAAGTGCCTGCCATTTTAAGACAACATAGTGGATGAGGCTAACCAGTGAACTTGGTCGAGACCTTAGTAATTGCTGTGCACATGCTCACTCACATAGGAATCGATTGATATATACGAGTGCTGTCGCAGGCAAAAAATCAGATTTTTCAAAATGTCACTCACATTAGATGTTGAAATTGCTACATCTGAGCCAATTTTTAAGATAAAGACAAACAAAAAATGCTCCTGAATCCTTATATCAAGGTCAAATACTTAAGGAAGAAACCTTTTTCAATTTCTAACTTTTTTGCATCTCACTTTAAATATATATATTTTTTTAATTTAATGGCCGCCATTTTGAAACAAGATGGCTGATGAAGCTGGCCAGCGAACTTGGTCGAGATATTGATGTATACTATCCACATGCTTTCTTACATCAAAATAGGCGAATACGTGTGTTATCGCGTGACAAATACAAGATCGTTTCAAAATGTTAGCCATGCTAGAAATTCAAAGTGCTATAATTCAACCATTTTTTAAGGGGACAAGGGACCTTAAAATCCTTAAAAATAATTTTTTTTTTATTTTTTGTAAATTTCACCTACTTATTATTCAAGGGTACCTTATATGCATTATAGCATGCATTTATCTCAAAACCAAAAAAAAAAAAAAAAAAAAAAAAAAAAATTATTTTTATGAAAAAAATGTAATTTTACGCATCGTCTTAGAAATCTTCGAAATGCCCCCTGCGCATTCCATATTAATGAAAATCCCCAATATTTTTTATAAAAGTTTGGTTTATATATATAAATAAATTAGAGCATCGAATTTTATATATTTGAATTTAAAGGTTAAAAGAAAAATTAAAAAATTTGAAATTTTTTCGAAAAAATTTCGAAAATTTTCATTTTTTTTAAACCTTTAAATTCAAATATATAAAATTCGATTCTCTATTTTATTTATATATATAAACCAAACTTTTATAAAAAAATATTGGGGATTTTCATTGATATGGAACACGCAGGGGGCATTTCGAAGATTTCTAAGACGACGCGTAAAATTTCCTTTTTTTCATAAAAATATATATAATTTTAATTTTTTTTGTGATAAATGCATGCCATAATGCATTTATTGTACCTTTGAGTAATATTTAAGATAAAATTTACAAAAAATAAAAAAAAATTGAAAATTTTTGAAATTTTTTTGAAAAAAATTCAAAATTTTTAATTTTTTTTAACCTTTAAATTCAAATATGTAAAATTCGATGCTCTATTTTATTTATATATATAAATCAAATTTTTATAAAAAAAAATATTGGGGATTTTCATTGATATGGAACGCGCAGGGGGCATTTCGAAGATTTCTAAGACTTAAGAAGTAAAGTTAAGAAGTAAAGTTAGAAGTGAAGAAGAGTAAAATTCCAGTTTTTTTTCTCAAAAATAATTTTTTTTAAATTTTTTTCGTGATAAATGCATGCTATAATGCATATAATGTACCCTTGAGTAATATTTCAGATGAAATTTACAAAAAAAAAAAAAAAAAAAAAAAAAAAAAAAAAAAAAAAAATTGAAAATATTGGAAATTTGGAAATTTTTTTATTTTTTTTATTTTTTTTAACCTTTAAATTCAAATATATATAAAATTCGATGCTCTATTTTATTTATATATATAAAACAGAATTTTATAAAAAATATTGGGGATATTCATTGATATGGAATACGCAAGCGGCATTTCGAAGATTTCTAAGACGACGCGCAAAATTCCATTTTTTTTTTCAAAAATAATTTTTTTTATTTTTATTTTTTGTGATAAATGCATGCTATAATGCATATAATGTACCCTTGAATAATATTTAAGGTGAAATTTACAAAAAAAATAAAAAGAAATATTTTAAGGTCCCTTGTCCCCTTAAAATATAAACAAAAGAACAAATTTTCAGTAGCAAAAACTGATCCGGAATCTTTGTATCAAGGCCAAACACATAAAAAAATCTTTTTCATTTTCCAATTTTTTAATACCTTATTTTAAATTTTAATTTTTTTTTTTTTTTTTTTTTTAATGGAAACCCTTTTGAAAAAAGATGGGGAATGAAGTTGGCAAACGAACTGGGTCGGGACATTGGTATGTACTATTTACAGACCAAGTTACATCCAAATCGGTTCATAAATACGCCTGTTATCGCGTGATAAAAATCAGGTCGTTTTAAAATGTCAGCCACAATAGAAATTCAAAATGTAATAACTCAACCATTTTTTTAGATTTAGACGAAACAATAACTGTTCCGGAATCTTTGTATTAAGGTCAAACACATACGAAAAAAATCTTTTTCATTTTCCAATTTTTTGGTACCTCATTTTAAATTTTAATTTTTTTAAATGGCCGCCATTTTAAAACAAGATGGCGGATGAAGCTGGACAACGAACACGGTCGAGATATTTGTATGTACTTTGTACACACCAAGGTACATCCAAATCGCTTCATAAATACGCCCATTATCACGTGACAAATATCAGGACGTTTCAAAATGCCAGCCACGCTAGAAATTCAAAATGCTATAGCTCAGCCATTTTTTAAGATATAGACGAAACAATAACTGCTCCCGAATATTTTTATCAAGGTCAAACGCATAATAATTTTTTTTTTAATTTTCAGTTTTTTGGTACCACATTTCAAATTTAAATTTTACTTAAAAATTTAAATGGCCGCCATTTTGAAACAAGATGGTGGATGAAGCTGGCCAACGAACTCGGTCGAGACATTGGTATGTACTATGTATAAACGAAGTTACATCCAAATCGGTTCATAAATACGCCTTTTATCGAGTGACAAAATTCAGGACGTTTCAAAATGTCAGCCACGCTAGAAATTCAAAATGCTATAACTCAGCCATTTTTTGAGATATAGACGAAACAAAAACTGCTCCGGAATCTTTGTATAAAGTTCAAATACATAAGAAAAAAAAAATTTCCATTTTCAATTTTTTGGTACCACATTTCAAATTTTAAATTTTTAAAAAATTTTTAAATGGCTGCCATTTTGAAACAAAATGGCGGATGAAGCTGGCCAACGATCTCGGTCGAGACATTGGTATGTACTATGTACATACCGAATTACATCCAAATCGGTTCATAAATACGAGAGTTACAGTATGACAAATGTCAGATATATATGTGTATATATATATATATATATATATATATATATATATATATAGTTAAAAAATTCCAATAGTTATTTCAAGCATTACCACAAACTGTAAACTTTAATTGAAGCACAAAATTAACTTAACCAAACCAAATAAGAACTATAATTTAACTTAATAAACAAACTTAAAGAAACACATCATAACCAACTTTAACTTAAACAAAACAACCATAAGAAACAAGGCAAATAACTAATTAAACATGGAGACAGGTCTGCGTGGTTTATGACACGCTAATGCAGGGTTAAAACTGTTTTTAAGCATGCAACATTCCCCAGATTTACCTGTCGAGACCATATTGAAAAAACAAATGAAACAAGATTAAAGCTAAATGAAACCGACCGACCGAAATCAATCCATATCAAATGCGATCTGTTTCCACTACATTCCGTAAACCACACGCTTCGAGCAAAGGCATCAATTCACTTCTGTTCTTGCAAGTTCTTACATAATTATACGTCATATTTTTGACCAGACTCACAGGATAACCCTGTCTCACAGCAGTGACGTACCATTTAAGCATATCCTCATTCAAAATGACACTATCCGATGTCAATCGGTTTAATCTGTTTAAACTGTTAATATAAATGTTTCTGAATACCGATATATGGACATTTGAATTGAAATTCAATATTGCAATTGTTTTAAAGTTAAAATCGTCTCTTTTATCATAAACCGATGTAATTAAATTTCTGTTTTTTAATTTTAGATTTACATCTAAATAATTTGTATTGCAACTATTATGACTACCGGAAAGTTTCAATTCTAAATTTTTAGGATAATAGTTAAATTCATGGTTAATCTTTATTCCATTCAGCTCGACAATCAAAACGTCGTCGATATATCTGAAACTTATTATGTCTTTATGTAATTCACTTATATTTTCATATATATCTAGATACATGTCGGCCAAAATTGAACTGCAACTCCCCCCCATGGGGATACCCTTAATCTGCTTATATACCTTATTGCCCTCATATAAAAAATTCTCTTAAACCACCAATTGAAACAAATTTTGAAATTCACTTAAATCCATGTATGAATCACCATACCTATTATACACCTCCAATATCTTCTCCCTCAAATCCTCAATCTCTATGTTGTTAAACAAATCTGCAAAATCATATGCATACAATCCTGTAATCTTATTTTTATACCTTTTTACTTTTTCCAACAGTTCATAACTATTACTTATTATAAAAGTTGAATTCTCACTTTTAATCTTCATAAATATTCTCTTCAATACCTTTAATAATTTTTTATTCGCACATTCAATATAGGAATTATAACCACATGTAACGGTTCTAAATTTCACAGGGCATTTATGGAACTTGGGTATTAAAACCAAATAAGGAAAATTCAAATTATCTTGTTTTATTTTAATTTTTTTATACATTGCCCTAATTCTGTTCTCCAACTCATTAATTTTTGCCCTAATTAACTCATAATTATTTGTGTTTTCATAACTTTTTTTTAATATTTTTCCATATAATTTTTTACAGATAATTGCATAGTTAGTACTTGCCTTATCTACATATGTTATTATAAAATCATCTTGGATGTTTTTTATAGTTTTTCTTAAATCAATATATTTCTCTTCGGACAAACCCTCAAAGTTTTTAATGTATGTCTCCTCTAGTTCCTTTAAAATATGATATTTCCATTCTTCAAATAATTCTCCAGGTAGTCTGTATTTATTAGTTAACTTTTGTATAAAGATTTCTATATTATATTTAAACCGTTTAACTGCATTACTTTTCGTGAAATTCCGTTTTATTCTGTATTTTGCTCCATAACTCATTTGATTTTTCAGTTCGACATTTTGTACAATATCTAGATTCCCAGTTATTACATGTCCATAATGTTTGTCTACATATTTGTTGTACACATCCTCATCATATTTACAAATGTCTCCCACAAATGTCCACAAATGCCTACAAATGTCTGTCAATATATATATACATATATATATATATATATATATACTAGCAGACCCGCCCGGCGTTTGTAAATAATAACCTTAAACAAAAATTAAGATTGATTGATTTTATATCTTTGGAAATTCTTTTAAATGAACCTAATTTGGGAGGCTCCATTGCCTTCCGCGGCGGCTATAATCTAATCTGAGGACGCTAGAACGATGGTAAAGAAATTTGCAAGGAATTCGGATCATTTTTAAAGAAGATGCGACAAGAGCCCTAAGGAGACGATTTATATTCAAAATTGGTAGTAGTTGAAGCATGAAATATTTTTTTTTTTTTGTCGTTCATGTAATAGCAGTATTTGTTACAGTGTAACAAATGTCAGATATATATATATATATATATATATATATATACGGATATATATATAGGGGAGACTAGGGACGGTTGACCATACGGAAGGCTTGGCCCACCCATCAATTTTCATATTTAAAAGAATTTCAGAGTTTTATTAATAGGTGTCTACCACAGCTATTGGAATGCCCAAACAACAGTCTTCGTTTCATAGAGATAATCGAAATAGGTGTGGTTGGTTGGTTGTATTTGTGACGGCCAATTATCTACACGAGGGATATAGGCCCAGGGGGGGAGTGCCCTACGTGGGGGTCTTTCTAAGGGAACCTAACCCGTATTAACGCTTGGAAATCCAAGGTTCGAAGAAAACCACGAAAACTCCGAACGATTAGGGCGACGGGCGCGATTGGGATCGAACCCAGCACCTCCCGTCTACCAGCTTCGAGAGCAGAACCTTTCAGCCACTGGTGGGGCTCGAAATAGGTGTGGAAAAAATCAATTGTGAGTGTTTTCAACCTGAAAGTTGTGTTTTTTAGAAATATTTTGTAAGCTTTTTTCAGATAAATTATATCATAGAAATTTAAGTAAGTTGGTTTAAAGTAATGCAGAAATATAGAGCTTTCATCCCAGGTATAAAAATTGTACAGTAAGCTAGGCTTAACATAGCAACGTGCTATTCTTTAGAAAAGGTCTATGCAGCGAGTCTTGATCCAGTCTATGTGAGGAAGGGTTGACCAGATGCTCAAGGCTCCCTTAATTAAGTGGTTTAGGAAATCTTTTTATTATACACTGTGCATCATGAAAAGTTAATAGTTATATATATATATATATATATATATATAATAATGTAAATTTATTCTGTAAAGCTATAGTAAATTGGCGTGATGGAAAAAAATAATTTAAACTGACTAAAGAAAGATGTGAAAAATTGCTAGAAATAGGGAAAGTTGATATGAACTTTTTTCCATTTAAATATTACTTACAATAGGTAAATATAAACAGTAGGAAAGACTAAAAAGGATGAAAGCAGCAGTCTTAACCGTTTCAGGGGCAGTGATATGTTTATAAAACCAATTAATTTTAATTCAGAAATGTCACAATGCCACCAGAATTTTTCTAAAATCTTTTCCATTTAATATTTATGTGACATATCGCCTTTTTCTTATTTCCAAATAAATTTGTTCATAAATTCCAGTGCCAGTCATTTATTTTAACATTTTATTACTGAAAGTACTTTGCTCCTTAAAACTTCAAATTATGCTAATGTTAAGTTATGTGGTCATGCCGCTGCAAAAGAACATAGCATCGATCGAAAAACTTTAGGAAGGTATGTAGGCAAATTTCACCAGGGTGAATACAGTGAGATGAAGCCAAACTATATGAAAACTAGAGTTGTTTGGTCGAGTGTCACAAAAAATAGGACAAGGAGACAAAAAGAAAGCGGGACAGTGGCTCCTAAATCCGGACATAATAACACGAAACACTATGAAAACGGAACTTGTCTCTAACAGAATACTGCTTTAAATGTTAAAATTTAATTTTCCCTGCTGTACAATTATACCTGCTCAGACAAAATCCTGTTTAAAACAAAATTTGTCTCCTCTGACTTTCGATTGCGTCTCAACAGATTTGTTTAAGCATCATATTTAAAAAAATATTTTTTATAATAATTAAAGCATGTAGCATAAAGTTATTTTGCTTTTTTTAAACTGATTTTATTTCTCTTCACAAACATTGCAATGTAAAACAAAGTGGGTCAAGCCTGCCATATAGTGGGTCAACCCTCCCATATGTTGTGAGCCTTGGACCATTATTTTTTCATGATTAAAATCAATCATTTTTTACACTTATGTAGCAATTTTATTTTGATAACTGATTCTATAACGAATAAAATGATATATAAAACTTTATTTTACGTTCAATATTTAAAAAATAAAAAATCATTTTGTAAAAAGTGGGTCAACCCTCCGTAGTCTACCCTATATATATATATGTCAATTTTGAACGAAGGGTGGTTTCGGGGTCTGGGGGTCATGATCGATGAAAATATACCAAAATTTTTTGAAATCGCTTTCCTCCGAACGGCTGCAATAGGCAGCTTTTTGTAATGAAAGCTACCTAAAAAAAACTTCCAACAGTATAGGAAAAATACAAAGTAGCTGGTGACAAGAAGATTACGGGGAATTAGTCCAATATATTTTAAATACTTTCCTAAAAAACAGAAGATATGCAGAAAAAGTTGAAACAAAATGATGAATTAAAAATAGTATAGAAAATTTACGGAAGAGATCCGTATCCTGTTCTGGTTGGTACGGCTGGCGAAGAAATCCAAAATGACACCGAAAGACCATTTTAACCAATTTTTCAAGAGGCCGTAAAAACATGGTTTTAAATTTTTATGAAGATATATTTTTGTTTTATGAACATGATATTTGTATTTTTGTTTTACATATTATGTATGTAATTATATATATAGAAAGAGAAGGATATAATTGAGAGAATATGATACATATAAATACATATTATGTAACACATATAAATAAATATACTATATACATATAAATGTTTTTATAATTTTATATATATCATATTTTATATATTTATTATTCATGCGAAACTAAAACATAATATTATATAACAAAGGATATGGAGCTCTTCCCAAAATTAATTTCAGCAATCAATTGTTATTGCAGAATGTTTATATGTATGGATGCATATATATAATAACAAGTTGGAAATTGCTCGTCAAACATGGCAAATGAGGTGCGTTCGTACTATAACTAGTTTTATAATTATTTCTTGTACCCCATATTGTGCTGAATGTATAATTTTTTGCACTTCATAAAGTGCATAGTCTGTAACATCATTAAAATGCACTTCCAATAATTTTTTCCCATTCCCCGTAATGTAACGGAACACTTTTGACTGTCCCTGTCATTAAACTATACATCCGATTTTCATAAAATTTGAAATGTCTCGTCAAAATTTTACAACAATTATACATTTAAAATTTCAGACCATTCGGAAGGATGTAACATCATTAAAATGCACTAGTATTATTTTGTTCTCATTGACCGTAATGTAAAGAAAAAATTTGACTGTCCCTGTAATTAAACTATACATCCGATTTTCATAAAATTTGAAATGGCTCGACAAAATTTTTCAACAATCATATATTTAAAATTTCAGACCATTCGGTTTGGTAGTTTTTGCTCTGTTATATGCGGACAGACAGACGGACGGACGGACTGAACGACGACTATAGGTGCTACGTATTTATATAATTACGAACGCACCTAATAAAGCATAATTGGAAAAATATTTTTAAGAATAAACTTTAGTTCCTCCCTTTTGAAGCAGTGAATATTTCTATACACGATATTCGCGATAATATTGTAAAAAAAAAAAAAAAAGAAAGAAAAGAAAACAGAAAAGAAAAGAAAGAAATGGACAATATTCTGTAATTTCAGTTCTAGTCTGGAAATATCACTTGTTTGGGAGAAAAACAAACCGGCAGTTTGTTAAAAAATTAAGGTGATTTTTTTATATGATAAATTAATTTTTGAACAATATTTATGTGTGCATTTGCATTGAAATTTAATTGTTTGAGTCCATTTTTATATTATTAACTGTTATATGTACAATTTACGTTTGAATATATCGAAGTTCACAAAAAACTCCCACGTTTGAGGAAAACAATAATCAGTATTTATACGTCATGTTTCCCTACTACAGTATAGTGAAAAAAAAAATTAAATGTTTGCAATTAAATTATTTTACAATTTGTGTGTTGCGGAAGACATTTAGACTGAAATGTAAATATTTTACTCCGTTTATATGCCATTATCTGTTATTTATTTATTTACATTTAAAGGTAAAACAAATTGTAAAAATGCTCTCGTACTCTTAAAAAAACATAATTATTGCGAAAATCGGTCTGGCTTATGCCTTTTTGGCTAAAAATCGCGTGGTTTGACGACAAAAGTAAATTCAAACTCACAATTAAGCAAAGTACAATTCACAGTTAGAGCCGTTTTTAAACTTAATTCTGCTAATTTCTCCTGTAAGAAACATAATGGGAGAATAGATAAAAATCAACATAAAATTATTTTTTAAAAAGACATAAAAAGTTATTCAGATTTTATCTAAGGAAATTTTTGAGATGCATTTTTTTTAACCTGGCGCGCAAAACAGAAATCGCCAAATATCGTATCATTTCAAAACTTTCTTCAATTTTTGACCATAACGAATATTTCTTTCATTTTTAAATTAATTATTTTCATTCCATAATATTATTTCTCATTAAATTGACTTTTGATCTTTCTTTCTTTATTTTAAATTAAACAAGTAACCTTGTTTTTCAGAGATATTTATGTTATTTTCTAACGGATATAGTCATTTCAAATTTTTTAATTAACGATAATTATCGCCTAAAAATTATTTGTAGCAACCCTTTCCTCGAAAAATTATCAATAAAATATGAAAATTTTTATCAAAAATTATGGTTATCCCTGTATATTTTACTCACAATCTACCGCGTGAATATTCTCTATCGAATGACACTATTTTCAAAAAAATCCACCAGGTATTTTGGAAAACACTCGAGCAGAACGTTTAGGGCTTACTGCTTTATAATATATATGTTTATTATATTTATTGATTCATTGATTGAAGTGTTACTTTCGGTATGGAATATAAGCCGGAAATAAATGCTAGAATATTTTGTTGTTTTCAGTACAAATGTAGTAATCATTTGTAATTGGGCTGTATGCAATAATTTGAAAAAAAATATTTTCGAAAATTATAAAAACTAAACATGAAAAATCCGTAAAATGATAAAATATTTTAGAGACATCATTTAAAAATATTTTTTTTACTCTATTCGACTTTGTAAAAATTGAAATTGTGCGATGCATAGAAGTAAAAAAAGTGCAAAAAAGCGAAATTTATTAGTCAAGTGTCGCCAACGTGAAGATGACGTTGGGGTAACTTACGGATATGTTTTTGCTTTATATCTTTATCTAACAATGTAAAATGGTTTTAAAGAATAGCAATGTAAAAATACGCAGATAATATTTCCTGTGATTATAATTTGGTGTATAAAAAGAGCGGAGGACGTCGAGTTCCCCCTCATTGAAATGAAAGCAATTTTTTTAAGTTACACGAGAATTGTACAAATATTATTAATTTTCGACAGTTGATTCCTGAAGTAACAACTCTACACCGTAAAAAAGGAAAAACGTTTTTTAAGCCATCTCTTACCTTTCTTCATTTTTGCGAAAATATAATATAGCATTTTCCGAATTACCAAGGATTCCAAAAATAGCTCCTTTATCTTCAGAAATCTCTGAAACCAACAATTGTCCGAGTTTTAAAGAAGCATTTCCGAAACAAAAGGTTATTTCATTTGCTACCTATAATTCTGGAACTCTTCTAAGTTGTTTTTATACAGAATATTAATCCACTTTCTCTACACAAAATATTTAACTTCCGATCGCTATCATTTTTCAAGTAACCAATGTCTTGTTCAACAAAAATGATAAATTAACAGCATTAAAATTGACATTAAAATTAACATTAAAATTCACTTTTTCTGTTTGTCTTGCATGCATAAATTCTGTTACGCCTCAGATGAAAACATTTACTTGCGAATTAAAAGCATCCAAACAACCGATATTTTGGATTTGGAAAATTCCTTAATACACTATAAAAACTCGAAAACGTTTGATAAATTTACGGGAAGTAAGAAAAAAGCTTTTGTTTGAGAAATTTTACTTTAAATGTCGGACATCTATTGTTTTCAGAGGATTCCGAAGATAAAGGAAGAGTAACTCGGAAGAGAATATATTATATTTTCGTAACGCCCATAACCCCCTGAAAAGCTAGATTAAAAACAGCTGCTCTTTTTTACAGTTCATACCGGGTGTCCCAAAAATGGCTGATGGATTTTGAAATTCCATAACTTGAAAACGGTGAAAGATATTAAAAAAATTCTTGCAGAAGTGTTATGTAATATGTCAGGAGTTTTTATGCGGATATTCTCAGTTTTAGTTACAAATAGCAGCGGTAGATGTGGCTGAAAGCACTAACCGCTAAATACAAGCTTGATTTTCGACCTCTCTCTTCTTCCATGGGAAAAAAAGAGATTAAAATGTATTGAATGGATCCCGAAGTACCAAAAATCGGGTGTCAACTGAGCGCCTGTTGCTCTCACCGCCATCTATTGTTTGAAATTAGAACTGAAATCAAGAATCACAGTACAAAAACTCCTGACATCATACATAACCCTCCTGCAAGATTTTTTTTAATATCTGTCACCATTTGGAAGTTACTGAATTTTAAAATCCATCAGTCATTTTTGGGACACCCGGTACATACAGAACTACTATAAATATCGAAATGAATAAATCAACGGTCTATTAAGGGCCTATCAACTTTCCAACTTTGTCTAGTAACATTGCAACTTTGGCAATCAACTTAACAAATCGCATTTTTATTGTCAAATTCCAGTTTCTTTCCATTCTTATTCGTATTACTACATTTAAAATTTCAAATAGTTTCAGGAAATTGAATTGCTATGTATTGCAATGGGAAATATGAATGCATGCACTAATATAACAACTTTTTTTTCACTAAATTATTTCATTACATAAAATACGTTTTAGCCCAGGGAGTGTTCTGCCCTCTGAAAGCCCCCCACCCCACAACTGTCTCATTTTTTTTTTTTTTTTTTTTTTATAAAAACCTTTCTCCAGAGTTTATAATCTTAAAACCTCTATCTAAAATAATAAAAATAGTAATCTTATGATGATGACATTAATGATTACCTTAAATATTTCTAACGTTTTATAAATATTTTATTAATTGCCGGTTATTATTATTGCCGACTTTATTTTAAAAGGACTAATGAGCCATTGTTTCCGGACACATAATATAGTATAAGTAAAGTTTTGTAATCATGACAAAAACTCAACTACGGAAATTTCATTATACACGTTTTTATATTTTGAGGTCCCCGACTACATTTTTTCTCTTTTCAAAATCACACCATATGTACGGGAGACTTTTGCCCCTGTGACTAATTTTTGTTTAGTAGTAAAAAAAAGCAGCCATTAAGCATTTTCAAAACTGTTAAATCAATGTGCGTGTATAATTAAAGTACTCACTTCTTATTAGAAGTACACCATAAACATGCATGAGCAGAATGGAAATTCATTAAAAAATTTGTCATAATTTTAGTAAAACTGATTCAATGGATGAAATTACACATTTTCGTCAGACGTAAAATTCTTTTCATCAATGAAAACATATAGCCTTTATAAAATATTAAACTGCATTTCTTCAAAAATTAATGCTTACACAAAAAGATTCTTTGAACTGTAAAGTCACATAGTTTCTCAGACCAAAAATGAAAATGAGATTGTTTTTGTTTTTTGTGCAGACTTCTTTTACTTGATTATTATAAACTATACATATTACAGTAGTGTTGTTTAAATCGATAATAATAAAATGATTGCTCAATTTAACAGGTTAAAACAAGTCTCATTAAATCATAAAAGGCTTTTAAACATGATATATTATTCTGTGAAGATATATTTGAATTTGGTGTTCAACAAAACTTATTTTTAAATATATATATGAATTTTTTGGTCTCATTCTTAATTTCAGCTGTAGATTTTCTTTGGTATTTTACTTTCAGCAGAAAAGAACTAGCTACATTTTTGTAATTCGCAGTATATTTCATGCATTTTTTTTTTTTTTTTTTTTTTTTTTTTTTTTTTTTTTTTTTTTTTTTTTTTTTAACATCCGAATAAGTTACATTATTTTAATATTGAATACTTTTCATTTTTAAGTTCTGAAAAGCGTTGTATTATATAAGTTATAAAATTTCAATAAACGAAAATATTTTTTTAGTTTACAGCGTATTTTGAAAACACCTACCGAAATTAATTATAAAGAAGGAGCTTGGTGCAATATAATAGGAGCGTAAAAAATATAACGCTAAAAGCACCAAAAATTTTAAATTTTAAGCATACCGGTTTCGGTAGCATATAGCATACATTCCTCAGTACGGATGAAGGTATGCTATATGCTACCAAAACCGGTATGCTTAAAATTTAAAATTTTTGCTGCTTTTAACGTTGTGTTTTCTACGCTTCTATAACCTACCGAAATTTTATACAAAGAATTTATACTTTGCCGAAATACATCTAAAATTCACGGAAAACATCTGGAAAATGTCACTATAATCCATCTCTATTTATTTTCAATTCAAAAAGTATCATATAAAAATAATTAAATAATCCCCGCATTAAATAAATATGCTTACTTGCCTCATTCTAAATAAGGCATTTTATTGTGAAATATGTTTTCTTCTAACTTTAAAAACTAAAATTGTCTTAATAATTCAAATAATTCCTTTCATAATTTATAAATTTTTGAAGACATGCAACTAATATTAATATGCTTTAAATCTAAGCAAAATTAAAAATTCATCAGTAAAACTGGAACTATTAATTATACTTTTTTTTTTTTTTATAGTCGCTTATATATCTCGTGAAACATAAAGTGAAATGAAACATTTAATATTTTTTAAATATTCAATACTTAACTTGAAATGTTATAAGTTATTATAAGTTTATAAGTTTTGTATGTCATATTTTTAGAGAATAAACATATGATCATTTTAAAAACAGATTTAAACTTCACATAGAATTTAAATTAGCGGATGCAAAATTCTTCATTTTAATTTAATTTTGAACGGAAATTTTCACGTCATATAGCATATATATTTTGCAGAAATGCGTGAAAAATTCAGAAAACGATCCATGTAAAAGGATTCAACAACGTCACTATAACCGACTTCTATCTATTTTTAATTCAAAAAGAATCTTTTAGAAGAATGAATGTCCTTTAAATCGGTTCTTTTCTGAGAGAGTTCATTAAAAATTTAACTTGACAGATCTGACATCCATTTGCCAAACTCATTTTTACAATTCCCTTTCATACTTTTATTAGTTTCACGAACTGTTCATAAATTATGCATGTTACTAAATCCTTTAAATTCGTGATGTAAAAATTGTACAAAAATGTTTGTTTTCTAATTCTGAAAGTTCTTTCATTTGTGTTCTTAGTAGAATTTCAGTTTGACATAAGTAATATTTCATGTTTAAATATCATAAAATATACTTATTTTAAAAGAACGTAATCGGTGCCTTAATATTGAATATAATATTTAAATTCCTAAACAAATTTAAATTTAAGATCATGTGATTTTTAATAAAGCTGCTCAAAACTACTTTGTTATTCTAAAATTTCCTTAAGACTTTAATGAGCATACTTCTAAATAAAAGGCTCGTTTTATGCGAAATTAGCTATGTTTATAATCTCCTTAATAATAACGCTATGTACAAATTATTTCAAAGGCTTTTTTCTAGTTTTGAATAATCAAGTAATAAAGTTTAACAATAGACTTTAATACAGCTATGAATTTTATTGCATTTATGAAGAGCCCATAATATCATGTTAGTTTTTATGTATTTATCATATATGAAGTATAAAGTAATAGATATAAGAACCACGATAGTGTTATGAATGCTTCATATAGAAAAAAAGTGATACAATTTAAATACATTATAATTTACAAATTAAACCAATGTTGTTGGTCTCATTTAACATATTCGAATTTTTTTAAGTAACTTTTTCTATACTCACAATTAGGGTCACACATAAAAAAATTGAAAGAGAAATTTTTTATCTCATTTAAAAGGACTGGGCGTGAAGTTACTATCAATTGTTGTCATCTATGTCTACACTGTTCAACACTGTTTACCACTAGTGCGATAACATAAGATGAATATTTTTACTTAAATATAGTGGTTGCTTTGCATGAATCTGGATTTATCTATTAACCCCTAGAAATGGGGTAAGATATTATATGTCCCACTTAATTTTATCATCAATACCATAAATGGCACTATAATTTTGGGATAGAATTTTCGTTTTACACTATACGCGAGGAAATATTTCATTTATTTACGAATAATTTTTATCTTAAATTGTTGCACCATTCAATCATTTTAACATTTTATCTTTTACTTATTTAGAATCTTTTTTTTTTCTTAAATCATTGTGTCATACAATCATTTGAATATTTTAGCAACAGGCTTTCTTTGCCCCTGAGAGCGATAACTATTAAATTTTAATTAAATCATATATGCACCATTGCGCAGTGTAGGCCTAAACAATATGGACCTTAATTAAACTTTTCAAACAATATATTTATTTTGAATTTTTAACATCGAAAATATCCTGGGAGTATAGTATATAGCAACATCTTGTTAAAAGTTATGATTTTAACCAACATAAACATTTATAATGTATGAACGGGGTGATCAAAAGTAACAGAAAAAGAAATAAATACACGAAAAAATTTCAAAATATACTCTGTACTTCAATTCGGATTTCAAGGAATCATCCAGAAAATCGTAGAAGATTTTTAACAACAGAAAAGAATAATGTCCATTTTCATTATTAAAAAAGGTAACATCGGACAGATTTGTTATGCAGGGTGTCCGCGTATAACCTGACGGATCTTTATTTTTGCAACCGTTGGTCCTAGATGTATACTTCCAATTACAAAAATGGCTTAAATAAGTTAAAGAATTATTTTAAAAGCGATTTGGGTCAAGAAAATCATTTATTAAAAAATTACGAAATTTAAATTTTTATACTGTCCCCCCGTTCTATAAGTTATATTTAGTAAAATTTTGCTGTTACACTGGCAAGTAGGATGAAAAAAGTCCCGTTGTTCTAGTATTAAAATTGACCGAGTAATAACTTTTTAAAGTTGTAGAATATTTTTTGCTTCAAACTAGGAGTCATTCATAAATTTTGTAGAAATATTATTTCGTTAGATATATTAAAAAATGATTGAGGAGAAAATTAACATTGCAATATAAATTTGAAATCTTTATTCATTCTGACATATTAATGCAAAATATACAATTTGTAATAAACATATAAGAAGAAAAAACAAGTGCGTAAGTGTGATCATAGATCGCACAAAGTGTTTCGCTTAATATTCCTTTCAAAACGTCCAATACATTTATCGCCTTGGAACATCTACAAAATTTTGGCAAACCCTTCCTAAATTAGCGTAAAAAGCTTCAAAAAGATTCGCCTTGTTATATTTTCTAATTTTGTTCGTGCCCCCCCCCCCCCCTCGAAATGCTACGATATATCATATGACGCGTTTCTGCCAAATTTAGAAAAGTATCCCCTTTGGGGAGGTGAAACGGGGTAATGGTCACCTTGATTTTTGACGCGGCCTGATGTTAAAAAAATTTGTTATGTTTTATAAGCTATATTAAAGTTTCAAACAGATCGTCCAGCTATATTTTCTAATTTTGCTAGCGCCCCTCCCTCACCCCCCTCGAAATGCGACACGCCATTATTTTTTATACTTCATTATCATGTGTTAGTATAAAATATCTTAAAGTTTAAAACAGCATTGTTAGATTTTCTACTTTAAATGAAATCGTGGTCTGTTAGTTCTACATTCCACCACTAGGGAGCGCACTGTATTCTTAACAAAAGCGTATCTGAACGAAACTCCTTTACACAACCTATTAGTAGATATCCCTCATAGCATGCATGGTCACAGTGACGTCATTGTGACGTCACTGTAAGTCACTGTGGTCACGTCACATCTGTGACCAAAATGCCACCACTCAGTGATGTCACATTGTGACTGAGATGTGAACTTCTTAGAAAACTTTAAAAAATTACAAAAATTATTAAAAACATGTTATTTACTGTAAAATATATTTTTCTGCCGGATTAACAAATTTTTTAAACCGTGGCCCAAGTTGCATCTGTGCCTCTAACAAAAACTTTTTATTTTCATATAACATAAAATGTAATTAATTCATCAGCAACACAAAACGATTTCCTAATTATGAGAATTTCATATTATTAAAAAAATGTTTTAGGTAAGCAGACCTCGACTTATCTTTTATAAAGATTTTTGTAAATGATCATCTGTTATACTAGAAGTTTCTCAAAGAGTAGTCGAAACATTTCTGTCGTTTCAAACTAAAAACTTTCTATTACAGTTAAGGCTGCAGCTTTTAATGAGCACGCAGAAAGCGTCTTCAAAGTTCAGTCATATATGCATTTCTTGCTTTATAATTTGCATTCAAGTCATTTTTTTTCCTCTTAGTGTTTCACTATTTTAAGTATTTTTTTTTTTTTATTCTACTTCTTTCAAACGTTTAAAATAGAATTGACATTTTCCGAATATAAAATTAATGTACAAAATTTAGGCAAAGCCCACGACATAATTAATTATTCATGTTTTATTTTTTGTTTTCAAAATATATCTTTAAAAATTATTTTACAAGTTTTATTCTACAGAAAATTAATATTAAGAGAATGACAGATTGACAAAGAAAAACTCATCTCTTCTCGATAATCTTGTTGTATTTTTTAAGAAGATATTTTGTATATATTAACTGTGATACAAATTTTACTTTTAAAAAAAAGGAGGGAGTCATCATTATTACCATTAAATTAATTTGTATACATTTTGAAAATTTAAGCAATGTTTTATCTATTAAACTCTAATTATGGATAATATTATTATTATAATTTACGTAAATGAAACTTTACAATTCAATAAAACTGATAAAAATAAAAGATGAAATACAATAAAACATTTTCAAACAGGAAATTGAATTAGAGACAATTTGACAAAATTATTACGCATTTAATTTCCTTCCGAAACCGTGGTATAGAAAAACAAATAAAACCAAAAAACATCTGCTTCGAACTTCGAAACTTAAAAATCGTCTGCATCTGCACTATTTCAGTTGTTACCACTCGACCGCAGAATAACGGATAAAAGTAACAGTGAAACTTTTTAGAATAAACGCGGGACACTGGACAGTTCTGTGGACACTGTGGACACTGAAGTTCTGTGGACACTGGACAGCATATATGTGTTGACACGGATTTAAAAACTGAAACAAGAACGTTCTCAGGATCCAAGTTAGTTCAGCTAACAAAATATAAACCCGAGAAAATTACGGTAGCTTTGACTTGTTGAAGATGATTCAAGTCATTGCTATCGTACTTATAATCGGATTTAATTGGTTCCCCAAAATCAAAGTATCACGTACAACGTCAATGAAATTAGGTATGTAAAAATATTATTTTCCCTGTTTGCTTTTTTTTTTATTTTATTACAACAATTTTAGTTAGTTTCTCATTAACATGCTGTAGAACATAAATATTTCATTACATTTATTTTTTATTTTGCTGAAATATCTAAAATATTATTTTCCTTGTTTGCTTTTTTTTTTTTTTTTTTTTTTTTTTTTAAATTACAATGATTTCAGTTATCTTCTAATAAACATGTTATAGAACACAAATATTTCATTACATTTATTTTTTATTTTGTTAAAATATCCAACTTCCTTTTCAACAGCTTTGATCAGATTATTAAAATTAGTGATTTAAATTGCATTTTAATCTGGTTTATTTTCTTATTTAAATATTGGGTTAAAACCACATGGTGGCATAAATATAAAAGTATATGGACAAGTATTATCATCAATCATTAACATAATTAATAGACATTTAAAGATAATTAAATTATTTAAAATTTTTGGATGTTATTAACGTTTACCATAGCAAGACCCCTATTTGTAATGAAGTTTGTAGCATGTTATTTCATTTACAGGGACAGTCAATTGTATTCCATTACATTACGGCTTGTGGGAAAAAAATCGTTTCAAATGATTTTTAATGATTTTACACGCTTTCAAACAGAATAAAATTGATATGCATTTATGAAGCGCACTAAAATGTGCATTCCATAGAATATGCGATGCAAAGAATAGTTATTGTTCATTTACAGGGCTAAAAAAGGAATTCCAATACATAATGATATAGGGGTGGAGGGAATTGTTTGCGGCGTACTTTATTTATGTTAATCTATTTGATATGTAATGAAATTGATATACGTCGTTGAGGTTTACATACTATGAATTATTTCATGTATAATACGAAGTGTATATAGCATTTACAGGGACACACAAAATATTTCAGATACTATATTGTATCCGAAGTACTGTTCATTAGCGATGATTGCTGGAAATACATTTTTAATTATGATATACACTTTTATGATTCACTACATTTATGCATAGTATATGGTGTATATATATATGCTATAATTCATATACAGGAATATACAAAAGTATTCGAAAGGGTTACTGGGTATTGCTTAAAGGAGGTTTTTAAATAAGTTATGCATTTTAACGCTGCACTGTATTTAATTTACTAAGAAATGTTTGTAGTATATAGATAAAATGATATAAAGGGTCACGCAAAGAATTGGATACGTTGCCATCTATGAATTATAATTTCTGGAAATGTAATTTCAGCAGTTTTAAGAGTGTTTTAGCTTGAATAAAATTTTAACTAAATAGTGGCGTGTAATAAAGGTTCTAGGTAAACTACAGGGTTGTACAAAATTATTTAAGTATGTTTCCATATATTAGTATAAATTGCTGAAAGAGAATTTCAACCTGTTATGCGTTTCCTTGATAAACTAAATTTTTCCATTATATTGTATATATATATCAATCTACAGATCAAATACAGGACTGTTTAAAAGAATTAGAAAACATATTTGGCTGTGGATGGTAGGGTGTCAACGATTTTAATCGGTTGATTTAAATCAGCGATTAAATCATGATTTTAATCAACCGATTTTTAAAAAAAAATCATTGATTAAAATCAAAAATTTTCTAAATGTTTAAAATGTCAAAAAAAGTATTAAAATCTAACATGAACATAATTTGAAAGTTTCTACAGGTATTTTGACTTATTAATAAACAAAAAAAGAGCTTTAAATAATTGTTTCTAAGCTTAATTCATTAGTATTGTAAAAAAATTAAAAGCATTGTTTTTAAGTTTTTATCCAAATTAAAACAGTTTCATTTAAAAATGATATTTAAATCTAACATAATTTGCAATGTCATAATTTCCTTTAGGTAATCAATTTATGCATTATTTTATATAAAATACACATAGCAAGTATAATTACATTTCTACAAGTAAAATAATAAATAGTAATTAATAGCAATCTCAAGTTAAAGAAGAATGAAAGAATGACATCTGCTCAGCAGCTAAATTGTAAATGAATGCATAAGAGAAAAAGAAATAATTGGTATAAAAATGCTAAGCACAGCAAGAGCTTCTTTGGTATAGGTTGAATAAATGTTTATTATTATTATTATTATTATTATTATTATTTTATTTTATTTTTTTTTTTTTGTAACTCATATATATTAAAAAATTGAACCATTGAAAGCTAATAGAGGTAATAATGCTGTTACTTAAATATTTTGAGGATTTCAGATATTAGTGGCTAACTTATATTTATTCTATATGAATGGGTTTAACTCATTTTCATTTTTTTCTTTTTGGTTAGCATACACGTACATGTGTGTAAGTATAGATTTTGGTGGTTTACAGAAATTTTCCTAAATACAAATGCAAAATGAGCTGCAAATAATATTTGTTAGTTTTGTTATTTGTGCTACTAACTAATGAATTTTACTTATTTGCAGTTTTTATTAATTCTGTAATTACTTATACTGCTTCTTCTAGGCCATTTTGTTTAATGGTGCCACACCATGCCCCTTTTGAAATTGGCAAAATGCACCCAGCCTTAAAAAAAGAAAAAAAAGTTGAAATTTACCTGTAGTTGTAGCCAGAGATTTCTTGTAAAAAACTTCCCCACTCAACAGTATTCTAAATTCATGTGGAAAAAATCTTGCAAAAATATAGAACTTTATTTCTTTAGAAAAAACGGGATATTATTAAAATATGTTATTTAATTGTATTTTTCAATTTGTTATTCATAAAATTATTAAAAATTAAGGACACTTTACTTATAATGCTAAAAAATATTCTTTTTTTTTTTTTCCTTACATCATTACTAAACACATTACTAATATATTTCCTCATGAAATAGTGCCCGTTTTTTGAACTAGCATCCTGTCCCTTTTTCTTTCTAAAATGAATTATTATCATTTTAATAATTAAGGCTTAAAAATGTATAATATGTTCCTAATTAGAGAGTTGATTGTTTAATAATTAATTTGAAGTAATGTTAGCTATTTAGTATAAAATGCAGTTAATAATTTTCATAAATGTTAAGTATCTCTAGTATTAATAAAGTTTTACATAATTATTACAATATTAACGTATATAACATTATTGTATAATACTACCTAATGAAACTACTAATTTGCAGTTTTTATTTCTGTAATTACAAACTAACAATTATAATTTTATCAATTAAAGTGTAAAAACATAGATTATGTTAGCAATTAGTGGTGTAATTGTTTTGGAAACCTAAAACTCATGATAGCTATTCAGTATTTGAACGCTGGGGAAAAAATCATACAAATCTGATTTAAATAAAAAAAATCTGATTTAAATAAAAAAAAAACGATTTTTTTTATTTTTTTTTTTAAAATTATGATTTTTTTACACCTTAGTGGATGGTAACTGCGTAAATCAGTTTTTAAATGTTTTACGCGTTTTCATGTTTACTTAGTTATCTTATTTACGTTATTTCCCCCGATGTCTTGATAAAACATTTAGGAAGAGTTGGAAAGTGTTTTATAATCTATGCCTAACGCATGATATATCTTACTTGTTGTTTCTATTTCCCAGATCAGTCTTTTCATATAAAACATACCAAATCTAATTAGCTCATATTCACAAAATACAATATATACGGGAATAAAAAATTTAAATAAATAGGGCTTATCATGTAGTTCTATAAGTAACAGTTGTATTAATGTCCGTTAGACTCCATGTTCGTATTTAAAAAAGCAATGACAAATCATAACACATTAAAAAGCTTACACATTCTTAATATTAAGCTTGAATTCAAGATGAAGCTAACTTAATAAAAAAAGATGTCAGTTAATAAGCATTGTTTTTTAAATGGAAAATTAAAAGTATTTTAGAAGAATAGGACTCCAAAATAGCGATATCTTGCTAAAAAGTACGGTAAAAAGATAAAATTTTATATTTCAAACAAAACTTTACTTTAAAATTATCGTAGTTTTTATGACAAGAATCATCACAGTATTAATACTTGGACATTTTTCCAGAGAGAAACATTCGCCTTGCATACAATATTTCAAATGAAAATCAAATTTCAAATAAATTGCTTAAAAGGCGCAAAGGCCAACATAGTGAAAAATATCTATGCCGGGTCTCGATCCCGGGTCATCAGTATAGCGCACTGACATTCTACCGACTAAACCACATGGAACGATACCCAGCCTGGAAATTTTCTCCTTATTACATGTTGGCAAGGCTACAAACGCCGCACAAGATGGAATATTTATCGTGAGCCACCGTCATGGGGCAAACACGAAACTTAATTAAACCAGCATCGATTAAATCTATATTAATACTTGGAAATTTTTCCAGAGAGAAGCATTCGCCTTGCATACAGTATTTCAAATGAAAATCAAATTTCAAATTAAAATTGCCTTTTAAGCTATTAATTTGAAATTTGATTTTCATTTGAAATATTGTATGCAAGGCGAATGGTTCTCTCTGAAAACATTTCCAAGTATTAATATAGTTTCAATCGATGCTGGATTTAAGTTTCGTGCTTGCGCCATGTCGGTGGCTGACGATAAATGTTGCATCTTGTGCTGCGTTTGTAGCCTTGCCAACATGTAATAGTGAGAAATTTTCCAGGCTGGGTATCGTTCCATGTGGTTTAGTCGGTAGAACGTAAGTGCGCTATACTGATGGCCCGGGTTCGAGTTCCAGCATGGAATCTTTTTCACTACTTCGCCTTTGCGCCTTTTAAGCAATTAATTTGAAATTTGATTTTCATTTGAAATCATCACAGAGTTTATGACAAGTTCGTCACAAATGACACATATTTCACAAATTGGTCACAGTGTGACTTCAAAACATTGTCACTTTCGTCACAGGTTCGTCACAAAGTTAATGCCAAAATAGTCACAAATGACACACTTTTCACAAATTAGTCACACCGTGACTCCACAGAGTGGTCACAATGTGACGTCACAAACGACCTCTAAAACGGCCATAACGACCTCACATTCTAGTCACTGTGACGTCACATCCACGTCACGTGACGTCACATCGACGGTCACAAAATCACAGTGTGACTTCACAACGACGTCGCCGTGACGTCACCATGCCTTACGGGATGTTACTCGAGGGGGATAACGGTCTTCAGCAAGAAATTAAGCTAAATGTTGAAATTACTATTCGGAAATAGTGGTAATTTAACTTTTGACATATTTATATTTAATAAGTAGCATGTATCTGAGGTCTCCGTCCAAAAAACGCACCTGAAACGGTATAAAACAAAATAGAAATATTTTGCCCCTCCCCCTCTTCCCACCTGCCCGTAATTTCACGCCCCATTTTTTATAAGCTTTTTCTTATGTGTTCTAAAGTGTGTTAAAGTTTCAATCAGATCGCCTTGTTAGATTTGATACTTTAAATGAAATCGCGGTCTGTTAGTTCTACATTCCACCGCGAGGGAGCGCACTCTATTCTTAACAAAACTGTATCTGAACGTAACTCCGTTAAACAACCTATCAGGAGATAAGCTGGTCAAGGGGGTGGCTGTCTTAACAAAAAATTTATTATATTTGCTGAAATTACTATTCGAAAATAGTGATATCAATACTTCTAACATTTTTATCTGTCATAAGTAACATTTATGTTGTATTTTTAAAAATCGGACACCGTTCAGAAGTATACTGCAATGAAACATCACGTGACTACCTTGTAAAGTAAGCATAAAATAGAAATAAATCAATTAGTGAAATTAGCGTCCCCCCCCCCTGCCCGAAATTTCACACGCCATTTTTATAAACTTTTTCTTATGCGTTATAAACTATCTTAAAGTTTCAAACAGATCGCCTTGTTATATTTCCTAATTTTAACAAAATCGCGTTATGGTAGTTCCACATTCCACCACCAGGGAGCGCACTCTATTCTTAACAAAACTGTATCCGAAGGAAACTCCGTTAAACAACCTATAAGTAGATGTGTTACTCGAGGTGGTGGCGGTCTTAATAAGAAATTAAGATTTTTGCTGAAATTACTATTCGGAAAAAGTGGTTTTATATTAAATAAGTAGCATATATCTCAGGACTTCCGCAAAAAAGGCAGCTAAAGCGGTCAGAAACGCTAATTTTTTAAATAGAAATCTAGCGCCCCCCCCCACACACACACCCTTCCCCGGAATTTCATGTGTCATTCTTTTTTACACTTTATCTTATGTGTTATAAAATATCTTAAAGTTTTAAACAGATAGACTTCCTAATTTTAACAAAATCGCGTTATGTTAGTTCCACATTCCACCATCAGGGAATGCACTCTATTCTTAACAAAAGCATATCTGAACGAAACTCCTTTACGCAATCTTTCCTTAGATACATGGGTTGGGATGGTGGCGGTCTTAAATAAGAATTTAAAACATTTGCTGTGGTAACAAACGCTAAGATTTAAAAAATTATTCTAGCTCCCACCCCCCTCCTCGAAATATCATACACCATTCTTTCTTACACTTTTTCTTATGTGTTATAAACTGTCTTAAAGTTTCAAACAGATCGAGTGGCGGTCTTAACCAATAATTAAAGATATTTCCTGAAATTAGTATTCGAAAATAGTAGTATGAATATTTGTAAACATTCTGATGATGAATGAGTTATACTTATCTCACAGCACTGTTCAAAAACCCTACGCAAACTGTTAGATTTCCTAATTTAAATTATTTCGTGGTTAAAACAGCACGTGTCTCCATTTTAATCGACACATTTGATAGCAATAAGCGGATTAATTAAATAATAATTAATATTTCAGCCTGTAATTAAGATAGGACTTAGAAATGGGTATCAATGAAATCAGCGAGAAATTTCACATCGGGATGCCAAAAAATTTAAACCAAAAATTTAACATTTAAAAAGTTAAAATTTCGTATTATAATATCCTATTATGGAAAACCGCAGCGTCGTCATGTCTGACATCTGCTTTCCCGCCGAAATGAAATCTTTTTTCCTCGTCTTTCCAATTAAAGAAATTAAATTTTTATTGATCGATTTTTAGGCATATTTTAACTTATACACATCGCAGAAATGTGAACTTTATACCAAATGAAAGTACTCTGTTAAAAATATCGTGAAAACTTAGCTCTGTTTTTAAAGGCTCTCTACTTTCTGACCAATGAGAACGCTACATTAATACCTATGAAGAGTTCTCATTTGTCAGAAAATAGATAGCCATAAAAACAGAGGTTATTTTTAACAGTGTAGATTTTTTTCCACTTCAGTCTATATCATTTACAAATTTCTCGGACCGATACTTTCTGATATGTGATTTCGCTTTAAAATATCCACTTCATTTTTCGGCTTAATTTCCACCGTGGTAACCGTGTATCGGCTGATTTTACTGGCAACCTTTAGGAGAAACACAGATGATTTGGAGAATGTCCGTTTGCACCTGCGTTAAAAAGGTTGATTGGTTAATTTTAGAAGTTAATTAGCCCGTAATTCGGTTAATTACCGATTTTTTCAAAATTTTATGATTTGTCGTTTGATGTGAGGTGTTTGGCTACAAGTACCCAAAATTTCAAATCTCCAACATGTATAGTTTCTGAGAACGGACTCTGTGACGGACAGACAGACAGACAGACAGAGAAAGGAGTGAGACGAATAGGGTTTCGTCAGATCAGCGAAACCATAAAAAGAGATTAATACTATCGTAACTGATGGACCAAACGTAATGCGTCAAGTTGGAAAAGAAATTGAAGCCGATCAAGAGCTTTGTTTCGCTCATGGCATTCACGTAGCAATTTGTGATGCTTTTTTATTGTAATAAACGAAATACAGAGACAAAAACTTCGTACAGTAAAACTATAGCTGAACCAGGCTACGGAAGTGAAAATTTAGACTTAACCCTTATCTACTTACGGTATTTAAATGTACCATTAAAATAACTTGTTATAAAATTCATTTAATACATAGATTAGTTGCATTACAGTTTAGAATGAGTTACAGATGCATTAGTTTATTTTGTTTCAAAAGCATTTTTGGTTACACAAAGCAAAAATATTTTTAAAAAGGATGATTTCTTTTGCCTTTGCATCTTTTCAGCTTTCTTGGCGTTGGGGGGGGGGGGGGGGGGGTCAATTAGGAAAAATTTCTATATTTATATTGTAAGAACATTATATGTGTACATTTCCTAATTCTACAAAATACTATGAAAAAGATTTAAAATAAAAGATTTGAGTGGGGTTATAAATATTGCACAAAATCCCTATAAATTCAAATTTAATTAATCCTTCTAAATCCTCCAATCCTTCTAAAATCCTTCTAAAATTTATTAAATGATTAAGTAAATCTTCTAACGTATTTAAACAATTTACGAAAAAGGCTTTAGAAGATAATGTTATCACGAATTCGTAATTCAGTTCATAAATGGTTAAATGAAGATGTTGAATCTTAGAATCGGAATTTGTGTTCATTTCTAAAAACAAATATAATTTTGCATATTCTGATGTATATATCAATTAACTTTTTAAAACATTTCTGAAATTAGTAATTTATTTTAACACTTTCAGGGGCAAAGCACTTCTGTTCCTAAAATTATAAAATGATTGATTGACACCAGAATTTAGAAACTAATTTGTTTCAAAATAAGTAAAAGCTCTTCGTCACGTAGTTAATAAACGGACAATTTTCTTTCTAAAATTCTGGTGTCAATGCGACATTTAGGAATTAAAATTGGGGAGTCCAAAAATGAACCACCGCCCTTGAAGGGGTTAAACGAACTCAAAGAAAGAATGCACTACTTCAAAAGTGTGTTAAATCTGAAAAAGAGAAAGAAATTTTCTTTTAAACTGCAAGATTGGTAACTATGCTTGAACGATTTTATTCTTTAAAAAACGATACACAAAAAGCTTTAATCGATTTAAACACTGAGACCTGCTGAGACGAGTACGATTTTCTGTTTATAAACGAAATTGTTGAAGTCCTCAAACCGATACATTTCATAGTAGAAGCCCTCTGTCGCAGGGATTCCAATTTGTTACTGTGGATGCAGCCTTAAAAATTCCTTTAAACAAATTGTCCGAGAAAAAACAAAATTTCTTATAAAATAACAGACGCCGTAAAACTACGCATCAGATAATCGAACATATAAGAAAAATTGCAAAAAGAAATGGAAATAAAGCATGCTAACTGTATAGTCCAAGAGCTGTTAAACATTTTAGGGAAGGTATTTGAGGCACCCTGAAAATTTGTGCAACACTTCTTTTGTAATGCCTGAATACAAAATCGAATGTCTGGCTGAAGGATCGTGGCCCCAAACCTGTGCCAGACAAAAAATGGCACTTGACACGTGTCTGGCACAGTTTTTGTGGCGACTAAAGTGTCTGTCATTTTCAAAATATTTTTTTCTAAGCATAAATATTACCGTGCCTCAATCTCAGCGTGCCTCAAATACCTTTTTAGGGTAGTAAAAAAATGGCACTTGACACGTGTCTGGCATAGTTTTTGGGCCGACTAAAGTGTCTGTCATTTTCAAAATATTTTTTCTAAGTATAAATATTATTCTGTTTCAATCTCAGCGTGCCTTAAATACCTTTTTTGGGTAGTGTCAAAAAATGGCAGTTGACACGTGTCTGGCACAGGTTTTGGGCCACGATCCTTCAGCCAGACATTCGATTTTGTATTCAGGCATTACAAAAGAAGTGTTGCACAAATTTTCAGGGTGCCTCAAATACCTACTCAAAAATGTTCAACAGTTCTCCTACTATAGAATATGAAACACAAACGCAAATTGTTTTATCAATAAAAATTATAAATCAGATGTCTCTTTTTGAAAGTGTAGGAGTCCGCAGCCGCCATTTTGAATTAGTCTTTCAATATTTGCTGGCAATTTCTCTCGCGAGCTTAGAAGCAGAACGAGCAGTTTCAGCAGCAGGTTTTAATACTGCGAACAAAATTAGAAGTCGACTGGGAGATGATATTTTAGATGCCTTGGACGCCGATTAGTTAAGAAACAGGGAACTGTTCATGTTCAAACTGATCTTTTTCTTTTTTTTTTCTCGTTGTATGTAATAATTTTTTATATTATGCAATGTTTTCGAAGTTTAACAGCTATACAAACTATAGAAATTTAAACTATAAATCTGTGTGATTTTTCGTTATATATGTTTGTGTTTCTTTTTTTCAAGAAAAAAAAAAAGCTTCATGTTACGTAAATTCTTGCATTTGCGATATCCTAGAATTGCAATCTTTAAGTGTGTGGTTATGAGAATAATTCAAAATTTAATTAATGATATTAATTATTTTTTATTGTAAATATTAAGCCATACAAAACATTGTTTAAAAAGGAATAAAATAAATTATCTAGATGATGAAACATAGACATTTCATGGTTTTGTTACATTGTCAAATATCAACAGTATTCTACAGTTTTAATTTTTTATTGCTGAATTTCGCTTATACCCTTTTATAATTAATTAAAATGATAAAATTTTAATTTTGTATATTTTTATATGTAAGTTAGACTGTACTTTTGCTTTAATTATCTATTCTGTAAGATAATGATATTTAGCTATTGTAAAAATTGGTGATATTAGAGAAATTCTCAAGTTCGTGATCCCCGGATTGAATCTAAGAAATCCAGAAATACCAGGTTTGGAAATTAGAATCGGGATTATAATCCCTATCCATATATCAATTAAACGATCCGGGCATATGCATGTTAGAGAACGTTCAGAACAAACGGAAGTCAAAAACACTTTTTCAAGTATGTTAATATGTTTTACAAATAATGCATTTTCCCATAATTTAAACTATATTTTATCGCTATATGTAGTATAGAGAGTGCAGATTCAACACTTTCTACCATGGATAGTTTACACGCGAAAGCACATTACAGCGCTAGTAGAAAATTTCAACAAAAGGTATTATGTCTTTTTTACTGTCAATTTATTCTAAGTAAAAAAAATGACTATTTATGTACGTTTTTACTTTATTTCGATATTGCTCAAATGGAAGGGAAATTTGTGTATTATATCTAATCTAGATCATACAGAAATTTCATCATTATAGATTTCAAAATAATGTAGAAAAATAGTTATTAAATTTGGTAAATTATAAATAAATATTTGAATTATTTTGCTTTAAAATTACCTTAATTTATCAGTTTCCATTTGTAGTAAAAATATATATATATATATATATGCACTTTAAAAAAATATTTTTCGTCTGTAAATTAAAAAAATATTTTGTAAAAAGAATACAAATAGGGTTACGTGAGAAAACTGGGCCATGATTTTACAATGTAATAAATAAGAATATGATTTGTTATATTGGTTGGTTCGATTTTAATTTAAAATATATATCTTTTTGAAGGGAGTCAAACTAAACAAAACACTAAATTTGATGTATGTTACCAAAACATTACTTTCAAATATATATATATATATATATATATATTGCAAAGTTGAAGATATTAAAATTATTTTTCACAAAATTTGTACCTAACTACAAATAAATAAAGAAATTTTAAAAGTCATGAACATTTTTCCTATAAAAACAGTTTAATCTGAGTCTTAGTGTGGTACTGTAAACTCACGATTTAACGACCACCGATTTAGCGACCTTTGGATGAGATCCCGAGCTTATTGCAATACTCTTAATGTATCTCCTCACTCATTTCAATAATTCGTAATTAATTCGGATATTCATTTAGCGGCATTTCCGAGAACTCAGAAACTGAAGATTTCAATCATCTAATGCAATAATTACGAAAACATGTCGTGTTTTCGGAAAACCTAACATCTGAGAATTTTGTTGTCGTTGACGATAACTTGAAAATTGAGGGGGAACATTCGGAAAATGACATTTTCCTGAACAGAATATTCCAAATAATTTTTCTGACGACGAAATTGACGATGTTACAGAAACACCTCCTACATCAAAAGAAGCAAATGATACCATCAATAGGATTTTTGGAAGTGAAAAAAATTACAACAACTTCTTTCATATGATCAATGGGACCATTCTGGAAGTTTCTTGCTGCCATTTGAAGCACAAAAGTATAACATCATTTTTTCAAAAATATTAATTAGGTAATGTAAAGCATTTTTTTATTTAAGAAAATTAAATTAATTCTTATAAAATTATCTTACATTTTTTATGCATTTTTTAATTCTAAAGATTAAGGCAATTAATACACACATATATATTTAAAAAAATATATATATAAATAAATAGTTATTATTACATTAGAATGTTACGTATTATTGAACTGCATAAAAAAAAAAAATTAACAACAATAGATTTAACGACCATTCGATTTAACGTCCGATATGCCAAGTTCGTTAAATCGCGAGTCTACTGAATTGCTTTTAAAATAACACTTCTTCTAAATAATGGCTCTAGAAGTAATTTAGATCCCATTTATTATTATTCCATATGTAATTCAATTAATTTCTAATTTTACAAAATATTTGAAATAATTTGTTTATAAAAATTTTAAAATACAGTAAATTTCCCAGCCTATAGTGAATAACGTACAAATCACATAGATAATTTTCAACAGCGAAATATTGCAGTTAAGCAGATTGTGATTTCGGAATTATATTCCACATCCAAAGTTTCTTCACAAAACTTCACAGATTTTTTTTTTTTATCATTAAAGAATTATTATATTTCTGAAAAATATTAAATATTGAACTCAGATATACACTGACGGAAAAAAAATCCCAACACCAAGAAAGACTTGTGTTACATAAACGAAATTTGGTAGGCGTGTTTATACATCTGAAAAATGACATCGATTGAAATGTCGCGCTTCGCGCATAAGTGTGGCGCTAGTAGCGCCACTCAGAACTTGCAGATCAGCTTTACTTTAAATGCGTGCTGTAAAGTTCGTGGGCTTTATTTAGCTTCGAGATGTGACGTATTGAGTTGATGTTAGCCAAGAATGTCTTTAGCAAGACAAAGAAGCCACTGTCAACAGCTCACCGAGTTGGAACGTGGTCGCATATTCGGGCTGCGGGAAGGTGGATTTTCTTTCTGTGATATTGCAGAAATAGTTGGCTGGAATGTATCCACTGTTCATAATTGTTGGAAGCAGTGGTCAAGGGATGATACTGCCTCAAGAAGACCAGGATCCAGGCGGCCACGTGGAACTCTTGAGAGGGAAGATCGCCGTATTCGGTGTACGACTGCAGTGCATCGTACTGCGTCTGCGGCAGAAATTCGAGCTGCAGTTGGTACCACAGTGATACAACGAACTGTTAGAAATCGATTACTTCAAGGACAGCTCCGAGCCAGGCGCCCTGTATCGTGCATTCTACTGACTCCAAGCCATTGCCGTTTGCGACGACATTTGTGTCAAGCTAGAGCTCATTGGTGGGCGGAGTGGAGATGTGTTGTGTTTCTTTTTCATCAGAAAACAGTTCGTTGTGTCACTGTGGCACCAACTGCAGCTCGAATTTCTGCCGCAGACGCAGTACGATGCGCCACAATCGTACGCCGAATACGGCGATCTTCCCTCTCAGGAGTGACACGTGGCCGCCTGGATCCTGGTTTTCTTGAGGCAGTACCATCCCTTGACCACTGCTTCCAACAATTATGAACAGTGGATACATTCCAGCCAACTCTTTCTGCAATATCACGGAAAGAAAATCCACCTTCCCGTAGCCCGAATATGCGACCTTGTTCCAACTCGGTGAGCTGTTGACAGTGGCTTCTTTGTCTTGTTAAAAGCATTCTTGGCTAACGTGAACTCAATACGTCACATTTCGAAGCTAAATAAAGCCCACGAACTTTACAGCACGCATTTAAAGAAAAGCTGATCTGCAAGTTCTGAGTGTCGCTACTAGCGCCACACTTATGCACGAAGCGCGAAATTTCAATCGATGTCATCTTTCAGATGTATAAACAGGCCTACCAAATTTCGTTTATCTAACACAAGTCTTTCTTGGTGTTGGTATTTTTTTTCGTCAGTGTATGTTTTGAACAATGCATAAGATTGCAAACATTACATACATTATTATAAAATACAATGAAAAATCTACTATTAAATTTGATAATTTTCAAAAGAAAGTTTAATATTGAAATCTTAAACGATTCTGCTGAACAATATATGTAAAATACTAAAGACATTTATAACTTTTTTTTGTCACAGTCGGAAATAGAAAATATCAAACTCTTTTACACATTTTATAAAATATGTCTATGAAGAGATACGTATAATGCAACGTTAATTCCCACATTTTAAATGATACTTTACAGGAAATTAAATTTCCTAACATACTAAGAATTTGAATTTTTATTTTCTTACTCTTTTAAATTACAGTACTCAAATTTGAAGATGCTGCACGGCCTGGAAATTAAATCCCTTCAATTTATCTGAAGGATAATTTATTTCATTAAATTAAAGTTAATGAGCTCACATTCTTCTATCGACGGCTATGTAATATAGGGTAGTCGTGTTTGAGAGCCAAATTAGGATTAAAGGAGATATCAAATTCTATTCCCAGTATTAATTTATGAAACATTCATTAGTTTATAATTATTGCTAAAAGAATAATATTTAAATTTTAAGTTAAATAAATTAATTATATTACAGATTTTAATAAATATGCACATATTCTAAAATATACATATATAAATTTTGTTTTATTTTCGAAATTCATAAAAAAGACCATTGCGACAATTACAGACTATAAGAATGAAATTGATTAATGAAATTAATGAAAAAATTAAATTAATTAATACCGGCAAAAGATTTTAGACAGTCTTTAAAAAATATTAAATTGTATTTAAAAAATGTTATGAAAAATACGTATTTTTTAAGATTAACAAAATTTTTGTATAATAAGAAACAGCTGAACACATCTCCTTTATACCTTTTAGATAAAATTTATATAAAAATATAAACATAAATTAAGTGAATAACCACATGTTAAAAGCAACATTTTGTAAATTAAATTATCATTAAAAGTTCGGAATTTAGCATTTTCTCACGCATTGCAATTATATTATTTATCATCAAAGAGGTTGTATCAACTGCAATTTAAAATAACTGAACGTACCTGAATATCAAAGCGCAATTAAATTCCTTAAAATAAATAATGAACAGATATTATCCTAGCAATATATATGCAATACCAAATGGTCGTGCTTTATAGTTTATATGAGATTAAATGAAATGTAACGATTAATCCTTGTATTTATTGATTTGAATTTAAGTATTTGTGTTATTTCAGAGATTTAAATTATTATACATGTACTTCTAATACGAACATAAATTTTATTTTACTTTCGTAACTCATAAGTAAAACCATTTCAACATTAATTACAGAGGATAATATATTTTACATTAATTACAGAGGATAATATATTTTAACATTTTAACATTTATTTTTATGAATTTATTCATAATCATGATTTGAAAGATATTATTTATTTCCGTTTAATATTTTTAACAATTACTTCTCTATTTATGTTTGAACACATTTTCTAACTGGCGATTTATGACTATTATCTGTGTGAAATATTTCTTTCAAAGATTCTAATAAGTTTATATTTTTACAATGAGATTAATTATTTTCTCTAAAAAAAGTTACAAATTCTACCAAACAATACATATACAAATAAAAGAACAAAAATACATAGCATTTTACAGTAGTTAAAGCTTGCTGTATTAAGAAATGGTAAAATTGAACGCCTTTAAATACATTGTGTACGATTTATAATGGAATATGAGTTGAACACAATGCTGATTACGACATATCTCATGAAACTTTCTTGGAAATTAAAATTCGTGCCATAGTTCTGAATTTCATTTTCTTTTCTTAATCATTTTATTTACAATTCCTAACTTCAAAGTAATTGTACAATTTACATTTTAAAATGTCTCAATGTATCCGAATCTTACATTTCGAAGAATAAATTATTTTAATAAATTAAAGTTAATGAGTTCATTTTCTTCCAGCTATGGAATTTTTGACGATCATTTTAAATAGCTAATTTGAGATTAAAGAAAATATAATTAGACTTTTATTATCGGTAATTATTAATGTTATATAACGAGATATTACATTTCAAAGTACAAGTGTTATACGTGTTAATCATTTGTAGAATTAGATAACTACACGCACTGGTCTACAATAAATTAAATTATATTTTCGAGAAGAAGAACATTTAATGAATAAATATAAACTATAGGAAATATTTCACAATTTGAACATCAATTTGCATCAAATTATTTCAAGTAATCAGTTAAAAAATACATATATTTTCAATACATTTTTTCATATATTATTGTTTATATACTTTTACTATTTCTGAATTGCAATTATTACCCTGGTTATAAAATTATCTTGGCTAATGGTGACCTTTAGAATGGTGACTAATTAATTTCTACAAGCTTTAGAAAATATATTCAACAATAAATTGATGAATAAATACTGATAAAAAATTTGCATTTCTTCAACTTTACAAAATTTTCGCACAGTAAGAAATATGAAAATTTAAATATTTTAAATATTTTCCATAAGATTTGTAGTAAAACATAACAATAATGCATTGTTAATTAACATATGTTAAACATTACTTGTATGGACATTAAATTTCCTAATATAATTCACAATTAGATTTTTTGTTGCACTGCGCATTTAAACTGTATTATATTTTTCGGAAGGGTTGAAGAATCTGAAATTTAAATTTACTCGATGTATGTGAATTGTTTAAATATTCCAAAAGCAGAATTTATTTCATTAGATAAGGATAATGAGATCACATTCCTTTAGTAATAACTTTATAATGTATGAAAAGTGTGATTTATGTATAATTTGGAATTGAAATATATGCAAATGCTTCTCCTAATTATAATTAATGAAGTTTTACTTTTGAATCTGAAAATAAATATTTTATTTATTTGGCAGATTTAAAAATGTTTATACTTTGGCATAATATAGATTAAAATTTTATTTTACTTTGACAGTGCATAACAACGAAAATATTTAAATTCTCTAATTAGCATAAATTAAAAAATCTTTTAAAGAAACTGAAACAGCATTTTAAAGCATGATGTAGTCATTCATTATTGATTTTCTTTTAGTTATAGTTTTTTTTATATATTTATTTATAGTGTGTTTTCTGATTTTATTTTATTACGTACTTTAATCACATTACTTATTTCCCAAGTGCTTGAACTATCTGCAATTTAAATTTCCTCGTATATGGATTTTAGAATGTTTCGAAGCATAGTATATTTCAATTAATTTTAAGTCAAAGCCTTTTTATGGAAATATCTGTGTAATAGCTGAAGATATGTTTTACAGTTGACTTGCGGTTGAATTAGATATTCTGTAACTTTAATTATCCAAATTAGCTCATGAAGTGTTAAGTTTACATTTGAGCTAAAATTCTTAATTCATTAGGCGTATTTAAATAGATTTATGCGTGGTCATAATATAAATTATAATTTTTATTTTATTTTGACTGCAAAACAAAGAGAAATTAAAATCTGTATATAATTAACAGATAAAAAATAAAAAATGTTTTTAAAGAAACAAAACTACTTTTTAAATCATGACATAGACTAAAGTAAGGAGATTATATTCTCTTAAATATTGTACATAAGATAACCAATAAACGATACAAATTAATGCAAGGCCCATTCCCTTTATGTTATACGTTAATTTTATATGTAAGAAATTCGCTGACATGACTCAGAATTCGACTTTAATATCTTACGCCTTTAGATCACATTATATACTTTGCATGGGGTTAAACGATCAACGATTTAAATTTACTCATTTTATCTGAATCTTATATAGTTTTGGAGAATAATTTATTTCGTTAATTTAAAGGTTGGCTTTTTCTTCTTTAACTGTTTAAAATGTGCGCATATGGTATCTAAAACAGAGAACGCATGGAGAAACGAAATGCCGTTTCTTATGTCTGGAGCAATGTTCAGAGTTGCTAGACAATATGAAAAATCTTCTGTCTTACCTCTTCAGCCTGCAAGAAGGAAATATTTTCGGAAGTATTAGATGCAACCATTATTACCAAGATGTCGATTCTTCCACAACTACCATACATCAGTTTGGTCAGTTTTCAATTTCGAAAGAACTTTTAATAATCATATTGTCAGTATCTTCATCAGCATATTTCACAATAAAAACTTCATTTGAAACTGCATACATAACATACTTATAAGCGGTTGCTTCTTTTACCCATTTGATAGAATTTTTTTTCTAAGGACACAGTGGATGACAGCGACAACATAACGTTACCAGTGATGCGTTTCTATGTTCATCATATACATTATTCTGATTTTATAGTTTTTACTGCAATAGGTTAAATGTAACCGTAAAAAATATTGTAGCCCCCGCATCGAAGTGTCTTTTAGCGTAATAAACCAACATATTCGTGCAGGATGGAGCAAAATGGGCCATTTGACTTCACATCACATGGTACAAAAGAAATCCGCCATCAATCAGAGGACAAGCTCAAATGAAATGTAAAAAATAAGTCATAGAAAAATAAGTCATAGTCGAAGTAGAAAATAAGTCATAAAATATTGACTTTGGGACATACGTAGTCCTCTTTCAGCAAATTACTACTTTTTAATAGTTGTTATTTTAAAAATAAATTTACTTGTTATATGTAAGAAAAAAGGTGTTTTATTACAGATTTTAAATTTACAAAGTTTCTACTTTTTTGAATAAAGCGTTCAGATTTAAAAACTTCAAAAGCAATCAAAACATAATGAAATGCGAATATTTTATTTGTGTTTCTTCAGCGATTACCTTGTAAAGAGATTATTTCTCAAAGAAATAAAAATAAATATGCAATAGTAAAGCGACATCTACTGAAGAAAAGAAATGTATTTTTCTCTTCAAAAATTAACATATCAATTTCATTTTAATTTTTTGTTGTTCGCCAAACGCTGAATTCAATTTATAGTACAGCTTCTGAAAAAACTAGTAAAAAAAAAATTTAAATAATTTTTTAGTTATCCAGAAAAACATACACGAATGTTAGCTGTTTTACATGTTATTTTGCAATTGTTATCGCCGTCCTAAAAACTTGCTGTAAAATATATATATATATATATATATATATATATATATATATATTCTTTTACGTAAAGATTATGAATATTTTATACAGGATTTTGTCTGAGCAGGTATAATTTTACAGCAGGGAAAATTAAATTTTAACATTTAAGAGAGTATAGTAGAGACAGCTTCTGTTTTTATAGGGTTTTATGCACTATTATATCAGGATTTAGGAGCCACAGTCCACTTTTTTTTTGTGCTAGTTGTTATACTTTTTTGCTTTTTGTGACACTCGACCTGATAACTCTAGTTGTCACATAGTTTGGCAATAATATAATAACGTGTGCACGCTAATATAGTTTGTAAAGTTATACCCCTGCCGTATCCAACGAATGAAAGGAAATCTCAAGAGCTATTTGAAAATCTATTTAAATAAAATTTTTAAGTGCACAGTTCGCTAATAAATTTATCTTTTGATTCAGAAAAGTAAGTAAAATCTCTGTATCATTCAAGGCAATATACAGAATTAACTAATTAATTCAAGCTAATAATGCATTTAAAATGTTTGTTAAATTATTAAAGTATTTCTTGCAAAATAAGCTTTTACTCAGCAATACCTATTTATTAAGTAATTATCTATGTAACAATTGCATATTTTTGAAAACAAATATTGAATTTACAAATTATAGATCAATATAAAGCAGAAAGCGTTATGTAACTTACATTATTTAATGTTAAAAATGATATTGTTCATTAATGATTTTCATAACATAGTTTAGACATAAGAAATAACATTTTTAATTTTATGAATGTTTTAGAAAACGAAAAAAAAAATCAAATCAAACAGGTGGTACAGCTAAGATAGTGATCGCAAATATTTAAATGGTAGTGCCATCTATGCCGGATATTTATGAACTTGCTTGTCAAGTATTTGGCAAGACATATTGTTAAGAAGGTGGCATCGACATCGTATATTGGTTTAAGTCTTATATCTATATTATAAAGGACAAGCATATCTGCGCGTAACGCATACGCCATTCTGCAAATGGCAACACTTTGAAAATTGAAATGAAATTTCGGTTTTGCAATTTTCGCTACTGCAATTTTTTTAAACTTCTAAATATTACACAGTTTCAGTTTTTACACCGTCGTATAGGGAAAAAATATGCTTTTAAATGCAATTTGTTTGAAAGCTCTATCTCAATTTATTTTTGAGATATCAATTTTTTTATAGTTTTTAGTACCAATTTTGTAATCGTGGCAACTGAAGTACTCCATTTCTATTAAAAGTAAAGGGAAAATAGTCATAGTTTATTTATTTTTATTGATTATATCCTTATTGATGCCAGTTTCACGTTACAAATAAAAGTAACTTTTTCTAATTTTTGAACAGAAAATAATGTCAGCCATTAAAAAAAAAAAAAAAACAAACAAACAAACAACAACAAAAAAAAAACACGCATTCTTCTTTATAAATCAAAAGATTGAAGAAGATGTTTCAATATTTTTACATTACGTTCATACTGAGTTTGAGATGCTAGGCAAAATGATTCAGTGAGTAAAAATGTTGTCATATTTAAAACAAAACGATCATTTTCTTTGATAAAACTAAATATTTGACCAATTCTAAATGGCCAATACTATGGCAACTAAAGGCAAATTTCTGAATGGTAAATTTTCGCGGGCACTGAGATTAGAACTTAAAGTTTATGCGAATGTTTACATGAAAATTTGTATCGGACAAACGTGACTTTAAATTTGGAAATACATTTCATTCATAATATATTGCGCGTTAATATACTTTTAAATTGTAAATTTGAGTGGTGCGTATGTAAACTTTGAGAATGTGAAAATAATGTACAGTTTATATTTTATGGGGACAATTTTACGATACGACAAATCGAAATCCTTTATACTGATTTTTCATCCCATAAGAACAAATGTAAGAGCCTCAATCGATAACTTCAACGTAATTACTCACCTTTATTACGTATTCTAATACAGTTTAATTTTTCAATAATTTAAGCAGTTGAAGTTTTTGGAAATAATATTTTGTTAATTTTAGGTTAAAAACATTATTTGTTTTAAGAGTTAGATAACCAGTGCAAGATGAATTTTTTATTGAAATTATTTTTGTAAGTTTATTAAAATTCTATATAACAGTTCCATGCTAAACATTTTAATTCGTCGAATTTCAACGGGTTCCAACTCGTGTTAGTAGAGATTCAAATTTGGCGGAAAAAGAGCTTCACAATCTATTGGACAAATAACCCTACAGCCCTAAGTCAAAACATATAACGTATATTTTTCAACGACAAAAGCATACTTAATATGTGGACGGATATATATATATATATAAATTTTTCCTTCAAATGCTTTAATATTATATAGATATTGAACGCATTAATATTTTATATTATAGATTATTTCTCTGGCGTGGATAGAAAGACCAACTTTTATATAGGATTAGAATAGGCAATCATGCGAAAACGATGATCATTACCTACTAACTCTGCCGCAAGACACTGTATAAAATTCGAATGGTACCTGTCAGGTTTCTGACGCTAGTGAGCAGATAACTAACTAGGATTACTATTATATGATGTTATCTTTTTGCATATCTATTGTATTACCGGTATACTATATATTCTGCGTACCTTGGGGTTAAAGTAAATTTCCTTATCTAGAAGTTAATCTCAGATATTTTTAGTTAGATAGCACCATATAAACAAGCTTCATTGACTTCAACTTCCCTTGCTATTCAAGAACGCTCAATACAGATAAGGCGGACAAAAGAATTCACTATCTGGTAGGTACTGAAAGCCATCCGAGAGGGCAGTTTTAGATAAGAGGGGGGGGGGGGGGAATCTATGAGAGAAGAGAATACCCCGTACGTTAGTTCGAAGATAGACCTGGTGGAGATAAGTCGTGCCATTTTGATTGAGTTTTAGCGTACCTCAACACAGGAGGTTGGTGTTTCCTGAGTGTAGTTTCCGGGAAAAGGTTTGAGTCTTGTATGGAGGAAGGATACGCAAGGGACAGGTCATAGGTGATCCTTCGATAAACCTGATGAGAAACTGTAAAATGAGAAGGGGGTGGGGTATTTTAATGAGTTAACCCAGTGCGCAGAAAATACTTATTATATGTAAATTAGTGTCTGGCCGGATGATCTATATCCGAGCTCTTAAATGTAAACATTGTTTTTTTTTTTAATATGTAAATAATTTTTAAATAAATTGTTCGTTAACTTAATTGAATAAGTTCAGTATTTGTTTTATAACCCTTATCACAACATGTCCAATATCACGTATATATATATCAGTGGTGGCAGCATATCAAGGTAAAACAGCATTTTTCGAAATCTGTGCGACTGGTGATCGTGGGTTCAGAAATATTTATCAGCGTGTGGACTAAGGAAGAGCATAATAGTACCGATACATTAATAATACCACCCGTAATTTTGAAATGATTCTTTTGAACAAATGTACGAATAATAAACCTGAGATTTTTTAGCACAAACCGATTTCTAGAAAATGCATATATCCAAATGTAAAATTACAACTTTATCTGCTAAGTAGTTTTTTAGCTATGTTTAAAAAACTTATAAGAGAATTTGACACTCTTTCTGTATAAAATAAAGCATCTAAGCAAAATTAAAACAATCATTAATTAGTAAGCATTATAAGTAATCGATAGGCACTAGTCACATTATTATGCTATGATTTGCGTCAATGTTTTTAGCTTTATTTTCTTCAAAAATGTACCTAAATAAAAATTTAAGTGCAATCTGACGTCATACATGTGGCTTCAAGATGGTAGTCAGTGAGAACTTAATTTCTACCCGCTAATGTTAAATCTATGAGAGCGTGACGCATTCATTTTTCTTATAAAAATGTGTAGAGCATTTGGAACTTTCATTGAATCTGCCACCACGTTTTATCAATTTTTAATTGGAACATTTAAAAGAACTAGAACAAATGTTTTCTTTTTCAACCGTTTAAAAAATAAATAAATAAATAAATAAATAAATAAATAAAAACTTTTAATTATGATGTTTAAAATAAGACATAAATTCTAGCATTAAATGCTTTTCGGATGTAATAATTTAAACATTTTACTTATTTATTTTTTTAAATATACTTTTAATTTGAAGAGGGTTTTGAAATATTATTATTTGCCCTTTTTACAACATGATAACTATAATATAGATTGAAGACCGGGTTCTAGTATGCACGGAAAAAAATGATAAAAAAACTCCAACTATTAATTTACTGGAACAACTATTCATTTAAGTTATATTAGAGGTGGTTCAGTTAGAGAAATGAGAGAGAGACCCCCAATTACAAAATGGGGCTCCAAACGCCCTTTACTTTTAAAACCTTCACATCTTGAAGGCTAGGACAGAAGTGAAAGTTTTCGCTAGAAGTCTGGAAATCTTGGCGTCGCACAGAATCGCCAATTTTCAAACTTTTGGTGACTGCATGAAAGTGAACAAAGGTTTTGGCGATAAACATTACAGCAAATAATCTGGTGCCCCTACCGGATGGGTGATGCCTAGGTTGCAAGTAAGCGTTTCTGATTAGGATGAGAAAGGCATCAGAAAAACCGAAAGTTGTTTATATTACAGATCGGCCTCTGCCCAACTAACTGTTTCATAAAATTGCAGAGTGCAGACTGCTGGATGGGAAAAATGCCGACAATCCAGGACATCTGGTTTTTAACTCGACCACAAATCACGATAATGTACTTGTTTCACATAAAATCCGTTCTTTTTACTTTTATTGTTAATACATTTTCAACTTTCAAGTATTAGTAGAGATAAAAATTGCTTCTCACTGCGGCGGACGAACAGTCCGATGAAATTAAATGAAAACATTAATACCAGCAGCTGCGCTTTTTAATTTTTCTTTATTTTTTTGCACTGGGAGCGGTAACCGACAGATGGCTGATTGAATGAGAAAGGGAAAAAGTAATTGAATCCTTGAGCGCACTGAATTAAAGATGTTTTTAGAAAGATAAAAACACTTTAATAAGAAAACTGTATGGTTTTGAGAAATACATTTAATTACGTATTTCAGTATAACAAAAGGGGGGGGGGAGGATAGCATGTTATAAAAGTAATAATGTTATGTTTTAAAATAATTTTGAATAAAAAGAGAGATATGCGAAACAAACTCTGTCACAATAACAGTAGATCAAAATTGAATATTCAAACTCTGAATTAAATCTCTATTTATATAAAATTTATAAAAAAAAATGGACAAAAACATGTAAAAATAGACGGATTTTGAAAACGATTTCACATTCATACCACAATCTAGTCAAGAATGTGACTTAAAAACATAGTTAAATTTCTCTCCTTCGATTTTGATTTCTTACAACATATGTAACTGAATTATCTTAAGCGAATTCAACATTAAACAGCGCTTAAATTAATTTTTAGGGTTCCGTACTTAAAACGTAAAAACAAAACCATTATAACATCAGTCCTGTGTCTGTCTATCTGTCTTTCACAGCCCTTTTACTCGTAAAATATGCCACGTGGAAAGTTCAAATTGCGGGAAGTAATAATTGGGGGAAGATTATTGACTCACATATTTACAGATTAATAAATATTCATAAATATATTTAGGAAAAATATAGAGGGGCTAATTAGGTTACTTGCAAAAAATCTTTTCTTTGTATATCGTGTGAAAGCTTTCGTAACGCTGAAATCAAAAAAGTATTTCATTTAATTTTAGGTGTTATATTTTCAAAGCTATGATAGAAAATGTAGTGCTAAAATTTGTCCCCCCCCCCCATCTAATTCCGAATCTATTGAAACTAAAATTATGAAAAAAATAGAGGTAGTAGACATTAATTTAAACCTTTCCGGAAAATTATAGCGATTACCCTAGGTCACATAGTTTTTGAGAAAATAACAGTTTTCCGTTACATTCAAATTTCGATTTACGATCTTCAGCAAAAGTGTTGAGCAGAGCTGGAGGTACATATCGTAGCAGAAGAATAAAAGCATTTTTGATCAGGAATTTCGGAAAAAAATCATCGGTAATTAGTCCAGATATTAACCCTTAAAGACACGGACGGTTTGGACATACATAATGATATGGACGGCGTACTCTATGCTCCATCGGATTTTAAAGTCTCGATAACAAATTTTAAGGATATATTTATGCATCGTAATGCCCAGTAGCAGTATAAAAGCAATAAAAGTCAACAAAAACAGACTAATTTAATGAAAATTAATCACATAAATACTATGGGATTCGCGACTAGTTTCCATTGAGTGGCACTCTCAATACACATACAATGTCTTTAAAGGTTCACTAAAAACCTATATGGAATAACAAATATACAGAATAGCTATATTTGCTATTATTTAGGTTCCATATATCTTTGAACTTTCATGGTATATCCATTTATACTTTTCTAGTATACAGGGTGCAAAGGAAAGTCCCTTTAACCTCAAAATACTTGTGAACGGAGAGAGCTACAGCTATGCAAGTGAGGTAACGGTATAGTAAAGCGACTACGCCCGATTTAACGAAAACGACAGCAGCTCTCGCTAGAGGTGAAATTTGGAAGGTAGCCACTGCAAATCGAAAACGAAAAGAGATAGAGCAAAATTTCCAGCTAGAAAGTTTTAGAGCATCAATCAATTAGTAGAATATCATATTTGGTTTACATGGATAAGATAAATCTTCGCCTGCTTACCCAAAAATGTCCGAAATCGATGCACTCCATTTTTTGTAAACCTTTGAAAGGAATAGCCAGAAGTATGAAGAAATACGCACAACTTATGCTATAAATACGTACTTATCTCAATACATTTTGATAACATCAAACACACACACACACACAAATGCAAACTGTCTCACAGTGATAAAAAGTTAATATTCAGTATGTTCGAAAAGTTCGCCATTGCTCACGATACACGTTTTTATTCGTTAGAATAATTCTGCATGCACATTTCTCAGCACGGAACATCTATTACAAGCGTCTTTAATGCAACTACATAGATTTAACCCTTTCAAGGGCAGTGGTTAGACGGTCTTGCCACCTAATTTTAATTCCAAAACTGACAAATGGTATCAAGAATATTTTAATAAAATTTTGCTTTTGTAATGAAAGTGCATATTATCGAGCTTTTATTTTCTGAGAAATTCTTTTGAATATTCTGGTGTCAGTCAATTATTTCCTCAGTTTACGAACAGAATTCTTGTGGCCCAGAAAGGGTTATTCTAAAATTTTAAATGCATTGGAAATTAAATCTTTACAGACATTAAAGGACAGTACAACGCCACAATCTGCAATTGTGCACTGCTACATTTCCGGAATGTGAATAGGCAAAGTAGAGTCGTTGCCCATCGATTTCGGACATTTTTGGGTATGCAGGTGACGATTTATCTTATCCGTGTGAACCAAATTTCGCTTCGTACTAATTAATTGATGCTCTAAAACTTTCTATTTGGAAAATTTTCTCTACCTCTTTTCGTTTTCGATTTGTAATGGCTATCTTCCAAATTTCGCCACTAGGGGTGCTGCTGTCGTTTGCATTAGGTCGGGCGTAGTCGCTTTACTTTACCGTTACCTCACTTGTATAACCGTAGCTCTCTCCGTTCGTAAGTATTTTCCAGTTAAAGGGACTTTCCTTTGCACCCTGTATACTATACAGCGACACCCAACCCTGTGTTGTATAGTTTTTACAAAGTCTTAGTATTCTTTTAGCAACGGTATTTTTTTAATAATACACTTACTAATTCATATATTATTGTACGGAAACATCTGTGCGCAATTAATACTCGCACCTGACCGTTTATTAGATTTTAAACGTGTCGTTTTTTGAATTCGTTTTACATAAGTTTCCTTTTAAGACTTTATTCAGTGCAAAATACAAAAATTGGTAAAGTCTTATTAAAAGCCATTTAATTATGATCTGTTTAACATACAATTATTCTTAGAACAATATTTTATCATAAAATTATTTAATATATCAGTTCACATTAAAAAAAAAAATATATATATATATATTTTCAAGTTGTGCATTTTTCCATTTTTATTTTTCTTAAGCGAAGTAAAGTAAAACGATTTATTGAGAAATGTTGAAAAACTGTCAAATTACATTCACTGACATTATTAAATTAAATATATTTTGAATTCTAAATTTAAAAGTGAAAATTAAAAGAGAAAAAAATTCTTACAAATCAATTTAGAAAAATGATAGCACTAATAAAAGCGCGATTTCCTTTTTTTTTTTTTTTTTTTTTTTTAAGTTTATTATAACCATCAGGATTTTAGTTTGAAATAAAAGTGGCCGCTGGCCACATTATCGTCAGTTAATAGATGAAAATTAAATTTGAATTTTGTGTTGATATATTTCATTTTTAGCAGGTTTGTGCTAGTATTTACGTGGTGTGTAATCATATTACACGTAAAATATATTATTACAAAGAACGAGCTGTAATTAGAAAAGATATGAAACATAAGAAGGAAATGATGATGAGCATAATACTAATAATAATAATAAAAATAATAATAATAATAGGTTTACTAAATTAATAATTTCATGCTCATATTTTTCTTACCTTTCCTTTAAAAAGAAGAAATTGCTTGAGTAAAACCACATATATTAATCTATATTTTCAATTTAAACTTATTAGGTAGATTTCGTATGAAATACTACCTATTGGGATCGTTCCTATGTTGGAATTTCTGAAAAATTTTTGCAGATCTACACCGATCATGACTCCTAGAACCCAAAACCACCTTCAGTAAAAAACTTTATATATATATATATCTATCTCTCTATCTATCTATCTATCTATCTATCTATCTATCTATCTATCTATATATATATATCACTTTCTTCTGGACACGATAACTTTCGTAATTCTGCACCAATCTCTTCCAAACTGATACATAAAATCAAAGGGTACAAAATCTCGGTCAAGTTCGTTAATGGGCAAAATCGGACCAAGGGGATGGAAATAGGGAGGGGTTTTGTGAAAACAGAAAACCCCCCATAACTGCTTAATTTTTGTACATATCAAATCAGTTTAAAGTTTTTATTACTTCTAAAAATAGGGCCAAAATTTTATGTATAACAGATTTTTGATAAAGTTAAAAATGGGCTCAAGGGGCGCAAAATATAGGGTTTTTGGGAGAAAAAAATTCATACCTTCGTCAATTCTCAAGATATCAATTCCAATTAATTTTATTATAAATCTCCATAATATTATCTACAACTTTTATATTCACAAGTTTTTGATATGACCAATTCGTACCACAAAAAAAAAATTAAAAACGAAAACAAAAAGGGGGTTTGAAGAATTAAAAAATCCATAACTCCGTCAATTCAAAAGATATAAAATCCCCATGAATTTATCATATATCTTCTTAATATTGTCTACAACATCTATATAGACAAGTTATGGATAGGACCAATTCTTACAGCAAAAACAAATTAAAAATACTTAGCGGTTGAAGAAAAAAATCATCTAAGTAAGGGTGTAGTCAAATCCAAAGTGCGTATTTTCTGACTCATTTTACAATTCATTTTTGCTCTCAAAGGCTTCCAATTGGTACGTTTTCTTACTCAGAAACTATATAATGTACCGTAAGGGTAGATGTTTTGATAGAGGCAGAATATATTTTAAAAAATGCTGTTAAAGTGGGCGTTTTGAACCGAATTTCCTGAAGCGGATTGTGTTGGAAAAATCATTGCATTAAGGATGCACTCAAATCCAAACTGCTTATTTTCTGACTCATTTTTAAATTCATTTTTGCTCTCAAACGCATTTAATTTGTAGATTCGTTTATTCAGAAACTATATAATGTACCGCAATGATAGATTTTTTAATAGAGGCAGAATATATTTCAAAAAATTATGTCAAAGTGGGCATTTTGAACGGAATTTCCCGAAGCAATTGTGTTATCACTTTCTTCTGGACACGATAACTTCCGTAATTCTGCACAAATCGCTTCCAAACTCATACATAAAATCAACGGACATAAAATCTCGGTCAAGTTCGTTAATGGTCAAAATCGGACAAAGGGGATGGAAATAGGGAGGGGTTTTGTGAAAACCGAAAAAACCTCATAACTTCTTAATTTTTGTACATATCAAACCAGTTTAAAGTTTTTATTACTTCTAAAAATAGCGCCAAAAATTCATGCATCACAGATTTTTGATAAAATTTAAAATAGGCTCAAGGGGCGCAAAAAATAGGGTTTTTGGGAGAAAAAAATGCCTTACTTCGTCAATTCTCAAGATATCAATTCCAATTAATTTTATTATAAATCTCCTTAATATTATCTACAACTTTTATATTCACAAGTTTTTGATAGGACCAATTCGTACCGCAAAAAAATTTAAAACGAAAACAAAAAGAGGGATTGAAGAAGTAAAAAATTCATAACTCCGTCAATTCAAAAGATATAAAATCAACATAAATTTATCATATATCTTCTTAATATTGTCTACAACATCTAGATAGACAAGTTTTGGATAGGACGAATTCTTACAGAAAAAGCAAATTAAAAATACATAGCGGTTGAAAAAAGAAATCATCTAAGTAAGGGTGTATTCAAATCCAAACTGTCTATTTTCTTACTCATTTTTAAATCCATTTTTGCTCTCAAACGCATCCAATTGCTAGATTCTCTTATTCAGAAACTATATAATGTACAGTAATGATCGATTTTTTGATAGAGGTAGAATATATTTCAAAAAATGATGTCAAAGTGGGCATTTTGAACAGAATTTCCCGAACAGATTGTGTTAGAAACGAAAAATATTACCCTACTGAGAAAATAATTGTTTATTAATCAAGTTTTAATTAATTGAAAGAAAAATAAAAACACAGGTCGCTTATAAATCTTTTCAAAAATCACGTCAGCATGTTTCATATATATATATATTTTTTTTATTAAAGATTAATCTGAAAATGTGCCAGAAAATTTCGAGTTGTTGAGTATGGAAAAATATTTTTTTTAATATCGCCTTAACATGATTCTGATAAAACCATCTATTTTATAAAAAGGAAATAAAAACTCGTCAAAAGCAGACGGATAAAACTGTTAAAGTGGATTTATATCTAATAATGATTTAGTTTTTGTTGGTGAAATTAGTATACTTAACTTCGAAATCTACCTCTGCCTGTAGGCCGGGCCGGCAGGGATTTTTTTATCATTGATTCTAGATTTTTATCTTAGTGCAATTTCATTTTAAACGGTAACTTTTCTTTTAATTTAAATTGCGACGAAATGCTCTGGTCTCCTATTACGTATCGCAATTTATAAAGTGTCTACGACATGATTAAAACAATACAGTAGAGCCCCGATTAACCGGATTGTCCAATTAACCGGAACGATAAAGGATCATACCTCTTTTTTCTGCTTTCTACAAAATTATTGGCGTCATTAAGCGCGGTAGGGTAAATTCGACTAGATGTCACGAAATTAATCGTCAAATAATCATTTCCTAATCCTGAAATAATAATATCGCCAACAAATTCAGAGCAATGCATACAACCAAAATTTTTTGGAACCTATGAATCTTCACTTCTAACAAACGAGAGTCACACGCATATTTTTTCTTCCGCGAAAATTACTTTATATCTTCAGATTCTCTGAAGGTGGTGGAAAAATTGCTTATTTTGGACCCTGGTGCCCTCGGAAAGAAACCCCATACACCTTTTATTCCGCTCGCGTTTTTTTTTTTTTTTTTTTTTTTTTTTTTTTTTTTTTTGTAAAGTGTATGTATATATACATGTAATAATTTCTATGTGTACTTCTATGTGTAACTTTGTACCAAGTTTGCAGAAAATAAAAGTTTAAAAATAATTTCTAAACACGCCATTTGTAATATGCTGAAACGTGCACCACTGCAATTGGATATCTTAACAGTGGAAAAAGTGTGAAGGGAAGTTACTTAAACAACACTGTCATAGCCGTTTTTTAAAGCTGTGAAATTATCCGTTTTTTTCATTAACAGGATCGGTTTTGGACCACAAATCGTTGGTCACCTTTAAATTCAATGCATGTAAAAATATGGTTTTCTTTTCATTTCGAAAGAGAAAGTGACATCAATAACCTTAAAAACAGAAAGAAAATTTTAAAGTATCACACGTTAAAAACGGAAAATAAGGCAAAGCGAGGAGAGTCTGCGCACATTTCAAAAGATTGATAATGAAAAATCTAAATAATATTTTTTTGCTAAACTATCCATGAATAATTTTGGCTTGATTTGTTATCTTATGGATTTCCATTCTTATATTGTTGTTAGGCTGTAATTTAATAGAACAGCAGTAATAAATAAATGACATTGTTGTAAAATTTTTAAGAATAAATATTATTGTATTAAGAGTGAATATTTCAACCTTATGTTAAAAAAAAGAAAGAATTTTGACAACAATTAAAGAATTTCAATTTAAGAAGAAGATTAAAATATCAGAAAAAGCAAGCCGTGCTAAAATTTTCTACTTGATAACATGTTTGCTTGAAAATTACTTCGTTTCTATTTCCGCAGTTTCAATGTTTTTTGTTTGTTAACTGAAGTTGTCTTCGTCCACAATCGATGCACTTATTCTTGTAAATAGTGCAACTTTCGTACAGGTATCTGCCATAAGCAATACATTGAATCCAGTCACTGGCCGAAATTGTCTCCTGGTACAGTTCCAAACATTCAATGCACTCATCCTTATAGACCTTCGTTTCTTTCCCTTCAGTCTTTATCACACTTTTTGTGCAAGCATCTTATATACAGTTGATTTGTTCAGCCTACCTCTCAATGAATTCCCTGCGTCCTGTACGTATTTTAAGTGATCTATTTTGTATTGCCTCTTCGGTGGACTTTAGATTTTCTTCGGTACATGATCCTTCCTTCTTCGATTTGCTCTTGTAAATATTTGGCATTGTGACTTGAAAAATATATTAGAAATTCTAACACGCATTACTTATTAGATAAAAAAAAAAAAAAAAAAAAAACATTTATTAGAAAATTTATTTTAGTAAACGAAATTTATTTATTAGCAAATTAATTGTTCATATATTAAAAAAAATATATATAAACATTTGATTACAAATATATTATTAATTTATTAATTAACAAAATTTTTATTTGCAAAAGTATTTTTTTGCAAACTAATTTGTTGCCAATTTAGTTTTGATAATTATGTGTTTTTCCAAAATTATTTCAAAATTGATTCATTCAAATGTTTTATACGAAATTTGCAACTCATACAAATTTACCAATAAGCTGCGTAATCTCTTCCTAGCACTGGAACTTATGGGGAAATGTGCCATCTTTCCTAAGTAGCAAATGCGCAAACTCTCCTATTTTGGTAGGAAAGCTTGCGCGGTCTTTTACGTGGCTACATCTGAAATGAATTGTTGGTGTTCGCAACATTAGTCCAGGTTAGTAGCTTATAAAAAACAGTTCAAGTTCAAAATATTAAGTACTACGGTCATTCTATAAAAATTCTGACGAATAGTTATGAAAATTGAAAATCTTAATTTGGAAAAAAAAAGCAAAATATCAATGGTCTATCCAAGACGCTCGGAACAATCAATGTGCACATTCATGCAGACATTACACTAATGCTGCTGAAATCTACCTGGAATTCCCTCGCGTGCACTCTACTCCTTCCCGTCGAGTCTCTTTAGAGTATATTTCACTTATTTAAAATACCATACTGGTATATACATGGTGCGATCGATATTTAATCCTATCATTACTAAGATTTGCAAATTTTGCATGGTGTTTCTTTTTTTAGAATACGTATGCCAAGATTATTTTCTAGGAATGATCCTATAAAGGTCTCTTTTGTTTGCATAGTAAGTTTAGCACTGTTACATTTCTTTTGTTTATTTGTAGAAATTGTGAATAAGGCCCCATTGACTGCATGTTAGGCAATATGGAAATAAATGAAAGCTTTCTAATTAGTCATTTCTTTCTAAATTAGTAATTTTTTCTTGTTAATATAATTTTTGTAAGACATGTAAATACCATCATCCTGTGAATCCATTTTAAACCTTTAAAATAGGATAATATAAAAAAAAATTATCACAAGTTTAAAGAACAGTTATTTTGCTCATTTTGTTGCCTCTGACACTGCTCGTCCGCGCATCACGTTTCGAATGATCTAAATAATTATGATAAAGCGAAAATAATTTTTTAAATATATAGTGACACTCCAAACATTATTCTAGCTAACAGCATCAAGATAGCATAAAAGCATCAAATTCAAAATTTCCAAAATAGTAACTTTATTTGTCGAAATTTCAGGTTTCAAATGCATATTTATAATGTTTTCACAATTTCTAAAAATGAATTCTTTGGGAAAAAAAAAAAAAAAAAAAAAAAAAAAAACCTTATGTCACTGCATAAAACTATTTCCATTTTGTATTTCCATTAATTTAATGCATTGAAAATTTAATGTTATTAAAACATATTTATAAAATAGAGAACAAAATGAAAATTATGAAATATTTGCTAGTAAATATTTTTATCAGAACACATGCTGTTTGTTTTTGCATTTTTTTTTCTTTCATAAATAAGTGCCAGATTTAAATTCGATTCAAATCGGAAAATATTTATAAAAGTTATTTTCAAGAAAATTATTTGCTTTTCATTTATAAAATTGTAATTTGCAATTTAAATAAAGAGTATTATAGTTCTTATCTTGCCTTTAATTGAAATAAATTAAAATTTTGAAAATATCAGGCTGAAAGATGAAAATTAAAATTAATTCATAAATTATGTTTTAGAGTACATTAAATATTTCCTTTTAATACGCAGTAGATTTTGTGTTTTTGAATTAAATTTTGAAAGTAAAAGTGAATAATGACTGAATTATATAATTCATTTTGCGTCATAAATAAGTTATCTAACCAATATATTGTTAGATATTTACATAATAAACAAATAAATCATTTTTTTGTTTTGTTTCAGATAAAAGATCACATTTCTTCCTTATAAATAAATTACAAGATACATTTAAACTTTGATTATTATAATAGCAAACTTCTTTTACCTTATGTTGCATTTTCATTGAGTAGATGTAGACATTTTTAGTAAAAGTTTTGTCATTTAAAACAGTGTTTATCAAATTGTTATATGTGTGCCACTTGCAGTTACATGCAGATTGTTCAAAGAGTACATAAAAACTTCCTAGACGGAAAGCCAAGTGAAATGGAAAGTTAAAAATATTTCAAAATCAAACATCATTTGATAAACTAAATAATATTACAATTTTATAGAAAATCATTATAGTTTTAGATTTCGAGATTTGTTGAAAACAAATCTGCTTTTTACTATGTTAACAGTATGCTATATGTTCCATTTGCGCAGCACTTTAGCACTATTCTATTTGCGAATTTATTTATACTTTTTTATTACCTATATCATTAAAAAAGCTTTTATTTTTTTTTTCAAATTTGTCACTAATATTTCACATAAATATGAAAAAATGCCAAAGGTAGAAGAATAATATAGTCTGTGTTTAAATTTTTATTTGCAACTTAGAATGTATTTATTAAAATCGAATAATTTTGATCGATGAATCGATTTCAAATTAATTTAAAATAAATGCAGATAAAGCATCTATATAATGTTTTAACGAACGACAATTTTCTGGGATAGTTTAATTTTCATTTTCTAAAATTTTTATTTCTTGGTATGTTTACTCATTCTATGCCTTCCCTTACTTGCATTTTCTTAAACTTTAAACATAAAAGCTAAAGTAATATTTCAAATGATGGTATTAAAATCTTTAAAATGTATCTTAAGTGATAAAAAAATCGATGAGAATTTGTAATAAATATGTCGCAAGTTCCGAAATTTGCACTCGTGCAAAATTCAGTCATAAAAAAAAGCTTTGAGCTGATATAATTTTCACAGTTAATACTTTGAGGCAAAATATACCTATAAAAAAATCAATGATTCTGAATAATTTTTGTATATATTTTTTTATATTTTTTCTTATACAAATTTATATTTAGAAATAGTTATATTCATAGCATACAAACAACGACTCTTTTAATTTTAAGGTACGGCAATAGTTTGACATTTAGTGAGGCAGAATTCAAAAAGATTTCTCTTTTGGCGCATTACTGCAGATATGGTAATAAAATCCCATTTATGATCAAAAGAAATACTCTTAAAATAAACGAAAATTGACGTGTATTTTCTACTTGTAGCGCATTGACGTTTTAAGCTGTCTGTTTATACAGAATAGAAAAATGTCAAATATAAAATATTTGTGAAGGTGAATTAGAACGAGACAATAGAGTTCTAGAATTTCATGTATAACAAATGTCAGTAAAAATGATAAAGTAAATTTTTCAATCCAAAAAAATGAAACCTATCTCAAAATTCTAAATTGGATAAAACAAATTTGACAACTTCGGAAATAATAACTACCTATAATTAGATTTTTTTGTTTTAAAAAACAAATATTTTGAAATAGTTACTTATTTAGAATATGTAAAAGATCCTATTAATTTTGTACTACAACAAGAATCACACGAATAAAAATATATATAAATTTAGTGAACTATTTAAAATCCAGAAAGATTTATTTTTTACTGATTTTTAAAATTATGATAACAAATTCCCACTTAACACTAGAAAGACGGGGAATTTTGCTCAAATTTTATAAAAATATTTCCCACCAGAATTTTTATTTTAAATCATTAACTTATTTATTTAAATAGTTTTTTTTTCTTTGTACCTTATAAACTAGTCTTTTAATACTCCTACAATAAACGGATAATAAGGCATAAAATACATTATAACGCTTTAATAAATTTAAGCAGATGTGTTTCAAAAAAGAATAAAAGTTTCAAATAGAAAATATTTATGAAGACGGATTACGAAAAAGACAATTCGTTTCATTGAGTGTTAAGTAAAAATGTTACAGTTTTTCTTCCAGCGATTTCACTTTCATTCTTAAAATTCTAAAGTAAAAAAATAGCAAATATGAATGATTCTGAAGTAATTTTGAATTAAATTTGCTAATTTTCATTTGTAAAAAGTGATATTTCAAACAGATGAGTAGCATAAAGCAACGATTTACTTAATGTTTTCGCTCCAATTAAGAATCACACGAATAAAACCGTTTGACATTTAACTAAATACGCCGAATAATGGACGGTAAAAAGCAACTGCTCAATTTTTTATCTTGATTGAAGTGAAAACTGATTACACATCTGTAATAGAGTAGCACACAATTTGACGTATATTTGTCAATACCAGATGAGGGTTTTACTCAGAAACCGCTTGTATTTTATATAATATGCCAAAGTTAACACGGGTGTGCATTTGTTTGCTTATGTATGTTGTACTTACTTGCAACTTCAAGCATAGCTCAATAATCTGGTCCCTAGCCAATATTTTATGATAGCGCGTTCGTTGATGGAATTTTCATTGTTCTTACTCCGATACAGCTGTAATCGTATTGTTTTCAACATCGTTTAGATGTTTCTGATTCACACCTAGTGTAGATAGATAGATAGATAACAAATATGAGATAAAAGATTACATAATAGATTAAAAACATCTAGTTCACTATTTGAGAAAAAAAATGCAATCGTGTCTATATTTAATTGATATTTCTGTTATTATTTTTAAATCGAAGCTTAATATTTATTTTATAAACCTTAAAATATAGGGGAATTAACATACAGGTTTCATACAAATTGGATTTGTAAGAACATTCGTTTTCATATTTGATGTTGTAAACATTGAATTTGTGTAATTTTTTCGGAGGTTAAAAAATCACAACAAAAGAAATGTGATTCAATTATGGGGTAGTTTCTACCGTCAAAATAATGTCAGTGTTACACTCTTTATATATATATATATATATATATATATATAGATAGATAGATAGATAGATAGATAGATAGATAGATGTATTTTTAATTAAATATTATAGAAAAAAATGATCACCTTTCAAACTAATTATATATAGTTACGTTTAAGTGCGTAGTCCGATTACATGTGTGTTAATAAAGTGTCTTATTTACTTATTTATTCGTGAAGTTTGAATTTAATTTGCACTTTTACTATGGAATAATAAAAAGTAAAACACATCCGCAATTATTTATGTTGTTTTAAGTGGAAACGGATTACTCCCCCGTTATCGGGTTGTACTACAGCTTTCACATTTTAGCGAATCGACATAAATCTTTTTATAGACACACCATTATTTTATACGATACGCCAAAATTCGCATGCGTGTGTGTATCTACAATTCTACATGCATGCAAGTTAAGAAAATTTTTATAGTATACTAAAAAGTACTAAATTTTAATAGTGTTTTTCTCCTCATTTAATAACAGAATTTATGATATTCAGTAAAGAAAAGAATATAATTAAAATGTATTTGTGGCAATCAGTTCAGTGATGCGAATCTAATCCACAACTGGATCTAATTGGTATCTTTTTTTTTTTTTAATTGATGCTTTAAATTTATTTTCTCAGTCATAAAATATCAGCAAACTGAGCTACAGATCTAAAAAAATTGAATTTTTTAAAACGTATTTTTGGTTATTTGATGGCGTACACATCGAAATTGCGTTATGTTTAGAAGCTTAAAAAAATGCAATAACAGAAAGACAGCGACTGCTAATGTTGTTAATATCATCAAAATAAATCAGAATTATCCCTGCGCATTTTTTTTTTTTTTTTTTTTTTTTTTTTTTTTGTTTATAATATACATATGGATAAATTTTCCTCAAATACACAAAAAAAACTATTGATTATCTTTCAAATAATTCATACGAAATACTAGAAAATTGAAACAAAAGAAAATATGTATTTATTATTAAAACTTTTTGAAAGCTATCTATGTAAGCTAAATATTCCTTCAATTCAAGTGAGCGTCTTATCGTGATAGTACAGCTATGCTCAACTTGCGGCACTCGGGCCAAATATGGTCCAGCGACTATTTACGTGTGGTCCGAGGCACATAATCATTAACCCATATTTATACGATTAATTGAGATGGGCATAAAAAAGTATTAAGACCTTCACCGTTGTTTTATATATTTTCATGGGAAAATAAAATCTGGCATGTTATTTATAATTAACTTAAAATTATGATGCTAAAACATTTTAAAAGCCGTTTCCTTAGTGAAAAGTCCTTTTTACATGTAGTCCGATTTTTCCTATAGTGGTTTATACATTTTATAATTATTTGCACTGTACATTTCTTCAGTTAAAAAAAAAAAAAAATGTTTTTTTATTGAGCAAAATATTTTTTTTTATTAGAGACAATCTACTAATTTTTTCTTTAGAACTTAGAAATTATGCATTGTTTTATTATTACGTTTTATACTTATTATATAGCTAATACTGCTTTTTATTTTGATCGTAATTTAAAATTTTTTTAAAGATGTAAAAGAAACCGGGAAACTTTATTTATTTGAAAAAAATATTTACTCTTTTATTGTAATATTTTATTAATAACACATTACTTTTTGCTAATGAAATGTGTTTTTTTAATACAAAAAGTATATAGTAATTACAGAAAAAAAACATATAAAGAAAGGAAAAACTTAAAACATAGCTTTCTATGTTTTTTTAAATCTCCGAAGATCTCGCAACAAGATAAATTAGTTTAATTAAGGAGAACAAATATTGCTCTATCTTTATTCACTTTTCTACAATAACGTTTTAGTTTAGAACAGCTAGAAAAACTAAAAAAGAAATCCAACGAAATTAAAATTATTACTGTAAAATTAAATAAGGAAAATCTTTGTAAAGAGTCCATTAAAATCCTTTTAGTAAATAACAGTTATATATTTAATTGTTTGTCTAAGCTAATTATTCCCTGAGGTTTTAAATCTTTTATTTTTTATGTTGTCCTTATCTCAATGAATAGATAAATGATCAACGAAATGAATTAAAAAATATTCACTGGTATTTGGTATTTCAAGAATTCAAAACATAATTTTGTTTCACTTATCTTTTCCTTTTACAAATATTTTACTCCCATTTCCGGAAAATTTAAAAGAATTAATAAAAGTTTATTATAGTGCTGAATAAGGTATATAAGAAAACGATTGAAACATACTATTATTACCAGTTGTTCCATTTTTTGTCGTATTTCTTCGATAGATGTTCCGAGAACTTTCGAACAGTTGTTCCGTTCTTTTATCCAGGATGTAATTCAATGTTGCGCAAAAGCTAAATCACTTATTTTATTTTATTTTACAAACTTTGAGACATAATCTTATTTTGTAATATCCGCTCTTTTTGCTATCAAAATTGTCATAAACAAAAAACGGATTCAACAGTTTGATATGAGATTATCCTCTGTTTTATTTTATTAAAAAAAAAAAAAAAAAAAAGATTAGGGGATAGTTTTTATTGGGAAATTGCAGCACACTAAAATTTCAACATAAATAACTAATTTTAAAATCAATCATACTTGGCCTTTTCTGTAAATTTTACCTAAAGTTATAAGACTGGAAGTCATTTGGCAAGATTGTTTAGGCTTTTTTAAAGTTTAAATTTTCACCTCCTGATGAAAAATTTACTTGTAATCGTTGCAAAACAGATTACAATTATTCTTATTTTTAAATAAATCGATCACTACTTGGTAGAATTAGTTGAGATAATGGATCCACATATTTTGACGTGTTTTGAAATCGATTTCTGTTAAAAGATCCATAGGTTACAATTTATAAGTGTTCGAAAATTAATTTCAAAATATATATTTATTAATAACTTTTAAGAAATATTATGAATTGTGGCCAATGACTTTTTTAACAGTAATCGATTTCTTTAGCATCAAATTTCCAATTAAAAAATTACAACTCATTTCGAATATGATTCAAACACTACCATTATTTCAATTGGGCCGAAACAACAAACAGACTTCACTTATGCATTTGCTGATATCGCAACTTTACTATTTGTAACTGTAACGGAATTTAAAATGCATTCAGTCCATTTCTGTTCACCCTGTAGGTTTTTCTTATTTTTATAAATATGAAGAAATATTTATAATATTTTTCAGAAATAAATTCATTATATTTTTGAAGTAACCAGTCTTTGTAAAAAATAAAAATAAATAAATAAGAAATTTTCTTCTGAATGCAACCATATTGTAAAATGATTCTTATTGATAGAAAAACATATCCTCGAAATAGTTCAAATAAACAAAAAAATATATCGGTCTTAAAGTGTAGGAATTATTTGCTTGGTATTTACAATAAAAAAAATTTCTTAATTTTCATGGAATAAAATATTAAAATACTTCCGTTAAAATTCTCCTTGAGGGAAGGTCTTTTTAAGTTATGCATACAAAAATAAGTCAACGAGAGGTACGTATGTATTTAATAATATTTTGTTTTTTTCTTATGTAATAACTACTAGATCTTAAAAGGTGTTATCATTTCTGATTCTTTACTGCCGGTGATATTCTTTAAAATTCAAAATTTCTTTTTTATGCATTTTTTATTAAAAAAATGTGCATTGAATTATGTATTAAAAAATACATTTTAAAAAAATGAAACAAATATTCTTTAGGAATGAACCGTTGATTTTGTTCCTAATTGAAAAAAAAAAAAAAAAAAAAAAAAAAAAAAAAAAAAAAAAAAATTACTGTTACAAAATACATGTCCAGTCGTGGAAAACAAGAATATATTATTCCATTTGGATTCTGCCATAATTCACTGTATAAAAAAGGTACTCTAAGCTACCTAATTGGTAATATGAGTTACCTTTAAAAATCATGCTATAATTAGTGTTTTCCAGGTGCATGATCAATATGGAGTGACTGTCGAACTTTATAGATGCTATTACAAGAAATAATGTGATTCTGAACAATGAACAGAGTACAGTTCAATGGGTTTCCCATTTGGAAAGCAAATTCACCCCCTATAGAAGAGTAAATGCAGAACACACCATGAAAAAAGAAGTAAAACATGTATAGCTGTTGTGCCGAAGCAACTACGGATGTGCTAGTGTAAAAATAGAGGAAAGAAAAAGAGAGGAATAGTGTGGAGCAGCCGCAGTGAATTCGAAAGCAGTAGAAAATCAAAGGATAGTATAAAAAAGTTTGTTTAAATTTCAGAATAGCCAAAGAAAGGAAGCAAAGCCCATTTACTTGACAAAAAAGACATTTTTCAGTGACCATACATTTTAAAATAACAATAATAAAAAATTTAAATGAAGGGTAGGAGACATAAGCGAACTTCTGACTCACTACTAGGAGAAAGTTCTAAGTTACCAGCTAACATCTCGCTGACGGCGAGAAGTTTAGAAATAGGATCGTTTTTTAGTTCTAATATGTTCTAGGATACTGCTGAGTTTGTTGGGGATATCATTAAAAGAACTTACATCGAGTTCTTGTTTTATTTTATGTAAGATGTCAGCTAACGCCGTGATAGAACCTGAGAACTCATGTAATTCATAGAGCTGCTGAGTAGGAGGCGGGACCTCCTATTCAGAAGAATTTGATTGAGTGAACGTGGGGAGGGGGGGGGGGGGTAAGATGACGTGTTTGTCAAATTTTTTCTGAGTACTTTTAGCAGAATTTTCATTTTTAGACGTAGCTGCGGCTTTAGCATATGGTTTTCTAAATTGCGGTTTACGGGGAAATTGCGAACAAACCTTATAGGATGAGGGGTGTTCTAAAGAACAATTAGCATATTTCAGGTGGTTTAGAGACCTCAGTTGAGGCATCTTTTTTCACTTACATTCTTTGGACAGGTGTGGCGCACCACATCCCACACATTTAGGGTTTAAATGGCAGTTAGCTCTTACGTGAAAAAAAAAAAAAATTCTGACAACGATAGCATTGTGCAGCTTCCTTTGCTAGGCGAAATTTCTAAATTTCCACCCGTAGACTCGATATATAATTAACTTTGAAGATTTCGTAAGAAGTAACATTTTTTGGAAGTTCCATAAGGTAGAGAGGTAGGGGTTTCCCATCCCTACGGATTTTCATTTGACTGATTTTAAGAATAGGGAAACCTTTACATAAGAGAATTTCTTTTACTGTTTCCATGTTGAGAGTCCTAGGGAGACCTCTAGTCAGGAATGATGTAATGCTGAGTAGCATTTTTCTTGAAATGTTCATGGAGCGACATTTTGTCGCGGAAAGTTGACTGGAGTAATTAAAGACTTGAGTAAATACATTTTTTCAGTCCATGAAAGTCACGTAATTTTAAGAGTATTATGTGTTTATACACAAAAATAAAAAATTTCTTAACATAATGATTTATAAAAACATATACAGGGCATGCCGTAAAAAATAGTGATAATCTGCGTGACTGTATTTCACATGACTGTGCACTCTAAAAGAAGACAGATGAAGACAAGAAAGTTTCCATAAATATACTATAACCACATTCGAGTTATCCACTATTCCGAAAAGCATTGCTATACCCTTAAAAACCTCAGAAAGTAACGGACTTCCGATATTTATTAAATTATTTCTGAAACATTTTTGTCTCCTCCAAAATATTTTAAAAATGTTTCCGAATAGTTTTTACAATATATTTGTGAGTTTCTGAACACAATAAACATATATTATCAAATCTCAAGTTAATGATTTGCGCTTCATAATATAATTTATACATGCAAGAGTAAGAAAATAATGTTAATTTTTAAGTGTTTCTCTGTGGAACATGAAAATGTTTATTTGATATTTGAGAATGTAAAAAAATCAATATTATGGTTGCAAAAACTAACTAATACATTGTAAATTCTATTCGTAAATGTTTCCGAAATTTACGGAAGGAAAAAATAAGCTTTTGATTCTGAAAAGCTTCTTTAGCTTTCGAAAAATTGTTGTTTTCTGAAGGGATTGAAGATAAATCATCTATTCCCAATGTCATTGGTAACTCGAAAAAGGTTATACTACACTTTTGGTTTTCTTGATTAATAAATATCATCTAAAGAACTGTGCCGATCATCGGTTTTCCTCCTAAATTTTTAAATGATTGCCATAGGTGTCAATATACAAAGAATAGAAAGCCTATGATAATTTTGATTTGAACAACAATATATGAAAATGTATATTTTGCAATTTTTTTTTCTTTTTTTTATACCAACGATACTAAAACATGGGCGAAGAAATCTGAGAGTAAAAATAAACATAAAACTTAATTAATTAATTAAATTCAATTTACATTAAAATGTATACTACTTTATTTATTTCACGATGTATTTTAAACGAACTGTTTTTATATTATTCAGCACGAATAAGACAGTTTAATTAAAGAGTCATCAAAAGAAACATTTTTCTTTTCAAATCTGAATGTGTGCCTTTTTAAAATATTCTCTTGAAGTCACATTAAAAAATATAATTAGGCAGAAAATATAATTAGAGCACATCATGTGATATTGATTGAAAAAATTAAAAAGCATTTTTTTTTATTCCGCTAAAGAAGGTTTTAAATCGGAAGTATTTCTCGGAATCGTAAAATATTCGTCAACGGAGAACCATGAATTTCCCAAAGGAAACAAAACAGCTTATTTATTTTTCATAGTCCTTGAAAATTTTATTTCTCATTTTTAATTCGTTTGTCATATAAGTCGAAATAAAGCAGACATATTGTAACTGAAACGTTAAGATTGATAGTCCACTATTTAGTTTTAATTGCAAAATAATGAAAAAAAATCAAGCAAGGACCGGATGATTATGCATATTTAAACATGCCTTGTTATTTTTTTTGTATCGGTTTTAGTTTTAACAGGACTGCCACAGGCGACTATTTTTTTATTAAGTTTCGCACCACTTTCTCAAAAAAAAATAATAATAATAATAAATAAAAAATTCTTTTACTTACGCTTTGTCAACATTTGCAAATATTACAAAATGTATATGTTAAAGCTAATGGTGCAAAAAGAATATAAAAATAGTCGCCCTCGGTAAGCAATCAGATAAATATCGGTAAAACAACAAATATCTACAAGGTGAGCAACATGAACGAAAAACGATTCCGTAAAGCGCATTTTTTAATAAAAATTAATAAAAATTAAAATTCTAAAAGTTTAAAATATTATTTTTTTAATTACATAAGCCAATATATATATATATATATATATATATTTACCTTCTACTAGACGCAAAAAAAATCATAAAATACAGTGAAACTTCGTTTAAAGGCCATCCCTATTCAAGGTTCGCCTCTATTAATGTGCAATAATTCTAGGAACGAAGAATTTCCCCATAGATATAATGGTAAATTTACTTTTACTAGGCGCCGCGCCTACCACTCATAAAGGCCATTTTTTTTTTCATATGTGCCTTAATTCCTAAACAGGTGTATTGAATTCCTGAACGAAAAGATAAGAGTTCAGAAAACAACTGCACTTGCGACAAAGAAGGCAGACGGAGATGGGGAGGATTTAGTAACACAATGAAGGATCACAAACTTTTCCACAAGTGAGACAAACAGTTATTCCTCACACTTTGTGTCACTCTTAGGTTTTTATTTTAACTAATGCGAACCAATCATTTTAAGCGGATAACTTGAAATTAACACGTTGCAGAAATGATGTAATCTCTGTAAGTTTAGTCTGCTACTGAGAATTTCATAAATTCATTAAAATCAGGGTTCATCTCGTGGACATCATGTACTATTTTAACGATTCGCTTCTCCTTTGCTTTCAAAAATAATATTTACCGTAAATACAAATCAGATGTCAAAATTATGTATTACTACTGAAATTTTTCAAGTTTGGTTCAGCTTCTTCATTTAAGCGACAATTAAGCAAATTTTAAGTATAGCATTAATTAGCCGACATTATATTAATTTCCTGGACCAGTCATATTTTTATGGTTGTTTGCAGCATAAGTAATTAATAAAGAGTAATCACTTTTTTAAAACTAAAAGAAGGAGGCGTAATAAAGAAATTTCGGTATTCACACATTTATATCTTCCAAGAGTCACTTCTACAGTTGTTACTGTTTTCTTTTTATCGAATTATTAAAAAAGACAGTTTTGGATATCCAGTTATTTCGAGTTTTTAAGGGGTCTTATACCTTTTAAACGCGACAAAATTTAACGAAAAAATTCGAAGTTTGAATTAGTCTGTCTTCAAAACCTTTTTATGTATAAACATGAAATTTTGGATATTGATTAAACTGATCGGGCTTCTTAATATGCTGTCATTCGAAATTTATTAGCCTTTTACACAATTTGTATATTGTTGAGATTAAAATCTCTCTCTTTTTTTTTACTCCAGAAGTTATTGCGCACATGATATCTTGAGAAAGTATGTATGGATTGTCATGAAATTTGGTAAAGATACAAAACATATATGTGTGTTTAAAATGAACTACTCTTAGGCCAAAATTATTTCATTAACTATATACAAAAATATTTTTGTAAAAAAAATAAAAATTTTATATTTTTAATGCATAAAAATAGTCATAACTAAAAATATTACCATTTTAAATACTTAAAAGTAGTTCATTTTAAACAGACGTATTTGTTTAGTATCTTCACCAAATTTCATGACAATCCATACATACTTTCTCACGATATCATGCGAGCAATTTATTCTGGAGTAAAAAAATGAGCTATTTTCATTTCAACAAGACACAAATTCTGTAAAATACTAATAAATTTCTAATGGTAGCATATCTCAAAGCACAATCTGTTTAACCAATATCCAAAATTCCATGTTTATACATAAAAAGGTTTTGAAAATAGACTAATTCAAACTTTGAAGTTTTTCGTTATTTTTCGACGCGTTTAAGGTGTACAAGACACCTTAAAGGTGATAATGGGGAATATATAAATTTTTATTTTATAATTTATTAAATATTTGATTTTAATATGACTATTTTTAAAAATGCATCAATATTTTCTTACATATATTTTTTTCTTTTAAATATGCGATAATTAATGTAATTTTCTTTTTAAATATTTTTTTCATCACTGTAATTTGAAATTCTATGGGCTTTATTAATTGTTTGCCATCAACTATAGAACTGCTGTCTCAACATTTCTTATCAGTGTATTTTTCGAGCATTTTCAAAGCAGGTATGCTAACTAATTTATATAGCACACATACACTTTTCATATATTAAACAGGGTTCGTATACGGATACCGTTATTTTCAAGGCTAAGTATCAGAATTTTTTTTATAGAAAGATAATCTAATTTAAATGGGGAAAATTTCGCCTTATTTAAGCGGAGATTTTCCATAAGACAATATTGGTACCGAAGAATTTCTTAGTCTGGAAATTCAAGGACACGTACGAACACTGTTAAAGAACGCGGAAATTTATTGTTAAAAAAATGCCGGAGTTATTTAAGCTAATTTTAGCTTGGTTTTCTGTACAGTTGGACATAATTGCGTACATTCAAATGTTATAAATACGGACAAATATTCATTTTTACTTTAGATTTATTAAATATTTATTTTAATATATTACAAAAGAATTATTAATTGTATTCCCATATATATTTATTTTGTTAAATATTTGCTATTTAATTTTTTTTATTAAATTATTTTCATATTATCTGTATTTAACTTCTATGTACTATACTAATTGTTTGTCATCATCCGGTTGATGTGCTTCCCAAGAGAATACTTGGCTTTAGATTAATTTTCTCTAACCAACATAATAAATCACATTTCTTCTCAGCGAATATTTTGTCAGCAGTTGGGGATTTATTAATTTGTTTCTCCTTGATTAAAGCGAATCAATGGAAGAAAAAGTAATAAAACTTCCATGTTACACAAGGGAGCAAATAGCGTTTTGTCCAGTCTAAAAATAAAAATGGCTATAACATACTCAGAGACACAAAAAATAATGTAATAGTAAACAATAACTTTATTAGATATATTTTTTAAATAAATTCCAATTTATAAAAAAAATATATGGGAAATTTATTTTTTTTTTTTAAATTTTTTCTACGGCCTCCTATAAATTATACTTTAAAAAATAAAAATTTCTATAATTTGATTATTTGAACACTTTTATTATTATACAGTAGCGCTCAAAAGTATTTTGACAACCTTATATTCGCTCTTATTTTATTTAATATAAAAATGTAAAAGAAACTATATTCCCTATAATTGAGAAAACTATGACTGCAGTTATTCAAATGTATCAAGTTTCAACTTGTTTGTTTACATTTGGCGCCACGAAGAAATATGACTCCTCTTTAGCTCAAAAGCATTTTGACCATTAGTTTGCATTTAATTGTTGAAGGTGTCAGTGGCGCTATAACTTCGATTAGTGTTTATATCGACCTATTTTGATTATTTTTAAATGCCGAAATGTAAAAAATGTTGAAGTGATTCTAGAAAAGCCGCTGTAAATGCACTTAAGAAAGGTAGACTGCAAGCAGAATTAGCTCGTTCTTTTAACGGGTCTCGTCAACTTGTTATTACATGGAGTTTTTAATAAAGTTTTTAATAAACAGAAATACATCGAAAACAAGCCTCAAAGTGGCCATCCGAAAAAAACAACTTGCAATGTTGACTGTATTCTAAAAATGATATCTACAAGTGATTGTCGTAAGTCCGCTGTAATAATAAAAAATGAATTGAAAGAAAATTACTGCATAGAAATACACGTTTCATCAGTCAAACGACGCCTAAACCTCTATGGTTTACATGGCAGAAGACCAGCAAAAACACGTTTGTTATCTACTAAGAATAGGAAGGCTAGAGTCGCATTTGTAAAACGGCATAACTCTTTCAGGGGCAAATCAATTCCATTGCTAAAGTGTTGAATTTAATGACTGACACCGGAATTAGAAAACAAATTTAATTGTAAATAAGAAAAAGCTATATTTCGCACACATAAAAAACGAGAATATTTTTTAACCAAAATTTCTGTGTCAATCATTAATTTCAACACTTTAGCAATGGAATTGCTTTGCCCCTGAAAGGGTTATGCTGTTTTACGAATACGACTTTAGCCTTCCTATTCTTGATACATTTGAATAACTGCAGTCATGGTGTTCTCAATTATAGGGAATATATTTTCTTTTACATTTTTATATTAAATAAAATAAGAGAGAATATAAGGTTGTCAAAATACTACTGTACATTCAAAACTTATCAAGCTATGATGCGTTGCTTTTTTTTCAGTGTTTTCTAGCACAAAAAACTAACGGAAAACTTTTTTTAATGCCTGCCTCTCTTTATTTGTGAGTGCACGCACTTTAATTATTTTTTTCGCTGTTAAATAACAAACCGCGCTATTTGAATATAAAGTTAGAAAAGTAGATTTATTGACATTATACATTTGGAACTGGAAAACCCAAAAACTGGTGATTTAATCGAATGAGTAACTGAGTCAAAAAATTATAATAAAGATTTTTTCGAATTACACCGAAGTAAAGCTAATTACAATTTTACGAATATAGGAGTATAAATCGTAAAAAAACTGAAGATTGAAGTAAACTAAATTTTTTAGTGACCAAAAATTTGTAACACATAAGAAAAAAAAACTTTCATACTCCTGGTGGGATTACGCTTCAAATATTAGAAATTTCATTAAAAATTGGACTAAAGTTCTTCAAATACCAACTTTTCATTAATTGAAATAACCGTAATATCTGATCAAATTAAACAAAAAACAAAAAGGCCTCTTGTGAAGCTAGAACAGATATTAGACAATCTATCAAAAGTAAATGCTTTGAAGAAAACAAGTTAAATCACTTTTAAGCCGCTGTACGCAATGTTAAAATAATGAACAGAAACTGGAAAAGCTTTGAAAAAAAAATTAGAAATAAGACAATCCGGAAGTTCACAAAAGGTCTTTCATCGTCAAAACCAAGACAACTCGAAAATGATACTTTATTTTTTACACTTATAGTTTAACATTTAAAATATATTTATTTATTTATGACTTATTTAAAAATAATGGTTAAAGATTGTCTCATTTTTGCAACAGTGTAAAAAATAAAAGTAAAGTGTAGGCATAAAGTAGTGAAACATTGAGTGAGTCTCTTGAAAAAACAAAAAAAAAAAACAAAAAAAAAAAAAAAAAAAAAAAAAAGACAAAAAACAATTTAAAATTCTCTGGTTTCCTACCACAGATTTTTTTTTCTTTTTTGTGGAGAGGAAATGGGTTAGAAGTGCTCTGTAAATAAGTGCAATATTTTACGCTTTTACTTTCTTATTTCGAAAGACGTTTTATTGTTAAAACTGTCTTATTTTACGAGTAAAAGTCTATATAGCTTTGCAATTGAAATATTTTTTATCAGATATATTTTGTTGATAAATATTAACATTCTTTGTAAGGAAATAAACTTTTTTCCATAATATATCAAATATCTATAACAAATGTCAGAATTGTTGACAAATGTCAGCCTTTTTTTTTAATGAAATACCTCATTTGTGCTGATATAACTCATAACAAAAGTTTTGAATTGTATTTTATTATATCTATTCTCGAAGAAACAAGTGCAAGCAATAAAACGTAAGAATATGTATAAAGTTGAAGTTTTGAAGGAAGAGAAATTTGGTTTTTAGATAAACAAAAACAAAAAATACCTGTTACATGTTCTGAAGAATAATGTAGAATAGTTTTTACAATTAACAATATACTCATAAATATAATATGAGAAATAATACAGGGTGTAACCCGAAAAATATATCAGGACTTTAATTTCTAATAACGCATGTTAAAAAAAACAAGGTAACTAAGGCTTCAAATATTTTTTCACTCATTATCACAGTGGTATTTCATTCCTTGTTGAATCTGTCTTTTTGTTAATAAACGCAATAATACTGAAGATATTTTAGTAAAAATTTCAACAGACTAACATTACCAAGACTGAAATGTATCTACATCATGTAATTGTACTTGAAGTTATCCAATGACGCTAAACATATACAGGGTACTTTTTTTTAGAGTGCACATTTTTGAAACAAGTGATTATAAATCTATAGAACGTTAATATATGAAATTAAAAACTACTTACTATTAAACAATTCTATATATATTTAATCAATTACTACCATAAATTTTGTAAAAAAAAAAAAATCATAGTTGCTTTCTTATATAAATGCTAGCAAACTTCGCGGCTTTGCTCTTGCTTTCTTATATAAATGCTAGCAAACTTCGCAACTTTGCTCTTGCTTTCTTATATAAATGCTAGCAAACTGCGCGACTTTTCTCGCGTAATAGTTGAAATATGCCAACAGATATTTGTATATCTAACTTTCATTACAAGAAATTATACTTTAAGAATAATTTAAAAAATTCTAACTAAGCCAAAGTTTGGCTGAACTTCTTTGTTACACTGAATTAGGCAGAAATGAGAGTAAAATTATAAGAATAAGTAAAACTAATTCTAAATGAATGCTAATTTAGAAAGTATTTTGAGGCTTTTATGCTCATTTCATCCAATCATTTCAGTATTCATTTAACGTTTTGATTTTTTAGAATCCATTTTCTTAAAACGCATTTACATATTAAAATTAATCATCATGTCAAATTACAAGATTCTTGTCTAACGGCCTACCACATCTCTGGTGGTAGTGGCACCAAAATAAAATGTCTATTCTATCGCCATTTATTTGCCAAATTAATTTTGGAATCGGTTTGGTATTTCATAATATTACATAGAAAACTTAATTTTCAAAGTTTTTAAAGATTTTTTTAGAACGTTTGTCGTTCCTGCCAAACCAAGATGATAGTGGCACCGGCATAAAATATAGTATCTGTTGGATAAGCGACTGTCACTGTGAATCCGCAACCATTACTTTTGGAATAGGCTCATTAATTCCCGAGATTGCATAAAATCTTAATTTAGAACTTTTTTAGATCGCTTTTAACTTTTCTCTTCTCTTCACCACTTTTAAATTTCTAATTTTTTACCGACTGCTCTTAGAAGACATTTTTAGTTTATAAGTATCTTCCATGCCATTTTTCACTTTTCTAACCTATACAGTATCACAGAAATGATCGCAATTTAGAACGTTTTTCGCTCTTGCAACCGTCTGGTGATAGTGGCACCGACATAAAATATAGCTTATGTTTGAGAAATTTGCAACTTTGAAGAAAGCTTTTGGTCCATTTTCACCCCTTTTAAATTTTGATTTTTTTGTTTTTTAGGAAATATTCTTAGAGATAATTTATAGCTTATAAATTACTACCGTACCTAATTTCAAGTTGCCAGCCCCTGCAGTACCACAAAAATACGCTCTAGGGCGTTTTTGCCCCTGCAGCGTCCAGGTGGTAGTAACACCGACATGAAATATAATCTATGTTAAAGCAAGGTCTGCTCCCATCAATTTCCAACAATTACTTTTAAATCAGAATGATACTTTCCCAGATTGCGTAGCGCGATTACGCCATTTACAAAAGTTTTAGAACGCTTTTTACGCATTTTCACCCTTTTTATATGTCGAATGTTTAAAGAACTGTTCTTAGAGATCATTTGCTTCTAATCTAGTATTGCGTATCTAGGTCTTACTTTTTCGTAGGTCTTACTTACTAAGCTTACTTTTAGGATGTTTCTCGCTCGGAAGTGGCACCGACATAAAAAAAAAAAAAAAAAAAAAAAAAAAAAAAAAAAAACAGCCGATCTAGGAGATTGTCACCATAACTTTCGCACAATTATTTTTTTTTAGGAAATGTTCTTAAAGATAATTTAGATATGATTAATAACTACCATGCCAAATTTTATGTTTCTAGGCCCTTCAATAACACAAAAATCACAATTTGGTACGTTTTTTGTTCCTGCAACGCCCAGGTATTAGAGCCTATGTTAAAGCAAGATCTGTCACCATTAACTTTCAACCATTATTTTAAATCGATTTGCTATTTCCTAAGATTGCCTAGTTTAGAGCGTTTTTTAGAAAGCTTATCGCCCATTATAAGCCTCTTTTAAATTTCGATTTTTTAAGGCTAATGTCAGACGAACGTCGTTTTGAACGTTTTTTTCCCTATATATCATCCCTACACAATACCGCTAGCATTATGTAGGGATGATATGTAGGAAAAAAAAAAAGCGTGCAAAAAGACGTTCGTCTGACATTAGTCTAAGAAATGTTCTTAGAGATTATTTATATCTAATTATAAACTACCATGTTAAATTTTATGTTTCTATGTCCTTTTTTAACACAAAAATCGTATTTTTACAACTTTTTTTTTTTTTTTTTTTTTTTTTTTTTTTGCTCTTGCAGCCACTTTGGGGTTGTGATACCGACATAAAATATAGCCTATGATAGAACAAGGGCTATCAGCATTATTTTAACACCATTATTTTTTTTATCGTTTCGGCAGTTACAGAGATTACGTCGAAGTAAGAAACAAACAACCAAACTTGTCTTCTTTGTAGTATTAACTATAGAAGATAAAACCTTGTTATATAAAAAAAAATCGTATAATATTCAAACATATATATATATATATATATACAGGGTGATTCAGCTCGTCGGTGACAAACTTTAAGGATCGATAGAGCACACCTAGACGAACATTTTTGAATAGGGAATGTAGGGTCCCTGACGCGATGGTAAGGCGCTAGGCGCTTTCGAAAATTTGGGTGCCGAAATTCGAAACGTCATAAAAACTAGGGAAATGGTTAGATTTTCTTGCTTGTTGCGTCGAAATGATTCTGTTTGTTTAGACTTTCTTCAGTACCAATTTGATAAGCGTATCTCTTAAAACATGGATAGGGGGCGCTGCAGACTTTGGAGAGCTAGACAACAACTTTAAGCCCGTTATTTTGATAATTTAACACATGCTCGCCAAAGTTTATACTCTAACTTAAAGTTTGAACCCAAAAGTAGAGCCCTGCAAAAAGCGTAAGAGCCGGAATAAAATGTCAAAGTACAGGGTGGTCGAAACTCGAAGGCTCCTAGGAGATAAACAAACAGATTTCTTGACTTATGGCATGCATTTTCATGATTCTGTTTGCTGGGGCTCTCTGAAACTCAGTTGAACGGTACAAAAAGAAACATCGATAGGGGGCGCTTTGGGCAAAAAACATAATTCGTTGACATTTCGGACGCTAACTGGAAACGGGGCGCTACGATCAGTTAGTAATAATGAAAACACATTTTCTACCTCTGCTCAACACTTCTGAATAAATTTAGACCAAAAACATCAATGATACTGGAAATTTATTTACAAAAAATAACACTACAGAAGATGCTCGAAATTTCGACCTTGGGCCATGATGCAGGCTTCGAACCTCCGTCGCATTGAGGAGTGTGTGTTTCCAACAATGCCAGGAGTATCTCTGATCTGCCCTGCAGCTGCCACAATGCGCGCCACAAGTTCTTCAGCACTACTGACAGGTGTATGGTATACCTCGGCCTTCAGGTAACCCCAAAGGAAGAAATCCAAGCAGGTGAGGTCTGGTGATCGGGCAGGCCAGTGAACTGGACCCCCACGCCCGATCCACCGCTGGCCATACCTTGCGTTTAGATGGAGACGCACGTCGTTCGTGTAATGGGCCGGAGCTCCATCGTGCTGGAACCACATCTGGCGACGCGAACCTTCGGGTACGTGCGCCTCATCCAGAAGCTGCGGCAGCACTTGATCCAGGAAAATCAGGTAATTTCCACCTGTCAGCCGTTCAGGTAACAAATAAGGGCCAATGAGGCAATCCCCCAGAATGCCGGCCCACACATTTACTGAGAAACGCTCCTGGGCTGCTCGGCTTCTGGTTTCATGTGGATTTTCATCACACCACACATGACTGTTGTGGGCGTTCCACATTCCCTCCCGGCTGAAGGTGGACTCGTCCGTAAACAAAATGCTGTTTACAAAACGGGGATCCCTGGATCTCATCGCCAAGTACCATCTTGAGAATTCCACTCGAGGGCCAAAATCCTGCTCTCTGAGCAACTGCACCCGCTGGATGTGGTAGGGGTGCAGATTCCGGGAACGTAAGATGCGCCACGCAGTTGCTTGCGAAATGCCAACATGTCTGGCGATATCTCTCGTGCTAAGACCTGGGTTGTCCTCAACCAGGTTAAGCACAGCCTCTTCGTTGTCGGGGGTGCTCACTGATCGATCCCGTTCAGGCCTGCCTCCGTCGAAAGATCCCGTTGTGGACAACCTCTGGTGTACTCGAGCGAAGAAGGCATGGCAGGGGATTTGCCCGTTGGGGTACCGCTCGGCGTACAACCGCTGAGCGGCTCGTCCATTACAACCAGCAGCGCCATACGCCAAATGCATGTCAGCCAATTCAGAGTTTGTGTACCGTTCCATCCTACTACCGATCTGCAGACAAGTAACCCGAAGCTTAAGTAGGTACCGCACGTTCAAAAAACGTGTCTGCGCATACAACTACGTCATCTCGCGTTGTCGTCTACGCATTACGTATCTTTTGCATATCGATATGGTACGATATCTTTTGCATAAATCAGCAAAAAGCACCTTATGTAAATTTTATTGCGCGCATTGTGCATGATTGAAACCAGCTATGTTTGTTAAAAAAAACAAACAAACTGCAGTTTTAATAGCTTCTTATGATAAGTAAATTACTCTCTTGTTTTGTTTCTAACTGATCGTAGCGCCCCGTTTCCAGTTAGCGTCCGAAATGTCAACGAATTATGTTTTTTGCCCAAAGCGCCCCCTATCGATGTTTCTTTTTGTACCGTTCAACTGAGTTTCAGAGAGCCCCAGCAAACAGAATCATGAAAATGCATGCCATAAGTCAAGAAATCTGTTTGTTTATCTCCTAGGAGCCTTCGAGTTTCGACCACCCTGTACTTTGACATTTTATTCCGGCTCTTACGCTTTTTGCAGGGCTCTACTTTTGGGTTCAAACTTTAAGTTAGAGTATAAACTTTGGCGAGCATGTGTTAAATTATCAAAATAACGGGCTTAAAGTTGTTGTCTAGCTCTCCAAAGTCTGCAGCGCCCCCTATCCATGTTTTAAGAGATACGCTTATCAAATTGGTACTGAAGAAAGTCTAAACAAACAGAATCATTTCGACGCAACAAGCAAGAAAATCTAACCATTTCCCTAGTTTTTATGACGTTTCGAATTTCGGCACCCAAATTTTCGAAAGCGCCTAGCGCCTTACCATCGCGTTAGGGTCCCTACATTCCCTATTCAAAAATGTTCGTCTAGGTGTGCTCTATCGATCCTTAAAGTTTGTCACCGACGAGCTGAATCACCCTGTATAATATATATTGCCTTTATCTGAAACATTAGTGCCTTTTTTGTTAAAGTGGCTTTTTCCGCCTTCTTTACAGCTTTCCCTGCCTTAGCTTGGTGAGCGACATTTCTGAACAAGTGTAAACTTTAAATTTTTTACATATTTTTCTTTTTATATAGTAGTTATAGTAACTACAGATATACCTTATATTATTTTTACTACTTACTAACCTCCTCGACTAAGGTTTAAAGTCTTAATTTTAAACTCTCAATCTTTTTTATCTTCAATTTAATTTAAATTTAACTTTTACTTTATTTATTTTCTTTTAGTTAAGTAGTTTTAAATTACTCTTTTTCTTTTCCCAATGGCTCGTAATATTAAAAGACATCAAATCAAGAGACAGTCTGTTAAGCCTATAACAGCTAGGTAAGCCCTCAATGGTGTTCAACGGTTCAGCACTGCTTGTAATTTTATTAATCAATAATCTGTAAAAAATTTAAAGGTAATTCTTTTTTATACGTTTATGAGTTTTTTATAAATTACGTCTTATTAAAATAACCTAAACTTCTTTTTTGATGCAAACTTTCTGGTAGAAACAGAAAAAAGAAAACAAATGTCGGCCGCTATGCTTATGCGCATGACGACTCATTCGAATAGAAAAATCATCCATTCTGCCCATCACAAGTATTACCTACAATATGCTTATATATATATATATATATATATATAATTCAGACCGCAACATTATTTTACCAATTAATTTATTACATTAAAAAAAAACCAGGAAGTTTTCTAAATTGCTGTTATTATTAAGTAATGCAGAAAGCAAGAATAATGCCAGTAGATGTAGCTTCTGGTTTAAAAAGAAAAACTGGTGTAGCCATCCTAAATAAAAGTTGGGTCGTGTCTAATTCAAGCGTCACTATTTCTCAGTAGTAATCTTTCTTATTTAATTTTATGCTTGCGCGATAAAATAGGTAAAAAAATACTATTCGAAAATAGTTGTGGTCAAATTCAAAGATCTGTACGAACCACATATAACATCTCTTAATATTTAAAATTTCATAAATAATGTGTTTCTTTACAAAATACGAAATTCTTAATTTGGGTGAGGAAATTCTAATTTTATACCTTTGTGAAATTATTATCAAACTCTATTTCCTATTTTAAACTGAATTTAAATTACTTTTGAATATTATATACTGGCCTGGTATGGTAATATATATATATATATATATATATATATGTTACATTATTAGATCTAATTCCGCGATTTCCTTATCTTATTCTAAATTACTACTTTATTTTCACTAAATCCTATTCTTTTAATTAATCTCTATCGTTAACTATTTTTAATTCCCTTTAATTTAATGTTTCACTTGTCTTAATCGTTTAAATATTACGCTTTTAGTATTCTTAAATTAAAGGTTCCATTCCCGCGCTTTTTTCTTTCGAGAATATTCTGTTATTTTCCATTTTTACTTTCCCGCGCATTTCTGATGTTATCATTTTTTCATCCAAATTCACCCGCTAGCTCTGTTCGCAATCTTTATATGACATGACATCCTTAATTATTCATTGGTTGACAGCGCGACCTACGTCATATTTGTATCCTTACACGTGAGGAACAAATATTTGATACTCGCTGATTTTCAGCAGAATTTTTCGTATTTCCATTTTGATAACTTCCCCTGGTCGCCGTCTAGTATTTTCTATTATCTATAATTGCTTACCCATGCTTAAATACTACGTAGCGATGAATTGATTTAAATTTGAATCGGTGGAAACTGCAACGCCGAAAGTTATTTCAATAAAAGCCTGAGTTTAAATTATGCATTGCCTCGATTATTCCAGACAAACCTACACTGGATTGTTATTCGAATTGAAATGTATTATCTGGCCTTCCACTCGATGACTGCAACTTCCTTCTAATATCCAGATTGATTATTCATCTACTATGACATCGAAGTTAATCCACACTTTCGAATCACCATATAACGTAAAATCGTTATATATATATAGCATTAATTAAACATTACCGACCATCATCAAAAACCGCAATATTGTGAAATAACAATAAAAATAGATACCACAATCTTATAATATAGAACTGTATGTATAAAATAAAGGGTCTTATACATAATTACAAGAATTAATATGGAAGAAAAAAAGAAGAATATGGATACTGAAAAAAATTGAAAAACTTATATATTTAATTACGTTTTCAGGAGTACATAATTCAATGATATAAGCAAATCGGTTGTTTTCTGTGAGAAAAAAGCTAAAAGCTGAAAAAATGTTTTCTCCTGTACCCAAACAACCAATATGATATGGAGAATAGTTTCAAAATGAAAATCAGAACAATATCAAATGACATGAAATGGAAAAAAACAATACAACCATTTAAGTATTTAATTTATAGCATAAAAAATAGAAAAATTACACAACGTATCGAATAAAAATCCAGTTGATTTTCAAAATATCCTCCCTCACATGGTATCCAAGCATGATAAGATTAAGGTGATTAAAACAGTTAAGTTAACACAGAAATTAAAACTATGGATTCAGTTAATTCATTTTGAAATACCGTGATAAAATCAATTAATATAATATAAATAGAAAATAATTACATTATTTAAAATACCTAAAAAAATACTTTAAAATTGTTTAATTTCAATTTTACAATATTCCCAAATTCAGCATTTAATACCACCTGGTGTAAAAAATTAAAATTGTTGCTTTAATAGAAGCTTTAAAAGACAAAATTTTTATACTGCTTCCATCTATTATATTATTTAAAAAAAATTTATTATTCAAATGTCACAAGAAGAAAATAATAAAAGCTAATGAAATTAAAATATATCATCTGCATTACCACACTAATCCTAATCTATTTATATAAAATCCAAGTCTCTGTGTGTCCCTCACGATTCCGGTAGGACCGCCTCATTGAAATGAGTAATTGTTGAAAGAAACTAATGCAGGGTTACCACAGTAGCGCCAAATGTTAGCCAATTTGGTGATAGCTGGCTAATTAGGCGTAATTCCCATTTAAAACCATTAATCTTTCATAAAGGAGGTTACTGAAATTTAATTTAAACTCCGCTCTTTTAAGATATTTTTCAAAATCTATGACTGAGAATTTAAAGTACATCTTTACATCTTCCTCCCGATGTTACTAATAAAATAACCGTCAATAGACGACGCTGTGCTGTGTGAGCGCCTAACTGCGCGATTTTAATGTGCTTTAGGTACTTTTCCAGTATAGGTGCCTTGGCGAAAAAGGAAATTTGGCAACATATTTTCCGGGAACCTATCCACTGTTTCATCTTATATACACACGCTGTTTTTCGATATTTATACGATTTATTTAATATAAAAAAGCCGTTTCTCTAATTTTATACAGAAACAGATGTAATTTGTACCGAAAAACATCAATAATATACATATAAAATAAACATATAAAACAAACAAAAACGCTCATCAAGTTTGTTTTAATAGCTGTTTATATGATTTGACAACAAATCTCGATATTTTCCCGTTATACGGACACCATGCCAAAATGTATGGTAATGCACCAATTATTTCAAAATGCTAAAAGATATTTGTAATTTTATGCCCGCAGTTTAATATGAGTTTATTTTATTGCTTTATTTTATAACAGTTTGTTCACTTATTTTAAGTATATATTTGTGATTTAATGAAATAGTTCGTAAAAGTCTGGAACTTTCAAATGTTATATTTTTTAAATGCTCACTTTAGTATTGACAATGTTTTTTCTTTTATTTTTCAAATGCTTCAATTCACGTGATTTTCATTTTGCGTCAACTATTACGCTTGGCGACAATGGTATCCATATAACGGAAAAGTACCCAAATCTCACTTTCTGATGCCCAAATTACACTAAGCTTTTTTTAAAAAACGCCAAAGCCCCTACAGTGGAAAAGTACCAAATTGTCTATTATTTTGCGCTATCTGTGTTATAGTTTGTACTATATGCAAGGGGTGTGGAGTGAAGAGTTTAAAAATTAAATATTAAAGTTTCGGCACAGATGTCATATATTGGCGCGATTTTTTTTTGACGCCAATATCATATACACAACGGGTACTTAACTGGCGGCAAAGTGTCATTATTTTGCTTGATATGGTAACCCGGATGTTGTTGTTTATGCTGTTGATGTTTTCGCCAAATTGGCGTATATGACAACTGTGCCAAAGTTTCTATAAAGCAGTATAAGACTAAAAAATTAAGAATAAAATAAATGCAAAATAAGACTTAAGAAGAAAGAAAAATCATGCGCTAAGCATAGAATATGAAACACTTTCCAACACATCCTGAATGCTTCAACAAAACTTCGTTATTTGGGGAAATAAGATAACTAAGTAAACATGTTAGAAGACGCATAAAAAATTTTAAAAATTTATTTCAGCAGTTACCGTCCATAGCCAATAGTATCGTTATTACATGCCACTATTTAGCCAAATTTTAATTTAAACTACTCTTAAAACTACTGAAATCACATTTCCAGATATTATCATCCATAGACGGTTATGTATCCAGTTCTTTGCGTGACCCTGTATATCATTTTATCTATATTCTACAAACATTTCTTAGTAAACTAAATGCAGTTTAGTGTAAAAATGCGTAACTCCTTTAAAAACCACCTTTAAGCAATTTACTCTCATACTCAGTAACCCTTACGAATTCTTTTGTGTAGCCCTGTATATGAACTGTAGCATTTATACACACAGTATAGTTGCATAAATGTAGTGAAAAATAAAAGTGCATATCATAATTAAAAATACATTTCTAGCAATCATTGCTTATGTACAATACTTCGGAGAAAAGTTGCCAAAGAAGTTTGCCAACGTATTTTCTGGGAACAGATGTCATATTCGCCCCATATTGGCACAATTTTTTTTCGGTTGCCAATTTGGCGAAAACATCAACAGCATAAACAACATGGTACAGATGTCATATTCGCCCCATATTGGCGCGATTTTTTTCGGTTGCCAATTTGGCGAAAACATCAACAGCATAAACAACATAATCCGGGTTACCACATCAAGCACTTTGGCGCAAGTTAAGTACCTGTTGCCTATATGATATTGGCGACAGAAAAAAATCGCGCCAATATGGGGTGAATATGACATCTGTTCCAACAACATAATCCGGGTTACCACATCAATCAAAATAACGACACTTTAGCGCAAGTTAAGTACCTGTTGCCTATATGATATTGGCGACAGAAAAAAATCGCGCCAATATGGGGCGAATATGACATCTGTTCCAACAACATAATCCGAGTTACCACATCAAGCAAAATAACGACACTTTAGCGCAAGTTAAGTACCTGTTGCCTATATGATATTGGCGACAGAAAAAAATCGCGCCAATATGGGGCGAATATGACATCTGTACTATTTTCTGACAACCTATTTACTGCTTCATACTCACAAGCAATTTTTTCCATATGTATGCAATTTATTTAATATAAGAAAAGCTATTTACCCATTTTTTATATTAAACAGAAGTAATTTTTGCACAGATGTCATATACGCATCGGGGTTGGCGTGATTTTTCTCTGACGCCAATTTGGCAGAAATCTCGCTTTCGAATACCAGTTACGTATATGTTTTTTTAAATTATTTGCTATCATTTTGAAAAGGAAATAACTATAAATAAATAAAAGTTTGAATAATAACTATAGAAAAAAACAGTTTACATAATTAAAAACAGAAAATAAAAGTAAATAAACAATTTATTAATAAATAAAAAACAATAGCCGGGTTACCATAGCAGGCAAAATAACACCATTTTGGCACCAGTTAGGCATCCCGGTTCATATCTGAAATCTGTGCCGTAATTTGTATATAAAAAAATATTATATATATTTAGAAACGATTTTTTATGTATATAAGTGCATATATAAACAAAAATAAAATTTCATTAGATTTGTTTTCATAGTTGTTTATATATTTTGGCAACATATCTCACTTTCTGATGCCCGAATTGCGCCAAGCTTTTTTTTAAAATGCGCTATAAGGGAAAAGTACCTAAATAAATAATTAACAGAAATAACCAATTATACAAACTAAAACTTTTTATTTCGAGATCAAAGCATTATTTTTAATTTCAATTAAAAATGCGTATATCCTTGGATAACTTTAGTTGAAATTAAGTTCACAGCTTAATATCTCATTCCATAAACCTAAGCAAACACAAGTGATTCATTCATCGTGAAACTTAAAAAAATTTTAAATCATTGAGGTAATCATTCACAAAGTAAGTTCTCCAACAATCAATGGACAATATTCTAATGACATCATAGTAGGTAAAATGATGGCGGTATCGTTTGAAATCACAAAGATTTAATTTTGCAACGTCTCTTAGTTACATTATTTTATTGTCATATTTATGAGCTCAGAACAAAAGCATATTTTTTCATTACTTAGTTATTAAAGACGGAAAAAAATTATAAACGCATGATTTGAAAATTTTAAATAATTTTCTTTCTTAACAGTAAAAAATAACATCGGGAAGTAACAGCGGGTTTAAGTTAAATAAGTTTAACTCTTTAATTCTGTTGTAATATTCAAAATAACTGTACTTATTTGATTTCAGTAAACAGCATCAGGACCCGATTAAACTTTGAAGTTAGAGGAATTACAATGTTATTTCAGGACCTTTCTTTTCGAAAAGCTTTTCTAGATTCCACATGTACAAGGAAACTCTTCAGTGTTAGAAATATTATTCTTAGGACTGACATAACATGAGAACGGCCTGCAATTTTACACAAGTTTTTGAAAACTACTTTATATCAGAAATTTTACTAAAAACTGGTTACTTTTTTGTTATAGCGGCCCACACTATTAGGATTATGACAAGTTGCAGCCAATTTCGCCAACGTCGTAACCAAGATCGTGAAGCACACACGTATAATACCATATAATACCATTTCATGAAATCGTATACGATAATTTAATAGTTTTTACCTTACTTCAAGTGTGAAATTTATTTATTTTTAAGGCTTAACAATCTAAATTGTCTAATATATGAATTAAAAAAAATGTAAACAAAGATTGAATAGACATGACCGCAAAAAGCCTCAAATCTGCATAACACTTGGAACCAAACTGTGCAGATTAGTGGTCTTCTACTGTACACAGTTTTTTATAAATGTGTTTCGTTCTTAAAATGTGCTATTGGCACAGATGTCATATTGGCGCGATTTTTTTCTGACGCCAATGTCATATACGCAATGTATACTTAACCGGTGCCAAACTGTCGCTATTTTGCTTGATATGGTAACCTGGATGTTGTTGTTTTCGCCAAATTGGCGTCGGAAAAAAATCGCGCCAATATGGGGCGAATATGACATCTGTACCGTGTTATTTTCATCTATCACTGCGGATCAAGCGAGAAAACTCATATTCTTGCACGTGAGTTGTATATATCTTTATATCTAAATTTCCGTCATTTTTGACGGGCTACCTTTCTAGTATATAAATAATAATCTACTATACATCATTATTAAAAAAAATTAAATAAATTAAATGTTAATAAAATACTTTCAATATATTCCATTACAAAACACATTTAATCTACAAAATAAAGTAAATAATTTTATAACATTGATAATATACAGAATATAGCTATAGAATATAGCCAGTCTTCCTGCTGCTTTCATAGTAGATTGGTTGTATTTATGTCGGCCAATTATCAGCACGTAGGATATAGGCCCTAAGGGGAGGAGTGCCTTCCGTGGAGGTCTTTCTAAGGGAACCTAATCCGTATTAACGCTTGGAGAACCAAGCTTCGAAGAAAACCACGAAAACTCCGAACGATTAGGCCGACGGGCGCGATTGGGATCGAACCCAGCACCTCCCGTCTACCAGCTTCGAGAGCAGAACCTCTCGGCCACTAGTGGGGCGCTTTCATAGTAGAAGGACGCCTTCTTTTCCTGACGAAGAAAGACTCAGATCTTTCGAAAGGCCTAGCGCATTTAAAAAATTTTTGATGGTGTTTTAAGAAGATTTTTTGTTCTTGTTCTTAATATAGCTATATGCTATAACATAAAATAAATTATATATATAATATAAATATAAAAACTTTAAGAATTACTATTAAATTTAAAAAATAATAAATTAATAAAATGAACAGGAAAAAAAAGGATGTTTATAGAAGATTGTCAGATTCTAAAATTCTCAATAGCCTAAAGATTACAAATATAGTGTGTAAATTATCTTCATATTAGCCAAAAAAAAAAAAAAGCTAAAATATATGATTGTGACAATCAAACCCATTAAAGCGATAATTAATCATGGAATACAAAGTTGAAAATAAAACAATATTAAAAAGTATAGAGGAATAATAATAAAACCAATTACCCAATTTTAATACATACAATATAACATTAGTTACATCAAGCAAACTTATATGCACATTAATAACGATAAAGATGGTATACTATTATTAATTAATACGACATTGTCCTAAGTACTCTAAAATTTAAAAACAAGTTAATATTGAATTTGATTAATTAAGCTAAATTTAATATGAATTGAAAAAAAAAAGAAATGTCACCATTTACGTATAAAACATCAAATCAACATCCATATAAAATGCATAATAGAAATGTAGTTATAATACAAAAGCCCCATCATTTTTTTCTATTAAATTAACCATTGCGTATTATCCAGACAACTCCACCCTCCTCCGTACTCTAACATCTACCCACCCAACCATCCTATAGTAATTGTTTATTATTATTTTACAATTTTTAATTTTTTATATAAGTATTTTTTTTATTTTATAATATTTTTTTTGTAATTTTGTTTACGCATGTTTTTTTTTTTTTATTTTATTATTTTTTTTTTATTTTTTTTTTTTAAGATCATGTAAGTACTAATTGTATATTAATGAATATATGAATTTTTTTTGGAAAACTATGATTTAATGCATCATAAATTAGTTTTTTAATATTATTGTTAATTAGATTAGAAGAAAATAAACATTTTATTCTATATAAATGATTAAGTATTATATTTAGATATACAGAATGATGAAGACAAGATTTAAAATTTGTAAATGTATTAACTTTCAATTTAAATTCTTTACGTTTATCATATATATCTGTTACTTTACATATATATATATATATATATATACACATATATATCTTTTAAAACTAGTTACCATTTTAATTACTACTGGGATTTCAATTTTTTTTTAACGATGAATGTATTATTGAAATTAATATTCCATAATATATTTTAATAAAAATGAAAATGCAATTATTGTACTGTGAAATAGGAAACATCGTTAGCAATCAAATTCATAATTTAATATAATGCACTCTAAAATTACTTTAAAGTGTTTTTCAGCTATGTTTATATTATCATGAGCTTTTTAACTGAACAAATTCAACTATTAAAAACCATTCTCCGATTTTTAAAAACTAGAATTTTACCAATTTGAAAAGATTTTACCGTTAGTAATTGGAATACTTGTATAAAGAATATTTGTCTAAAGATTAATGTTCTCTAATTAACGTAATAATTCACACTTTTCAACACGACTTATTTATAATTATGGTTAGCTTTAGAGAACATATGTACGCTCTGACTGCAGATGTCAAAATGATGTACTGAATGATAAACATTGATCCTAGTCAGCACTCATTGCAGAGAATTTTATGGAACGATAATTTTGAGGAGGAACTTATAATTTTCGAATTGCAAACAGTGACATACGGAGCTGTCAGCGCGCCCTATTTAGCAATGAAAATGCTCAACCAACTATCGATTGATGAAGGAAATATTTTCCAATGGCAGCACCAGTTCTTAGTGAAAATATTTATATGGATGATATTTTGAGCGGTGCATCTACTGTTGAGGAAGCCAAAGAGTTGCAACAACAGCTCATAGCGAATATGCATAAGGCTGGTATGCAACTTCATAAGTGGTGCACAAGTGATAAAAATCTTTCGCTGATACCTGGAGAAGGTTATAATTTTGAAAATGATATTGAGACTAAAACGTTAAGGGTTTCGTGGAACCCAAGGGATGATTATTTCATATTTCGAGTTAGGAAGAATTGAGCGATTCCTATACCAAGCGACAAGTATTGTCGACAATCTCCAGAATTTTTGAACCGCTAGTACTTCTTGGCCCAGTTATAGCGAAAGCGGAAATATTTATGCGGAGATTGTGGAGAATTAATATTGACTGGAATGAGGAGTTGCGATTTCTATACAATCTCAGGAAGTACTGAACCGATTTCAAACATAATGGTTTAAAAATGATTGTGACTTCTCTTGCTCCAAGATAGGCTGTGTTTTATGCCTATTTCCACTGCCCCAAAGGGGTGCAGGAGCAAAAAATTTCTAAATATGCGATTTTTGTGTTACTGAAGGGCCTAGAAATATGAAATTTTAGATATTAGTTTCTTATTAGATATAAAGAATTTCTAAGAACACGCGAATAGTATTCTAGAAAACGTTCTAAATGGTGATTTCTGCGCAATTTTAGGAACTTTCAAATCGATTTGCAAAGTAAAGGTTGTAAATTGATGGTGACAGCACTTACTCTAACATAGGCTTTATTTTACATTTGTGTCGCTACCATCTGGGGGTTGCAGGGTCAAAAAACATTCTAAGTTTTATTTTTTGTCTTATGATAGGGCCTAGAATCATGAAATTTGGAATGGTAGTTACTTATAAGATATCAATGATCTCTACGAACTTTTCCTAGAATAATCGAAATTTAAAAGGGGTGAAAAGGCGCGAAAAGCGTTCTAAAAAACGTTCTAAATTGCGATTTATATACAATCTCAGGAAGTACTGAACCGATTTCAAACATAATGGTGTAAAAAGGATTTTGACAGCTCTTGCTCGAAGATAGGCTATATTTTATGTCTATTCCACTACCCCCAAATGCAGTGCAGAAGCAAAAAACGTTTTAAAAATGCGATTTTTGTGTTATGGAAGGACCTAGATTAATGAAATTTGGCATGGTATAAACTTATTAGATATAAAGGATCTCTAAGAACATTTGATTAAAAATCTGAAATATAAAAGTGGTCAAAATGTGGGAAAAGCGTTTTAAAAACGTTCTAAATGCCGATTTGTGAACCATCTGAGGAAGAATCAAACTGATTTTAAAAATTATGGTAGAAAATTGTTGCTGATAGCCTCTGATCTAACATAGACGCTATTCCATGTCGCTGGCACTACCACCTGGGAGTTGCAGAAGCAAAAAACGTTCTAAATTGCGATTTTTGTGATCGTTAGGTGCTAGCAACTTGAAATTAGGCGTGGTTCATATTTATTACATGTAAATAAACTTTAAGGACAGTGACAAAAAAAAATTGGAAATTTAGAAGTTGTGAAAATACGCGAAAAGCGTTCTATAAACGTTCTAAATTGTGATTTCTACACAATCTCAGCAAAATTTCAAACCGATTTCAAAAGTAATGGTTGCAAATTGATGGTGACAGCCACTTCTCCAACATAAGCTATATTTTATGTTGCTGTAACGTTTTAAATGAAATGAATGCAATATTTATATGGTATGGGAAATTTTTTTGTTCATTTATCACCTGCGTTCGGCTAACATAAAAGTATCAATATTGCCATCGGGGCACAGATGTCATATACGCACTACGTTGACGCGATTTTTTCTAACACCAAATGTGCGAAACCCTCGTTTTCGAATGCCAGGTACATATATATTTTTAAAAAGGTTATAACAATAAATAAAAAAAGTTAAATTAATAAATATAGAACAAAAAAATTTATATAATTTTAGAAAATAAAATAAAAGTAAATAAACAATTTATTAATAAAAAAACAACAACATTCGGATTACCATATCAAGCAAAATAAGACACTTTGGCGCCAGTTAAGTACCCGGTGCGTATATGACATTAGTGTCAGAAAAAATCGTGCCAATGTGGTTCGTATATGACATCACAGCAATGGGTTTATGCTATTCGAAATGAAACGAATATGTTATAGCCACTCTTCATACAAAAAAAAGGGCCAACAATCCGCATTCAGATGCACAGGTAATGTTCCGTCAAACAAGAATTATACTAACAACAACATTGTTATAATTGTTTTGTCTTCCGTTTTAGATGTAATAATATTCGATCACATAGTTTCATCATGGTTAATGATTTCCCATGTAAGTAACTCAACATTGAAAATATCCATTTAGAATATGATAGTTTTTTATCAAAATTTTTGCGTAATAATTTTGATAAATTTTTAATCGTTGGTGATATTTTTTAATTTCATTGCATTTAAGAATGGTCAAAAAGTAGACAGATTATGACAGATGCGTAGGATAAGTATCAGTAGGGAATTGTTTTCATTATTCAGTGAAGGCCAGTAATAGAATTCACATTCACTAAATGATCGAATATTTTTGCAATGTATCTTTCTTTTACTTATTCCATGAATAAAAACAATAGAGTCTGTTATATATATATGTTTAAAACGCTTTAGATAGTCCGTGAGAAAAAACTACTCCATCAAATTACATCATTCTTTTTTCACATGAAAGATATGTGGCCACAGATATGTTATCGTACATTCGTTTGTTCAAAGATTATATTAATTAGCCGTAATTTTTTTTTGTTTGTTTTTGAGGCAAGCCAAATTTACAATAATAAACGTAATGCCCTATATCCTAAAAATGTAGAACAATATATGTTTTTACACCTTAATTTGGAGTGCAACAAATTTATTTATATAAAATAAAAAATATTGCATTTATTGTATTTTCTATTTTTACAAACATTTTTTAAAATCTAAAATCGTTATTTTTATTTATATAGATATAAAACTAAATTAATTTTAATTATTGTGGACTGCAGGCCGATTTGGCTGTTCACAGCTCCCGGAGGCACTTTTTAAATAATTTATGCACCCAGCGGCTCTTTTTAAATATTTTGCATAATCAGGGGCCCTTACTCTCCTTTTTGAGGCAGCCTTTCAAGTTTCAATCTGCCATACAAAAAAATTAGAACAAAAGGGGGGGGGGGGGAAGTCCTGGAAGTTTTTGATTATCAATTGAAAAAAAAAAAAACTTCTAAATTTGCCAGTCGGTCATGAAAAAAAAAATCTCAAAATTCACCTGTTGCGTGTGGAAAAAAATTGCGCCATTCATCAATCGCTGAAGGAAAAAAAAATCTGATTTTCGCTAATTAAGGAGAAAAATCGTAAAATTTATCGATCGATTAAAAAAAAGTCACAAAAAGTACCGTTAAATAATTTATGCAGCCAGCGCCCTTTTTAAATATTTTACATACTCAGGGGATCTAACTGCCCTTTTTGATGCATCCTTTCATGTTTCAATCGGTCATGCATAAAAAAAATTAGAAATTAGTTTCTGGAAAAAGTTGTGAAATCATCTATCGATCACATGTAAAAGCCTGCGAATTTTGCCAATAAGTATGTTATGGGGAAAATCCATAAATTGACAAATTGTTCACTGGAAAATATTGTGAAATTCATCAATTCATCTTGGTAAAATCACAAAATTTGACAGCCAGTCGCAGGGAAATAATCATGAAAAAAATCGTGTTTTTGCCTATAAATCCTCCCCCCCCCCCCACCACCACCACCACCAAAAAGAAAAAAAACAACCTTGAAATTCGCCCGTCAGTCGAGAAAAAAAATCTCAAAATTCCCATGTCAACTGCGAAAAAAATGTGGCGTTCATCGAACATTGAAAAAAAAAAAAAAATCTTAGATCTTTGCCAATTAAGGAGAAAAATTGAAAAATTCGCCGAGAACGGTAGAAAAAATAATATCAGAAAATGTACCATTCGGTCATAGAAAAAAAAAATCATGGTCTTTACCAATTAAAGAAAACAAAGTAGTAAAATCAACTGATCAGGAGAAGGAAAATATTACAAAATTCTTCAAATGGATGCAGGAAAAAAAAATATAAAAATGCGTCGATCGGTTGTTGGAAAAGATCGTGAAATTTGTTGAGGGCTAGCAGAAAAATATTGCAGCATTTGTCATTTCCTTATGGGAAAAATAGGGGGCTCTGCCCCCTGCAAGATACGCTCGCTAACCCCAGTTCAGACATTGCAGAATCGAAAAGCATGCTAATCTGATCGGTTTTAAGAAGATTAGAGAAGATTGAATTATACTGAAAAAACCTGTAGCGATCTAACTGTAAACGCATTTAGGTACTTACGTACCTTAAGCACGGTACTTTCCATCCAATTCCCTTTGATTGCAAAAATTTAAGACAGAATCAGTTGCTGTTAAGACATCCAATGGTTGTTTTCGTATTTGTTTCACAATGTGTTGCCTGTTATATCTAAAATCTGTCGCCAAACTATAAGATTAAATGCCAATAATGGTTGATCGTAAATGTCACAATCACTTGACTTTAAGGAAGTTACACGTGTTTACGCCATCAAGTGATTTTTATTTCGACGTTTTATTTCTATTTTTGGTACTTTTCCGTTATACGGACACCATGTCGAAATGTATGCTAATGCGCCAATTATTTCAACCCTGATCTTTGATCAATAAAATGTTTACTGCAATGCTAAAAGATATTTTTAATTTGGTACCAATAGTTTAATATGAGTTTTATTTTCTTATTTTATTGTATAACAATTATTTGTTCACTTATTTTAAGTATGTATTTGTGATTTAATAAAATAGTTCGTAAAAGTCTGTAATTTTCAAATGTTATATTTTTTAAATGCTCACTTTACTATCGACAATGTTTCTACTTTTATTTTTCAAATGTTTCAATTTACGTAATTTTAATTTTGCGCCAACTATTACGCTTGCCAACAATGGTGTCCGTATAACAGAAAAGTACCGTATTTTTATTAATGTTATACTAATTTATTTGTTCTTTCGTTATTTAAAATAAAAAATTATGTCAATTTGTATAATTTGGCGTGTGGTTTTGCGATTTATATAATTTGGCGAAATTGGTCGACGGGAGTAGTAATAGTACCATTTAAACATTGAAGTTGAAATTAAATGCCATGATTTGTTCTATTGTCATATACGCAACGGGTTTGGCGTGCATTTTTTTTTTTTTTTTTTTTTTTTTTACGACAATTTGGCGAAAGCCTCGTTTTCGAATACCATTTACATATGTATTTTTAAATTATTTTCTGTTATTTTTAAAATGAAATAACAATAAATAAATAAAGTTAAATTAATAACTATGGAACAAAACAATTTATAACATTTTTTGTAAATAATAAGAAAATAAATTCAAATAAACATTTATTAATAAATAGCAACAATAGTCGGGTTACCATGCCAGGCAAAATTACGCCATTTTGTCGCCAATTAGGTACAGCGTTATGTATATGACGTATATGTGCCTAATATTTTTCTTTCGTTCCGTTAAAAAAAAAAAAAAAAAAAAAAAAAAAAAAAAAAAAAAAGTAGTGAAAGCCATTTATTTTAAAAGTTTCTGTTTTAAATGATAATGAAATACAAAGAAAAATCTGTTATGATTAAAATTTGAGTTGCCATCATTAGAGAAAATTATTTAAAATTAGAAAAAAATTAATATTTCGAAAACTAATTCGGATTTAAAAATTATAATACCAGTTTTGACATCTGTGGATCAATACGGATTTTTGGTGTTAATTTCATCGCAAAGTATTCCGTATTTTAGGAGAAATTGCCACGAAACATAATGAGTTGTTTAATCAGTCGTTTCATAAATTCGTTACAATTCAGTCGTTTCATAATATCCGTTTCATAAATTCGTTTCATTAGGATTTTATATATATAGGGTAGATATAGCAAAATGCATCAATCGGTCACTTATAACAGGGTATTGTAAACAAGCCATTACAAAATATGTTTTTGAATAAGCTGCAACAGTGTCTTTTTTTAGAAGGACACTTTTTAAAAAATAAGTGCCCTTTTTAAAAGTTCCCATCCAATGGCCCCTCTTTTTCTAGAGTTAACATTGTTAATTTTACATGGGGTTTTTCTACATTTTGTTGGTATATTTTTATGCACTTAGTGTGAATAACTTTACAGATTAGTTATGAATATCTTTGTCTTGAAATTTCTTAAAAAATTAAATCCTTTCAACTACTCGGCAAAATTTTCCTGAATACTGAGGAGTAGTGTTGAATCCAAGGGGGTGGAAAAATTCCCCGCCCCCCGTGAAGATTTGAGATATTTTGGTTTCAATGGTCAAAAATATAATCTCCACTTCCCTGGAGCCAGAAAAATCCCTTCCGGAGAAAAGTGTCTGAATTCAACACTGCGAAGGAGTACACGGCAGATTGGCCGAGTATTCGATACAGCTGTATTAAGCAATAAAATAAGTAATGCTATACACGAATGTGTAAGTAATGATTTTCTGTACCTGTTTAAGCTTAGGACTGTCTAAATAAATACAATGAACAAAATAATGAGTGATAAAAATGGATAACGCTACAAATTGCAATAAATAAATTAAACAAATACAGTGGAACCCGGTTAAGACGCGTTTCAAGGGAGTGGACAAAAGTCGCGTATTAAGCGGGATCGCGTATTAAACGTGATTTGTATAATGGTGCAGGAACTGGGCTTATTTACACATCTAATCGTCTAAATGAATTTTGGAGCTTTTATTTATATGTTTACGGTTGAAAATTGTGTCTTTTTCGTATTTAGATTAAAATTTAATAGAATTAATGTTTTACTCATTCTTTCCTTTTATAGGACCGACTGGAATAACAACTGAAAATAAATAGGGATTCAAATATAGCTTTATTGTCGATAAATACATTACAATAAAAAAAATAAAAATAAAAATAATTTTTGTGCTGTAGTATTTTTTTTAAAACATAAAAAAAATATATTAAATCTTTGACGCACATTCCAGTTGTTAAAATCAAATTTAGTATTTGCCGGTTGGTTGGTTGTGTTTATGACGGTGAATTATCAGCACGAGGGATATAGGCCCAAAGGGGGAGTGCCCTTCGTGGGGGTCTTTCTAAGGGGACCTAACCCGTATTTACGCTAGGAAAACCAAGGTTCGAAGAAAACCACGAAAACTCCGAACGATTAGGCCGACGGGTGCTATTGGGTTCGAGCCCAGCACCTCCCGTCTACCAGCTTTGAGAGCAGAACCTCTCGGCCACTGGTGGGGCTTTAATATTTGTCATAATGAATACCATTATAATGCGGCCTACTTTTTAATAAGAAAAACTATCATTTTTCATCTTTGTGTAAAAAATATTGTTAGCATAGCAAAAAGTAAAGAAAACACAAAATAATTATAAAACCGCAGTCGTATTTTGTTTAATCTTTACGAGTTTCTTTTTTTTTTAAACCTATAATATGCATTATAAAACACAGTTGTGATGTACGTAATTTAAAACTCACTAACAATAAGTATAAACATCATTAATCATAATAATTTTTATAATGTATCTGACCATTTTGAATTCGCCTATCTCTCTCTACTATAGTAAAAACCTACACGAAGCGAGAGACAAAAAAATGTTAGGTGCAGGGGCAGGATCAAAGACGAATTCCAGCGTTGCTAATTTAGAGGGTGTTTTTTTCTATTGAAATATCTATCACTATTTTCGATTAGTAATGTTCACCTTAATTAATCTGTTATTAAATAAAGTGAATAACACTATTCGTAAAACGTGTTTTTTTCCTTCATGAAAAAAATCTACTAAATTCGCAACACTACTAGATGAGAGAGAAGGAATTTGCATCTTGATCAATGAATTCGCGTCTTAAACGGGATTTTTTGTCCCAAAAGATCGAAAATTTATCGCGTATTAAGCGGGATCGCTTAATAACCGTTCGCGTATTAAACGTGATATTTTTACATTAGCATTATGGGCGATGCTCAAGGAGCTGGAAAAAATCCGCGTATTAAGCGGGATCGCGTATTAACCGTGAGCGTCTTAACCGGGTTCCACTGTATCTTATTTTTTTTTAAAAGCAGCCGCTACAATATACTTTATACCATACAGAATCCTTTGAGCTCTTTTCCATTAACCAACACAATATAAATAAGACGATTGCTATTATATGACATTATTTTTATGCAAAATGTACTTATATACGCTATAATAAAATCAACCTAAATATTGATCGGCAGACAAGCAAGTAGTATATATGAATGCATTCTACATGCACTAATGTCAGATAGCGGCAAGTTTGTACGATATATCAGTGTTGTGTCAGTTAATGATAACGTGCTTTTAAGGAGGTACAGCAGATATGCAGTAGACAAACTGCCTTCATGAAATATATAATATATATGTAGAAATTTTATTATTCCATAACATAAACTAACCAACACGATGCTGAAAAGTCACGCACTATTGTTGTTATCTGACTTTTATGCATACAAACTGCGTTCATAATATTTTTATGTTCCTGTTTAAAATAATTCTTATTTATTTGAAATTTTTTAAAGATTTAATCTCTGAAATTTTCTAACATTTTAAAGCAGCCATGAACTTTTTTTTTACATGGTACCGTCAGGTTTTAACGGGTTCCATCTAATACCTTTTAAATCAGGTGTCTGTGCTTTTAAACTTGATTTTGCTTTTTTTAGCACTAGTTAAATTTCTGATAACTTTAAGATAGATTGTGCCATTTTAAATAAAAAAAATTATTCACAACTACAATATTATTTCCTAAATATTTAAATTTCTGATTCCAGACCAAAATACTATTTCTTTAAATTTATCTGACGTAAAAATCAAAATAAATCTCACAAGCTGCTAAAATGAAATGTTTGATTCCCTTTTTTAGCATGAAATATTGTTATATGGATATATTCAACTAAAAAGAATCCATTAAATTTTCAAAAAAAATGCACACGCAAAATATGTACACATTCTTAAAGATTACTTTACTTTCAGAGTTATATGTTTAACTCTAAGTATGTGATCTGTGAACATTAATATGTCGCCATGCTTCGAATAGTGATATATACATAAACGATTTTTAGGTGAGTTTGTAATTATATAAATACACAGCACCTATAGTCGTCGTCTGGCCCGTCCGTTTGCTTGTCTGTCTGTCTATTCGCATATAACAGCGAAAAACTACCCAACCGAATGGTTTAAAATTTAATATATGTAATCTTTGCAGAATTTTGTCGGGTGATTTCAAATTTTATAAAAATCGAAAAAAACCTTAAAAACATTAATAAATTTTTTCTTCATTCTATTAAATCCTATTATACTTAATAAATTTAATGATATCCCATGATAGGTAATGATTCTACGTTGTCATGATGATTATGTTATATTTATGATGGAATCATATTATTTCTGTATTACTGAATCAAATATATACAATCAGAATAAATTTTGTATCCAGTGCAACAGATATTACACTAAATTTTGAATACTTATAAAACTAGTTATAGTACGAATGCACCTCATTTTCTACGTTTGAAGTACAATTTTCGACTTTTTTATGTAAGCAAAGCACAAGTTATAGCATAAAGGTCCACACTGTAACAAAAACACTCTACAGTGCTCAGCAAAAGTTTAGGCAATGATCGATTATGCTTCTCTGCTGAAAAGTATTTAACGAATTGTTGTAATTCAACTGTCATATATTACTGGGGACTTATCTTTCATACACAAATAATAAATTTTAATTTATACACTTTACATAATATATAATGACAAAAAAAAAATTACATTGTTGCAAAAGCATAGACAATCTGTCTGTTAACAGAAAAATATCCATAAATTAAAATCGAGCTGCACCTACATTGTCTGCTATTAATGCAAAAATGTGACTTTCCATCGAAGAAACTAAATCCTGCATCACTTGGGGATCTAATTCGTACCAAACACGTTCAACATCTGATCGAAGTTCATTTACAGAGGAGTATTGTTAAAAAATTGCATAAACCGTATGAGATATGATGCCACAAAAGTTTTCGATTGGGTTCAGATCAGGGCTACACGCGAGCCAGTCGAAAATAGTAATATTTTGAGAGTTAAACCAATTTTTTTGATTTGTATGCAACATGAATAGACGCATTATCTTGCTCAAATACTACTTTGGAAGAGGTAAGAGTTCACCAAATGGCTGTAAATTGTTTTCCAATGTCTGTATGTAGTTTTACGCAGCTTGGCGACCATTGTAAAATTCCAGAGATACTTGAGAATTAAAACAAAGTTAGGCCCAGATCATCAACACTTTCTAGGGCAAAGGACACCTAATTTTAATTCCAAAAGTGACAAGAATATTTAATAAAATTTTTCCTTTTATAATATACGTGAAAATAAGCAAATTCATATTTTCTAATAACTTCGTTTATAAATTCTGATATCAGTCCATTATTTCATCAGTTTATAAAAATAATTATTCCGCAACAGTAAAGGGGTCAATTTGTTGTGAGATTTCAAGGCTGCTTGTTTTATCATTTTCATGTAAACTAATGCACATCTTTCTTTAATGCATCTACGAAATTATCCGTTGACACAGAAAGCTCTGACTCACTTTTAATGCAATTAGCAGTCATCATTTGTCTAGATTCCAGTTTATGGATCCTTCTATAACCTCGTTTTCTGACCACACGAGTCCTTACAGATCTATGTTTGGCTTTGAAAGAGTCTCCCTTAGACAGTACTTAATAGTCAGACTTCTTTGGCTGATTCGAAGTAGCTGAAATTTCTGTAACAGTCTTCCCTTTCGATTTCAGCTTCCATCCTTTAATTACTTCATCTGACTGAAAATTTCTTGCTCGCGGCGTCTTCACTAACCGACGCTATCTCGGGGTGCACTTAAATACTTCATGCATGTGACGTCATAAGTTTAAAATATCCGTTTTTCCGTGAACATTTGCCACACTCTCAGAAATGAATACTCAGATTTCACGAAATTTTCTTTGTTTTTGACGAAATGGTTTCCTGGAAAATGCTCCGAGCGAACATTTCGTCAAATTGATGAAATTAGTTTCTTCACTTGCTTGACGATATAAATTTCGTCAATAGTTTCGTCAAAAGAGGGCTGTTGTCGCCATCTCTGAAACAGTTTAAAAGCCCCAGTATTTGACACGGGGAAAGAAAAAAAAACACTTCTCTCTCTTTCCTCGGCCTGATTCGAACTCACGGCCCTTCGTGTGGGAGGTCGCTGTGCTGCCAGCCTGACTGCTGGGGACTCGAAAATGTTTGCTTTTAGACTGGTGTAAAGAATCCTACTTCGTGTTTATATTTTTATAATTGCAATTTTGTCGGCAGTGCTATATTTTCTGAAAGTTTTAAGAAAGGCTAATTTATTTTTATGGTTTTCTCGTATCAATGAATAATTATAATATGGCTTGGTTAAATAATTTACAACTGAAATTTTCTTTGATCAATGGATGATTAGAATATGGTCTGGTTAATTTGTTGCTCACAAATAACGAATTGTGAAGTGCATATTGCGTGAGATTTTATCACTTTGAGTAGGAGGATTAACACTTCACTGTTTAAAAAGAGGAGAGGGATCAATTATGTTTATTTTTAATTTGATTGAAAACATAATATACTTCTTAAAAAAAAAGATATCCTAGAAGTTTGAAATTTTATTGACCTAATTTTCTTATTGAATGGTTTTGAAGAACACAGGAAATTTTTTATTTTCTAATTAAAACATAACGAACGACAACATATAAATAAAATAATAATAATAATTATAAGCATTCCTAAAAATTCTAACAGCTAAAAAAATAACTAATGAAGAAACAATAACTACCTATATTTCAGTATTTTCTGAAAAGCACTAAGTGCTGTTTTAAATAAATTATTACAGGACTAACATAAACAAGCAAATATCTGTTTGCTAAAATCGCAGGATTTGAGGAACTGTTTCCTTAAAATGCATTGAGTCTGACCGTGATTGAGGCAAAACTTTCGTCAAATATTTGAGGGTTTACGTTTCGTTAAAAGTCACCCGATGTTAATAGGAAATGATCGTCAAAAACGACGAAATACAGCTCGAGGATTTCTGAATCGTCAAAAGGGAGAGTTTTATTTCTGAGAGTGCAAAAAATAACAAAAGTGTCTAAACTTTTGCAATATGCAAATTTCACTTTTTTCAGTTAAATTTAAATAATATCCTACATTAAAACCGTTAGTCCTAAAACGTTTAAAATATATTTAAAAATAAGTACAGTCATTTGTATAACCCAAGTGTTCGTATTTTTTATTTAAAGGTTAAAAATCACCAGTGTCTAAACTTTTGCAGAGGACTGTAGATATGACAGCACAAAGTGCTAGCGTCTGAATTGCCAGAACATTGTGCTGTTAATTTTACGCAGCTACTGTTATTTTTCATGTTTATATAGTCACGAAACCAAAGAAAGCTACAGCACATTCGACTGTGATCGAGTTTGCTCGCTAGATAAACAGTACTTTATGCTGTAAAAATGTCTTTTTTTTTTTTTTTTTTTTTTTTTTACAGTGCATGAATCTTTATCAAAATTAGTTTTTTTTTTTTTTCTGGAATTGTAGAAATGATTAAACAAACGTAATTTCATTTTTCTACGTATTATACTATATAAAATATAACTTCTCTGAAATTCAACATTATAACATAGTGTGTTATATTGAAACTTAAAAAGCGACACTACTTACAATTATCAGCATTCACTCGAAGAGCAATAAGAACATAAAAACCGTTACATATGTATTTCCCGATATATTTTACATGCAGTTTACTAAAAAAATAAATATGTACACTAAGACTAACGAAGTTTTATAATGTTTATGAGAAACCATAAACGGAATAACAGATTATTCCGTGTCATTAAACGTGAAATGTATTGAGAAGATTTTTTTTCTCAAAGAATTTAATGTTTACCGATATGTGTTAAGTCTTTAATCCTCCTACGAAACTGTTTCTGAAATAGTTCTTGTCACTTTATTTAAAAAGAAATGTTTTGTGTTATCTTTTCTAAAAGGATTGTTTTAAAATGTTTTGCTTCTAATTTATTTCAAATATGAAATATAAATTAACACTTTAATTCTCGTGTTTGATTTAATTTGACACGTATTCATTTAAATATGAAATAAATTAAGTAACGCATTAGAAATACGGCATTTGTTGTGTTAGTAAATCATCAAATATCTAGTAATGGGATTAAGAATTCACAATTCTTACTATTTTCATTGAAGGTCTTTTTTCCACTGAATGTCATATAATGGAAAAAAGAAATTTTTATAGAATTTAAACTTCCATTATTTTATTCTGACATAGGCTAAATATTTCTGACATAATTTATAAAACTTATCACGATAAAGCGTATTTTGCTTTCTATTTTTAATAGCTTTAAATTAGATAACAGATCTTTTATCTAAAAATCGCTTTTATCTAAAACTAGGTATATATATTCTTTTTTAATTAAATTACCTTTACTGGTAATATCTGTGCTTAGTAGGAGTCTTTTATGATTTTCTAGAATACGTAGAGATGTGTACAGATAAATAATAGTGTCAATAATATTATTTTGTTCTATTTTATTGCCCTAGGATTAAGTCTTTTATTAAATGGAAAGTATTTTTACGTAAATATTCAAAGAAAATTTCTTTAAAATGGAATCGCACGGAAATCGTTTAAATAATTTTAGTTTATTACCATACATTAAAAACCCATCTTTGAAAATAATGAATGCATATGAAAAGATTTATATTTAAATATAAGATGTAAAAAGTTCAAGATATTGCACTTTAGTGTAAATATATGACTAAATTAAAAGTAATTCACTGATACAGTTCGAAACATTATTTTTTCTCTTGCATTACATCGAACTAGAATCGTATTTTGCACTCAGTAAAAATACTCAATATTATAAATTTAAGACGTTCCAAAACTTTGATAAGATACATGATATAATGGCAATTATACATACTGTTAGTAAAACTGAATTTTCCTTTAGTAACATTTGTCAGACTAAACTGTAAGAAAAAATACGCATACTTTTTGGAATAGCGTGCTAGCTGAAAGGTTTGTGAAGATGTTTTTTTTTTATCTTTATATCGTTTCAGGATAAGTGCGAGTTAATACATAAAATTCCTTTGAGAACTATGGACAGAATAAATAACTACGGATTGAAAAGAATTATACTATATTATGTAATCGACTAAATGGATTTGACTTAAATGATCTAGAAAACCATAGTGACATACATAAAAATAAATATTTTATTTCTACACTATCAACACACTGTCCGAATAATGTTCGGAGTGGCCCGTCTTTTTTAATGTTATCTTAATGGCAATTTCTCGATGTTTTGCTTTTGCGTGTCAACGAAACGTCATGAAAACGAACTGTAATTACTATATTCATAATTAAGGATCACATTCAAATTACATTATAAATCTTATATACTTCAACTGATATAAATATCCAATTTTTCTAGAAACTGTCTAGACTTGTCTAGAATCTATCCAGTTCTCCAATTTGTGAAGAATTAATTGCCGAAACGTCAGTGAAGGCTTAATGTGGAGACCCGAAAAGTTTTGGTTTCCGTTTGTCTGTTTGTTAGTCTGTCTGTCCCGCGATAACTGCCGTAAAAAGCGTCCGATTAGCTTGAAATCAAGGATGCATGTTGGTGAGAACACAGGATTTAGCTGTATAGTTTGGGGTTAAAATTGGTTCATTCGTTCGGAATATATAGAACATTTTATTTTCCGCCTTAATGCTTTTCTATAGCAATTCAGACGATGTTTCCATTTTTATTTGTTGAAAGGAAATGGCTCATAGGATTGAAAGATTTAAATGATAAATTATGGATGATGGAATTTCCTAATTAGAACCATACATTATTCATATTAGTTTGAAATTTGGTGTATACATTTGTCAGAGTTCTTAAATTCGGTGTATATCTTATGGAGGGATTTTATATATGTGTTCCAATAATATAGAACATTTTCTTTTTTTAATTTACTTTTTTTCAATCACATATTTCATTGTCCTAATTTTCTTTTAACTGTTTCCTGGCAACGGAAAGGTGAATTTGATCTCATATATCAAAAATAAAACAAATACGCTTTGAGGTTGAAATAAAAGGGGCTTGTGTTATGATATTAATTCTTATTATTAAAAAAAAGACGTTACTAATATCTCACGGTTTATCGCCTGGACGCAGCTAACAGAAATATTTAATTTTTAATCGAATATTTCAATGAGAAAAAAAAACTTTTGGAAAGCAAATTGATAGTAAATGTCAAAATTATGCACCTCAAAATTATCGCTGTCGAAAAGGACGTCATTGTATCGGGAAATAAATATTTTCATTCTTAAAAACAAACATTAACTAGATTGCCTGAAAAAATATTTTTTGACGAGTGTTAGTTCTTAATGCCGCCTCATTTCAGAAAATTTGAATGAATTTTTTTTTTTTAATCTTTAAAAGGAAATTACATTTTCGTTCGTAAAACCTAAACTTTTAATATAATTGCGTCAATGTAAATCCTTTTATGCCCACCAGTATTGAAGAATAAGGCTCGGAAGTGTAAAAAGATTTACCATAATCATTAGCGCAATCAATAAAAAGTTACATATGTACATTAATGAGACCACGGGGGGTACTTTTTTATTTACAAAAAATACCAGAATTAGTAGCTAATGAAAATCCAAAACATCCTTCCATAACAACGTTTTTAATTTAACGCCTGTTTTAATGTCTGAAAATTTCGTATTTTTTATTCTTATAAATAATTACGTAATTTTAAAACTTTAAATTGCGGTTTGCAGGAAATTGAATATTACTAGAGTGTCTCTAAAAACAATGAATTGCAGATTTGACGTTGATGCTCCTGATCTGCAGATTTTCTAGTTCAGTAATCCTGACGTTATGCTGTTTAAAATCCATGGTTTGATTTTATGTATCCATAAAAAAAAACTATAGAACTCACATATTTGTTTATCAAAACTCATCCAATACACTTTGAACAAGAGACTGTTCCAATTACAAATAAGGTTAGTTGGAGTAACTGGACCCACGAGGTGACTGGGCCATAGGCTATTTTATAAAAAACTGTTGGTGTTTTTTAAGTTTTGGCTTTTGTGAACAATGCCCCTTAATCTCTACATCCTAAAACAACGTGTATCAACTCAATCATAACTCTCACTTTGCTGTAATAAATAGGTTGTCAAAAATGTACGTTTCTTTTTTTTTAAAACAATGTCAATATGGTTGAACTTCCTCGGCTTTTTATTAAAATACTGTAAGTAGTTTTATTAAACAATCTTTTTTAAAAAAAGATTAGACATATAACTACATTAATATTATTAGGTATCTATACATATTTACTTCATGTTTCAAATGTAAGCCCGGTGTTCCAGTTACCCCATAAATTTTTCAAGAATGGGGTAACTTGGACATGTATCTGGCGTAACTGGATCATGCTGGTTCCAGTTACCCCAATAGTTATAAAAAAAAATTTTGTTTCTCTTACTACGGGAAGTAAATTACTCCATTGTTTTTTGCTCACAATAAAGAAAATGATAGAATACCTTATTAAAATTACGTATTGAAATAAAAAAAAGCATATTGAGTGGTATCAAACCAAATTTCTTGACCCCTTGAGAGGCGGTGATGCCATTATGGCATCACTTCATTTAATTCCTAATTGCCACTTTGGCACTTGAATTTTATATTGAAAATTTCACCTTTATTAAGTACGCGAAAATTTACTTTTACTTGTTTTCACCTAGATTCTCTTGTAAATATTGGTGTCAGTAAATTATTTTAACATTACGAATGCGAATACCTTGTCCCTGAAAGTGAGATAGCCAGACTTTGAAATTGTACTATAACCTGGGGTCGCATTTTATAGGGAAATTTTTATCGTTCCTACCACTATTTAGAAAATAATATCTTCATCGTACCTTTCTTTAAGGGTTCTGTTCGGAACAATACAATTTTTCCTACATAATGTGACTCCTGGATAAAGATAAAGTACTTACGTAGCCGTTTGTTCATAGATTTACCTTGCTATTTTTTTTCCTTAAAATACCCATATTACTTTTATACTTATTATCTATACTAAAGTACATAAGTACTTACTTAAGTTTTATGTTTTTGGTATAAATAAATCTAATATTTTCACTTTTAGTGCTTTTTTAGACATATTGACAGCGAAGGTTTCCCTTACAACGCTGTTTATTGACATATAATTTACATGATCGGCCTGGTTTAAATTTTTTTAAGTTGTTTGCACTTTTTCAAACAGTACTCTACATCCGATATGAAAAAATATAAACGCGTGTGGAACATAGACCCCCCTGGTCCAGTTACCCCATTTTTTGGGACAACTGGACCCATGAGGAAAGAAAGATGAAATATGCATATTTTTATATTTTTAAATATCAAAATGTTAATTTTGAGCATTTCTGTCTGATAGAGGGAACGTAACTGAACACATTTACAGAAGTTCAGACTTTAATTCAAATGAGCATTAGCTTTTTGAAGCTCATTTGTCAGAAGCTCCAGAGTCACATTGTAAAATCATGGCCCAGTTACCCCAACTAACCTTAGTTCAGTATTGCGGCTTCTGTCGTGATCACAAGATTTGTTAAATATATATAAAGATATAGAACGTTTCCAGTAAAGTCCTGACCATCCCCATTAAATTTAGGATAAAAAACCCATTTTCATAAACGCGTTCCTAAAATACCACAAACAGCTTTATAATTAGACTGTTTACAGCACCAGCTAGCAGCAAACTGTAGCTTTGGAGATCCTATCTTGAAAATGGAACCAGTTATATGGAAAAATTAATGACAATGACATAGATTGTCCTCGATTTAGTATGAAATCTTATATTATTACATTTAAAAATAACTTTTTTTAGATGTAATGAAGTATGAATATTTTATTCAATTCTGAAATATAATACGTCGCTAACTGCATACAAAAGTGTCGCATTATAAGTCAGTCGCACATTTACTAATAAAACTGACACAACTACTCAAAGTATATTGTCAAAAATTAATAAAATCTAGTTAAGTGTACTAAAAATGTCCATCATCAGTAATAGTGCATCATGATATATAGAATGTTCCAATGATGGAAACTTTGATTGTTTAAGTTTTTTTTTTTTTTTAAATAATTACCTTCCTTACAATGTTAGTATACTTAGTAAATGCGCATGTGCCTTGTAATGTCAAAGTTCTGCATATAAATAGTGGCATTCTTAAACTGGTAATTTGATATAAAACGTTCATTTTTGAGAGCTTCTAAGCAGTTGTTTTTACATGGAAGACATGACTTCGAACTAAATTGTGGTTTTTCTGCAACTTTGTAATTGATTTTTTCAACATCGTATAATTTTCAAGATAATAATGTTAACTCGGTTGTTTCGATTGTGCTGCAAGAAATGTCTTTGTGAAGCGCATTGCTACTATTCTATTCCGAAAATCTATATTTATGATTATATCTGTCGTCGTCCTGAAGTTGGTTTAAATAGGATTGTAGCGCGTATCCTCCATAAATCAAATGATTGCATGAGTTCAGTTTTCAAGGAAATCAAAATTATTGGTCATTCATGCTTTAATCCATTAAGTGTAGATTAAATCTCAAAATTAAATTTGTAAATCACTATAATACTTCCAGATTTTTTTTTCTCATTTAATTTTTCTATTATTGCACCGTTCACAACTTTGGGTAATATATAAATTTTCTAAACGAAAATTGCAAAAAGTGACTTGATAATCAAGGGCTAAAGATTATGCATCTGGTATAGCCTATGAAACTTTTTCAATAATTATCAAAAATTTCATTTTGTTATTAAATGTACCGACATATCTAACTAAATAGTTTAGTAAAAACACAGGAACACAAATTTTGAAAACACAAACGAAATGTCGTATCTAAATAAATAGTATAGATAAATATGTAAAATATAGGATATTATATAATAGTAATGAGTTAATAATATATAGGAATTCTTTTACATAAACTTGTACAGCCCATATGATACATATTTTTAATATACATACTACATAAGGAACTCAAATAATAATGACCTTAGATAACAATTTTCGCTAGAATTATAATCTATAGAGTGCAGTGCAATCATATTATTTTACAGCCATGTACATGAATTCATTACTTTTATCGTATACCAACGTCAGTAAATGTCGTAAATTTTCGTTCAACAGAAAGGTAACACATCCTTAAAGTTTTCCCAGCGTTATCGCCAATAGAAAATTATGCTAGTCATTTTGTTGGCCTCTTTATCCATATCACTTATATGCGCTACATATCGTATATTAAAAATTATTTCAAAAAACACGCAATACAACTAAAAACGGCAGATCTTTGTACTGTAATGCGTACTTCACGACTCCATTTATGTAGTTACCAAACAAAATCAGTTGATATACGTTGGTTTGGCGTGGATTCCAATTATAGAAAAATCACCGCTTTGATTTACACATTATAGAAAACGCGGATTAGTTAATTTATTAAAGATGTTAATATTTTCAGGGAAAATAACTTTATTTAATCTCTCTATTCAAGGTTTATAAATTATTCTCTCAACATCTCATCATATTCATAATTTAAATAATTTTAAACAATTAAATGATAAGGAGGTTTTTTTAGTACATTCCTTGTTTATTATTTGAAGCTTACATTTTTTTAAATGTTATACACTATATGGCTATTAATGACCGTCAACTTTCAACTTTAGACGTTTTGTGAAATATTTAGAAATATACTTGACAGATTCTTCTGGAATTTCAGGATTAAAAAGAATAGGTATGACCTCATATTTAGCAATGTCCATTTGATAAGGGGGCAATAAGGGGGCTAACAAAAAATCAAAGAAGAAAAAATAGTACTTGGGATCACCCTTTAAAATAAAATGCACGAAACGATCTATCGCTCTCGAATATAAATAAACAGACATTGTGCAATATGTGTATTCTTTTGTGTAAGAATAGCACGTATATTAATAGAGATACAGCGATTTATTTACAAAAATTAAAAAAAAAATCTTGCATGTTTTTTGCTTATAACATCCAGGGTTTTCAACCAAATTTAACGCCGGTTTCAGAAAAATTGACAAAATATAGTAGAAACAATATAGTGCAATTGGAATATAAATATATTAAATATTTTAGGAAATATGAGCGGTTGTATGAAGTAATTTTTATCTGCGCAAGCACGAGCAATAAAAAGGATTATTTTAAATAATTTAATAATCACCTCTATGGAGCAACTTATTAAAAAAAAATGTAGTCAAATATCAAAAAATTCAGAAAGATATCGGCGTTAGAATGAGCAAATTTTTAGTTGTTCTCTAAAAGCAGCTGAATGATAAGGGATTTTCCACAAATTGTAATATTTTATTTATTTTTTTTTTTAATTTTCATTTTTATTAACACTTTCCAACAAAGTTGAAAAGTGCTTATGTATTCGGTTTGTCTGACGGTCAGTCCGTCTGTCCGTCTGTCCTTGCTCTAATTCCCGTAACTATACTCGGATTTTTATGAAATTGATAAAGGTTATTTAGGGTCACTAAAGAATGTTTGGTATTGTATATGAAGTATGTAGGATTAATCGTTCATTTACAGGGGCACTCAAAAGTATTCCATTACATTATGGTATATGGGGAATAACTCCCGTAAATATACTCGCATTTTCATGAAATTGATAATGGTTATTTAGGGTCACAAAAGCATGTTTGGTATTGTATATGAAGTACGTTGAATTAATCGTTCATTTACAGGGGCACTCAAAATTATTCTATTACATTATGGTATATGGGGAATAACTCCTGTAAATAAACTCGGATTTTCAAGAAATTGATAAAGGTTATTTAGGGTCACCAAAGCATGTTTGGTATTGTATAAGATGTATGTAGGATTAATCGTTCATTTACAGGGGCACTCAAAGTTATTCCATTACATTATGGTACATGGGGGAAAATCTTTTGGGAGGTATTTTAATGACATTATGCTATTTCAAATGTATTGAAACTGATATACTGAATTTCCCTACGATCACGTTAGAACAGGACATTCATAGCATTTGTTTTTTATTCACAGGGACACACAAATGAAATCGGTTACAGTACAGTACTGTCTTTGAGTAATAATTGCTGGTTTTCACGGTTTAAAATTCGGTATGCGCTTTTAAATTTAATTAATTTTTTGCATCTTACCCGTTATATATAAATTCTTTACCTCAAATACTGGGCTGCACAAAAATATTCACGTACCGTTCTCCTTATTAGAGGAAATTGATGAAGGTAAATTTTAAACTGAAGTATATGAAGCTCTTAAATGATCTAAATTTTGGCTTGCATGTAGCAAATAGATACAAATCTATAAGTCATACACAGGGCTGCAATTCGCATAATTTTCCAATTGTGGATGGGAATAGCTGAAATTGGGCTCTGAAATGCATTATGCGTTTCCATATGGTTGAATTAGACGTAATATTTTAATTTTTTAAACAGTGCAGTTTTGTTATATTATTCTGAATGTGTTGGAAAGTGTTTCATAATCTATGCTTGACGCATGATTTTTTCTTACTTGTTTATTGATGCTTTAGTTCTTCTTGGACAACCACCAGAACGAGCCTATACCATGATCAAAAGAAGTCTCAAAATCGAAGCATTTTTTCCAAATCTACTCGTTGATAGTCACTAAAAACTAACTTTTTTCTGAAAATCAGTTAATAAAAAATGACGATTTGTGTAAAATCCCTTCTCATTCAGCTGCTTTTAGAGAACAACTAAAAATTTGCTCACTGTAACGCCGATATCTTTCTGAATTTTTACGATATTTGACTAGATTTTTTTTAATAAGTTGCTCCATAGAGTTCACTATTAAATTATGTAAAATGATCCTTGTTATCGTTCGCGCATGCGCAGATAAAAATTATTTCATACAACTACTCATATTTCCTAAAATATTTCGTGTATTTATATTCCAATTGCACTATATTGTTTCTACTATACTTGGCCAATTTTGTCTGAAACCGGCGTTAAATTTGGTTGAAAACCTTGCATGTTATAAACAAAAACATGCAAGATTTTTTTTTTAAATTTTTTTTAAATAAATCGCTATATCTCTATTAATATACGTGCTATTCTTACACAAAAGAATACACATATTGCACAATGGCTGTTTATTTATATTAGGTAGCGATAGATCATTTCGTGCATTTTATTTTACAGGTTGATCCCAAGTATTATTTTTTTCTTTGATTTTTTGTTGGCCTCCTAATTGCCCCACTTAACAAATCGACATTGCTAAATATGAGGCCATACCTCTTCTTTTTAATCCTAAAAGGTATATTTCTAAATATTCGACAATACGTCTAAAATTGAAAGTTGACTGTCATTAATGGCCATATAGTATACATATTTCGTCATGGCGTTTCACAGATAATTGGCACATTACAGCAAACGTGATATGGCGCGTTATTAGCACAATTGTTGGTGTAACTTAGCACGAGTTGTAGACAAAAATATTTGGCGATTTATCATTAGCGCCCGGTTAACAGTTTTTTTAAATAAAAGGTTAAAAAAAATGTTTCTTTTTAGGTGCGTTCTTAATTATATAAATACGTAGCACCGTCGTCGTTCAGTCCGTCCGTCTGTCTGTTCGCATATAACAGAGCAAAAACTGCCCAACCGAATGGTCTTAAATTTAAATATATAATTGTTATAAAATTTTGTAGAGTCATTTAAAATTTTATAAAAATCGGATGTATAGTTTAATTACAGGGACACTCAAATTTGTTCCGTTACATTACGGCCAATGGGAAAAATCATTGCAAGTGCATTTTAATGATGTTACAGCTTTCCGAATGGTCTGAAAATTTAATTATATAATTGTTGCAAAATTTTCTCGAAACATTTCAAATTTCATGAAAAGCGGATGTATAGTTTAGTTACAGGGGTAGACAAAAGTTTTCCGTTACATTAAGGCCAAAGGGAAAAAATTATTTCATGTGCAATTTAATGACGTTACAGCCTTTCGAACAGTATGAAATTGATATGCACTTATGAAGTGCACTAAAATATACATCCATTACATTAAGCGATGCAAAAAATACTTATAAAACTAGTTATAGTATGAACGCAACTCATTTGCCACGTTTGACGAGTAATTTCCAACTTGTTAAAATGTGTCATATGATTTTGATAATTTCACATTAGAAAAGAATTAAATCAGCCGTGCAATAGAAAAAATCCACGGAGAAAAGGAAATTATTATGAATCAATCAGCAATACTTTGCATATAATTTGCATTATGCATATAAATCTTTACAATTTTATAAATCAACAAATTTGTATGGTTTATATGAGCAACCTTTTGTTATTTTATCAAATACAGCAAATGCACATATGAATAAAGATTATAAAATGACCACTAATGTCTTATTTTATGCGTTAGAATAATGCAATTGTAATCATGAGGAACAACCGTTCGGTTTTGACATAAACTCAGAAAGTGATTTATTTTGGTCGTATCAAGCAGCTGTGATTTATGAAATATGAATATTATCATTATACTGCTGCATTTATTTATCATTTATACTAAACAGCATTAGAAAAATACGAAAATATTTTTTTGATCATCTAAATTATTAAATAAAACTTATGATGGCAATAATGAAAAAATAATTATGAGTAAATAGTGATATTATGGAAAGTAAACTTTATAAAAACTTTTTTTTATTCCAGTATCTATTGGTACTTATGTATAAAAAATTATTGCATCCACTGTACCAATATTAAGTATGGTGACAAAGTTTGATGTGACATATTTCAATTGTAATTATTTATGACATATTATATTTACATAAAAAGTATTATACATATGGATCACTAATCAGAAATACTTCCTGTTGGAGAATTGTTTAAGGAAAGCACCAGTATTTTCTTATAAAATAATTCCCATTATTTAATCGTATGATAAGGCGAACATTTCTATAATATTGATATTTTCCCTTTAAAATTGCCAAAATCATGATGACTAATGTGTTATAGAAATAAATTTATTTAAAATTATGATAGCTTGAAACATAACAAATAGAGTAGCAATATGATATCAAAATCCTGAAACAGATGCAGTTTTTATGGAAAAATAAGATCCAAAAAGCAATAGAGATACACAAAGTATCATTTTGATATTTTTGTGAAATAATCCATATTACTTATCTAAATTACAATAATAATCTTCCAAAACGTATTTATAAATAAAGGCTTTAAAGTTATAAATATTTAAATTAAAATATAATAGGTTTTTAATCTTTTATTAAAAACCTGTTTTAATTTGTTTATTTAATATGATGTGGAAATACTATAATGGAAAAAGGCTAAAATAACAATGTAATCTTCTTTGGAACCTCTGTAATTAGCAGTGCATTTTCTTTTATGGATCATATTCATGTACTTTTTTGTTTTGCTGAATGTACGATAAATAAGGTAGCTAATAACGCGAAAAAACTTTAGTATATTTTTCGGGTAGAGAAAAAAGAGAAACCGAAATCTACTTTTTGTCGTGCAACATTTTCTTAGAAATATGATGCTAAAAATATAAATGAGAAATGTTCGTTCAACAGATATAAAAACATTGCTGTTAATAGACAGACAAATTGGTTTTGGTGAAACTCTATGAGTAAGTTGCTCTTTCAATACGCAGAATGGTTTTCATAATTTCATAAGTTCAAACTACTAGTTTGTGTAAAAGTTTGAAATGAATACGATGTGTACTATAAAGTTTTATCATACAAATGGATTATTGTCAAGAAACGTTTTTGAACTGGGTTAAGTTAGCTGCATAAAAGAAATAAACATACTAATGTTGATTAAGAGCAAATCTTATTGCATAATTACCTAATACATATAAATTTATATTTTTCATGAAATTTACAAACTTTCATGGTTTTTTTAACTTACATATTTCATTTAACCAGCGCATTTTCATCCATTACAATGTATATTCAAATTATCAGGACCATACATGGTATTTGATTAAAATGATTGATTTTAATGACTAGATTTTTTCTCAATGAGTATTCTATCTTATTTAGAACTAGACTAACATTTTTATTTGCATAAAATAAACGATGCATATTTTTATTAAAATAATAATTTTAAGATCATCTTAACAATTTTAACTAAGCATATTTTTATATATAATGAAGTTACACACATTCTGTGATAATTTATTTGCTGAGAAAATGTTAGACAAGAACAAAAAAAATATCGTGCGCCTGCTATAACGCCAATCGAATGCTTTTTAACACTTTCCAACAAAGTTGAAAAGTGTTTATGACTTCGGTTTGTCTGTTCGTCTGTCCATGCTCTAACTCCCGTAAATATGCTCGGATTGCCCTGAAATTTTTGGATGTTATTGACGTTTACCACAGCACGCTCCCTATTTCCAATGAAGTTTGTAGCATGTTTATTTCATTTACAGGGACAGTCAAATTTTTCCGTTACATTACGGCCTATGGGAAAAATCGTTTAAAATATTTTTTAATGATGTTAAACGCTTTCGAAAATAATAAAATTGATATGCATTTATGTACTCTAAAGTACTCTTAAGTGTACTCTAAAATATGCATTCTGTAGAATATGCGGTGCAAAGAAGAGTTATTATTCATTTACAGGGCCATACAAAAGAATTCCGTTACATTATGATATTGTGGTGGATGGAATTTTTTGAGGCGTATTTTAATTATGTTAAATTATTTCATGTATAATGAAATTGATATACGTTACTGAGGTTTAATATAGCTTATTTCATGTATAATATGAAGTGCATAGCATTTACAGGGATACATAAAATATCAGATATTATATTGTAGCCGAAGTACTGTACAGTAGCGGAGATTGCTCGATATGCATTTTTAATTATCGTATGCACTCTAAAGTTTCACCATATTTATGCATAGTATATGGTGTGTATAAATGTTATAATTCATATACAGCGTTATACAAAAAGTTTCATAGTGGTTATTGGGTATGGGTGCACATTGCTTAAAGATGGTTTTAAAATAAGTTATGCAGTTTTACTCTGAACTGTATTTGGTTTACTAAGAAAAGTTTGTAGAATATAGATAAAATGATATGCAGGATCACGCAAGGAATTGGATACATGGCCGTCTATAAATGATAATTTCTGGAAATGTGATTTCTGTAGTTTTAGGAGTATTTTAGTTTGAATTAAATTTTAGCTAAATAGTGGCGTGGAATAAAGTTACTATGTTAACTACAAGGTTGTACAAAAGTATTCAAGTATGTTTCCATCTATTAGTATAAAATATTGAAAGAGAAATTTCAACCTGTTATGCATTTTCTTGCTAAACTAAATTTCCCAATTATATAGTATATAAATCAACCTACAGAAAAAACACAGAGCTGTAAAGAAGAATTGGAATGCATATTTGACTATGGACGGTAACTGCTGAAAGCAGCTTTTTAAATGTTTTATGCGTTTTCTAAAATGTTTACTTAGTTATCTTCTTTAACTTATTTCTCTAAATAACGAAGTTTTGTTAAAGCATTCAGGAAGTGTTGGAAAGTGTGTCTTAATCTATGCTCAAAGCATGATTTTTCTTTCTTGTTTAATCTCATGACTTATCAAAAGTTATTTGTTTGAGTAAGTATACCGGAAATTGCCATAGTTTGAATAAAAGTTCAGATTGAGCATTAGGGATTTATTCCCCCCAAAACACATGAAACATAAATTTCCCCTTTAAAAGTTATTAAGGACATCAAAATGACTATTAAATGAATACCTCTAATTCCGAAATTTTCTTTTTTACATAACTTTTGTTTTCAGGGGAATGTTTCATTAATAGATGGAAACACGACTTAAAGAAACTTATCAAAATTTGAAATTTGAAAGTAATGAATGGGATATTAACATTATCCAATCATCTGTTATCCGGAGCTGTTTATAGAAACCAACCTTGCAACTGAACTACATACACTATAAATGTACATCTTCTGAAGTATACAGGATGTCCACTCTCAACGGTGTCCATTGGCTAATTCCTAAACCATTAGTGATAGATTTATAGTTCCAATTACAAAAATGTTTTAAATAAGGTAAAACAAAATATTTTAAAAGCGATTTGGGTCAATAAAAACAATTCTTAAAAAATTATGAAATTTTAACTTTTATACAGTCCTCCTGTCATATAACTTATATTTAGTAAAAATTTTCTGTTACGCTGACCACTAAGCCAAAAAAAAGTCCTTTTATTCTATGATTAAAATTGACCGAGTAATAGCTGTTTAAAATTGGAGCATATTTTTTGCTGCAAATTAGAGGGTCATTCACAAATTTAGTAGAAATATAATTGCGTCAGATTCATTGAAAAATGATTGAGCGTGAAAGCATTGCAATATAAATTTGAAATCTTTAATAATTGTGACATATTAATGCAAAACATACGATTTGTAATGAACATATAAGAAAGGAAAAAAACCCATATTTTTTGTTAAATAAAATGATGAAAATTAACAACCTAAATTCTTTACAAAATGATACATATTTTAAAATGTTATTAGATTACATTAGCCTGAAAAAGTTGGGTTATGTCATGTTTTTTAGCTTTTGACAATATATTTTTATGTATTCTGCCGCTGTATCCGAAACTGACCTTAATTTTTTACCATCCCTTAAAGTTTTATGCAAATCGTAAATTTTTAAGTTAAAAAAAAAAGCGAAAATTTGATACTATAAAATAGTATTTTAAATATGAATAAATATTTACATTTACTTTATGATTAAGGAAACATAAGGCAAGTAAAAAGATTGCATTTGTTTATAGAAAACCAATTTCAAGAATGGATATGAACTATAAGACGCTTTTTATATTTTTGAATATGGTAAAAATAAAGCGCCGCCGGTGCATAAATAATTCCTCACAAATATCAGATTAATATGTATTTTAATGGGAAACCCTTTATATGAAACTGAATAAAAAATATTTTTTAGTATAGCATATAAACAACAGTTAATAATCGAATAGAAATAATATATTAGAAAACATTTCGTTTCAAAATCTTCGCAAACATATATTTAGGAAATATTATTTGATATTTTTGAAATATTTTTCTCATAATATAAAATAGGAACTATTTGTTTAATATATTTGTAACGTCTATAAAATACAAAAAAAGGAATGCATCTTTTATAAATGTAAATATTGTTCCATTTATTTTATTTAAATTTGTATTTCAATTACTTTTTTAACATAATGGATTATAGAAACGGCTTTAGGAAAATACTATTTCCTTTTCAATATTTAAAGAAATTTTCCGTAACGAAATCTGAAAGAATTATAATTTGAAATATATAATTTGAAATTGTTTAAATTGATAAAATCAATTTCAGCGTCTATGCTACGTGGTTTTTATTTTCGGAATTTTGTAATTCTTTCGTTTTTCGTATTACGAAATGTATGTGTAAACTAGATTTCATTCCTATTTCTGAATATTGAAAGTAATTTGTTTTGTTTGTTATACTTTGATCTCGTTGAGAATTTGAAATTAAATTATACCCTATAAAGTTACTTAGTCTACTATATTCCAATTATATATATATATATATATATATATATATATCATTTAATGTTTTAAATTAATTTTACATAAAAAGTATTCCTATACTTATGGTCAATTGGATAAAATCATTTCAAATGTATTTTAATGATGTTACACCTTTTCAAACAAAACAAAATTGATATAAATTTATTAAATGCACTAAAATATGCATTCTGTAGAATATGGGGTGCAAAGATTATTTATTATTCATTTACAGGGTCACCCCCCCCCCCACCAAGAAAAAAAAATCCATTACGTAATGGCATAGGAGGAAAACTGCCAAGTATTTGAATTATGTTAAAATATTTCATATATAACAAAAATTATATCAGTTCAGTTGCTAAGGTTTACTACAAATTATTTCTAGAATAATATGAAATGCATAGCATTTTCAGGGACACACAAAAAAGATTTCTGATACTCTACTGTATCCGAAGGACTGCATATTAGCGGTAATTGTAGAAAATGCATTTTTAGATATGATATGGCTTTTAAAGTTTAACTAAATTTTGCCTACTATGTAGTGTGCTTAAATGTTATAGAATGTTAAATCGCATGCAGGGATACACAAACTAATTCCTAAGGCTTACTACTGCGTATGCGCGTAAATTGGTTAAAGGTGTTTTTTAAATGAATTACGCATTTTTACACTAAACTACAATTAATGTAATGTAATGATGTTTGTATAATATAGATAATATGACATGTAGGACCACGTAAATAATTAGATATATAAAAGTATATGGGTGCTAATTTCTAGAAATATAATTTCAGTAGTTTCAAGCGTGTTTTAGTCTGAATTAAATTTTAACTAAAAAGTGGCTTGTATATAAAGGTAGTACGTAAAATACAGGGCTGTAGAAAAGTATTCACGTATATTTCCGTATTTTGGTATAAATTGCTGAAATTGAAATTTGAACCTAATATGGGTTTCCTTGCTAAACTAATTTTTCACATACTATAAAGTATATATACGATCCTACAGATCAAATACAAGGCTGTAGAGACATAATTGAATACATATTTAGCTAAGGACGGTAATTGCTGAAATCAGTTTTTAAAATATTTTATGCGTTTTATAAAATTTTTACTTAAATATCTTATTTGACTTATTTACCTAAATAACGATGTTTTGTTAAAGTATTCTGGGAGTGTTGGAAAGTGTTTCATAATCTATTCTTAGCGCTTGAGTTTGTATTCTTGTTTTAATTTAGCTAAAATTTTGTATATTGATTGGTGTGTATAAATACTATAATAGATCATGTGCAAGGCTGCACAAAAGAATTCCAGTTCATTTTTATTTTTATTCGTGGAAATTCCTAGTGGTAACTTTTAACTGTAATACACGTTTTACATCTGAACTAATTTTTAGCATACTATGTAATACATATACCAATTTAAATATCATATTATGGGCTTCACAAATAAATTCGAATACTTTTTTGATTATTGACTGTAATTGCTGAAATCGATTTTTTAATATGTTATGAGTTTTTCAAATCATTTACTTAGCGATTAAATTCCACTTTGTTAAACGATGAGGTTTTGTGTGCATATTATGTCAGTATTTGAAAGTGTTAGATAATCTATGTGTGACACATAATTTTTTTGTATTTTTTGAAGATTGTTTAAATGTGTTATATATGATTAGAAACTTAGTTAATTTAGAAAAAAAACTATGCATTATAATTATAATTAATTGATATTTTTCGAAGCTCTGATGACAGCTGGTTTTGAAGCGCTGTTTCTTATATGTTAATGTATGTGCACAAAAAAGGGGAAAAGAAACTGCGGTTGCATAGGAGCGCTTCCCATCGAAAACAAATGAAATTGACATAATTAACATGCATTTTAATTAATTAAATAAATGCCTGTTAACATTTTTAGACAATTAAACGAAATTAAAATTCAGAGAGTCGATAAATTTAGATGCTATATTTTATAAAAACAGTCAAAATCTAAATTTTATCATTCATCTTTTATAGAATATCATATATTCCAGCGCATAATGCCCTCCGGAGCATAAAACACGTGAACTTTTTGATTTCATTGGTATATATCAATGTACATCATAGAAATACGATGAAGAGCATTAAAAAGTATAATCAAAACTTCCAAAAGTTTACGTTTTATTACCTAAATTTTATGAAAATATTTGCCCTGTTTAATCACAGATTTTTAAAAATAGTCAAGATAAAATATTGTATTAAATTTTACTTGTAATTAATAATTGAAAATTTCACAGCTATGGTGTAATAACCAGTACAAAAATTTAAAAATAATAAGTTAGTGTACAGTGCAGATGTATGTTACTCCTAATCCTATTCCCTTAAATCCACGAAAGCCATTGGAAGCGTACTCTCATTCATTCCAATAATCATGTCTCCTCCTCGTGTTCTTAATTAGAGGTTTGCCACAGGCGACTATTTCCTTAATTTAATTTAAAGTGTCCTGACCTATTTTTTTCAAACTTTAATATTTACCATATTTTTGTACAAGTGCAATAGACATCTTGAGTGTGTTCAAGGAGCACGCGCGCCGCGCGCGCGAGCTCAGGAGGCAGGAACATGGAGTGGGTCTTTATCGTGGAGGCAATAAACGTTGAGCGTGTTCACGAACAAATCACGGTTTCATTAATTATGGTGCTAATTATAAAGATAATTTGTTGCAAATGAAAGGCGAGTTAGATGGCTGAATGGATAGCGCTTTGAACTCGAGCGTAGGGGCTTTGGGTTCGAATCCTTCCCCCCAAATTGTGTTACTTTTTTTTTTTTTTTTTTTTATTGGTTGCTTTATATTTTTCATAATAAATAAGATTTTTTGATAAATATAAATTTTAAAATAATAATACAGAAGCATATGTATTTTTATTATAATAATAAAATACTTATTTAAATACGAGAAAATGAGGTATTTCGCAGTGAAAGTTTTACATTTGAACGCCTTGCGAAAATATACGTTTGCGCGTAGGATAATTTCTTGATGTTTTTCTTTCTTTTCTTTTTTTTAGTACTTTAGGGGTGAATTTTTGTCAAGACTGGGATGCAAATCATATTTTACGGTGTTAAAATCAACATGGAAAATATTATAAAAATAAATGTACGAGAATGTACTCGTAATAGATGTACATTATTTTAACTAAAAATATCTGCACATATATTTTTTAAAGATATAAAATATATGGCGTTTTGCATCTAGTTTTGTGGTGAATAAAGTATGATTAGAATGTTTATAAACTTTCTACTAAAAGTATAAGTAGTATTTTGCTCATACTAACAGGCCCTGTTTATCAAGTAGGCACGAAAAGCATGTGCTTCCCTTAGAAAATTAGAAGGGACACGAAATTGAGAAAACAGAGGCCCCAAATTTTATATCGAATTAATTCCATTCCAAAATTTTATATAATTTATTTTCAAATTATTAACTTATTTACACACACAAACACACACACACACACACACATATATATATATATATATATGTGTGTGTGTGTGTGTGTGTGTGTGTGTGTTTTAAGTGTTTCATAAAAATACCTTTCATTACAAATTAATTTTTCGTTAGTAGATCAGTTTCAACCACATGATCACAATTCTCCAGTCTGTCCATTATTTTAGATGCATTGTTTATTTTACATATTGAATTTAAATATAATTGAATTTAGCTTGCATACACAACGTATAATATTAATATTTTATGTTGTGCATGCATTCTGAATTCAAACTTTTTATCCAAATTACATTTTTACGCTAATACCATGCAAAAACATTTTTGAACTGATTGTATCCTATTTTTTTTTTAAATAGAACATAAAAAAAAACTTTCTTTAAAGTGAATTCAGCTGAGCCAGTGAATAATATTTGTAGCATTGGTGAGTTTTCGGGATGTCGAATAGAAAACACTTCTCGAATGAAATGGGCCCCCCGAAATGAAACTGTGCTTCCCATAACTTCAGAGGTTAATCGGTCCCTGCATACTAACATGATTTTGAGTGCCATTTGTTTCTCATGTTTTATGATGTATTTTGGTCTATTATCCACACGGTATTAAAATATGCAATCATAAAATAAGAAAGATATATACTAAAAACTTCTCTGAAAAATTGTATAACTAACAGTGCAAATTCCATTGAAATCCATTATCCAATTAATCCATATCCATATTACACATAAATCTCGTAATACGGTGATATCACAATCTTAGTTTATTAACAGCTTTCTATTTATCACGAAAACTGTAAAGCAACTGATAAATCATTTTTAAATAGATTAAAAGAAAATTGTTAAAAATTTATAGCACCAATTGAATTGTTAAATTGTATTAATCAACCTACCAAACAAAGCACAACCAATAAAACATAAACACAAAGCGCAAAATCACGTGATCAAATCGCCCACATAAATTTTTTAAGCCGCCCGCACCAAGTTTGTGTGCGGTTGGTTAATTGATTTTAAATACTGAACGGGCCAAAGTAGATGAAGTAGGTCACGTGATGTTTCTCCCGAATATTTTGGATTTTATCTGAGTGAACATAGGCATTTATTTCTGTTACGAAATCCATGCTTTGGAAGGATAAAGAAATATAGTCGTTGGTTTTACCTGTTTTGAACCATAAAACTAATGAAATAATTGAATTACTTTAAAAATTCTTTCTTCGATATGACCTACTTCATGGCAAAAACTTCTGAGCGCGCGTGTGGCGTTTTCTGCACTTCTGAACAGGCCCCTTGTTAAATAGATAAAAAAAATATCGCGTAACTAATGTATAAAAATGTTCGTCTTTACAGGACTGATTATTTTTTTTAATTTTAAACTTAATGCTTAATTTTTAAAGTTTTATAGTAATACCTGAAGTATAATGCGTATTTATAAAATTTTATTATTTTCTTTTGTTTCGAAAATGGGCGTTATACACCAGAATAAAAGCTACAGAATTAACAACATTTCTAGCATGCCCTAATTTTTGTACAATTCCCAAAGTAATAAGAAAATTAAACACCAGTTTGCGCGTTTTCTTTTACAGATAAAATCAATTAAAATCAAATGGGATAATGTGTAAAATGTGCTAAAATATCGATATTTTAAAACAAAACATTTTTTTCACGAAACAGTAACTCCCAATTTTAGATATAAACTTTTCATTATGAAAATATTCTTATACAATTGATTTCTCCGAAGATAAATCACCCTTTTACCCACATCTTTATTCCTTCACAAAGTTCGCATTATTGTTGTATTGTTGTATACAAACTACACCATAAAACGTCAGAACATATAGAAAAATTACCCTTGCTAAAAGGACGTAATTTTTAAGTTTTTTGCTCTTAGACTATTAGCAAACTTATTTTCGTTACATAAATTCGCAAAAATATTTAAAAACTGCCCCATGTGTACATTTTATTAACACAGGAATTTTCTATATATATTAGGGTTCCGTACTTAAAAAGTAAAAGCGGAACCATTATAAGATCACTCCTGTGTCTGTCTGTCTGTCTGTCACAGCCATTTTACTCGTAAACTATGGAACGTGGAAAGTTCAAATTCGAGCCAGTAATAAAGACTATTGACCCACATATTTTCAGATTAATAAACATTTATAAATATATTTAGTAAAAATGTACAGAGTCTAATTATGCTACTTGAAAAAAAAATCTTTTCTTTGTATATCGTGTAGAATATCGTGTGAAAGCTTTCGTAACGCTGAACTCAAAAATACATTCTTTTTAATTTTAGGTATTATATTTTCAAAGATATTGTCGAAAATGTAGCGTAAAAATATGTCCCCCCCCCCCCATCTAATTCCGAAACTGCTGAAACTAAAATTATGAAAAAATTAGAGGTAGTAGATGTTAATTTAAACCTTGCAGGAAAATATAACGATTACCTAAGGTCCCATAGTTTTTGAGAAAATCGCATTTTTCTGTTACACATAAATTTCGATTTACGAGCATTCAGCTAAAGTGTTAAGCAGCGCTTGAGGTACCTATCGTAGCATAAGTATAAAAGCATTGTTGATAATATTTTCGAAAGAAATCGTCAGTAATTAGCTGAGATATTAAACCTTAATACATAATGAAATACATACGGAAATACATAATGACAGGGGAGGCGTACTCTTTGTCTACTTAACAACTTTTAATGATATATTTGTGTAATGTAATGTTCAGTAGCAGTATAAACGCAATAAATGTCAAATTGTTAAAAACAGACTAATTTAAGGGGTGTTAGGATCTTAAAATTGGAAAAAATGAAAAAAAGACCATTTTCAATATTTAATGTCTTCAAATGTATATGATTTTAAAACACAATTTTAATTGGGATGAAATATATATGTTTTATTAAGTATGTTCTTTCATTTCATGCACTTAAAAAATTGCAAGATGCAGAATTATTATTTATAGGGGGCTCGAAACTGTTAGTCATTTGTCGGACAGAAAATTGCCATAACAGGTTACGCGCAGGATTGCAAAATAAATATTGCAACTAGAATGAAAATTTTGGTGCTTACTTATACTTCAGATTGTAATAATTACATTTAACTAACACAAAATTTTGAAATTTTCAACAGTATAATCACCTAAAAAATATTTTTTTGAATAATAAAAATGAAATTTTAGGTTCTAGTTTATACAGAATAACACGAGATATATGTTTTGAAATTTCATAAAAAAATATTCAGAAGTTTTTGGGGTGCCCTGCGCATTATGCCCAAAAACGTCATTTGGAGAAAAATGACTTCAGAGTTTCGGAAAAGCCGCTTCAGCTGTTGAGCGGGTATAATTCTAAAAGCCATAACTTCTGTTCTAATGGGAATTTCAAGGAAACAATTACATCAAAATGCTCAGAAAAGATAGGAGATTAACATCTAAAAAAATTTCAACTATTAAAATTTGGAAGCTTCAAGACTCACCTGCGACCACTTAACCCTTCCGGCGCAAGGTCATTCTGTTTATAAACTGGTGAAATAATGGGCTGACATCAGAATTTATAAATGAATTTATTAGAAAATACGAACTTGCTTATTTTCACGTACATTATAAAAGGAGAATTTTAATTAAATATTCTTGGTGCCGTTTGTCAGTTTTGGAATTAAAATTATGTGTTTCAGGACACCGCCCTTGGAAAGTTTAATTAGAAGGAATCACATAAATACTGTGTGTTTCGCGACTAGTTTTCAATGAGTTGATCTCTCAATACGCCTCGAGTGAGTTTAAAAGTTAAATAAAAAACTATCTGGAAAAAACATGGGATGGAAGAAGGAGGCGTTGCATCTTTGCAACCACCTTTCGAAGGGCGCTTAGCACAATGCCAAATTTAAACTTTGAACAAAGGTTTTGTTTTAGCTAGACAGCAGAAATAAAGGTTATTGCTACGCTGAATTTAGTTTTATGAAATGCCAAATGAAGTTTAAATATGCACTGCTATTACTGTCAATAAAGAATTAAGTTAATCATAAACTGATTAGGATGATATTAAAAAATGAGTTATACAGAATAGCCATATTTGATATTATTTAGGTTCCATATTTATTTGAACTTTCATGGTACATCCATGTTCACTTTTCTAGTATATACAGTTATACACAACCCTACGTTGTACAGTTTTTTTTACAAAGTCTTAATATTCATTTAGAAACAGTTTTTTAATCATACAATTACTAATTCATATATTTATCCTACGGAACCCTCTGTGCGCGAGCAATACTCGCTCTTGACCGTTTATTTTTTTTAATAATTATTTCCATTTGGAACAGATCTTTTCTCCGAAACTCTGGAAAAGATTTAAAATATGCCTTTTATGCAGATTTTTCTAACAGGGACATTTTTATATATAATTTGTGTATACAAAAATTTGCATATTTTGTCTCATTTATGAATGTTTGGACTTTTTTTTATATTTGTATTCGTATGGATGCATAGGGATTCGTCGTGGATGCCTTCGTACATTTGAAATATCTCTTTTGGAAATTAATGTTTTTAATTGCCTTTTTCTTTCAACTTTACTTAAAAGGTATTTATGTTTTCCTTAGTTCTCAAAATGTTTCTCAAATATATGCTTAATATAATATTTTATGTGTTAAAAGCTGACGAATTGCAAGTGCAGATCTTAACACTTCATATAAAAGTACGTAGATATTGTAAAATCTTTTTGTGAACTAAGGAAAAGAAATATCCTTTAAAAATAGTAGAAAGAAAAAAGCAATTAAAAACATTAATTTCCTGTGGAGATATTTTAAATATACTAATCATTCAAGCGCCCATACACTTAACATTACTGAGGGGAATTTGGAAGCTGAGTGACTAGCAGCCTTAACCGTTTAGCTCCCAAATAAACATACAACATTAGGGGTATTTTTCCTTTCTCTCTCTAGTTCTAGCATCTGTGATAAATAATCCATTTCTTTGAATATTTTACTCCAAAATGATTTTCCGAAATAGCATTAGATTCTGTTTAATTCCAGGGAAAATGCTTCCGTGAACTATAAAGCTATTCCTAGATAAGAGGTTTAGTAGAAATTGTGATACTCCTTATCTTACAGTATGCTAAGAAATATAATGTGAGAAAATGATTGAAAGAATTATAAATAAAAAAACATATATACCTACTTTTCCACTATACAATTTTAATGAATATAAAAGTTTTCATTTAATGTGTTTTAAAAACAACACTTCAAGTAATATGAAAAACATAATTATATATAGAAAATATTTCTACATTAATACAATAAAGAAAGGACATAATGACGCGCATTTAATTTTATAAAAATGGGTTATCAAAATATCCCTATATAAATCAAACGGAATTTTTAAAAGGTTTATAAAATGATTAATTGAATGTTTTTTAAAATTCCCATATATATTTATTTAAGAAAGCGTAGCTGATTTTCAGTGTGCACTATAATACATTTTATGAAGCAATATTTGCGAATTGAATCTAGGTAGAAATACTTATGTTCTTGAATAGCAAAATACATGTATTTTTTAAAAAACAAGATTCTATTAAAAAAATTTAAAAAAGCTTTTATCTTTTGATGTTACAAGGCTTATATACTGTAAAAGAGAGACAATTATCTCAATCCACGAACTAATTCCTTTAAAATTAAACACGATTCCAAAAGTGTTTTCCATCTGAGACAAACATATTTTCTAGATTTAAAGAAGTTTTTTTAATTAAAAAGTTCCTTTGTTTCCGCTGATTTTCGTAAACGTTTCAGAAAATTTTTAATTGTGCATTGATGAGTTCTTTTGTGCCAGAATGTACGTTTTTTGGACATTATTAACTCTAACGTAAACATATTCAGATTCAACAAACTTGTTTTATAGACAAACATAATATATATACACTTTAACATTAACATTTAAATTAATATTATTTTGTTATTCTTGCATGTATTATTTTAATTACGCAGCTGAAAACGTTTAATTTAGTATTAATAGAAAGCTAAAATTCGACATTCCGGTTTGGTGAAGTTTTATTGTTGTTTATAATGAATTGTAAAGTTATTTACGCATTATTTCGTACTCATACTACAGCTAACGTTGGCCCCTTATTTAATTGAATGTGAATTACTTATACTTTAATTAATTTGAAATACTTGAAAAATACATCATTTTTCTTAAACTTTCTAAGAAATTACTTAGTGACTAATATAAATTTATAAAAATTACGCAATAGTTCACTGTACAAAAATTTACGTTAAGCAGCAGCGAATTTATCTACAATTTCATGCAGCAAAATATCAAACAACCGTTCAACCGCATTTAAAGATCACAGATACTTAACAATTGTAAGAAAAAATCTCGCCGATCACAGTTGTCACAATCCGGCCCCATTTATCTATCTATAATTCCTATTATAAAGAGGAAAAAATTGTTTATTTGTAGGAGGTAAGCTCTGGAACTACCGAACCGATTCAAAAAGTAATGGTATCAAAATGATGGTGTTAGTCCAACTTAGAACATAGGCTATATCTTATGTCGGTGCCACTACCCCAAAAGGGGTGTAGGAGCAAAAAACGTTCTAAAAATGCGATTTCAGCGTTACTGAAGGGCCTAGAAATGTGAAATTTTGAATATTAGTTACTTATAAGATATAAATTATGTCTAAGAACAGTTCTTAAACAATTCGAAATTTAAAAGGGCTGAAAATGCACAAAAAGCGTTCTAAAAAACGTTCTAAATGGTAGTTTCTACACAATCTCAGGAAATACCAAACCGATTTAAAAAATATTGGTGTCAAAATGATGGTGACAACGCTTGCTCCAAGATAGGCTATGTTTTATGTCGGTGTCACTACCCCCAAGGGTGTGCAGGAGAAAAAACGTTCTAAAAATGCGATTTACGTGTTACTGAAGGGCCTAGAAATATGAAATTTGAAATATTAGCTACTTATTAGATATAAAGGATTTCTAAGAACTGTTCTTAAACAATTCGAAATTTGAAAGGGGTGAAATTGCGCGAAAATCGTTCTAAAAAACGTTCTAAATGGTGCTTTCTACACAATCTCAGGAAATACCAAACCGATTTAAAAAATAATGGTGTCAAAATGACGGTGACAACCCTTGATCCAACATAGGCTATGTTTTATGTCGGTGCCACTACCCCAAAGGGGGTGCAGGAGCAAAAAACATTCTAAAAATGCGATTTTTGCGTTACCGAAGGGCCTAGAAATATGAAATTTGAAATATTAGCTACTTATTAGATATAAAGGATTTCTAAGAACAGTTCTTAAACAATTCGAAATTTAAAAGGGGTGAAAATGCGCGAAAAGCGTTTTAAAAAACGTTATAATGGTGGTTTCTACACAATCTCAGGAAATACCAAACCGATCTAAAAATTAATGGTGACAACCCTTGCTCCAACATAAGCGATGTTTTATGTCGCTGCCACTACCCCAAAGGGGGTGCAGGAGAAAAACATTCAAAATTGCGGCTTTTGCGTAACGGAAGGTCCTAGAATCGTGAAATTTGGAATGGTAGTTAGTTATAAGATATCAATGATCTCTAAGGACATTTCCTAAAGAAATCGAAATTTAAAGGGGGGGGGTCAAAATGCGCAAAAAGCGTTGTAAAAAACTTTCTAAATTGCGATTTCTATGCAATCTCAGGAAGTACTGAACCGATTTCAAGTATAATGGTGTAAAAATGATGGTGACAGATCTTGCTCCAAGATAGGCTATATTTCATATCTGTTCCCACTACCCCAGAGGAGATGCAGGAGCAAAATGCGAGAAAAGCGTTCTAAAAACGTTCTAAATGCCGATTTGTCGGCAATATCTCAGGAAGAATGAATCTGATTTCAAACGTCATGGTAGGAAATTGATGCTGACAGTGATTGCTCTAACATAGACGCTATTTTATGTCGGTATCACTATCACCAAGACGTTGCAGGAGCAAAAAAGCGTTCTAAATTTCGATTTTTGTGATCGGTAGGGGCTAGCAACTTAAAATTAGGCAAGGTACATATTTATTAGATATAAATGTTCTTTAAGAACAGTTTCGAAAAAATTGGAAATTTAAAAAGGGGTGAAAATGCGCGAAAAGCGTCCTAAAAACGTTCTAAATTGCGATTTCTACTCTATCTAAGGAAATACCAAAGCTATTTCAAAAGTAATGGTTGCAAATCAATGGTTACAGTCCCTGTTATAACATAGGTTATATTTTATGTTGCTGTCACTACAATCTGAGGGTTGCAAAAGCAAAACATGTTCTAATATGCGTTTTTTGCACAACTGAGGGGTCTAACACTTTGAAATATGGCATGGTATTTACTGAGAAGATGCAACTGCTTTCTAAGAACAGTCGAAAGAAAATTCCAAATTAAAAAAAATGAAGTGAGTGAAACGCGTTATAAATTACAATTTTTAAGCAAACTTATAAATTACCAAACCGATTAAAAAAATAATGATGACAAATTTTGGTGATAGAACCTGCTCAAACATAAGCTATATTTTAAGTTTGTTCCACTACCATCAGAGGGTTGCAGAAGTTAAAAACTTTCTAAATTGCGAATTCCGTGATACTGAAAAGGCTAGAAACTTTAAATATGACATGGTAGTTACTTATAAAATATAAATGCCCTCGAAGGAAAGTCGAAAATAAATTCGAATTAAAAAGGGATGAAGCGAAGGGGAGGTGCGAAAAGCATTCTAAAAAAGTTCTAAATTACGATTGTATGCAATTTCAGGGAATATAAACCGATTATAAAAGTAATAGTTGCAAATCAATGGTAAAGTCTCTGATCCTACACAGGCTATATTTTATGCCGGTGATTCTACCACCTGGGGTTCACAGGAAGAACAAACGTTCTAAAAAAGGGCTTTAAAAGCTTTTTAAATTACGTTTTTGTGGAATCTTAGGAAATAACAAACCGATTTCAAAATTAATGTTGGCAAATTAATGGTGACAGTTCCTGTTTCAACATAGCCCTTTATGTTGAGAGAGGTGGTAGGACTTGGAATTTGACATGATGGTTAATTTTAAGATGTAAGAAGATCGTTTCTAAAAAATTCCAAACTTCAAATGAATAATGAAATAAGAGTATTAATTGAGCATAAAAGTTTCAAAATATTTTCTAAATTATCATTTATTTATTTTTATTTCATTTTATTAATTTAAGTCTCATTTCTGCCTAATGCAGTGTAATAAGTATGTTTAATCAAACTGTGTTTTAAATAGTAATTTTTGAATTATTCCTAAAAGTAATAAGTACCTTTTAATAAAATAAAATATTACCTTTTAATGAAATAAAAATTTAGTTAGTACCTTTTAATAAAAATTAGACATATAAATATCATTTGGCATATTTCAAATATTACGCGAGCAAAGCCGCGAGGTTTGCTAGTACACTATAAAAAACTACTCGAACATGTTTTTTACAATGAGTGACAACAAACGAAAGAATATTTCAATTCTTATTTTTTAATTTCGAAAATAATTTTGTTTCCTTGGTGACTAACGATAAAGGAACGCTTTTTGGTATAGCAGGTAACTCGGTAGGGGATACGTTATATTTTAGTTTGCAATTTTAATATATTTTTCTAGATTAAGAAAGTTTGTTTTATTTTAAATTGCAGCGTTCCTCGTTATCACAGCGTTCTTTAACTATTTTCATCTGAATTCAATGAAACTATATAAAAAAGTTATACTTTAACTCAGTGATTCCCAAGCATTTATTTGTTATGTTCTCCTTATAGAAATGTCAATGGTTCTCACACTTCCTGTGTTTTAACCTCTTACACTGGTATTCACCATCTTCCTCAAGAAACGGTTAGGTGCAATAGCAATGCCGACCACTCAATTGGCATTCACTTTTTATCTAAATGGAACTTACTGCACCCAATTCCTACCCAGATTATTAGGGAATACTATATATGCGTTCGACCGAGCTATTCGTATTTAAACGGTAGTTGAGGAGAATAGTAAATACAAGGGTAAAAGTAACGAAGAGGAAAATCAGAAACAAAAAAATCGACGAATGGATACAAATAAATATTGCTTTTATTACATATTTAATGATTCTCTACAGGTGAATGTGACGGTTTCGCTTTTTTACCTTTGCATGCTACTTGCATATTTGATAATAGTATGCAAGTAGCTGTAGTAGTAGGTATTGTAAGTTATCATCAACATATAACATGTTTTAGAATTTTGTTTTAATGATTTCCTACGAAATGAGAAGTACTTTTTTTCTATGTAATTTAGCTGCCACACTTTGTGCTAATCGTGAACACAGTCTTTCCGCGAACACCTAGGACCTCTTCGCGTACCACAACTTGGTACGTGTTCACTATTTTATATATAATTTTATGTACATTTTATATGTTACATGTTGTGCTTGTGCGACTTTTTTTAAAATTTTGTATTTTTTTTCTCTTTACAAACTACTTCCAAACAATGTATGAGTTTCATTTCCTAGTTGTTTGTCCAAATTACCAGTTAGTTATTAAATATTTTTAATTATTTAACATTTTGAAAAGCATATTATACCGTAACAATCCATTAAATTTTCAAGAATGTATTTTTATGTTTATGTGAATTTGATTGGAGTCAACTTAATAACGAAGCAAAACTAATGCAAAAAAAATCCTGTATTTTTCCACTATTATAAAAGAAAATGAATTCAGTCATAATTAAGTATTTTATTTAAAAGCCTTGCAGTGCGTAAACATTTTCCTTTTCAATAGTGAAAATACATTTAATTATATTACATATCACATAACACATTTAATGCATGTAATATTCCCTTAATTACTCGGTTTACCTAATTAGAAGTTAAGCTTGGATAATGCATATATTCTACTACTTTCTTTTTACCCTGTATTAAGTCTCCAGAAATTAATTTGTTTCTGGAAATTATCTAATTTGTTAAATCTTCTTTAACTGAGATTTAAATTTTATTAACGAATTGTCTTCAGGGGAAAAGTTTAATTACTTAACTGCCCCTGAATTTCATCTCAGTTTTTCTAACAAGCCTTGGAAAATACTTAAGCTATTAAAATAGGACTTTTGTATTCTTTAAATAACTTCACGTGTAGGAAAGCAAATTAGAAATGAAAAAAAATCCTGTTCTGAGATTGTTATTAAACACTATTTGGCAGATGAAATGGCATTTTATCTGATTAGAGCTATGCATAGAAACATTATATAAATATTATAATTATTATGAACTTTTGCGAAAATTAATAAGATTTTGTAAATATAAACTTTTATGTTTAAATGAATAATATTGTTTCATTTTTAATGCATATATACGTCACTGTTACATGCGTTATTTATTTACGTATACATTAAATAAAAAATAATTAAATGAAAATAATATAAAATTCCAAGTAACATAAATGGTTTGGCTATTTTTGGCGAACTGTTTTCTCACGATTGGAAATAGTGCATTTACAAGTTGGATAACTTGACACTTTTGAGAAATTATATATTAATAAATAATTCATTTGTTACTATATGTTGCTACTATACACAAAGTGTATATATACTCGACACATACAAATGGGTGATACAATAATAGGAACACCTAGGAAATAAGAGAAAGGATTTATTAATAGGGTTTAAACCAACCTTTGACTTAATTACAGAATGTATGCGACGTCGGATAGATTCATAGAGGTCATGAACAACATTTAAAGAAATATGAAGCTATTCTTCGTGGAGAGCAGTCTCTAATTCCAAAAGCGTAAACTATGGAGGGAATTTAGCATGGAGATTTGACTCTAAATATACCCAACAATGTTCAATAATGTTCGAGTCAGGAGACTGAGTGGTCCAAGCAAGATGTCCTACTTCCTCCTCATGCTCTTCAAAAAATTTTTGGACGAATTTAGCAGAGTGGATAGGAACAATGTCATCTTGATAAAGCAAGCATTCTCCTGGAAATAAAGTCTGGACAAAAGGATGCATCTGATCCCTCAAAATATGGACATAGTCAGCAGCTGTAACCTTCCAATTCAGAGTCACAGTTGACCCAAGGCGACGCCAAGATGTCACACCCCATTCATAAGGGAGCCACACCTATGCTTCAAAGTCGGCAAGAGTCAGTCAGGAGAAAATGCTTCTGTGGGCATTCTCCACACATAAACGCGTCCAGTTGTCTGAAATATGGTGAAGTTTGAAGATGGGAGATGGCAAACTTTTGGCAAAAAATATTAATACATTTTTCGCTTAAAATGCAAAAACTCGAGTGTATCGCAACCAGAGAGTCCGTCCTTTCTGGGGATATATCAACACTTTCAATTCAACCCGACGCACAGAGGAGTATTTTATGAAAAATGTGGACAAAATTATTTTGTGAGCTATATCATGTTGAAATGTTGTAACAAGGTATTTGGAGTCATTATATATACATTTTGTTTAACAAATAATATATAGTTTTTTGTATTTACAAAAACATTTTGCATTTTAAAAAGTAAACTATCTATTTAAAACAATTTAGAATAAACATTTATGATATTTAGTAAAATATTCAGTTTTTTTTTTTAACAGTTCTTACAGTAAGTTCTTTAACTTACTATTCTAATCAGATTCATCTTCATCTGTTTCATCTTCATCCTCATCTACCTCTTCTTCTGTTTCATCTTCATCCACATCTTCCTCTTCTTTTGGATGTTGTACGTAAGGTGTTTTGGGGAGTAATAGTTCCGTTGTTTCGATAGACAAAGGCTTGCTTTTTTACTTAGGTTTTGGTCTTGAACAACTTATAAAAGGATCAGAACTTATTAAAAGTTTGTTCAAAACATCTTTATTACATTGCTCTCGAGAAAATTTTCGAAAAACCTCTGCCTATATTGACGGAAATGTTTGTTTCCAGCTTTAGCAGCCTCTCCGAAAGTTGGCCGTTAGGCAATATTGCATGTTTAATTACTGTGGCCCCATGTACTAAACCTTTATGTACTGTTCATGACATTGGGTGTCACCCATATAATTCGACATAAAAGCTTTGCAGTTTTTCAGTATAATTTTGAAATTTCTTAACATCAATTCTATGTCCAATGGACTGTGCCTCTAAAATTACTTTGAACTTTTTATAGGTCAATATTTATTCCATTGATTCGGGTAGCAGTATTGGGGTCCACAAAAAATCTTCTTGATGTATTTAAATCATTCGTGTTGCCGAAACCTGCCTTGGGAATATCTACTAGGAAACCCATTACTTCTTTGAAACTATTTTGAATTCGTTTTTTCTTGTTTCTGCAACAACTTTTTTGTCTTCATTGGTTCTCGCTTGCTACTTTTTAAAAGTAATTTTATATGACAAATGCAAAAGTTACTCAAAAAATCGAATTCGTGTTTGAAGAATTGATAAACCAAATCTTATCAGGATTCTCAGGATTCTTCTTCTCCAATTTATATCCATCTTCTCTAAGTTTCTTCACATATGTGGCATCTTATTGTTGGTGAAGTATTTGTCTCAGTATTACAAATCTACGCATCTACCGTATTAGGTATCAGGGTGTATTTTACGTAATATAAACTACCATTAGTAATAGGTTTTCTTAAGTAATAGGTTTCTCTTATCAGTTTTCTTAAAATTTTTAACTTGATTTTCAATATATTGAATTTCTTCATTAGTAATATTGTTCGTTTCATGAACAAAACGAATGCGTATTGGCCTGCAGAATCGTGTAGAGGAAGGTAGAGGGTTCCGCAAACAAAATATATTCTTGGCCGCCAAATTTGCATATCAAACGTAAAAGAACAAGATAACTCAAAAATATATTTGCATCGCTATCAGATGTATTCTGAAATATCTGTTTTAATTGGGATTGTTGAGAGCCATCGTAACCCCATTTAGATATTAGTTCTAAATTGCGGTTTTCTTCTTCTGTATTATTTTGAATAACTTCTTCTAAATATTTAAACACAGACGTGTGATCAAGAAGTTCGTGTAGGTTAACTTCAGTGCTTGTTCTGTCACATTCATCGACTCCTCACTTGAATAACAATCTTTCTTCGCTTTCTTAGTCAGAGAATAGCAAGGATAAATATTATTATTTGCACTGTGAATATGTTCCCTTTCATTTCTCGTTAGATCAGCTTCTACCTAAATTGATAACGCTACTGATGGTGTTTACTTCTTAATGTTAGTTTTTTTGCTGAAGTTATAATTTTTCTGTATTTGGTAATTGCTGTTGGTGTTAGAGTTATATAATTTATGAGTGTCGAGGTATCAATATTACCAGCAGCACGTTGACTTGTACTAGCTACATGTGTCAATTGATCAAGAGGCACTTGCTCCCTTAAATATCTTGTTTTCTGTCGCTTGCTTCTCTCACACGATTGGGCGAAAGCTGTTGTTGGTCGACCTTGTTTTGATATTGTACAGCTAATATCTTCTACAGCTAATTTTATGGAGCTATTAATCCAAAGTTCATTTATCTTATGAAAGCGACTTTTTATCCTATTGGTAGCCTCCATTTTTCTCTAAAATCCTTTATGAAACGGCTTAACGAACGTTTTAATGATTTTTGTTAATCTTCCGGGCATTTCGTCATTTCTATAATTTTACTTTCCATGAAACATAATTTTTCATCTATTTTCTTATTAGAACAATCTTGCATAGGGAAAAACAGTAACTTTTTTGAAACATCTTTTGTTGTCGTTGAAGTTTCTAAAAGAAAAATGACGATTTTTCATTTTCAAAATATTGTCATCTTCTGATACCATTTTTTTATATAAAACGTAAAAAAAAAAAAAAAAAAAAAAAAAAAAAAAAAAAAAAAAAAATGGAGCAAGTTGGGGCAAGATTTTATTTTATGAATATAACTAGGAATATCTATATTTTATATTCCGACAAACAATTTTGCCGGTAAAAGGGCGGAACGTATTGATAAAACAGTAATAATTTAAAAGAACTAGTAAAAATTACACTTATTTTTAACGATAAAACTATGTGGCTGTAATCATAGTTATATCCTTCATAACTAAAACTAAATACAGTAATTCAAGCTACATGCCTTCCACTTCTTTCTCCATAAAGGTTTTTTTCAGATCTCTACTGTATACAACGATAAATGCAATTAAATAATGCTCTTCTTACCACAACGCTGTGAAAAGAGACATCTCCCATGCACGACAGCTGTGTTTAGACTGATAATGTGACGAGGAGTGTTATGGAACATTCCTAAGATAGTGTTTACGTAAAGCACTGACTACTACGCTAAACAAACAAATAAAGTATTGCGGTTTTTAACGAAGTTCATTTTTCCACTTTTGTCCATCTTTTTTTAGAAATACTCCTCTGTGCGACGTCCTTAGTCAAAAGCATACATCATTTCTATCCATAATTTCATACACTTTCCGTTGATTCAAAAAAACAAATCGCAAGTAAGTTTACTTGGCAGAGCCAACTACAAGCCGATTTTCTTTAATTTTTTACTCAAATCTCGGCCAATGATATTGCATTTAAATATAACATTTCTTCGAAAAATATTTATAAATTCGTCATTTACATTTCTACAATTCGAGAATATCGCACAAAAATCAATATCACAACGCTACTGAGGAAATATTTCCATTTTCAACGGGACCTGCCGTCCATATACAAAAGCGTGTATAGGAACTTTGGTTAATTTCTGTCCTTAACTATTACATTATTACATTAAACGATCCTCTGATAAATTATGATTTTCTATTCTCGAATAAATCATACAGAAAATATTTAAATGTTGTTTGAAATGAAATCTAATGGATTAAAAAAATGATAAAAGACAAGAATTGGATGCGTATTTAATATTTAATTTATTCAGTCATTTACATAATTTATATGAAAAAGTATGTAATTCGTACATTTTATTAAAACTTAAACCAAGAAATGTGTTTTCATCTAATTTTAACAATTTTACAAAATGATATATAAAGAAAATATTTGATATTAAAAAAAAAACAAAAAAAAAAAACATATAAATATTCTTAGATTTATGAAGCTGATTAACCTACTTTTGGGAAAAAATAATGTTCAGAAATGGTTTCACCTTAAGAAATATTTTCCCGATTAACTCAATTTTTCCTACTACAAGTTTAAAAAAAGCAATAATCCTTGATTTATATCATACTTCCTGGAGTAACCGGCAAAAATTGTAGATTAAAAGGAAATTTATTTCGTATTTTTGATAACATCATATACATTAAAAGTAATAATAACAGTTATATACTCCAATCGTACCGCAGTCTTTATTTTGTTTCAATAAAAAACTGTATAAAAGCCTATTTTTAATTCATGGTTATAATATTTTCTCTTTATTATATACAGCAAACCCCGCGGCTTTGCTCGCGTAATATTTGAAATATGCCAAGTGATATTTATATGTCTAATTTTTATTAAAAGGTACTAACTAAATTTTTATTTTATTAAAAGGAAATATTTTATTTTATTAAAAGGTACTTATTACTTTTAGGAATAATTAAAAAAATAACTATTTAAAACACAGTTTGATTAAACATCATTGTTACACTGCATAAGGCAGAAATGAGACTTAAATTAATAAAACGAAATAAAACTAAATAAGTAATAATTTAGAAAATATTTTGAAACTTTTATGCTCCATTAATACGCTCATTTCAGTATTCATTTGAAGTTTTGAATTTTTTAGAAACTATCTTCTTACATCTTAAAATTAACCATCATGTCAAATTCCAAGTCTTACCACCTCTCTCAACATAAAGGGCTATGTTGAAATAGGAACTGTCACCATTAATTTGCCAACATTAATTTTGAAATTGGTTTGTTATTTCCTAATATTCCACAGAAACGTAATTTAGAAAGCTTTTAAAGGCCTTTTTTAGAGCGTTTGTTGTTTCTGTAAATCCCAGGTGGTAGAATCATCGGCATAAAATAGAGCCTGTGTAGGATCAGAGACTGTTACCATTGATTCGCAACTATTACTTTTATATTTGGTTTATATTCCCTGAAATTGCGTAGAAAACGTAATTTAGGACTTTTTTAGAATGTTTTTCGCACCTCCCTTTCTCCTCACCCCTTTTTAATTCGAATTTATTTTCGACAGTCCTTCGAGGGCATTTATATTTTATAAGTAACTATCATGCCATATTTAAAGTTTCTAGCCTTTTCAGTATAATAGAAATCGCAATTTAGAAAGCTTTTAGCTACTGCAACCCTCTGGTGGTAGTGGCACAGACATAAAATATAGCTTATGTTTGAGCAGGTTCTATCACCAACAATTTGTTATCATTATTTTTTTAATCGGTTTGGTATTTGATAAGATTACATAAAAATTGTAATTTATAAAGCTTTTCGCTCACTTCATCTTTTTAAATCTGAAATTTTCTTTCAACAGTTCATAGAAAGCAGTTGCATCTTCTAAGTAAATAACATGCCATACTTCAAAGTGTTAGACCCTACAGTTATGCAAAAAACGCAAATTAGAACATGTTTTGCTTTTGCAACCCTCAGATGGTAGTGACAGCAACATAAAATATAACCTATGTTATAGCAGGAACTGTCACCATTGATTTTCAACCATTTCTTTTGAAATAGCTTTGGAATTACTTGAGATTGAGTAGAAATCGCAATTTAGAACGTTTTTAGAAAGCTTTTCGCGCATTTTCAGCCGTTTTTAAATTTCCAATTTTTTCGAAACTGTTCTTAAAGATAATTTATATGTAATAAATATGTACCTTGCCTAATTGTAAGTTGCTAGCCCCTACCGATCACAAAAATTGAAATTTGGAAAGCTTTTTTGCTCCTGCAACGTCTAGATGATAGTGATACCGACTTGGAATAGCATCTATATTAGAGTAGAGGCTGTCAGCATCAATTTCTTACCATTACTTTTGAAATCAGTTTGATTTTTCCTGAGATATTGGTGACAAATCGGCATTTAGAACGGTTTTAGAACGCTTTTCGCTAATTTTGCTCCTGCATCTCCTCTGGGGTAGTGGAAACAGATATAAAATATAGCCTATCTTAGAGCAAGATCTGTCACCATCATTTTAACACCATTATATTTGAAATCGGTTCAGTATTTCCTGAGATTGCATAGAAATTGCAATTTAGAACGTTTTTTACAACGCTTTTAGCGCATTTTCACCCCTTTTAAATTGAGAATTGTTTAAGAACTGTTCTTAGCAATCCTTTATATCTAATAAGTAGCTAGTATTTCAAATTTCATATTTCTAGGCCCTTCAGTAACACATAAATCGCATTTTTAGACCGTTTTTTGCTCCTACACCCCCTTTGTGGTAGTGGCACCGACATAAAACATAGCCTATCTTGGAGCAAACGTTGTCACTATCATTTTGACACCAATATTTTTTAAATCGGTTTGGTATTTCCTGAGATTATGTAGAAACTACCATTTAGAACGTTTTTTAGAACGCTTTTTGTGCATTTTCACCCCTTTTAAATTTCGAATTGTTTAAGAACTGTTCTTAGACGTCATTTATATCTTATAAGTAACTAATATTCCAAATTTCATATTTCTAGGTCCTTCAGTAACGCAAAAATCGCATTTTTAGAACGTTTATTGCTCCTGCACCCCTTTTGGGGTAGTGGTACCGACATAAAATACAGCCTATGTTCTAAGTTGGACTAACACCATCATTTTGATACCATTACTTTTGGAATCGGTTCGGTATTTCCCGAGATTATGTAGAAACTACCATTTAGAACGTTTTTTAGAACACTTTTTGTGCAGTCTCATCCCTTTTAAATTTCGAATTGTTTAAGAAGTGTTCTTAGACATCATTTATATCTTGTAAGTAACTAATATTAAAAAATTTCATATTTCTAGGCCCTTCAGTAACGCAAAAATCGCATTTTTAGAAATTTTTTTGCTCCTGCACCCCCTTTGGGGTAGTGGCACCGACATAAAATATAGCCTATGTTCTAAGTTGGACTAACACCATCATTTTGATACCATTACTTTTGGAATCGGTTCGGTATTTCCTGAGTTTATGTAGAAACTACCATTTAGAACGTTTTTTAGAACACTTTTTGTGCAGTCTCACCCCTTTTAAATTTCGAATTGTTTAAGAACTGTTCTTAGTCATCATTTATATCTTGTAAGTAACTAATATTCCAAATTTCATATTTCTAGGCCCTTCAGTAACGCAAAAATCGCATTTTTAGAACGTTTTTTGCTCCTGCACCCCCTTTGGGGTACTGGCACTCACATAAGATATAGCCTATGTTCTAAGTTGGGTGAACGCCATCATTTTGATGCCATTACTTTTGGAATCGGTTCGGTAGTTCCTGAGCTTACCTCCTACAAATAAACAATTTTTTCCTCTTTATAATATGACTAGCAAACCCCGCGGCTTTGCTCGCGTAATATTTTAAATATGCCAAGTGATATTTATATGTCTAATTTTTATTAAAAGGTACTAATAAATTTTTATTTTATTAAAAGGTACTTATTACTTTTAGGAATAATTTAAAAAAAATACTATTTAAAACACAGTTTGATTAAATATCATTGTTACACTGCATAAGGCAGAAATGAGACTTAAATTAATAAAACTAAATAAATAATAATTTAGAAAATATTTTAAAACTTTTATGCTCAATTAATACGCTCATTTCAGTATTCATTTGAAGTTTTGAATTTTTTTAGAAACCATCTTCTTACATCTTAAAATTAACCATAATGTCAAATTCCAAGTCCGACCTCCTCTCTCAACATAAAGGGCTATGTTGAAATAGGAACTGTCACCATTAATTTGCCAACATTAATTTTGAAATCGGTTTGTTATTTCCTAATATTCCCCAGAAACGTAATTTAGAAAGCTTTTAAAGGCCTTTTTTAGAGCGTTTGTTGTTCCTGTGAATCCCAGGTTGTAGAATCACCGGCATAAAATATAGCCTGTGTAGGATCAGAGACTGTTACCATTGATTGGCAACTATTACTTTTATATTTGGTTTATATTTCCTGAAATAGCGTAGAAATCGTAATTTAGGACTTTTTTAGAATGCTTTTCGCACCTCCCCTTCACTTCACCCCTTTTTAATTCGAATTTATTTTCGACAGTCCTTGGAGGGCATTTATATTTTATAAGTAACTACCATGCCATATTTAAAGTTTCTAGCCTTCTCAGTATCACAGAAATGGCAATTTAGAAAGTTTTTAGCTACTGCAACCCTCTGGTGGTAGTGGCACAGACATAAAATATAGCTTATGTTTGAGCAGGTTCTATCACCAACAATTTGTTATCATTATTTTTTTAATCGGTTTGGTATTTGAAAAGATTACATAAAAATTGTAATTTACAACGCTTTTCGCTCACTTCATCTTTTTAAATTTGAAATTTTCTTTCGACAGTTCATAGAAAGCAGTTGCATCTTGAAAGTAAATAACATGCCATACTTCATACCCTTCAGTTATGCAAAAAACGCAAATTAGAACATGTTTTGCTTTTGTAACCCTCAGATGGTAGCGACAGCAACATAAAATATAACCTATGTTATAGCAAGGACTGTCACCATTGTTTGGCAACCATTACTTTTGAAATAGCTTTGGAATTTCCTGAGATTGAGTAGAAATCGCAATTTAGAACGTTTTTAGAACGCTTTTCGCGCATTTTCACCCCTTTTAAATTTCAAATTGTTTAAGAACTGTTCTTAGAAATCCTTTATATCTTATAAGTAACTAATATTCCAAATTTCATATTTCTAGACCCTTCAGTAACACATAAATCGCATTTTTAGAACGTTTTTTTGCTCCTACACCCCTTTTGGGGTAGTGGCACCGACATAAAACATAGCCTATCTTTGAGCAAACGTTGTCACTATCATTTTTACACCAATATTTTTTAAATCGGTTTGGTATTTCCTGAGATTATGTAGAAATTACCATTTAGAACGTTTTTTAGAACGCTTTTCGCGCATTTTCACCCCTTTTAAATTTCAAATTGTTTAAGAACTGTTCTTAGAAATCCTTTATATCTAATAAATAGCTGATACTTCAAATTTCATATTTCTAGACCCTTCAGTAACACATAAATCGCATTTTTAGAACGTTTTTTTGCTCCTGCACCCCTTTTGGGGTAGTGGCACCGACATAAAACATAGCCTATCTTTGAGCAAACGTTGTCACTATCATTTTTACACCAATATTTTTTAAATCGGTTTGGTATTTCCTGAGATTATGTAGAAATTACCATTTAGAACGTTTTTTAGAACGCTTTTTGTGCATTTTCACCCTTTTTAAATTTCGAATTGTTTAAGAACTGTTCTTAGACACCATTTATATCTTATAAGTAACTAATATTCCAAATTTCATATTTCTAGGCCCTTCAGTAACGCAAAAATCGCATTTTTCAGTGGTGGAAAATTGGCTCAGAGGAGGAGCCTACTGACACCACTAAATTTGAATAGTATTTTTCGGCATATTTAATGACAGAATTTCTGAATTTTTATTAAGGTGAAGCATACTATAAAATATTAGTGGTGTCAATAAGCTCCTCCTCTGCGCCAATTTTCCACCACTGCATTTTTAGAACGTTTTTTGTCGCTGCACCCACTTTGGGGTAGTGGCACCGACATAAAATATAGCCTATGTTCTAAGTTGGACTAACACCATCATTTTGATACCATTACTTTTGAAATCGGTTTGGTATTTCCTGATATTATGTAGAAACTACCATTTAGAACGTTTTTTAGAACGCTTTTTGTGCATTTTCACCCCTTTTAAATTTCGAATTGTGTAAGAACTGTTCTTAGACATCATTTATATCTTATAAGTAACTAATATTCCAAATTTCATATTTCTAGGCCCTTCAATAACGCAAAAATCGCATTTTTAGAACGTTTTTTGCTCCTGCACCCCCTTTGGGGTAGTGGCACCAACATAAGATATAGCCTATGTTCTAAGTTGGGCGAACACCATCATTTTGATACCATTACTTTTGGAATCGGTTCGGTAGTTCCCGATCTTATATCCGACAAATAAACAATTTTTTCCTCTTTATAATATGATGACCAGCAAACCCCGCGGCTTTGCTCGCGTAATATTTGAAATATGCCAAGTGATATTTATATGTCTAATTTGTATCAAAAGGTACTAACTAAATTTTTATTTTATTAAAAGGTAATATTTTATTTTATTAAAAGTTTTTTTTTTATTAAAAGGTACTTATTACTTTTAGGAATAATTCAAAAATTACTATTTAAAACACAGTTTGATTAAACATCATTATTACACTGCATTAGGCAGAAATGGGACTTAAATTAATAAAATGAAGTAAAACTAAATAAATGATAATTAAAAAAAAATATTTTGAAACTTTTATGCTCAATTAATACGCTCATTTCAGTATTCATTTGAAGTTTTGAATTTTTTAGAAACCATCTTCTTACATCTTAAAATTAACCATCATGTAAAATTCCAAGTCCTACCACCTGTCTCAACATAAAGAGCTATGTTGAAACAGGAACTGTCACCATTAATTTGCCAACATTAATTTTTAAATCGGTTTGTTATTTCCTAATATTCCACAGAAACGTAATTTAAAAAGCTTTTAAAGCCCTTTTTTAGAACGCTTGTTGTTCCTGTGAACCCCAGGTGGTAGAATTACCGGCATAAAATATAGTCTGTGTAGGATCAGAGGCTGTTACCATTGATTCGCAACTATTACTTTTATAATCGGTTTATATTCCCCGAAATTGCATAGAATATAACCTATGTTATAGCAGGGACTGTCACCATTTATTTGCAACCATTACTTTTGAAATAGCTTTGGTATTTCCTTAGATTGAGTAGAAATCGCAATTTAGAACGATTTTAGGACGCTTTTCGCGCATTTTCACCCCTTTTTAAATTTCCAATTTTTTCGAAACTGTTCTTAAAGATCATTTATGTCTAATAAATATGTACCTTGCCTAATTTTAAGTTGCTAGCCCCTACCGATCACAAAAATCGAAATTTAGAACGCTTTTTTGCTCCTGCAACGTCTTGGTGATAGTGATAACGACATAAAATAGTGTCTATGTTAGAGCAGAGGCTGTCAGCATCAATTTCCTACTATTACGTTTGAAATCAGATTCATTCTTCCTGAGATATTGCCGACAAATCGGCATTTAGAACGTTTTTAGAACGCTTTTCGCGCATTTTGCTCCTGCATCTCCTCTGCGGTAGTGGAAACAGAAATAAAATATAGCCTATCTTGGAGCAAGATCTGTCACCATCATTTTTACACCATTATATTTGAAATCGGTTCAGTAGTTCCTGAGATTGCATAGAAATCGCAATTTAGAAAGTTTTTTACAACACTTTTTGCGCATTTTGACCCTCTTTTAAATTTCGATTTTCTTAGGAAATGTCCTTAGAGATCATTGATATCTTATAACTAACTACCCTTCCAAATTTCACGATTCTAGGCCCATCCGTAACGCAAAAGCCGCAAATTAGAACGTTTTCTCCTGCACCCCCTTTGGGGTAGTGGCACCGACATAAAACATCGCCTATGTTGGAGCAAAGGTTGTCACCATCATTTTGCGCCATTATTTTTTAGATCAGTTTGGTATTTCCTGAGATTGTGTAGAAACCACCATTAGAACGTTTTTTAGAACGCTTTTCGCGCATTTTCACCCCTTTTTAAATTTCGAATTGTTTAAGAACTGTTCTTATAAATTCTTTATATCTAATAAGTAGCTAATATTTCAAATTTCATATTTCTAGGCCCTTCGGTAACGCAAAAATCGCATTTTTAGAACGTTTTTTGCTCCTACACCCCCTTTCGGGCAGTGGCACCGACGTAAAACATAGCCTATCTTGGAGCAAGCGTTGTCACCATCATTAAGACACCAATATTTTTTAAATCGGTTTGGTATTTCCTGAGATTGTGTAGAAACCACAATTTAGAATGTTTTTTAGAACGATTTTCGCGCATTTTCACCCCTTTCAAATTACGAATTGTTTAAGAACTGTTCTTAGAAATCCTTTATATCTAATAAGTAGGTAATATTTCAAATTTCATATTTCTAAGCACTTCAGTAACACATAAATCGCATTTTTAGAACGTTTTTTGCTCCTGCACCCCTTTGGGGTAAGTGACACTGACGTAAAACATAGCCTATCTTGGAGCAAGCGTTGTCACCATCATTAAGACACCAATATTTTTTAAATCGGTTTTGTATTTCCTGAGACTGTGTAGAAACTACCATTTAGAACGTTTTTTAGAACGCTTTTTGTGCATTTTCACCCCTTTTAAATTTCGAATTGTTTAAGAACTGTTCTTAGACATCATTTATATCTAATAAGTAGCTAATATTTCAAATTTCATATTTCTAGGCCCTTCAGTAACACATAAATCGCATTTTTAGAAAGTTTTTTGCTCCTGCACCCCCTTTGGGGTAGTGACACCGACATAAAACATAGCCTATCTTGGAGCAAGCGTTGTCACCATCATTTTGACACCAATATTTTTTAAATCGGTTTGGTATTTCCTCAGATTGTGTGGAAACTACCATTTAGAACGTTTTTTAGAACGCTTTTTGTGCATTTTCACCCCTTTTAAATTTTGAATTGTTTAAGAACTGTTCTTAGACATCATTTATATCTTATAAGTAACTAATACTCAAAATTTCATATTTCTAGGCCCTTCAGTAACGCTAAAATCGCATTTTTAGAACGTTTTTTGCTCCTACACCCCCTTTGTGGTGGTGGCACTGACATAAAATATAGCCTATGTTCTAAGTTGGACTCACACCATCATTTTGATACCATTACTTTTGGAATCGGTTCGGTAGTTCCAGAGCTTACCTCCGACAAATAAACAATTTTTTCCTCTTTATAATAAGAGTATAGACTAGCAAACCCCGCGGCTTTGCTCGCGTGATAGTTGAAATATGTCAAGTGATATTTATATGTCTAATTTTTATTAAAAGGTACTAACTAAATTTTTATTTTATTAAAAGGTAATATTTTACTTTATTAAGTTTTTTCTATTAAAAGGTACTTATTACTTTTAGGAATAATACAAAAATTACTATTTAAAACACAGTTTGATTAAACATCATTATTACACTGCATTAGGCAGAAATGAGACTTAAATTAATAAAATGAAATAAAACTAAATAAATGATAATTTAGAAAATATTTTGAAACTTTTATGATCAATTAATACGCTCATTTCAGTATTCATTTGAAATTTTGAATTTTTTAGAAACCATCTTCTAACATCTTAAAATTAACCATCATGTCAAATTCCAAGTCCTACCACCTCTCTCAACATAAAGGGCTATGTTGAAACAGGAACTGTCACCATTAATTTGCCAAAATTAGTTTTGAAATCGGTTTGTTATTTCCTAATGTTCCACAGAAACATAATTTAAAAAGCTTTTAAAGCCCTTTTTTAGAACGTTTGTTGTTCCTGTAAACCCCACGTGGTAGAATCACCGGCATAAAATAAAGCCTGTGTAGGATCAGAGACTGTTACCACTGATTCGCAACTATTACTTTTATAATCGGTTTATATTCCCTGAAATTGCATAGAATCGTAATTTAGAACTTTTTTAGAATGCTTTTCGCACCTCCCCTTCGCTTCACCCCTTTTTAATTCGAATTTATATTCGACGTTCCTTCGAGGGCATTTATATTTTATAAGTAACTACCATGTCATATTTAAAGTTTCTAGCCTTTTCAGTATCACAGAAATCGCAATTTAGAAAGTTTTTAGCTCCTGCAACCCCCTGGTGGTAGTGGAACAGACATAAAATATAGCTTATGTTTGAGCAGGTTCTATCACCAAAATTTGTCGTCATTATTTTTTTAATCGGTTTGGTAATTTATAAGTTTGCTTAAAAATTGTAATTTATAACGCTTTTCACTCACTTCATTTTTTAAAATTTGGAATTTTCTTTTGACTGTTCTTAAAAAGAAGTTGCATCTTGTAAGTAAATACCATGCCATACTTCAAAGTGTTAGACCCCTCAGTTGTGCAAAAAACGCAAATTAGAACATGTTTTGCTTTTGCAACCCTCAGATGGTAGTGACAGCAACATAAAATATAATCTATGTTATAGCAGGGGCTGTCACCATTGATTTGCAACCATTACTTTTGAAATAGCTTTGGTATTTCCTTAGATTGAGTAGAAATCGCAATTTAGAACGTTTTTAGGTCGCTTTTCGCGCATTTTCACCCCTTTTTAAATTTCCAATTTTTTCGAAACTGTTCTTAAAAATCATTTATATCTAATAAATATGCACCTTGCCTAATTTTAAGTTGCTAGCCCCTACCGATCACAAAAATCGAAATTTAGAAAGATTTTGAGCTCCTGTAACGTCTTGGTGATAGTGATACCGATACAAAATAGCGTCTATGTTAGGGCAGAGGCTGTCAGCATCAATTTCCTACCATTACGTTTGTAATAAGATTCATTCTTTCTGAGATATTACCGACAAATCGGCATTTAAAACGTTTTTAGAACGCTTTTCGCGCATTTTGCTCCTGCATCTCCTCTGGGGTAGTGGAAACAGATATAAAATATAGCCTATCTTGGAGCAAGATGTGTCACCATCACTTTTACACCATTATATTTGAAATCGGTTCAGTACTTCCGGAGATTGCATAAAAATCGCAATTTAGAAATTTTTACAACTCTTTTTGCGCATTTTGAACCCCTTTTAAATTTCGATTTTTTTAGGAAATGTCCTTAGAGATCATTGATATATTAACTCTAACTACCATTCCAAATTTCACGATTCTAGGCCCTTTCGTAACGCAAAAGCCGCAATTTAGAAAGTTTTTCTCCTGCACCCCCTTTGGGGTAGTGGCACCGACATAAAACATAACCTATGATGGAGCAAGGGTTGTCCCCATCATTTTGACGCCATTATTTTTTAGATCGGTTTGGTATTTCCTGAGATTGTGTAGAAACTACCATTTAGAAGTTTTTTAGAACGCTTTTTGCGCATTTTCACCCCTTTCAAATTTCGAATTGTTTAAGAACTGTTCTTAGACATAATTTATATCTTATATGTAACTAATATTCCAAATTTCATATTTCTAGGACCTTCAGTAACGCTAAAATCGCATTTTTAGAACGTTTTTTGCTCCTACACCACCTTTGGGGTAGTGACACCGACATAAAACATAGCCTATCTTGGAGCAAGTGTTGTCCCCATCATTTTGACACCAATATTTTTTAAATCGGTTTGGTATTTCCTGAGATTGTGTAGAAACTACCATTTAGAACGTTTTGTAGAACGCTTTTTGCGCATTTTCACACCTTTCAAATTTCGAATTGTTTAAGAACTGTTCTTGGACATCATTTGTATCTTATAAGTAACTAATATTCAAAATTTCATATTTCTAGGCCCTTCAGTAACGCTAAAATCGCATTTTTAGAACGTTTTTTTGCTCCTACACCCCTTTTGGGGTAGTGGCACCGACATAAAACATAGCCTATCTTTGAGCAAACGTTGTCACTATCATTTTTACACCAATATTTTTTAAATCGGTTTGGTATTTCCTGAGATTATGTAGAAATTACCATTTAGAACGTTTTTTAGAACGCTTTTTGTGCATTTTCACCCTTTTTAAATTTCGAATTGTTTAAGAACTGTTCTTAGACACCATTTATATCTTATAAGTAACTAATATTCCAAATTTCATATTTCTAGGCCCTTCAGTAACGCAAAAATCGCATTTTTCAGTGGTGGAAAATTGGCTCAGAGGAGGAGCCTACTGACACCACTAAATTTGAATAGTATTTTTCGGCATATTTAATGACAGAATTTCTGAATTTTTATTAAGGTGAAGCATACTATAAAATATTAGTGGTGTCAATAAGCTCCTCCTCTGCGCCAATTTTCCACCACTGCATTTTTAGAACGTTTTTTGTCGCTGCACCCACTTTGGGGTAGTGGCACCGACATAAAATATAGCCTATGTTCTAAGTTGGACTAACACCATCATTTTGATACCATTACTTTTGAAATCGGTTTGGTATTTCCTGATATTATGTAGAAACTACCATTTAGAACGTTTTTTAGAACGCTTTTTGTGCATTTTCACCCCTTTTAAATTTCGAATTGTGTAAGAACTGTTCTTAGACATCATTTATATCTTATAAGTAACTAATATTCCAAATTTCATATTTCTAGGCCCTTCAATAACGCAAAAATCGCATTTTTAGAACGTTTTTTGCTCCTGCACCCCCTTTGGGGTAGTGGCACCAACATAAGATATAGCCTATGTTCTAAGTTGGGCGAACACCATCATTTTGATACCATTACTTTTGGAATCGGTTCGGTAGTTCCCGATCTTATATCCGACAAATAAACAATTTTTTCCTCTTTATAATATGATGACCAGCAAACCCCGCGGCTTTGCTCGCGTAATATTTGAAATATGCCAAGTGATATTTATATGTCTAATTTGTATCAAAAGGTACTAACTAAATTTTTATTTTATTAAAAGGTAATATTTTATTTTATTAAAAGTTTTTTTTTTATTAAAAGGTACTTATTACTTTTAGGAATAATTCAAAAATTACTATTTAAAACACAGTTTGATTAAACATCATTATTACACTGCATTAGGCAGAAATGGGACTTAAATTAATAAAATGAAGTAAAACTAAATAAATGATAATTAAAAAAAAATATTTTGAAACTTTTATGCTCAATTAATACGCTCATTTCAGTATTCATTTGAAGTTTTGAATTTTTTAGAAACCATCTTCTTACATCTTAAAATTAACCATCATGTAAAATTCCAAGTCCTACCACCTGTCTCAACATAAAGAGCTATGTTGAAACAGGAACTGTCACCATTAATTTGCCAACATTAATTTTTAAATCGGTTTGTTATTTCCTAATATTCCACAGAAACGTAATTTAAAAAGCTTTTAAAGCCCTTTTTTAGAACGCTTGTTGTTCCTGTGAACCCCAGGTGGTAGAATTACCGGCATAAAATATAGTCTGTGTAGGATCAGAGGCTGTTACCATTGATTCGCAACTATTACTTTTATAATCGGTTTATATTCCCCGAAATTGCATAGAATATAACCTATGTTATAGCAGGGACTGTCACCATTTATTTGCAACCATTACTTTTGAAATAGCTTTGGTATTTCCTTAGATTGAGTAGAAATCGCAATTTAGAACGATTTTAGGACGCTTTTCGCGCATTTTCACCCCTTTTTAAATTTCCAATTTTTTCGAAACTGTTCTTAAAGATCATTTATGTCTAATAAATATGTACCTTGCCTAATTTTAAGTTGCTAGCCCCTACCGATCACAAAAATCGAAATTTAGAACGCTTTTTTGCTCCTGCAACGTCTTGGTGATAGTGATAACGACATAAAATAGTGTCTATGTTAGAGCAGAGGCTGTCAGCATCAATTTCCTACTATTACGTTTGAAATCAGATTCATTCTTCCTGAGATATTGCCGACAAATCGGCATTTAGAACGTTTTTAGAACGCTTTTCGCGCATTTTGCTCCTGCATCTCCTCTGCGGTAGTGGAAACAGAAATAAAATATAGCCTATCTTGGAGCAAGATCTGTCACCATCATTTTTACACCATTATATTTGAAATCGGTTCAGTAGTTCCTGAGATTGCATAGAAATCGCAATTTAGAAAGTTTTTTACAACACTTTTTGCGCATTTTGACCCTCTTTTAAATTTCGATTTTCTTAGGAAATGTCCTTAGAGATCATTGATATCTTATAACTAACTACCCTTCCAAATTTCACGATTCTAGGCCCATCCGTAACGCAAAAGCCGCAAATTAGAACGTTTTCTCCTGCACCCCCTTTGGGGTAGTGGCACCGACATAAAACATCGCCTATGTTGGAGCAAAGGTTGTCACCATCATTTTGCGCCATTATTTTTTAGATCAGTTTGGTATTTCCTGAGATTGTGTAGAAACCACCATTAGAACGTTTTTTAGAACGCTTTTCGCGCATTTTCACCCCTTTTTAAATTTCGAATTGTTTAAGAACTGTTCTTATAAATTCTTTATATCTAATAAGTAGCTAATATTTCAAATTTCATATTTCTAGGCCCTTCGGTAACGCAAAAATCGCATTTTTAGAACGTTTTTTGCTCCTACACCCCCTTTCGGGCAGTGGCACCGACGTAAAACATAGCCTATCTTGGAGCAAGCGTTGTCACCATCATTAAGACACCAATATTTTTTAAATCGGTTTGGTATTTCCTGAGATTGTGTAGAAACCACAATTTAGAATGTTTTTTAGAACGATTTTCGCGCATTTTCACCCCTTTCAAATTACGAATTGTTTAAGAACTGTTCTTAGAAATCCTTTATATCTAATAAGTAGGTAATATTTCAAATTTCATATTTCTAAGCACTTCAGTAACACATAAATCGCATTTTTAGAACGTTTTTTGCTCCTGCACCCCTTTGGGGTAAGTGACACTGACGTAAAACATAGCCTATCTTGGAGCAAGCGTTGTCACCATCATTAAGACACCAATATTTTTTAAATCGGTTTTGTATTTCCTGAGACTGTGTAGAAACTACCATTTAGAACGTTTTTTAGAACGCTTTTTGTGCATTTTCACCCCTTTTAAATTTCGAATTGTTTAAGAACTGTTCTTAGACATCATTTATATCTAATAAGTAGCTAATATTTCAAATTTCATATTTCTAGGCCCTTCAGTAACACATAAATCGCATTTTTAGAAAGTTTTTTGCTCCTGCACCCCCTTTGGGGTAGTGACACCGACATAAAACATAGCCTATCTTGGAGCAAGCGTTGTCACCATCATTTTGACACCAATATTTTTTAAATCGGTTTGGTATTTCCTCAGATTGTGTGGAAACTACCATTTAGAACGTTTTTTAGAACGCTTTTTGTGCATTTTCACCCCTTTTAAATTTTGAATTGTTTAAGAACTGTTCTTAGACATCATTTATATCTTATAAGTAACTAATACTCAAAATTTCATATTTCTAGGCCCTTCAGTAACGCTAAAATCGCATTTTTAGAACGTTTTTTGCTCCTACACCCCCTTTGTGGTGGTGGCACTGACATAAAATATAGCCTATGTTCTAAGTTGGACTCACACCATCATTTTGATACCATTACTTTTGGAATCGGTTCGGTAGTTCCAGAGCTTACCTCCGACAAATAAACAATTTTTTCCTCTTTATAATAAGAGTATAGACTAGCAAACCCCGCGGCTTTGCTCGCGTGATAGTTGAAATATGTCAAGTGATATTTATATGTCTAATTTTTATTAAAAGGTACTAACTAAATTTTTATTTTATTAAAAGGTAATATTTTACTTTATTAAGTTTTTTCTATTAAAAGGTACTTATTACTTTTAGGAATAATACAAAAATTACTATTTAAAACACAGTTTGATTAAACATCATTATTACACTGCATTAGGCAGAAATGAGACTTAAATTAATAAAATGAAATAAAACTAAATAAATGATAATTTAGAAAATATTTTGAAACTTTTATGATCAATTAATACGCTCATTTCAGTATTCATTTGAAGTTTTGAATTTTTTAGAAACCATCTTCTAACATCTTAAAATTAACCATCATGTCAAATTCCAAGTCCTACCACCTCTCTCAACATAAAGGGCTATGTTGAAACAGGAACTGTCACCATTAATTTGCCAAAATTAGTTTTGAAATCGGTTTGTTATTTCCTAATGTTCCACAGAAACATAATTTAAAAAGCTTTTAAAGCCCTTTTTTAGAACGTTTGTTGTTCCTGTAAACCCCACGTGGTAGAATCACCGGCATAAAATAAAGCCTGTGTAGGATCAGAGACTGTTACCACTGATTCGCAACTATTACTTTTATAATCGGTTTATATTCCCTGAAATTGCATAGAATCGTAATTTAGAACTTTTTTAGAATGCTTTTCGCACCTCCCCTTCGCTTCACCCCTTTTTAATTCGAATTTATATTCGACGTTCCTTCGAGGGCATTTATATTTTATAAGTAACTACCATGTCATATTTAAAGTTTCTAGCCTTTTCAGTATCACAGAAATCGCAATTTAGAAAGTTTTTAGCTCCTGCAACCCCCTGGTGGTAGTGGAACAGACATAAAATATAGCTTATGTTTGAGCAGGTTCTATCACCAAAATTTGTCGTCATTATTTTTTTAATCGGTTTGGTAATTTATAAGTTTGCTTAAAAATTGTAATTTATAACGCTTTTCACTCACTTCATTTTTTAAAATTTGGAATTTTCTTTTGACTGTTCTTAGAAAGAAGTTGCATCTTGTAAGTAAATACCATGCCATACTTCAAAGTGTTAGACCCCTCAGTTGTGCAAAAAACGCAAATTAGAACATGTTTTGCTTTTGCAACCCTCAGATGGTAGTGACAGCAACATAAAATATAATCTATGTTATAGCAGGGGCTGTCACCATTGATTTGCAACCATTACTTTTGAAATAGCTTTGGTATTTCCTTAGATTGAGTAGAAATCGCAATTTAGAACGTTTTTAGGTCGCTTTTCGCGCATTTTCACCCCTTTTTAAATTTCCAATTTTTTCGAAACTGTTCTTAAAAATCATTTATATCTAATAAATATGCACCTTGCCTAATTTTAAGTTGCTAGCCCCTACCGATCACAAAAATCGAAATTTAGAAAGATTTTGAGCTCCTGTAACGTCTTGGTGATAGTGATACCGATACAAAATAGCGTCTATGTTAGGGCAGAGGCTGTCAGCATCAATTTCCTACCATTACGTTTGTAATAAGATTCATTCTTTCTGAGATATTACCGACAAATCGGCATTTAAAACGTTTTTAGAACGCTTTTCGCGGATTTTGCTCCTGCATCTCCTCTGGGGTAGTGGAAACAGATATAAAATATAGCCTATCTTGGAGCAAGATGTGTCACCATCACTTTTACACCATTATATTTGAAATCGGTTCAGTACTTCCGGAGATTGCATAAAAATCGCAATTTAGAAATTTTTACAACTCTTTTTGCGCATTTTGAACCCCTTTTAAATTTCGATTTTTTTAGGAAATGTCCTTAGAGATCATTGATATATTAACTCTAACTACCATTCCAAATTTCACGATTCTAGGCCCTTTCGTAACGCAAAAGCCGCAATTTAGAAAGTTTTTCTCCTGCACCCCCTTTGGGGTAGTGGCACCGACATAAAACATAACCTATGATGGAGCAAGGGTTGTCCCCATCATTTTGACGCCATTATTTTTTAGATCGGTTTGGTATTTCCTGAGATTGTGTAGAAACTACCATTTAGAAGTTTTTTAGAACGCTTTTTGCGCATTTTCACCCCTTTCAAATTTCGAATTGTTTAAGAACTGTTCTTAGACATAATTTATATCTTATATGTAACTAATATTCCAAATTTCATATTTCTAGGACCTTCAGTAACGCTAAAATCGCATTTTTAGAACGTTTTTTGCTCCTACACCACCTTTGGGGTAGTGACACCGACATAAAACATAGCCTATCTTGGAGCAAGTGTTGTCCCCATCATTTTGACACCAATATTTTTTAAATCGGTTTGGTATTTCCTGAGATTGTGTAGAAACTACCATTTAGAACGTTTTGTAGAACGCTTTTTGCGCATTTTCACACCTTTCAAATTTCGAATTGTTTAAGAACTGTTCTTGGACATCATTTGTATCTTATAAGTAACTAATATTCAAAATTTCATATTTCTAGGCCCTTCAGTAACGCTAAAATCGCATTTTTAGTACGTTTTTTGCTCCTACACCACCTTTGGGGTAGTGACACCGACATAAAATATATCCTATCTTGGAGCAAGCGTTGTTACTATCATTATGACACCAATATTTTTTAAATCGGTTTGGTATTTCCTGAGATTGTGTAGAAACTACCATTTAGAACGTTTTTTAGAACGCTTTTTGCGCATTTTCACCCCTTTTAAATTTCGAATTGTTTAAGAACTGTTCTTAGACATCATTTACATCTTATAAGTAACTAATATTAAAAATTTCATATTTCTAGGCCCTTCTTAACACTAAAATCGCATTTTAGAACGTTTTTTGCTCCTACACCCCCTTTGGGGTAGTGACACCGACATAAAACATAGCCTATCTTGGAGCAAGCGTTGTCACCATTATTATGACACCAATATTTTTTAAATCGGTTTGTTATTTCCTGAGATTGTTTAGAAACTACCATTTAGAACGTTTTTTAGAACGCTTTTTGCGCATTTTCACCCCTTTTAAATTTTGAATTGTTTAAGAACTGTTCTTAGACATCATTTATATCTTATAAGTAACTAATATTCCAAATTTCATATTAGTAGGTCCTTCAGTAACGCTAAAATCGCATTTTTAGAACTTTTTTTGCTCCTACACAGCCTTTGGGGTAGTGGCACCGACATAAGATATAGCCTATGTTCTAAGTTGGACTAACACCATCATTTTGATACCATTACTTTTGGAATCGGTTCGGTAGTTCCAGAGCTTACCTCCGACAAATAAACAATTTTTTCCTCTTTATAATAGGAGTATAGACTAGCAAACCCCGCGGCTTTGCTCGCGTAATATTTGAAATATGCCAAGTGATATTTATATGTCTAATTTTTATCAAAAGGTACTAACTATTTTTTTTTTTTTTATTAAAAGGTAATATTTTTTTTTTATTAAAAGGTACTTATTACTTTTAGGAATAATTCAAAAATTACTATTTAAAACACAGTTTGACTAAACATCATTATTACACTGTATTAGGCAGAAATGAGACTTAAATTAATAAAATGAAATAAAACTAAATAAATGATAATTTAGAAAATATTTTGAAACTTTTATGCTCAATTAATATGCTCATTTCAGTATTCATTTGAAGTTTTGAATTTTTTAGAAACCATCTTCTTACATCTTAAAATTAACCATCATGTCGAATTCCAAGTCCTACCACCTCTCTCAACATAAAGGGCTATGTTGAAACAGGAACTGTCACCATTAGTTTGCCAACATTAATTTTGAAATTGGTTTGTTTTTTCCTAATATTCCACTGAAACGTAATTTAGAAAGCTTTTAAAGGCCTTTTTTAGAGCGTTTGTTGTTCCCGTGAATCCCAGGTAGTAGAATCATTGGCCTAAAATATAGCCTGTGTAGGATCAGAGACTGTTACCACTGATTCGACACTATTACTTTTATAATCGGTTTATTTTCCCTGAAATTGCATAGAATCGTAATTTAGAACTTTTTTAGAATGCTTTTCGCACCTCCCGTTCGCTTTACCCCTTTTTAATTCGAATTTATTTTCGACGTTCCTTCGAGGGCATTTATATTTTATAAGTAACTACCATGTCATATTTAAAGTTTCTAGACTTTTCAGTATCACAGAAATCGCAATTTAGAAAGTTTTTAGCTCCTGCAACCCTCTGGTGGTAGTGGAACAGACATAAAGTATAGCTTATGTTTGAGCAGGTTCTATCACCAAAATTTGTCATCATTATTTTTTTAATCGGTTTGGTTATTTATAAGTTTGCTTAAAAATTGTAATTTATAACGCTTTTCACTCACTTCATTTTTTTTAAATTTGGAATTTTCTTTCGACTGTTCTTAGAAAGCAGTTGCATCATGTAAGTAAATACCATGCCATACTTCAAAGTGTTACACCACTCAGTTGTGCAAAAAATGCAGATTAGAACATGTTTTGCTTGTGCAACCCTCAGATGGTAGTGACAGCAACATAAAATATAACCTATGTTATAGCAGGGACTGTCACCATTGATTTCGAACCATTACTTTTGAAATAGCTTTGGTATTTCCTTAGATTGAGTAGAAATTGCAATTTAGAACGTTTTTAGGACGCTTTTCGCGCATTTTCACAGCTTTTTAAATTTCCAATTTTTTCGAAACTGTTCTTAAAGATAATTTATAGCTAATAAATATGTACCTTGCCTAATTTTAAGTTGCTAGCCCCTACCGATCACAAAAATCGAAATTTAGAACGCTTTTTTGCTCCTGCAACGTCTTGGTGAAAGTGATACCGACATAAAATAGCGTCTATGTTAGAGCAGAGGCTGTCAGCATCAATTTCCTACCATTACGTTTGAAATCAGATTCATTCTTCCTGAGATATTGCCAACAAATCGGCATCTAGAAAGTTTTTAGAACGCTTTTCGCTCCTGCATCTCCTCTGGGGTAGTGGAAACACATATAAAATATAGCCTATCTTGGAGCAAGATCTGTCATCATCATTTTTACACCATTATATTTGAAATCGGTTCAGTACTTCCTGAGATTGCATAGAAACCGCAATTTAGAAAGTTTTTTACAGCACTTTTTGCGCATTTTGACCCCCTTTTAAATTTCGATTTTTTTAGGAAATGTCCTTAGAGATCATTGATATCTTATAACTAACTACCATTCCAAATTTCACGATTCTACGCCCTTCCGTAACGCAAAAGCCGCAATTTTGAACGTTTTTTGCTCCTGCACCCCCTTTGGGATAGTGGCACCGACATAAAACATCGCCTATGTTGGAGCAAGGGTTTTCACCATCATTTTGACGCCATTATTTTTTAGATCGGTTTAATATTTCCTGAGATTGTGCAGAAACCACCATTAGAACGTTTTTTCGAACGCTTTTCGCGCATTTTCACTCCTTTTAAATTTCGAATTGTTTAAGAACTGTTCTTAGAAATCCTTTATATCTAATAAGTAGCTAGTATTTCAAATTTCATATTTCTAGTCCCTTCAGTAACACATTAATCGCATTTTTAGAACGTTTGTTGCTCCTGCACCCGCTTTGGGGTAGTGACACCGACATAAAACATAGCCTATCATGGAGCAAGCGTTGTCACCATTATTTTGACATCAATATTTTTTAAATCGGTTTATATTTCCTGAGATTGTGTAGAAACTACCATTTAGAACGTTTTTAGAACGCTTTTTGTGCATTTTCACCCCTTTTAAATTTCGAATTGTTTAAGAACTGTTCTTAGACATCATTTATATCTTATAAGTAACTAATAGTCAAAATTTCATATTTCTAAGCCCTTCAGTAACGCTAAAATCGCATTTTTAGAACGTTTTTTGCTCCTACTCCCCCTTTGGGGTAGTGGCACCGACATAAAACATAGCCTATCTTGGAGCAAGCGTTGTCACCGTCATTTTGACACCAATACTTTTTAAATCGGTTTGGTATTTCCTGAGATTGTGTAGAAACTACCATTTTGAACGTTTTTTAGAACACTTTTTGTGCATTTTCAACCCTTTTAAATTTCGAATTGTTTAAGAACTGTTCTTAGACAACATTTATATCTTATAAGTAACTAATATTCAAAATTTCATATTTCTAAGCCCTTCAGTAACGCTAAAATCGCATTTTTAGAACGTTTTTTGCTCCTACACCCCCTTTGGGGTAGTGGCACCGACATAAGATATAGCCTATGTTCTAAGTTGGATTAACACCATCATTTTCATACCATTACTTTTGGGATCGGTTCGGTAGTTCCAGAGCTTATCTCCGACAAATAAACAATTTTTCCCTCTTTATAATAGGAAGTATGATATGATGAGTATAGATAAATGTAATTCTACAAAATACTAAGAAAAATATTGAAAATAAAAGTTTTGAGTGGGGTTATAAATATTGCACAAACTCCCTATAAATTCAAATTTAATTAATCTTTCAAAATCCTTCAATCCTTCTAAAATCCTTCAAAAATGTATTAAATGATTATGAAAATATTCTAATGTTAAAAAATTCCCGAAAAATGCTTTAGAAGATAAAATTTCATGAATTCATAATTCAGTACATAAAGGGTTAATATGTTTTCTTCTCCGCATAGGGCAGTATTTTAAATGTATAAATGTATCGACATTAATGAAGCATTTGCTTTCCATAGATGGGATTTATGAGGGAAATAACGTACCTTAAAAAGAGAATATAATAAAACATGTATAAGGTGTAGCAGTATTGTTTTTTAAAGTACAATAATATATTCGATACGTCAGGCAGCCCATACTAAATCAAACATTATAAAGCGGAACTATGCCAGTGAGTCTTAAATTAGTTTAATGAATTTCATAATTTCGTTTGAACTCATTATGGATATTTTTTATGTAAAAATGCTTTATGGTGTTGATATTGAGCATTCTTTAAAAAATGCAAATATATCAATGGAATTCTCAATAAAAACAATGTTTTTCATTTGTTTCAAAATACATACATAATTACTTCTGGATTACTTAATAATTAACACAATTTACATAACAACAGACATTCACATATTAAATTTTTATTAAAAACAATTATAATGTAATTAAATATATATATATAAATGTTTCGACTGATTTCATAGCCATCATCAGTAAACGAGCAGAGTCACAAAACAGCAAGAGCCACAGCAAACGAAAAAACAGTTAAAATCAAGGTTTAAGTAGGATAGAATAATCAGCAGGAGCCTGGGTCGCTTCGTTAATTGGCGATTCAGATAAAACAGTTATCCAAACCTCAAGGAAAACACAATTAAAATATACGTGGCAATTAGCTTCCACGATTCGTGCATTCTAAGAATCGGGGACATGATCGAACTCAATTTGCATGAGCAAGCAATATTGAATTCCGAGTACTTTTATTAAAAGAATTTTTATGTTCCTTGTATCTAGCATTCAGAGAGCGTCCAGTCTCACCAATGTATATCGACCTGCAACCTTAACAAGCAATTTTATAAAGGAAACCATTCAGGTCAAACTTCGAATATTTATGTTTAAAACTACTGAAAAAATTACCAATGCGATTTAACGAACATGAGCTGTCCTAACATTAACATCCTTGAGTACGGATGAAATTGTCTCTGAAATATTACGGTAATAAAGCAAAGATGTAGTTCCTATAGGATTGACACGCTGTTAAGGAGTGGGATACTGGTCTGATTTGCTCGTAAGTTCGGAAATAACTCTAAGTCATCAACAACGTGGATAGCCATTGAGACGTAAATCATTCATTTCTAACTAATTTCATGATCAAAATTAACTCTGTCACTGCAAAATCTCTGATTGCTAGACTCAAGGAACATAAAAATTTTTACTGAACACAGAATAGTTATACAGCATAATACAGAAGAAAAATTGTAAGGGAGCTTTTATTCTTTGAAATGATGGAAAGAACATGAAAAGATGGTTTGGGGCAACAATTTGGTTTCATGTAATTGATAAAAAAAAATTTCTCAGAAATGATGCAAGATTTTTATGGCGTGTGGTCTCCTTGATCAGCTAAGACTTTTGCACATCTGTTTTCCATGGATACGATAATGTTATCGATATGAGTTTGGGGAATACTACTTTCGAGGATGGGATGTCTTCCCTGAGCTTTTCGGTGACCATCGGTTTATCGTAACAGAGCTTTTGCTTCCAATCCCGATCCTTCCGAAACGTCGCTTCAGAACAAAAAATGTCCCATTCAACAAATTCATAGGCATGGTTGAAAACTCATGCTACTTAAATTCCGTAATTTTTTCTTCAGTAGACTCACGTCAGGCCTTTGACCTGACTTACAAATCTTTTCAAAATAGTGCAAAAGCATCCTTTAAACTAAAACCTCCATTCAGACAGGTCAAGATCTCCTGGTGGACAGCGGACCTTCGTTCTCAAAGAAATAAAGTAAAAGCACTTTATACAAGAGCAAAGAAGACGAACTTAGACTCGGTAGAATATCAAATTTACAAAAGAGAGCGTGCCAAATATCAGAAATTGATTCAAAGAGTGAAGAAGGACGCCTGGGTAAATTTTTGTAAGAAACAAACTGACCCATTTGGCAAATCTAAAAAACTGGCTTTTCAGGACTTTCAAGACTGTCAGATTAGCTATCTGCCAGACTCGTCATTCCCAGCTTCCAGGTCCTCTTCTTTGTTTACACTGACAGAAAAATTTTTTGGTGCATCACTGGGATCACCAGCTCAGCCAAATATGGCAACCTCACAACAAACTCACGCAGACCAGCCTAACTTTACAATAAAAGAACTGCGAAATGCAATCTATAGCTTTAAACCAAAACAAAGCTCCAGGTCCCGACGGAATAGACCATGGGGATGATTAAATCTCTCTTTTCTAAAATACCCTTAACTCTTCTAGACATGTATAGCAGTGCACTTCGTTTAAACTATTTCCCGGAGGCCTGGAAGGTGGGCGAGCGCGTCTACTTCAGGAAGGAAGTTAGACCGGCAAATGAACCCACCTGTTATAGACCAATAACGCTACTCCCGATATTTGGCAAAATCTATGAAAAAATGTTCTTAAGACAAATTAATCATTCACTAACTCAAAGCAACGCATTAACAGGCCTACAACACGGTTTTACTCAATTAAAATCGACCGAAACAGCACTAGAACAGGCATTATCTTACATAGATATTAACAAATCTAATAAAAATTATACATCTTTTATTTCGCTAGATTTTATGGGGGCTTTTGATAATCTTCCATGGGACCTAGCACTACAGGCACTACACCACTTAAACTTATCACCTCAGCTAATTAATGTAATTGCTTCCTTCCTGTCGGGCAGGCGGGCTCTGGTGGACTGGCAGCTGCCAGATCTTTTGTATTTTTTCTCAAGAGGTTGTCCTCAGGGCTCCTGTCTGGGGCCATTTTTATGGTTGGCTCTCCTCGAGACTCTGCTGCGGACCTTTCTGTTTGAGTTCTGTGCGATAGTCGCATACGCGGATGATGTTTTACTTATTGTCTGGGGCCCAACAAGAGCGTTACTTGAACAACGAGGAAACAGAGTACTAGACTTTATTCAAAACTGGGCGAAAATTCACAAAATAACAATTTCTTTCGAGAAGTCGCGCTCTATAACGTTTTGTAAACCGAAAATTCTCCAACGGGGCCCACTTTTTAAACTACACGATAAAAATATAAAGTCAGAAAAAACAATTAATTATCTTGGAATCAAAATTGGTCAACATCTCTCATTCTTACCCCACCTGGCATCAAAACGTCAAGAAATAATAAAAATCACGCAAAATTTATACAAATTCTCCTCAGTATCAGGTCGTCTTCCATCATACTTCTTTAAAGTCTGGTACTCATCCATCCTACAGCGGCAACTGGTGTACGCATCTGCAGTCTGGTTTCCGCGTATGCGGAAGTCGCATGGAGTTCGCCATATTCTAGAGGCTCAGAGAAGGGCACTTCTCCTGATCTCCAAAGCCTATAGGAACACTTCTACCGCAGCACTTCAGGTCCTCACGGGTCTTCCTCCATTGGATATACAATTAGAAGCGGAGGCTGAGTTCGCTCGGATCACTCGCCTGGGCTCTTCTAATATTTCTTATTTTGCCCCAATGTACACAACAAAATGTTCAAAGTATCAGATCTCTTCACTTTCAAACGATATTAGTATTTGTGCAACAAAAGACTTTAACGGATCAACACACATCTTTACAGACGGGTCTAAAACAGAAGTAGGAACTGCGGCAGCTTTTTGTGTTTATAGGCAAAGCTCACACTTTTTTCCTGGCGCGCAAGGCTTGATCCGGGGAACTCTGTCTTCCAGGCAGAGCTCGTGCTATGAAGGAGGCGATTCGTTGGGCAGAAGAGGACTCTGACACCCAATACTTAATTTCATCAGACAGTTTATCAGGTCTAATGGCCCTTTCAAACCCTCATAGCATGCATGGTCACAGTGACGTCATTGTGACGTCACTGTAAGTCACTGTGGTCACGTCACATCTGTGACCAAAATGCCACCACTCAGTGATGTCACATTGTGACTGAGATGTGAACTTCTTAGAAAACTTTAAACAATTATAAAAATTCTTCAAAACATGTTACTTATTGTAAAATTTTATTTTTCCGGCAATTAAAAAAATATTGTAACGTCACTGTTATGTCACTGCATGTAACGTACGTCACGTCATATATGTGACAAAAAAAAACCACCATATTGTAAATCACAGTGTGACAAAAATATTAACTTCAAAAATTTTTGAAAATGAAGAGAAATATTTAAAACATGCCCTAGTTATAGCGGCATAAGGAATGAATATTAGTGGACAGCAAATAGTAAATTCGGACACGAAAAGAAGGGGGAGAAGAGAAAAAGAAAAATGCACAGTACAAGTATCAACAAACTAGATTTCCATGCTATATTTTATCAATTTGATATCTAAGAAGTGAAAGTATACTTTTTTCATGATTTCAATTTTATCTAGCATTGCAATTTAATATAATAATACATCACGGATTGTTATTATTATAAAAGTATTTCTCAGAAAAATGCTATGTGCTGGAGCAATTTGAAACATATTTAGAATTAGAAATATTAAATCTATACTTTTTACATATTTAGTTTGCAGGGAGGAAATTTTTTAACTTTTTTGGCGACCACTGGTCGAAACACTTCTGTGGTTTAAAACTAAACATTTTCTATTACAGTTAAGTCTGCAGATTTTAATGAGCACGCACAAAGAATCTTCAGAGTTTAGTCATATATGCATTTATTGCTTTATAATTTGGATTCAAGTCATATTTTTTTCCTGTTAATCTATTTTTAGTAACTGCTTTTTTAAAAAAAATTTACTTTTTTCAGCCTTTTTAAATAAAATTAGCCTTTTCCGAAAAAAAATATATATATACAAAATTTATGCAAAACACATGATATAATTAATTTTTCGCATTTCCAATTTGTGTTTTAGAGGTATGACTTTTAAAAAAGTTATTTTACAAATTGTTTTCTTCTGCAGAAAATTAACATGAAAATATTGACAGATTGACAAAGAAAAATTTTTTATCCTCGAAAACATTTTTTTTATTTATTAAGAAGATATTTTTTATTTATTACGCATGAAACAAACTTTACTTAAAAAAGGGGGGGGGTGGTATTATTACCATTAAATTTATTTTTACACATTTTAAAAATTTAAGCAGTGTTTTACCTAATAAACTTCCGTTTTCAAATGAATTTTTTTGAAACTGATAAAAAAGAAATGGTAAAATGCATTGGAAAATTCTTCAAATAGAAAATTTTAATTACAGACTAACTCATAAAACTATTCCACCTGAAAGTTAGGACTGCAAATAAACAGTAAAATCAGCTGCTGAAGATCGTCTGTGTCGGATTATATGACCGCAACCGCAGGGTAAACAGAGAACTTTTTGTCATACACGCGGGAAAAGAACATGACCAAGCCTACAATGTCAGCTTTTGTTTTTGCTTTTTTAAATGTAAGAGAAAGACGTCTGTCATTTTCGGGCAAAAATACTCGGATATTATTAATTTACAGCAAAAAAAAGGTAAGTCTTATTTAATTTAAATTTTTTATTTCTGTTTGTATATTACGATTATGAATTAAATAGATTTATGTTATACATATAGAAAGTGACTGATCTGGAATTGTCTTGAAGCGAAATTTTCCTAATCGACACTGTTTTGTAAAATGTGTTAATCGGCCATCGCTCAAAAAAAAAAAAAAATCATGTCTACATTTATAGTGGGATGAATATAAACATTAATTTGCAGTTACTTGAGATTGAGACAGTGATGTGGAATTTTTTTCGGCTTCTTATTTTTTTTCTGATTACTAACACTCATATAACAGTATTTATCGTCATATTGTTTTGGAGTTAAATATTATATTCGAATAGTATGATATTACGAAACTGTTTCAGTTTAGAAATTAACACTATAGTGGGAAAATGTTTTTTTACTTATTATAATAGCGTAACTTTTGAAAGATTTTTTTTTTTTTTTTTTGCTAATAATATTTTAAATTATTATTTAAAATCCTGAATCTTCATACCAATGTTTTCAGATTTAACATTTGCCAAAATTATAAAATAATAGGAATTCCTTACAACATATGAAAAGATTTTTGAGAAATTGATAAATCTAATAATGCATTTAATTCATCTATTGCAGTTAGTTGTTGTTTAATAGTACAATTAAAAATACTAATTATTATTTTTAGTGTTTTTCAAATTGGTATATTTATTTATTTATTTTTAATTGTATGTAAGCATTTTTTTTTCTATTTGCGATTTTAATCAAATATTTAATTATAGACATTCAGAATCAGTTATTAAATTTTCTTCGATTGTAAACTCATTTTCTACGTTTTCGATACACATAAATATTGGCATTAAAGGTGTATTCTAAAAAATATTTTTCCACCTTCAACAGCTCGATATTTTCTGAGACATTTTCAGACTCATTTTTAAAAGTAAAAACATGAAACTTGCTGAGGTGATTTTTGAAGAGATGTTTAAGAGGCCGTGTGATTTCATTTTCCCCTCAATTCATTAGAATTTAAGTTTTAAATAATTATTTTCTCAGTAAGACCCTTTTTTTTTCATTCGCAGATCTTCCGCTGTGAAAAATTCGGTTCAAAACGCCTACTTTGACAGCATTTTTTTGTAATATTTTCTGCATTTATCAAAAAATCGAGAAGCACGGCACATTAGGTAGTTTCTAAATAAGAGAATTTTTCAGTTTGATGCGTTTGAGAACAAAAAGGAATTAAAAAATGAATCAGAAAATAAGCAGTTTGGATTGAAATACACCCTTAAAAAATAAAATATTATATTTAAGCATTGAAATAAAGTGTTTTTCATGCCTGATAGGAAGCTTATAGATTAAACTGCTTTAGTATATATTTTTTAAAGTTCATTATTTTACATTTATATTTCCTTTCAATCATTTATTTTACTTTTATATTTCCTTTTTAACACCTTTCAACAAAGTTGAAAAGTGTTTATGACTTTGGTTTGTCTAGCCGTCTGTCCGCTCTCTAACTCTTGTAAATATACTCGGATTGGTCTGAAATTTTTAGATGTTATTGACCTTTACCATAGCACGGTCCCTATATGTAACGACGTTTGTAGCATGTTTAGTTCATTTACAGGTACAGTCAAAAGTATTCCGTTACATTACGGCCTCTGGGAAAAAATCGTTTCAAAGGTTTTTTCATGATTTTACACGTTTTCATACAGAAAAAAATTGATATGCATTTATGAAACGTACTAAAATATGCATTCTGAAGAATACGAGATGCAAAGAATAGTTTTGTTCATTTACAGGGCTAAAAAGAAATTCCAATACATAATGATATAGCGGTGGAGGGAATTGTTTGCGGCGTACTTTAATTATGTTAAATCTATTTCATATATAATGAAAATGATATACGTCGCTGAGGTTTACATACTATAAATTTTTCATGTAGAATATGAAGTGTATATAGCATTTACAGGCACACACAATATAGTTCAGATACTATATTGTATCCGAAGTACTGTTCATTTGTGATGATTGCTGGAAATGCATTTTTAATTATGATATGCGCTTTTATGATTCACTATATTTATGCATAGTATATGGTGTATATAAATGCTATAATTCATATACAGGGCTACACAAAAGTATTCGCAAGGATTACTGGCTATGAGCGCAAGTTACTTAAAGGTGGTTTTTAAATGAGTTGTGCTTTTTTACGCTGAACTGAATTTAATTTACTGTTGTATAATATAGATAAAATGGTATACAGGGTCATGCAAAGAATTGGATACATGGCCGTCTATAAATTATAATTTCTGGAAATGTGATTTCAGCTGTTTTAAGTGTGTTTTAGTTTGAATTAAATTTTAACTAAACGGTAGCGTGTAATGAAGGTTCTAGGTCAACTACAGGGTTGTACAAAAGTATTAAAGTATGTTTCCATATATTAGTATGAATTGCTGAAAGAGAGTTTCAACCTGTTATGCGTTTTCTTGCTAAACTAAATTATCCCATTATATAATATATATATGAACCTACAGATCAAATACAGGGCTATTCGAAAGAATTGGAAAACCTATTTAGCTATGGCCAGTAACTGCGGAAATGAGTTTTTCAAATGTTTTATGCGTTTTCTAAAATGTTTACTTAGTTCTCTTATTTACCTTATTTCCCTAAATAACGAAGTTTTTAAAAGCATTCGGGAAGTGTTGGAAAGTGTTTTATAATCTATGCTTAACGCATGATTTTTCTTATTTGTTTTTTCTATTTTCCAGATCAGTCTTTTCCTATAGAACATACCAAATCTATTTAAGCTCATATTCACAAAATACAATTTACACGGAAATAAAAAATTTAAATAAATATGGCTTACGTCGTATTTAATAAAGCAAAGATTAATCACAACCACAACACCTTAAAATCTTATACATTCTTAATATCAAGCTTGAACTCAAGATCAAGCTTAGAACTTAATAAAAAAAGATGTCAGTTGACAAACATTGTTTTTTAAGTGGAAAAATTAAAACTATTTTAGAAGAATAGGACTCCAAAATAGCTATATTTTGCTAAAAAGTACGGTAAAAAGATACGAATTTATATCTCAAACAAAACTTTATTTTAAAATTGTCCATTTTAAAATTCATCACAATATTAATACTTGGAAATTTTTCCACAAAGAAATATTCGGTTTGCATACAATATTTCAAATGAAATTCAAATTTCAAATAAATTGCTTAAAAGGCGTAAAGGCCAACATAGTGAAAAATATCCACGCCGGGACTCGATCCCGGGTCATCAGTATAGCGCACTCACATTCTACCGACTAAACCACATGGAACGATACCCAGCCTGGAAATTTTCTCCCTATTACATGTTGGCAAGTCTACAAACGTAGCACAAGATGGAATATTTATCGTGAGCCATCGTCATGGGGCAAACACGAAACTTAATTAAATCCAGCATCGATTGAAACTATATTAATACTTGGAAAATTTTCCAGAGAGAAACATTTGCCTTGCATACAGTATTTCAAATGAAAATCAAATTTCAAATTAAAATTGCCTTTTACACTATTAATTTGAAATTTGATTTTCATTTGAAATATTGTATGCAAGGCGAATGGTTCTCTCAGAAAAAAATTTCCAAGTATTAATATAGTTTCAATCGATGCTGGATTTAATTAAGTTTCGTGTTTGCGCCATGTCGGTAGCTGACGATAAATATTGCATCTTGTGCTGCGTTTGTAGCCTTGCCAACATGTAATAGTGAGAAATTTTCCAGGCTGGGTATCGTTCCGTGTGGTTTAGTCGGTAGAATGTAAGTGCGCTATACTGATGGCCCGGGTTCGAGTTCCAGCATGGAATCTTTTTCACTAGTTCGCCTTTGCGCCTTTTAAGCAATTAATTTGAAATTTGATTTTCATTTGAAATCATCACAGAGTTTATTACAAGTTCGTCACAAATGACACATATTTCACAAATTGGTCACAGTGTGACTTCAAAACATTGTCACTTTCGTCACAGGTTCGTCACAAAGTTAATGCCAAAATAGTCACAAATGACACACTTTTCACAAATTAGTCACACCGTGACTTCACAGAGTGGTCACAATGTGACGTCACAAACGACCTCTAAAACGGCCATAACGACCTCGCATTCTAGTCACTGTGACGTCACATCCACGTCACGTGACGTCACATCGACGGTCACAAAGTCACAGTGTGATTTCACAACGACGTCGCCGTGACGTCACCATGCCTTACGGGAAATTTGATAATAATAATCACTTAGTTCTAGACATAACCTTACTCCTTCAGTCCTCAGAAAAATCGTTCTTTTTTAATTGGGTTAAAGGACATTCTGGTATAACGGGCAACGAACTGGCCGATCAGCTGGCAAGGTCGGCAGTCGATGATTTAACTTTACCACTAACATTTCTTCCATTCCCACAATCAACATTGAAATTAGAACTCAAAAAACAAATGCTACACCGATGGCAACAACGTTGGTCTACAGTGCAGGTGGGTCAATACACGCGTGACTTCATACCTAAGGTCTCACAAAATATTTTCATAAGTAACAGATACCTGTATCTCTTTCTCACAAATCATGGACCCTTCCAACAACACTTATATTCCATAAATAAACGGACTCACCTCTTTGCATTTGTGGATCCTTATCAACATCATTACACTATATTTTACATTGCACATTAACGTCCCACTATCACGTTAAAAAGCCACAACAGATGACACTGCCTGACTGGCTAACTTACCTGCTCGACCGTCCAGTTCTCCTGCAACGTATAGCGGATTGTATGAAATTTTTAGAAGACAACGAATTTATATTTACCAATCCCCTCCCTTTCTGAGCTAGCTTAGCAAACTCATTATTTTTAGCTCCCATTTTAGACAGGAGACCCTGTTTTGTACATAATGTAAATATTTGTCTTATTTCCTATGGTTTGTTTATTTAGTATTTTCATTATATTTATCAGCATATGCATTTCACTTAAAGTTTTTCATCTCTAATATTCAAAAAACATGTCTTGTAATTGTTTATGCATGTATACAACATAGTGCAATTGCTGTCAATGTATGTACTGATGACACTCCTTGTGAGTTTCAGAGTCAAAAACAGCAAACTGAATTTATTTTTCTGTATGTTATTAACTGTTTTAAAAATATTGTCATTGTTAATGTATCTTACCATATGCAGTGGATTTGAGTCTCCCCCCGGGATTGCACTTATACTCTAAAGCGAAAGCTGGGTTCCCGGGGCGGCCATCCCTGTTCCACTGCTCAAGAATTGCAATCTGCAAGTCCCGGACAGTAAAAGGAGGCCTTGATCTTGCAGCAATGCGTCGTTTGAGTATGTAATGTCCCAAACATGTTCGATCAGATTTAGGTCAGGAGAGCATGTTGGTTATTCCATACGCTATAGTATTTTAGTTGGAAGCATGTTTTCCACAAGACGAACTGTAGGAGATCTGGCATTATCATGGATGGAAAAAAATCATTGATTGCTGCAACATAAATACAACATGAGTATCTCACTATCTCGTCTGTATAACTACGGACCGTCAAAATGCCATTCTGAATTATATGCAGGCCCGTACGTCCATCTATGCTGATGACAGCCAATAGCATCTCTCCCTCCATGACAAAACACATCAAATTTCACACCCAGACTGAATCAAAACTCATCTGCAAACAGAATTAGACTCCAACAATGTTGCCTAAAACTCGATTTTCAGTTGCCCACCTTCTTTTGGCCGCACAGTTGCTTGAGATCAACGGAATACAGAACATTGGCTTACTTGCATAGAAAACACCCTGCTGTAGCGTATTTCAGACTGTTTGGCTGGACACCCTTTGTCCTGTGGCCAAGAACAACTGTATTTGCAACAGAGTAGCATTGCCCGTTCCGTATATACGAGCTATTAACCGGATATATCAGTCATCATTTCTGTGGTAGCACATGGCTGACCTTCCTCTTGTCGATGTCTACCATTCCATATCTCTTGGAATCGATTCCACAGCCTTACATCGACACTTCTTGCGACCCCAATAGCGTCCGCTACACTTCGTTGTGTTTCCCCAGATTGAACTGTCCCGATAACACACCAAGCCATGGATTTCGTTAAATCACATTGTTGTGACGTTTTCAAGTAAACTTTTCTCAAAACACAAGATGAGCAATTGAATTTCGCAACTGAGACAGTGAAACAGTCGTTTCTGCAAAATCCCGATTTCTACACTTATCTCCTTTTCCTACTTTTTGGCGTCGCAAACTTTAATTTACATGTGAAGTTTTTTTTTATCGGTTTTCTACTACACTTTAAATTATGGATATTTTATTTTACGTTACATATCGGTGTAAATATTTGCGTAATTGTGTTAAAACCATGTGCTTCTTTAATTGTTTAGAGGAGTGTAAATAAAATAATGTATATCGTTACTTAAAATTTAGCAATGACTATTTTAAATTAGATATTCTAAATATCTAAATACTCGATATCTTAATTTATGTTTTTTAAAACATCAGCATTTATAGTGTATGTGTTTCACTTACGAGAGTGGTCTCTATACACAGCACGTCAAGATGACTGATGATTGGTTAATGAGAGGCTCGCAGAGTTTCTAAAAGTTTAGCACTTCCGGACCAGTATTTTAAATAAAAATTATTCGTGATAGATTCCTTTAACATCTATAATATAATTATACAATAAATATTATCGTTTTAAATGCTGGTAGAAAAGTGTGAAAATTTAGCAACACTACGAGACCTGGTTAATATTAATATCCAATTGATTTCTTTCAGATTTCAAAGTTAGATACGTTTCCTTAAGCAGTGTTTTCTTCTATAAACGAAAATTTCCCCTATAAACAAAAATGTCAACGTAAAAAAAATATAGAGATCTTCATTTAACAGTGATTCTCGTGTGCCTGTTAACTTTTAGGGGGCAAGCTCATATTTCCAGTATTTTGGAGCAATCAAGCCTTAATGCTCAAACTAAACATTTATTTCAAACCATAACAACCTACGTGATACGTAGTTAAACATATATCTTTTGGCAAGTCCGAAGATTAAACAAGTATTCGATTGCCGTTATGGCATGTTCGCAAATATTTTTGTTTCTGTGTAATATTCTCTCAACGAATAAATTTGCATGTGAGTCGCTACTTTATTTATAAAAATATACTACGTTGAAATTGACACGATGGTCTTAAAATTACTATTTTTTTACAAGTATACATCGTTTATTTTACATAAATTATTAAGTTTTTCCAGTTCTACATATGATCGAATAATCCATTAAGAAGAAAATAATTTCATTAAAATTAATCATTTCCTTCAAGTAGCATTTATGGCCCTTAAAATGTAAATAAATATTGTAAAAATGAAAATGAATTTAAAAATATAATATGCAAGTTAAATTAACTTGAAAAAATTTAAAAATAAATGAAAGATATAAATTTAAATATATATGGTAATTATGTGAAAAGATCTACTTTTAATCACCATTTGCATGTTTATTTCTTTTATGAAACTAACTTTGCGCTTTTCAAAAACGTTTCTAGACAATAATCCATATGCATGATAAATCTTTATAGTACAAATATAATTGATTAAAAAAAATAAATATATAATAAAAAAAAAATTACACAAGCCAGTAGTTTGAACTTACGACATTAGGGAAATTATAAGGCGTATTGGAAAACAAATTACGCACCCATTTTAACCAAAATTAATTTTTTTTGTCTATTAACATCAATGCTTTTATTTCTATTGAGCGTATATTTATCCTTTATCCTATTTTCAATCATACTTCAAAGAAAAAGTTGTGCAACAAAAGGTAGATATTGGTTTTTCTTTTTTTCTACCACAAAAAATACAACAAATTTCTTTCTTGATATTAACTACTATTCCGAATTATTTATCTCGCATTCAGGAAAACAAAAATGTACACGAATATCATCTATAAAAGAAAATGTACTCTTAATTATAAATGTTTCCAAGAAGATTATTTCGTCATTTTAGTCTTTTCCACTTATAGTAGTTTTACATCATATCATGTAAACAAATTTACAAATGTTTTTGAAAGAATAAAAATAAAAACTTTTATAAGTTTAAAGATTTCAATTATAAACACGCTTTGAAAGATTATTTTTGTCATTGAGGTAGTTAAATGTATCTTATATACACAGTATGACCATTTATGATCTGTCACTTTTAATTTTAGACATTTTGTTGAATATTTAAAGATATATTTGTCGGATTTTTGTGGAACTTCAGGATTATGAAGACTATGTTCTACATATTTATTAATTGTGGTTTGATCAGAAGGAAAATTAGGGTTCAAGAAAAAATCAAAGAATAAGAATAATGTTTGGGAACACCCTGTAAAATAAAATGCACGAAATGATCTATTGCCATAGTTTGCAAATATATATGCCTATTGTACAATATATGTATTCATTTGTGGGAGAAAGAACGTACATGCAATACATGGAGATATATTGATTTTTTTCAATTCCTACTATTAGCTCACACTCTCCCTATATTTATTTATTTATTTATTTATATATTTATTAAATTTTCAATCGTTAATAAAATACTCATTATTCATCCTATCAAGTTGAAATAATTTTTTTTAAACTTTTACTGGATGACAATTGATGTTAATACAGTGTTTTTTTCAAATATTAATTAATTAATTAAATTTTAATTAATTAATTTTAGTTTTTCATGGGAAACAAAATGGCGGCCATTGGTTGTTGAAGATCAATTAAAGTATTTTCAATAAGGGGTTACAATAGGGGGGAACCTGTTCTGTCGCCAAATACCGCCAAGTTTGTCGCCAACTTGGCGATATATCACCAAATTTGGCGGCCAAAATGAGTCGCCAAAAGTGACGCCAACTTGGCGATATCTCTAATATTTCGCCAAATTCCCATAGAGATCCATTGTAAACCTACTTGCTTATAGAAAATCAACAAATTGACATATTTTAATGCAACAAAAACTAATATTAGCTTAAGGGATTATATTATTTTTTTCTTTGATGACCTAAGTAGGAATTGACTTTAAAAACAAAATTTTTATATTACTTGTTTTATAAAGTTTTAAAAAATGCATGTTTCTTGTTTATATCATCAAGGATTTTTTACCAAATTTAACGCCAATTTAAAAATATATATATATATGACAAAATGTAGTAGAGATAACATGGAGTAATTGGAATGTACATATATTAAATATTTGGTGGAATATGAGCAGCTGAATGTATTATTTTTTTCATGATTTGATGGTCAACACTATGGAGCAACTCATAAAAAAAGACAGTGAAATGTCGTGAAAATTCAGAAAGATATCGGCAATAAATTGTGCTGATTTTTAGTTGTTCTCTAAAAATAGCTAAATAATAAGGGTTTCTCCATAAATTGTCGGTTTTATTTTCTACTTTTTTTTTTCATTTTTTATGGATGCTTTAGATCTTCTTGAAAAATCCTATGAACGAGCCCATTCCAAGAAAAAATAGAAGTATCAAAATCTAAGCATTTCTTCTAAATCTACTAGTTGATATTCAAAGAACTTCTTTGCTGAAAGCCAATGAATAAAAAATGACAATTTGTAGGTATTCCCTTATCATTCAGCAGCTTTTAGAGAGTAACTAAAAATTCGCTCACTATATTGCTGATATCTTTCTGAATTTTCAAGATTTTTGACTGGCTTTTTTTTATGCGTTGCTCAATAGAGTTGACTATCAAATCATGAAAAAAAAAATTTTTTGGATCGTGCGCGCATGCGCAGATAAAAAATATATCATTCAACTGCTCATATTTAATCACATATTTAATGTATTTACATTCCAATTACACCATATTATTCCTACTATATTTTGCCAAATTTTATGAAACTGGCATTAAATGTGGTAAAAAACCCTGCAATATATAAAAAAAAAAACAAACACGCAAAACATTTTTGAACTTAAAAAAAATCGATATATCTTCATAAATATAAGGACTATTCTTCCACAAATGAATACATATATTGTACGATATCCATATATTCGTAAGCTATAGCAATAGATCATTTCGTGCATTTTTTTTTTTTTTTTTTTTTTTTCTTACAGGGTGATTCCAATCATTATTCTTTTTCTTTGAAATTTTTTTGGCCCCCTAATTGTCCTTCAGAACAAATCGTCATTTATACATATGAAGTATAACATAGTCTTCATAATCCAGAATTTCCAGAAAAATCCGACAAATATATCTTTAAATATTCGACAAAAAGTCTAAAATACAAAGTATCCGATATCAATCGCCATTCAGTGTATACATAAATGGCTGCCAACATCTACGCTTTTCTAAAATGAAATCAACACATATGAACCAGAAAATTTAGTTAATAAATAAAATAAAACGTGTATGGCTTCCATTAATTTCGGAATCGTTCTGCCTTTCGAAATCGGGGGTAACCCGATTACGTTTTGTTCCATATTTCCCCGAGTGGTTATATTACATTTTCGGAGATTAAGAAACATCTGTATACTATTACAGTCTACACATTTTTATTTTAGTAAGTGTTAAATTAATATTTTTACAGCTTAATTTCTCTAACATACATTTTACGAATAGCAACAATAAACATTTTGATTTTTTTTTTTTTTTAAATCTAACAAGTACTATCCATGTGGCTATTAGCTATCTAATATATTTCGGTCGCTTATATTTGTCGAAATATTGGTATTTACAACTCACATACACTCAGCATCAGGACAATATTTTTGCAACCACTCTATGGCAATTGCGGACCTGTGCTTATTATAGTTTGCAGGTCTTCAAAAAAATCACCACAATGGTTAACAAGCTCAGAAGTAGCAGATGTTTCAAAGCATCCATTTTAATACTTTATGTCATATTATGTGTTAAATATGAAATTTTATCTTTGGAAATATTTTTCTCGCTATATTTTCATGTTGTTTAAACAGAAAAAAAAATATTATTCGAAGTATAAAATATTCGTACTAATTGTAGATATTTTTATTATTGTTTCATCTTTGTTGGAAAAAGAATTATTTTTGAAAAAAAGGTATGTTAAAAAAATATATATCTATTAAGTTATCAAAGTTATTTTGGTAATGTTGTATTATTTGTTCCCTGTTAATGGTTATCTAGAGACATACTTTAACACAAATGTGTAACAATCTATGGATGCATATATGCATATATCATCTTTAAAGTTGCCAAAGTAAAAATCCGTTATGTGCGCCTGGCACAACGTACTTCTTGGGAACACATAAATAATATCATATTTAGCTCAAAAAGTATGAAAACGAGTGAAAATTAGTCAAACGGGGGTGCAAAAACAAAGAAAAAAAGATTTGAAAATCACTAAACATGGGAAGTAAGAACTTAAACACACAGCTCCTAGCACGTCGAAGGTGGGAGTAGCCAAATATATATGTAGCCCCACAGGTTTCGCAAGGTATCGCCAGCCCGCATACTCCAAATACGTAACCAAATACGTAATAATAAAATTATAAATAAAACAAAACTTTATGAAAACAAAATTAATAATGTGAATAATTCAAATGAATAACTGAATTGAATGATAACTTAAAATAGAACCAAATCTAAACAAATGTATATTTTACATTGCTTTAAAATTAAATGAAAATAAACATACAAGATGCCATACGCTCACGTTCAACCGTGATGCCTTGTAAAAAATAATCTCTCGTACATGTACATATCTTGACACGCCATATCGACATTACCTCAGCTGGAGCAACACAGGCCAAAGTTCTAAGGAATTCCAGAATCAAAGAACATGACGCCATTCCATATCCCGGTTGCATTAATAGCAAATTCCAATCTGCTGGAGTCCCATCTTGAAAAACATCCGACGACGTGCCTTCTTAAAAAGCCTTTAACATGACTTCCTCTACACTCAAGATGACGCTTCAACTAACTTCCTGGGGTTTTGCGATGTTAAATTCTTTTATATATAAGATTATTTCACAAAAATATCAACATGGTACTTTAGTACATTTGTACATTTTAGTACTTTAGTACATTTTGGATCTTTTTTCCGTAAAAAGAACACATGTTTCAGGACTTTTATATCATATTGCTACCATATTTGTTGTGTTTCATTTCATCCTAATTTTAATTAAATATATATCTTTAATACATTAATCTGAATATACATCGGTCAGGCAATTTTTCAGAGAAAATTCAAATATTATAGAAAAATTCGCCCTATCATGCGATTTAATTATACCATTTTTATGAGAAAATACTGTTATTTTCCTTGAGACATTTCCCATTAGTTTTCTCTTCTGATTAGTTAGCTCCTTTATATAATATTTTTAATGTAAATATACTGTGCCATAACTAATAACAACTGCAATATGTCGCATCAAACTTTGCCACTATATTTATGATTGGTTCAGGAAATACAAAAAAATGTTTCTATACTTAAGTCCACTTAAATACTGGAATAAACAATGTTTATATAAAATTTTATTTACTATAATATCACTATTTACTAACCATTTTTTCAATAATTGTCATCCTAAGTTTTATTTAATAATTTAGCTTAAAAAAAATATTTTCGATTTTTGTGATATTATTTTTTATGAATGATAAATAAATGTAGCAATATAATGCTAAGATTCATTTTTCATAGATCACAGCTGCGTGATACGACAACAATAAATCATTTACTGAGCGTATGTCAAAACCGAGCAGTTTTTCCTTATGATTATCATTGAATTATTCTAATGCATAAAATATGCCATTAACGGTCCTGTCATATTCTTTATTCACCTTCGCATTAGCTAAATTTAATAATACCACAAAGGTTGCTCATATAAACCACACAAATTGATGTGTTATAAAAATATAAAGACCAGTGCATAATGCAAATAATATTAAATGAATTGATGAACATTTCCTGATAGTTTTCTGTTCTTGCATGCTTATTTCTACTGTACGACTAATTTAATTATTTTCTAATGTTAAATTATTAAATTCGAATGTCACTTTAAAAAATAAGCATTTCTATTTTTACTTTATTTTATTTAACTTAAAGTGCTTTTTGCATGTAAATATGAAATTTTCTATTATGATTTTTCACACATCTTGCTAGAATTATAAAAATTATGTACACAGATATGTTTCCGATGTCAATATAGTATTTTATTATTTTTAGAATTTAATCCTAAATTAATAAAACAATTTAAGGCATTTGTCCGAAGTCGGACGCTAGTGATAAATTCCGAAATATGTTTTTATGTCTACGATTCTTAATAAGTTACATCAACAGTTGTGCCAATAACACGACAAACCTTATTTTCCCCGTTTGACATACAATTTCCGATTTGTTTTTGTCGTGTATTCAAAATTAACAGTATGCACTTTTATGGCACCACGTGAATAACAACTTTTACTTACAGATATTGGTAAAGGTTAAAAGGACAGAGCTGCGATAAGAAATATTGAATATGTTGTATTATGTTTTATGTTAGCGTTTGTTCCTGTAATTTTATAATTAATAGTGAATGTTTACAAATGAATAATTATTTAGTAAATATAATGCACATAAGAGCACACCACTAACGAGAAACCTCCACACTGGCGACGAGGATGGGATTGTTTCATCAAGTTTATAAATATTGATATGTTAGAATACCTCTACGATTTCGGAAGATTGCCAAGGTAAGAAACTTCTTATTATTTTGTAAAAATGGAAAAGTTGATTGAAGAATTAATTAAACAAAATAAAGCGTTAATGGATACGCTAAAAGGGGAAATTACCCAAAAGTATAATAAGGTTTCTGGTGTGCAATTCGAGAAATATGATGAATCATTAGAAAGTTTCGGTACTTTCATGGATAGATTTGAAGCATTTTTAGACATACAAAATGTGCCAAAGGAAAAACGCGCAAAAACTCTAATATCAAGTTTATCCGCTAAGTTGTATAGCTTGCTCAAAAATCCTCTTGCTCCACAAAATCCCAGTGATCAGGAATATGAAATGCTTAAAAATATTTTACAAGAGCATTTGAACTCTAAACCATTAAGAACCATAAACCCAGCAGACATACATTTTTGAACAGGAAACAAAATGAAGGGGAAAGCATTAGTTCCTATCTTGCTGAACTTCGCTCTTTAGCAATTCCTTGCAAGTACAATCAAATGATGTTGAATACTATGTTGAGAGATGTCTTCATTAGTGGTTTGTGAGATAGGTCAATCTTAGATAGGCTGTTTGAAGAAGACGATATTGATCTCGATAAAACCGTTCAGATATCTTTAGCAATGGAACGAGCCACTAAAGGCGTTAATGATATAATGAGTAAGCCTCAAGAAATTAAAGCTGTTGGTATATATAATGGGAAAAATAAAACAACACCACCTAGGAACACACAAAAGTAAAATAACGTAGTATATTGTTCTAGATGTAACGGATCAAATCATAATAAATATAACTGTAAATTTAAAACTAGTAAATGCAGAGCGTGCCAACGCATTGGCCACATTGAACGAGCTTGTTACTTTGCTAAACAGGCTAAACCAACCAGATTTGTCAAACAAAAACAGTTTCATGTAAGCGAAAATGAAGTTCCAAATTTAGTTCCACTTCATAGTTTAGAAGTTGAGAACATTTCTATCAAAGAAGAATTTCCCAAGAGACCTCCCATAATAGTAATTGTGGAAATTTAAGGTAAATCTGTTGCAATGGAAGTCGATACGGGCGGTACGGTATCGGTAATGAGCTTGAAGAAATTTAAAGAGATTTCGAGGCTGAAAATCTGTCCTACGGACTTGACATTCAAGACCTACAATGGGGAAATTCTTAAACCCCTAGGTTACTCAACGGTTAAAGTAAAATATAAGAATCAAATAGTGTACTTAAATTTATATATTGTTGAAGAAAATTTAGACACCATCTTGGGTCGGGAATGGCTGTATAAAATCAATTTAGATTGGTCGATGATAAAAGCTCTTACAGTTATAGAACAGGGAAATCTTGCAAAATTGTTAGAAGAATATGCAGAGTTATTTGATGAAAAATTGGGCGAAATAAAAAATTATGAATGTAGTCTTGAGTTAAAACCGGATGCCTTTCCACTTTCCAGTTTTTTGTAGACCGAGACCATTGCCTTTTGCAATGAAAAAGCGTGTTGAAGAGGAATTAGAAAGACTTGAGGAAGACGGAGTTATTAAAAAATGTAATATTTCAGATTGGGCGACTCCAATAGTATAGTTAAAGCAAATGGGAAAATTCAATTATGTGCTGATTATTCCGTCACTCTTAATAAAAATCTAAGAATTCAAAGACATCCTCTTCCAAAAACAGAAGAAAATTTTGCTTCGCTCAGTGATGGTAAGATATTTTCAAAGATTGACTTTAGTCAAGCTTATTTGCAAACGAAGGTTCACCCTGACAGTCAAAAGTTATTAACGATTAATACCCATAAGAGACTACTTTACGAATGCACAAGATTGATGTATGGAGTTAATTCAGCACCTGCTATCTGGCAGAGATATATTGAAAGTGTATTTCATGATTTAGAAGGAGTAGAAGTATTTTATGATGATGCGCGGATAGCAGCACCAGATTTCCAGACACATTTGTCAAGATTACGGAAATTTTTCGACAGATGTCGTCAACATGAATTGAGAATAAATAAAGTTAAAAGCAATTTTTTCCAAAATGAAATTGAATGTTTGGGATTTAAGATAAATGTCCGAGGATTATGTAAAACAGATGAAAAGATTGCAGCAATTAAGAATGCTAAAATTCCAAAGAATGTTCAGGAAATTCAATCTTTTTTGGGATTAGTTAGCTTTTACTCTAGATTCTCAAACAAAATTTCTACTTTAGCATATCCATTGCATAACTTAACTAAAAAAGGTGTTTCTTGGAAATGGGATAAAAAGTATCATGAAGCAGTCCGAAATATAAAAGATGAAATCTGTTCTGATAGAGTATTAGCACACTACGACCCCAAACTTCCTATTTTTCTTGCAGCTGATGCATCTCCAGTCGGCTTGGGTGCAGTGCTCTACCATAGATTTCCAGATGGTTCTGAGAGGCCTATTGCATTTGTTTCAAGAACACTTTCGCCAACCGAACAATGCTACTCACAAATTGATAAAGAAGCTTTATCTTTAGTTTGGGCAGTTAAAAAGTTTTATCTTTACCTTAAAGGAAATAGATTTACGCTCATTACAGATCACAAACCTCTCGTGGCAATTTTTGCTTCCAAAAAGGGCCTTCCAGTTTGTCTGGTACGAGACTTTTGCATTATGCTCTTGTATTGCAGGCTTACCAGATCGACATAATTTATCGGAATACTAAGGACCATGGTAATGCAGATTGTCTTTCACGATTACCCTTAAGATCTGAAGACTTAGAATTAAAAGATGAAGTTTCAGTTTTTCAACTTTCCCAAATCAAATCACTTCCAATAACAGCAAGAGATTTAGCTAAAGCAACTGCAAACGACAAATATTTGGCGCCTTTGCTAAATGCTTTAAAAAAGGTGACTTCTTTAAAAGGGAAGGAAGTCGAATATACTCTCCAGGATGGTTGGATTATGCATGGCCAAAGAGTTTGTGTACCTAAAAAATATCATGACAAAGTTTTAGAAGAACTTCATCAGGGACATTTGGGAGTCGTAATAATGAAGGAAATAGCTAGATCCTATGTCAATTGAAAAAACATAGATAAAGACATCGAAGATGTTGTTAAAAACTGTACTGATTGTTCAAGGATTAAGGACGATCCTCCAAGGTCAAAAACACACCATTGGGAGTATCCAAGGTCTCCATGGGAAAGGATTCATATTGATTTTGCCGGGCCAATCTTTGAGCATATGTTTTTATTAATTGTAGATGCATATTCAAAATGGCTCGAAGTCTACCCTATGGAATCGACAACTGCCTTGAAAACAACAGAATGTCTAAGAGATTGTTTTGCTCGTTTTGGATTGCCAGTCATGTTAGTCAGTGACAATGGACCGCAGTTTTCCTCATACGAGTTCCAGAAATTTATGCAAAATAATGGAGTTATACATAAAACGTGTGCACCTTTCAAGCCCTCCAGCAATGGTCAAGCAGAAAGAGATGTACATACTTTGAATCAATCTCTTCGAGCAATGCAAAAATACCCTGGTAATATCAATCAAAAGATTAACAGTTTTTTGTTACAATATAGGAAATCACCCAATATGACTACCATGCAGTCTCCAGCAAGTATGTTCTTAAAAAGAGAAATTCATACGAGAATTGACCTCTTAATTCCTAACCCTAAAGAAAGAATTCAAAATAAGATTAGGAAGGATATATATATAAATGATCGGTATTTTGAAGTGGGTGATAAAGTAGCCGTTCGAGATTATACTGCAGACAATGCCAAATGGATATTCGGTCGTATCATCAGCCAAGATGGTGAATTATACAATACCATAAATGTGAAGGTAATTTGGTTAGGCGACATATCGATCAAATTCGATCAGCAGGCGAAGACGTAGACAATGATGTTGAATATAGAAAAAGAATAGTAAATGTGAATGACCCATCCAATACAACAATGACAGAAACGGAGAGAGACACAGCGTGGACTGAGCCAACTAGGACCTCCGAGGATACCACCAAAGAGTTGCTTCCAGTCGTATCTCCTACACCTGCAACACCCCAAGTTGTTCACAATCCAATGCAGCTAAGAAGATCTAAAAGGATCCGGAAACCACCAAAAAGATTGTGCTGTTAATTGAAAGGGAAGGAAACTGTCGTGTATTCAAAATTAACATTATGCACTTTTATGGCAACACGTGAATAACAACTTTTACTTACAGATATTGGTAAATGTTAAAAGGACAGAACTGCGATAAGAAATATTGAATATATTGTATTATGTTTTATGTTAGCGTTTTTTCCTGTAATTTTGTAATAAATAGTGAATGCTTACAAATGAATAATTACTTAGTAAATATAAAGCGCTTAAGAGCACACCACTAACGAGAAACCTCCACAGTTTTTGCTTAGCGGAAAACTCTGTTTCTATGATATACATGGATTAATTTCATTTACATATTAATTAAGCGTATAGAAAAAGTTTATTTGAAATAAAATGTTTTGGATTTTTAGAATTTTTCATTGTTCAAATATAAAGACAAATTTAAAATTAAATTAGTAGCTAATTGTCATTTAAAGGATGTTTTTAAATTGCTTTTTAATGAAAAAAAAAATCAATGTTTTTAAGTAAATGCAAATTAATGATACTTTAACTGGTATTTTTTAAACCTACCCAGCAAAGAGGACTAAGGTTAACTATTAAATTGCATTCACGTATTTTGATTCATATAAATAAAAAATAAAATACGAAAAGTTATAAGAAATACATGTTTTCTATATTAAATACATTTTATTTACAAAAAAAAATTAATTAATTTAATAGTTATTTGTCTTTTTGTGTTAATTTGTAAAAAATCTTGCTTCTTTATTTAAATTTAAAGTTATATTATTTTAAGTGGCAATTTAAAAAATGCTTATGGAAGCGAGACACGGCTAGTTAGAATATTATATATACAGGGCGATTCAGAACTCTTTGTCAATAATCGACATGTAGGTAAGAACACGGTAACAAGCAAGAATCAAATAGGAACATGGATCGCATGAAGGGGCATAGGAACATGATCGATACTGGTGTTCAGAGAACAACAAGGACACGTAGACTGGAAGAAGCCGTACTGTCTGAAGTCGAAATCAACCCAGGGGTGAGTACTCAACGTATTTCAGCATGTGCACGTACGTGCGTATCAATCCAGCGTTTGAGGTATCTTACACGCGGATTTGTTGCATCGTACCTTGTGCAACGTGTGCAGTCTCTGACCGCCGGTGATTACCAGGATCGTTCGTACTGAGCACATTGGTTTCGACAGCAGACGGTAGCCCTCCCCAAATTTGTGGGCATGCGCGTCTGCACTGCATTTGCGACTCTATGTTCCTGTATGATTCTTGCTTATTATCGTCTTCCTAACCTACATGTCGATTATTGACAAAGAGTTCTGAATCACCCTGTTTGTAGTATCATGAATAAAATTGTAAGTTTTGCGTTTTCTTTTTTTTCTTTTTCTTTTTTTTTTTTTTTTTTTTAAGTGTTCACATAAAACGGGAACAACAGTGCCAAATCCCAGAACTTATGCGATAAGAAAAATGTTGAAAAGACGAAGGGATTGACTCTCAGGAAAATATGCACCAGTTTTCATGAATACATTATCTCAAAATGTCAAAGGCCTTTTCCTCTCCTTTTAGTCTGAAGAACCAGTAATTTACTAGAAACAAAACTTTCAATACATGTACATTTTGAGATATATTTCAATGCTTTTCTACAATTATCTTATTTTTAAGTTTAAGATGTCTGTTTTAAATAAAGTTATTGTAATTATATATTAAAAACTATTTTAAATATGAAGGACTCCCATATGTATATATTTTTTATTAAATAAATTATCTACTTCAGACTAACTAATTTATCTAAATGTGTATAGATATTTAACTCAAATTAATTACTACAAAGACATAAAAAGTATTTTCTTGTATAAACAAAATATTTTTCGATTTAACTCTGTGTCATAAAAAAAAAAACTTTCTCTTTTAATATTTTATATAATATACAGGATTTCCAACTAGACAGTACATCAGTAAAATATAGATTTTTATAATTATTTTCAGCTAAGTTTGTTAGCTCAACAGTTAAAAAAATTTTCTTGGAATTCACCGTTTTTAAACATGAATGTAAGACAAATATTTTTTCCTTCTTTGCGATTTTCTAAAACCAACATTTTCCAAGGTTAACAGTGAGAAACACCTAATATTTTTAAAGTAAACATTTTTAATTTTTCGTGTTCTTCAGAACATACTCAAGATATATGCGTCATGGTATTGCAATTTTTAGTAGCATCACCATATAGAGAATTTTCATAAAAGAAAACTTCTTGCCATTACCGTAATATGTTAAGTTATGACACGTTTCATTTTTCTACCGAAAATAATTTTATTTCTTTATTCTTTCAAAATAACATATAATATTGAATACAATTGCATAAGTAGATAAATATCTGCTATTGTTTCCACTCTTTTGTTGTAAGTAGATGAATAAAGTTTGCAAAAATCACATCTTCAGAAACATTCCGACTTCCTGACTCTTATAGCAAATTACACATTCTAAACATGGTTGGTATACTAAATGGCTCTCAGATTTCTCGTCCTTGCAGCTTCCGACAAAATGTTGTGAATATGATGTGTGTTTGATATGAATTTTTCTATTTTCCTCTGCAAAAGGTCTTTTTCAAAAGGCTGAAAAAAAATATTCTAACTCTAAGCTGGTGAAAATTACATATTTTTTATATTTTCAACGTTAATAAAGTATTGATTTTTTATCGAACACATAGTGTAAGGAAAGTATTGTAATCAGGATTTTTTGGGTTGTGTGTGAATGAACATCAAGATTATCGATTTTGCTCCCATTTAGGGAATACAATATAGAAAACAGTCAGAAAACTTTTGCAGATTTATGTAAAATCGGATTAGGTATATAATGCATTTTTAAGAGATTTTCCATCCATTTGAATCACATTCTGTAGTGAAAATCACCTAGAAAATATGACAGAGTATAAGTGATAAATACTGCTGCCATGTTATCGAACATTTGTAGAGCAGAGGTAAGGACTACCGTTTCAAAACGGGAAGTCTAGATTTCTGATTCCATTTTGTTATAAATTTATTATTTTTTTATTAATTTTTAAATTTATAATCATTTAAATTTATAAAACAAAATTATTTATTTTGTTACTATACCCAGCGCAATTACCCACACAAATAAAACTTTAAAGGGTTTTTTCTCCATGTTCATATCGTCTTCACTTATATATGTGATAAATCTGCGCATGGATCTTTCAGCTGTGTGGGGTTTTTTTCAAATAAAAATATATGAATACAAGTTATATTTCATCGTTTTACATTATATATATCAGTAAAAAATATATTAAATGTAATATTAGATGTATCTAAAAATCCATACACAGTCTTGTCTAATACACATTTGAAAATCTAATAAAAAGGCACAAATACCAATATCTAAAATAACAATAAGATATTTTAAAAAATTCAAATTTTTTTAACTTTTAAAAAACATTTAATTAAATATGCAGTTTTTTATCTCAAAATGTGCTTTTAGTTGAACATTGAAAGGCATTGACTTCACAATTTGAACCATATTTCTTAAAGTAAAAATAAACAATTAAAAGGTATACTGTCTCTTTCATTTTTACTCATTCAACTATACCATTATTTGAATTATTTACAGCATTTATTTTTTCGATATTGTATTTTTTATTTGTATTTTTTAACTGTAATTTTTGTAAATAAATAATCGTTTGTATTAGATATTTATTACCAACTGTACGCATAAAATGTCAAAATTTTTATTAGACGGCCAACATTCTGAAATAAGGAATTGTTGCCTATTTTAAAACTTACTTTTAAAATTCAACTGAACATAAAGGTCCATACTTATAATACAAAATGTTCCTTTTAAAACGGAATGGAATTATCCATTAATTAAACTCTGTGATTTTTCATTTTATAATTAACTACTTATAAGCTAATTACTTAAGGTTACTTTTTTTCTACGTATGCCTTAGGAATGTATGACTATAAACACACATTATTTAAAAATGTAATCATAAAGAAATGTTATTTTGTTATTTATTATTTATACATTATTTATATATGTTTCTTTAAAAATATAAGTCCGATATAGCTTTAAAATATAGCCTAAAAATATAAACCCATTCAACGTAATTTTAGATATATTGAATGATATTAAAACCTGCCTACCTGACAGGTCAGCTAGTGGTAGAATGATGGGTGTATGAATTTTTTGTTGAACAAAAGTTGTGTATGAAATATTATTTCTTTTGTATTACGATTCCGACATAAAAATTGATGTTCACAATTGTCACGTAGTCGTTGGAGAAATTTTAAACAGGCAATTTTAGGTACGTTCATAATAGACAACAGAACGGATATTAAATTATAAATGAAACATAGGAGTAGAAAAATAGCTGTATGGCGGATTTGCAAGGTTTTTGTATCGATTGTGTGCTCCTTAAATTTGTCAGTGGTTGAAACTAGCAAATGTTGTTTACATTTACTCCAATTTACCATACATAAAATTCGCAATATGAATTTTTTCTGCAAATATGTACTTTTTCCCCTTTCCTTATACCTATCAGAATATTAGGCGATACGAATAACTAGAGTTTGCATAACTTGAGTCTAATTATATATTTAATATAAATTTTATGTTTACTAATTATTTATAAATAATTCCCTTCTTTCATTTAAGCAAATAGTTCACAAAATAACAAAAACGTAATTATGTTTCTTACTGTTATATAACTACGAAATCAATATTATACCTCCTGCAAATAACAAATAAAATTGTTACATTTCGTATATTGCATGACTAGTAAATCAACCATTTCAATTTCCTAACGTTAAACAACATGATCATATTTCAATTCATAAAGATTATTTCATTGTCGATACTTAAAGTATTAGATGCATACATCTTACTTGCTAATAAAATCTTTGATGATACAAAGAACGTATTTATGTGCATATCATAAAGGAAACAAATATGAAAGTATCATAAATCTTATAAAGATCACAACTTTCAATATGTATAATAAAAATAACCTTAATGGATGTATAATATGTCTATGATTACTTAAGTTCGTTTTTCATATAGACTGCATTAATTTTATATAATTGAATATTCCACATAAATAAACTTTGACACATGAAAAATAAGTTCTACTTTTCAGTTTTTAAATTTGAAATACAATGATTGCTGGAATATCTGTTATCGTTACCAAAAACATTTTTATGTACATACAATTGAAAGAAACTTAAAAGTTTTTACATAATAAAAGTTTTTTTTTTTTATTACTGTTAGTATTATTTACGAGTATGGATAAAAAAAAAGGTTACAGGCAGCAACATTTGAAAAGTAATTATCGTTGAATGAATAATTTTCAGAGAGGGGAGACGGATGTTGCCAGTTATGTTGCAGCAGTTGTGCGGGTGGGTAGTGCAAGTTCGGAGAAGCGTCAGAGTGATTAAAATGGCAAGACGTTTAGAAAAGTTTTCTCGTTTGGGCCAACTTGCCCTCAAAAGCAAACGCTCTAGGACGTTAAGTGAAGGTGTCATCCTCCTGCATGACATTACAAGCCCCATACCGCTCTCCAAACTCAAAAGTTGCAGCAAAAGTTCAAATGAGAAGTCTGGAGCCACAACCCCCCCCACCCCTAAAAAAATCCCAGTTGTTAGGCCCCAGTGACAATTTGCTGATTCAAAAATTGAAGGAAACACTAATCTGAATCAGAATTTCCTTCAAAAACTGTTGTAAATATAGCTGTTGACAATCGACTTAATGGTCAAAGTAATGATTTCTACCAAGCTCGGTTAAGCAAGTTGATCCTGCGTTCATATAAGTGACTAAATTAAATCTCCAATTACGTTAGTTGTTTTGCATAGTTAGATTTATGGAGAATGAATAACATATTATAAAGTGGATGTAAAATTTTATATTTGACAAAATTATCAATAAAATTAACTCGGAGTACATTACAATCATTTTATAACTACCAGTAAACTCATTCGTTTAACGAAAAGAATGTTTAGAAAATATTTAAGAGATGATAAAATATCTCGGTGACTCGAATGATGAGAATGTATTTGTAGAAATATAAACTTTATTAAACTGAACAACACATAGTCAAATATTTTGCATACTTTGTGAGAATAAACTGCGGCTCTCTGGAGAGCTCAAATTTTTACTTTTTCTCGACACTCCAAAAGCGCTGCGAAGAAACGCTGGGGAGATGAAATGCGCCTCCACGCTGTTGGCTGAAATGAAAACTTTTCCTCGAAGAGAGAGAAATAGGAGACTGCTACAGAATATGCCTCTAGTGACGTAATCAGGATAACAAAGAGTGTAGCAATTAATATAGATTCATAAAAATGGTCTTGAGTAAAATGTAAGTACTTATGATGCAAAAAAACAATAGAAAATATATTATGCATTACATGAAAAACAATATTTTGGAGAAGAAAATAATGTTCCACTATAGACATCAAATATTTTAAACAAAATAGCCCGTAACGAGAAGTTTTGGAAAACGAAATTTACGACCAGATTTGGTTGTATGCTGTACGACTAGAGTTGTTGGAAAATTTATGGGCTCATTTCGTTTTTGAGGCTCGGCAGGTGAAACAGAATCTGCTAATTGATATGCAGGTTTAATGCGGTCAATACATACAGTACAGCTTTTCCACTTTAATTCGAAGTCAAACGTTTTCTTTGAAATGCCAATCACTCTACGGGGTTCAAATAAACTAAATTAAATAGAAATATATCAATATACAAGTATATAACGAAAACAAACCTTATTTTTTATTTTCTCATTTGATAAGAAAATTCGTCTAATTTTGAATGTATTATAAGGAAAATTTCAATGGAATAATGCATTTTGATAATGTTTATAGTTCCGAAAAATATCATTTTCAACACTTAACAGAACTATACATTAAAAAATAATTTTATACATAAAAAAAAAAAAAAAAACTTAACTTAAAATTTTATTTTACACTTTTGTAATATAAAATTCGAAAGCAATTTAAAAGGGTCAGTAAAAATGTTCATAATCATCCGCTCTGTTATCTTCGAGGGGCAGTACTTAACATTTTTATTCAGAAAATCGCCAAAGGAAAAATTAAACTATCTTTTTGTATGGTTACTATTTTATGTTCTCATAAATACGAGAAATTGCAGCCGTAGAATAAATTGAAAAATATCTAAAATGCATGTGAATATAAATTTTAATATTTTCGAGAGCTCGAATTTTTACTTTTTCTCGACACTCCTAGAGCGCTGCGAAGAAACGCTGGAGAGATGAAATGCGCCTCCACGCTGTTGGCTGAAATGAAAACATTTCCTCGAAGAGAGAGAGATAGCATACTGCTACAGAATATGGCCCTAGTGACGTAATCACGATAACAAAAATGATAGCAATTAATATAGACTCATAAAAAAGGTCTTGAGTAAAATTTAAGTACTTATGATGGAAAAAAAACAATAGAAAATATATTATGCATTACATGAAAAACAATATTTTGGAGAAGAAAATAATGTACACACTATAGACATCAAATGTTTTAAACAATATAGTCCGTAACGAGAAGTTTTGGAAAACGAACTTTACGACCAGATTTGGTGGTATGCTGTACGACTGGAGTTGTTGGAAAATTTATGGGCTCATTTCGTTTTTGAGGTTCGGAAGGTGAAACATAATCTGCTAATTGATATGCAGGTTTAATGCGGTCAGTACATACAGTACAGCTTTTCCTCTTTAATTCGAAGTCAAACGTTTTCTTTGACCTGCCAATCACTCGACGGGGTTCAAATAAACTAAAGTAAATAGAAATATATCAATATACGAGTATATAAGGGAAAAAAAACCTTATTTTTATTTTCTCATTTGATAAGAAAATTCGCCTAATTTTGAATGTATTATAAGGAACATTTCAATGGAATAATGCATTTTGATAATGTTTATAGTTCGGAAAAATATCATTTTCAACACTTAACAGAACTATACATTGAAAAATAATTTTATACATAAAAAATAAACTTAACTTAAAATTTTACTTTATACTTTTGCAATATAAAATTCGAAAGAAATTTAAAAGGGTCAGTAAAAATGTTCATAATCATCCGCTCTGTTATCTTCGAGCGGCTTACTTAACATTTTTATTCAGAAAATCGCCAAAGGCAAAAATAAACTATTTTTTTTTGTATGGTTTGTATTTTATGTTCTCATAAATATGAGAAATTGCAGCTGTGAAATAAATTGAAAAATATCTAAAATGCATGTGAATATAAATTTTAATATCCCAGTACTTTAATACGTTTCCAGTATATAAAGAGAAGTGGAATACATTTTCGAAAATGTAACTTCTTATATAGTTTTAAAAATGAAGTATTCTATTCTATTTTAGTTTCGTAAAGTTTGCTTAATATTATTTCCTGTAAAATTCTTCTGTAGGATAAACTTTTCTTAAAGACATAGAAGACAAAACACCGGCGCGTGGTGCAAACGTTCACTCCCTTTTCTTGAGAAAAATTGAAGAAATATTATTAACTAAAGATTTATTTTTAATTATCAATATAAGACACGGAAATGTTTCTGCATGAGTCAAGAAAATTTACAAATTTACAATGTAAACTCTCACACGTTATGCATGGTTCCGAAAAGCTGCTCCATGGCTCCTTTATCTGTAGAAATTTCAGAAAATAATAAATTTCTGTGATTTAAAGAAACATTTTTGTATTAAAACGTTTTTTGCCTTAAAATAGATACATGCCGACCGCGAAATTCTGAAAAAGTTTCCGAATAGATTTGAGAATTCGAACTAGTTTTTTTTTTTTTTTTTTTTTTTTTTTTTCCCACTGGGAATTGGATTTCCAAATGTTATCAGTTTTCGAATAAACATTTTTATGTTCAAAAGACATGTTCAGATTTGCATGCTAAATTAACCGCGTTAGCATTGATTAGGGAATACACATAGACATGTGTGATATTCAATTCCATAATAATAATTTACAAATTACTTTTTGCGTTTGATATTCTTTTTTTAATGGTACTAATCAATGCATTTTTTATACACAAACACTATAACTCCAATGTTTCTTTCTTATGATTACTTATGACTATGAAATAATCTTCTTTGTACATAGTTCAAAAATTAGATTTAAAGTAATGGGATATCTTTTTTTTAATGTATGTTACGGAATTTAATACAAACAAACCATGGCATATGATATTTAAAAAAAAATTACCTGACCTAATGAAAAATAAAAATTTAAAAAATTGTATATAGTAAGAAAATTTATTTAGGCGAAATTTCAGTGATGTCTGAGAAGCACCTAAATAATATAATTTTTGATTTTTTTAAATTTTTAATTTTTATTTTCTGTGTACAGAAAACTTTTGCATTGCAAAGTTATTAAATTTCTAATTGATTTATATCATGGTTTTATTTATAAATTTAAATAATATGTTTTTTCAATTTAAATTCTAAAAAAATAGTTAAATTAAAGACATTTAAAAAACAATAAAAGACATTTAAAAAAAAATAAAAGACATTTAAAAAAATAATAAAATTTAATTTTTCTTCACCAATTTATTCTTTTTCTATTTCTACAAATTTAGAGCAACAAAACTTCACAGCAACTTAACTATTGACGATTATTTGTATTTACATTCAAGGACGACAGAATGAATTACATAATTTTCTCATAGACGCATGTCTTTGTACATACCTACCTCAAAATCTAAACAAATAGTTTATGTATACAGCATATGCTTCAAACTTCTTCCAAAGGCCATCTTCTGCTGCACATTTTACGAAAACAGCATTCTGCCGAATTTGATATGCAACAAATAAAAAGAAGACACTAAACTAGAGTGAACTCCTATTTATATTGGAAACATGATACATTATTTATGATTTTTACCATGTATCTTAATCCAAATATAGAGCTGAAATTTATATGCTTCACCATGATAATAACGCCATGACACCATGGCGATATATAATCTTTATACATCTTTTAAGGATTGTTGATATTTTCATTAATAATTTTATATTAATATCGGAAAATATAATTTAACTGAAATGAAAAACAATTTTCTTTTTTCTGAACAACTAGCTATATTTTTATTAAATTACATTGTTGCACAAACTTATATATGAATAACAACTTTAGCATTATTTACATATATTAAATACCTAAATAGGGATACATATTTTTAAAAGAAAATTATATTTGTATTCTTATAGTTTATTAAAAAGTTATAATAGTATAGAAAAAAACTGTATTCTTAAACAATATAAATTTTGTAATATGTCAATTTTTTTTTTTTAACGAAATTCATTTAATAATTACATTAGCATATAATACTTAAAATAAGTTAGATTTTTATGCAGCTACAATATTTTTTTGTTAAATTGAAAACTATATATTTTTTTCAGAATGCAGTTGTATTTTGAAGAATGGGAATTAAATTATAACATTAATTATTTCAGCTGAATTTTAATTACTTTACTTTAGTGTTTTACTTCAAAGTTTGTTTAATCTACTTTATTCGTTTTTACTTTGGGAAGTACGTGACATATAAATAGAATGTTATTAACAAAAATTATCATTACCCTTTTTTAACATTATTGTGAACGAAGATAATTGCTGCAACGATAAATCATAAAATGCGTATTCCATGTTTTAATTGCGTTCAATTAATTTCCCTTTTTAACACATTCAGAAGCTTATTCACAATAAAATTTCGAATAAAAAACAAAATATTTATCTTCATTATGTCTCCTTGATATATTTAGTGACGAGTTTTTTATATTTATCAAAGGAGTAAGATTTTCAGAAAAAATAGTTAAGATGGTTAATGTTAGTTTCTTATTTTTGTTTCTGCCAATACGTTTTTCATTATTATAGTCATTATATTGTAAAATATTTTACATACAAGCATAATAATTAAATATATCATTTTACATTTGTAAGAGGAATTGAGAAAAAACACGATAATTTTTTATTTAGCCTTTTTTTCACAAATTTTAAATGATAATAAAACCATATTATATAAATGTTCGTCAAAAACCTTGAAACATTTACATTAGCCTTGTTAAGGGCTAAACGATTTTTTTTCCTTCAGATTTAGACAACACATTTAAAAAGAGCCGAGAAACATCATATTATAAAAATTAAAAGGTAAATTTTACGCAAAAGATAGAATTACAAAAATCAAAATAGTGATAAAAAATCTGTTGATTGAAAAGTTTTTCTGATAATACAACTGGTAAATAAAACTGAATATGAAGCATACCTGAAAATTGATGTCATGGAAGATAAATACATAGAATGGTTGACTTAATTACATTAAATAGTTTCGTTAGAATATCACAGGTATTTTTAAAGGCAAATCTTTCGTGTAAAATAAATTTAAAAAAAGTTATGTATGCAACTCTATAATTAGTACTTTTACTTTTAAAGGAGTAGATGGATTTTTAAAGCTCTAAGTTCATATCTATTTTATCTACACTGGTGGACAAAAATTAAGGACGAGTCAGAAAATGCCAATTTTCATTTACGCGAATATTCAAAAGGAAGTAATATAATTCGAATAATTACTATCCCTGCAGAACAGCTAGTCCATATAACACCTCATTCTGGTCACACATGGTCACAAGAGTAACAGTCACTACGACGAAACAAAAAAATAGGAAATTCCATACGTCTCTTTTATGAGTCTGAAATAACTACTATATGTTACTCCACAGACATGTCACTTTGACTGCTGCTTTGTGGCGAGTCACCAGGTGACTTTACAATGTCGTTTCATTCAGATTCTCGTGTGACTCTCATCTGGAGACACAATTTCAAAGTCATTGTGAACGTTGTATTATGATAAATCACCAAATAATGTCACATTAAAGTCACATGGTGACTTTTCACCTCTTTTCACAGTGGTGACTTCACAGTAGGGTCTCTGTCACCATTTGGCAAAGTCATGTGACAGAAAGTCACCATGTGACTTTAAAGTGACATTATTTGGTGATTTATCATAATGCAACGTTCACAATAACTTTGAGTCTCCAGATGAGAGTCACACGAGAGTCTCAATAACACGACATTGTAAAGTCACCTGGTGACTCGCCACAAAGCAGCAGTCACAGTGACCTGTCAGTGGAGTCACATATAGCAGTCATTTGCGACTCATAAAAGAGACGTATGGAATTTCCTATTTTTTGTTTCGCCGTAGTGACTGTGAGTCTTGTGACCATGTGCGATCTGAATGAGATGTTATATGGACTAGCTGTTCTGCAGGGATAGTAATTATTCGAATTAACTTCCTTTTGAGTATTCGCGTGAATGAAAATTGGCATTTTGTGACTCGTCCTTAAGTTTTGTGCACCAGTGTATTTACCGATGCATATCTAAGAATATGTATAAAGTTTAAAAAATAAAATTTAATGGAAAATAACTAAAAAAATAATTTATAATGCTTTATTTACCATAAACAAATAATAAACTGAGATAAACTTTACAAATAAATTGCACTTGAAACAATATTTTGCATATTCAATTGGATAAAATATCAATTTTTCGATGACTAAAATTTAACGAAATATCAGTAAATGCAACATTTTTCTTTCAGAGTGTACCGAGCGTCAATATGACGTCAGTATTACACACATACATGTTTTTGCTTTATAATATAGATTTTAGATGCATAACATTTTCACTCTGAAGAACATTTCAAATAACCTTTCTTTAAAATACCCGCATCTAAATCAATAAATATTTATAAATTTTCTGTTTTAAACGCCTTTAATAAAACAGCCTTTTCAAAAAAAAGTGTTATTTCCTTCGCAATTCCACTGTTCATCTATGAATTCTGGTCTGAGGAACAAATATCTAACCGATTTCTATACAAATCTCTATTGAACCTTTTCATTCACGAGAACAAATGGCTATTCACTAATTTATATGCAGTGGAAATTGAAATAGGTTTCCTTATGTGATACATAATCTAAATGGTATTGGTAAATTAATGGAGAAATATTCATTACTTTGAACTAAGAAGCGTTCACTCATATTCCTAGAAAGTTAAATAAATTTTCGCATACATATTCAAAATAATTTACTTTAGTAAATTTAAATTTCATTATATAATTTTTAAGAGTGAAAAATTGTGGAAAATCAGTTATAATAAAGCTATTTCTAGTAAGCAACTCCCTATATCGGCTCTATCATTCTTAAATTCTGCGATATTTGATTGGGCATTTTATAGACGTTCCCCGAAATAGCTGACTACCAAATTATGAAATATAAATTTTGGAATCTTCCACGCATGCGCAATTAAAAATCATTTCGTACAATTACCCATAACTCATTAAAATATGCAATATATTCATTGTTCATTTGCAGTCTTTATGTTAATTCAAATATGCAGGCTGTTCGTAAACTGCTTGTACAAAATATAGGACGTGCTACTTATTATCAAGATTTATACGATTTTAGGAAATAGTGGCTATAATCTTTGTATTTATTCAAACAATTATAGCTTCTCTTGGACCAAACTGAACTTTGGTGTTCCAGCATATTCTTTTGTATGCGTTAAATATATTTTCGCACAATTTATAAAGCACTTTCTTTGATTCGAGTTAAACACAATGACATCACAAAAATTGATTACAGATGCATTGGCCTTTTGCACCGAATGTATCATGAGCTACATTCTGGTTCTTCAAGTTTGTGTCTAGTGATATTAAGACTCAAACAGGAACCATTTACATCCAGTCCCTTGATGGCATTACAATCTCCATAATCCAAATTTAGCCTTTTAAAAAATGTTTAATAAGTCTTTCATTTTGCTAAAATATTTTTTTAAAAATCCGAATTCCAAAGCAGCAAGACATGCAGTATTTTTAATTAAAAATGCTAATTAAAACCACGATTACGAAATCTATACAAAAACTATCATTTTGATTTGTAAATATATTAAAAACAACAGTTAATGTATATTCTGTATATTCAATGGAATGAAAAGATATGGTATTTTATAAAATACCAAACTACATCATCACCACTTGATGACGAATTAAGTATTAAGATTAATAAAGATTAATTAAGGTAAGTATATAAATAATGTTTTCCAAGAACCATTTTAAAAGAAAGGTCATGAACTAACACTTATAAATAAATTTGAATGTTCGAATTACTTGATCAAATATCTGTTACTTTTATATAAGTTGCTTATTTGCTAGAATATGCAGGCTACCACTAAAGTACTATTATTGTATACAATTATATAGTAGTTTTACACATAACCTGTTAAGGGATGTACAGATTATTACATCCATCACCAAATGATTAGTGAATACACCATTATTGAAGTAGTCAGCATTTTACAAGACATGGAATATTATTGGAAAATTTGTAATATTTTTAGCTTTTTTTCAACTACAAAGAATACGTTTACATATTTGGAGAGAAGGGAAAACGTTGGAATTATTTCACGTAAGATATTGCCTATTATGGCAGTAAAATTTTGGAAATAAAAGAAAACGTTTCTTTTAGAATTAATAAACGCTGTAAAATAAGATGATAAAAAACATATATCATTCATACAAGAAAACGTAAATTTATTAAATTAATAGCCAAAACTTTTTAATAAAAGAACATTTGCTTATTATATAGTTTCTTATTATATAAGAAACAAAATCTTTCGAAGATGATAAATAACAATTATTTATCAATTTGGCTTTAAATATGTATTATGTACATTTAATACAGCACGCACATGATAACGAATAGATACCTAAAGCAATACAGGCGTGCATAAATAATATCTTATAATGCTTTGCATTAGGAATATGTGTACTTTGGCGAGAAGGATCCCTTGATTTTAATCAAAGGGATGATGTACATTAAAGCTTAGATATTACGAAAGCTAATGTCACATCATTCCGACGTTTTGGTTAAATTATGATGCGTCAATTATTGATACATGGTACTGAATAAAGCATCTGTCACACAATTCAGAGCTTTATTTCTTGGTTATTTCTTAAAACCATTCATCAGTGTTAATAGATCCTGTAAAACGTGTGTATTTTTGTTTCGAAAATAGTTTTTAAGACTAATCCAAAGAAGCACACATATAGGGTCATATATGTGGCTATTGATATAGATCGAAATATAAACACTAACATGATTTCTATTCGAACGTAAAATTGTAAATTTAAAAAAAAGGGAAATGTATAAATATGTTTCTATATTTAAACAAAAATATTACATCTACAGCTTTTTAAATACTAATAATGATGCTAAAATAACGAGAAAACTCTTCTTTTATAAAGGACATTTCCTATAAAAAATATTTACGTTTTCATTCTTTCAACATCTAAATTATCAATAATATATATGTACAGTCGTGGAAAAAAAAAAAGTAAACACCCCCTACTAACTCCTCAACAAATCATCGTAGATGAAAGTTACTGGTACCGAACGATTGGAAATAAAGTCTACTTTTAAATGGTGTATATAAAATTTTCTTATGGGGTCATCTACATATTAAAACGAACCCAAACTTCATTTTTTTTCAATGACAATACCCAATTTTAACGATATATTTCAAATTTTCGGTTCAAACTATGCCTAGACATGAAATTTCAAGTCATTTGAATGATAAGTTTTTTCAATTATAAACATTCAAAAATTTGCGCTTCTAATGTTAAATTACATTTTCATATTTTTATTTATATCTCCTGAAATTATGCTCCTAATGTGCTAATTTTTTTGTAGCAATAATAGTAATATACCCAAACATAAATACGCTGAATTTGCAATTTTTATAATTTTTTGATATGAATTATACATTATGAAATTAATATTCGAAAAAATTATGAATTGCAACCTACAATTTTTTTGATGGATTTAGATTTATTAAGTCCTGCTTTATGGAAAACCAAAATTTTACAGTTTTATTCCATGTAGTTTTCAAATTATGCTTAAAAAACGGCAAAATGATGGTTTAAGGGGCCGTCTATTATGGAAGCGAGTAGATATTTTGAAATTTATTCTGCTGTACTGTAATCTAACAAGCTTCATTCACTTTTTGAGTGACGCTTAAGCTGCCTTGATCAAGAAAGGGGCTCTCCCGGTTAACAATCGAGTACGGAACTTCAATTTGGATACAGCCCTTAAAATACGCTCGTTTTAAAATAATAAATTTCTCGGAAACTTATGGTGCGAATTGCATAAAATTTCGTTTTTAGGCTAATTGAAGGGTATAAAGTTCATTTATGCTGTCAGAATCGTGTACTGTCACTGAAAAAAACAAAGTTTGGGTTCGTTTTAATAGGTAGATGGCCCCCTAAGAAAATTTTATATACATCATTTAAAAGTAGACTTTATTTCCAATCGTTCGGTACTAGTAACTTTCTTCTACGATAATTTGTTGAAGAGTTAGTAGGGGATGTTTACTTTTTTTTCCACGACTCTCTCTCTCTCTATATATATATTATTGATTAACTTACATGCTGCGTTTAAGGTATATGGAAGAACTGCTTGAAAGAGATTTCTCTTTCCAAGTTCGTTATAGGTACAACGAGATTCTTCTCCTGACTTTTTGAAAGTTACAGGAAAATTACAAAAAAAGGAAAAGGTTTACAGGACAAAACTGCAATTTATAAAAATAAGTAGTTCTATAAGAGGTATCTGTAAGAAAAAAAAATATTTAAGGTAAGTCTGATCTCTTTCTGAAATATAATGGCAGAGAAATGTGGTGTGTGACTGTTTATTTCCATGTTTTCAAGGATGATTTTGGCCTAGAACGGTAAGTCGAATGCATATTTTATATTTACATAAAATATCGACAATTTCATTCTAAACAATTGAGTATTTGATTCATCTTGGTAGGTAGAAACATAGAGCAGTTACAACATTTTCCGTAAAACACGTTTTCCACCTAAAAATGTCTGTGTACCTTGTTAAAAATTGCCACCCCCAAAAAACTATAAGATAAAAAGAATAATCATGTTTTTAACTCAGAAAACTGAGGCGAGGCGCATTAACGACAAGAATATTTTTTCCGTAGATTAGCCAGGTCATAAAAATGTTGATTTACAACTTCTTTCTAGATGTTTGTATACGGTTTTCAGATGTGACATATGCCATTGATTAACATTTTCCGTGTCCAGTAATGAACAAGTGAACAACACTATGTCTGATCTCTACATAAAAATACCATAGCATTTTTAGATAAATATAATACAAGAATGTACAAGGACATACAGTGCAAAATTAAAAAAATAACGATCGTCATGAAAAGGCATGTCGCGATATCTGAGAGATTGGAGATGGTGACGCCAGCACTAAACATCCAATGGAAACTTTACTTAATTATAAAACAATAGTTTTGTATATTCATCAAACTTCAGTAATTAAATATAAATTTCATCAACTGGAATTTTAATGTTGTCATAAATAAATTATCCATCACTGGCTATTTTAACTTCAGAGTTACAGAAGTTTAAGAACTCATAAGATAACTCTAAATTTCAAAGGGAAGAGTTCTCATGCTTGGAGGATTTTTCTCAAAAGGAACGTATGAATCTGAATCCAAGTTCCGTAAAACCCAATTAAATCTCGAAAACTTAGTTATAGTATATAGTTAGAAATGGGTATAATGCAATTTTTTTAAAGATGGCGCAACATGATGTCCTCCCATAAAACTTCTTATCAAGAAAATAACTACTAATATTGCTCTTGAGATTTTCTGAGCTGCAATTTAATGCCCTGAGCGCGTCATTGCTCTCGATATCTTCGAGGGGGAAAAGTTCTGTTTATGCTGTGCTGGGTAGCTAACTTGAATGGTGGTAAATTTCTGTCAAAATTTGTTTGAAGTCGTTATGCCAAAATACGCCCCGAGTCGGACGTTTAAAAGAAAATATCTCTACGACGTAGAGTTAAACAACACACAGTTACGCATCGGGAATACTTGAAAAATTAAAAAAGAATAACGTATTTGCTATATATGTGTAAAACTGCGATAATGATAGTAAATAATAATGAATTCTAACACCTTAATTTCGACAAAATTCAAAATCAAGTCTTTTTAGCTTTCGAAACAAAACATTTAATAGTTTTTACATTACGGAAGGTATTAATGAATTTAAATACAATTTGTATTGTATAAAATGTAAATGAAAATGATTGCATGGAGAAAATTAATTACTCGTTTCTAAATATATAACAATAACTGTGGTGAAATAAATATATTTATCAACCTCTTATTATAATTGGGGTTTGTAAAATGAAACATAATATTTCAAAATTAATTTTAACTCGATAGAATACAATTTATATAACATGAATTAATTGTATCATTCGAAAACCAATATTGAAAATTCTCCGCACTAAAATCGGAATATCTTGCTTAGAGGCAGTTGGGAGATTTTAATTAAATAATTTAAAATCGAAAGACGTAATTTATTCAATTAATAGTGAATGAACAATATTAACTTTAAAAACGAACATAGGACACAAAATATTAATATTTTCTTTTAATGGAAGACATTATAAAACATTGTTTAAATAATCGAAGTTTTCAGGAACATTTTTGAAATAAAATCACATATATTAATACAATGATAGTAAATATTACACAATTTGTTAGGGATTGATGATTTTTTAATTTTCAAACAACGACTACAAAGAATTCTAATCTAAAAACTTCAGTTAATCATTCACAGTATTGCTATAACCGTTATTGTTAAAATATTAGATCCTTCAAGTTGCGTTCAGAATCATAATTTCTTTGAACATATGTATATAAGTCATTTACCGCACATGCTTTATATATAGTGACATATTTGTCATACAATATACGCCTGGACATTTCGGTAAAGGATCTGATATTTAACCAATCCCTTGAGATAAGAATACACGTTTTGGCTTACGCATTGAGATGGATGTGTAAAATGGCATCATGTCGTATAACTCATTTTGTTCAAGTAGAGTTCTCCACAAGGATTAATCAAATGGTATCATTGTGATACGACATGTTTAATGTAATGAAGCAAAACAAACATCGCGTTTTGCTACTAATAGGGAGAAACGGTAACACTACACATGGCATATTAATACAAGTGTAAGAAATAGAAACAGTGAGTAAAAAAACATGTTTATGACTTGTTCAAACCATTGGAACAGTTATAGGAACGGATCTGTTGATGCAGATTAGTATACATGTCAATCGTTAAAAAGTAAATCCATAGACAACATAAGACGAGTGCGGCAAACATCTTTTTGTTCTCTTCCTTATCCCTGTCATGGAATTTCTACACCTATCACATATATTGAAATATAACACCGTGTGACATCTACGATTCGAGGGAATCCGAGCGAAGTTTTTTTTTTTTTGACAGTTTCCAGCATCTTTACAAGTGTTGTGGCTAATAGAGATTACTTTGAAGAGCAATAATAATAGTTTGGTTTATATCTTTCGTTTTCTTACATTTTTGAAACCGAGCTGTTTATTCGCCCATTGTATGTATTGTCATAATAATTGGTTACATTTTTACGAAATCAATGCTTACAATCTTGCATCTTAAAATTAATTGAAATGTGTTAAACGATAATTCAAAATTATTTTTTCTGTACAAGTTATTTTCATTATAGAAAATATAATAATGGAATTTAAATAAATACTATGGTACATAAAGTTTGTGTTCATAGAATGGATAATATTGATCTTAAAAGTCAGAATTGTAAAGAGTATATTTTTATTAAATTTACGTATTTCACATTTAAAATTTCTTATTAAGGGTTTCCGGGACTCAAAAATCTTCAAATTTTTAATTTTGTTTATTGGATTTTTCTGCCATTTTCTGCTTAAAATGACATTTAAATAATGTTTCTATCTTAATTAGAAAAGGAAATATTAATTTTTTCGTTTTGGTTTGTTTTCAAGATCTACCTTTCAAGCTATGGTTGTCAAGGAAACGACTTCTTGTAAAATTGCGTTTTTCTTCATGATGAGTTTTTTCACCATTGCTCATATTTAAATTGTTGTAAATCTAGAACCGTTAACAGATAAATGGTTCAAACTTGGAAAATGTCTATTTTAATAGCTTTGCTTTAATTTAGATTCAGAAAAATAAAAAGTATATATTACTTTTGAAAATGTGATTTAAAAAAAAAAAAAAAAAAAAAAAAAAAGATACATCATTTTTTTTTTTTCTAATTTTCACTTTAAATATTCTTAATTTTTTTTTAATTAATATTTTTTTAAATGCTGAATCTAAATTAAAACTTGTATATTTCTGTTTATTTAAATGAAAAAAAAAATAATTTCTATAAATAATATTTCGAGTTATAACGATTTTAATCTACCCCACTTTTTAAACAAATTTTAAATTAAAATTTAAAAAAAAAAATGAGAAATTTTATCATGCGATTTTGTTTACAAATGATATGGTTAACTATCACAAAAAATTTTAAAATTTTAACTCAATAAATAATTTTTTTTTTGAAAATGTGTCCCGCACCCCCTTAAGTACTCAAAGCGTGCATGAAGGCTTTAGAAAGCTAGATACATTTATTGCTACTAATAAGATCATTATATAATGTGTTAAGTAATAACTCATTTCTGCAATTAAAAAAAGCTCTGTAATCAGAAATCATAAAAAGCATCGTTTAACGTTGCACAGAATTTTTACCGTTCCAGCAAAATCATTGTAAACAAAAGTTAGCGTTAATAAACTCCATTTCTTTAAAAATATATATGCTTCATTTTCCATATTTAAAAAACCCTAACTTATTTTTCGTATGTTTCGTTATAAGAATTAAATTGTACTAAAAGACAAATGTTTTAAATATGCGAAAATATAATATAACAAAGAACGAAAATATAAAATAAATTCTCCCAAATTAACCACGATTCTGAAAAGCGTATTTTATCTTTATGGACATCGCACACTAATATACTTCCGAGATCAAACAATCATTTATGAAAACAAACTTTCTTTTTTTAACTTAATTTATAACTTCTAACCTTTAGTTTATAACTAATAAATGCAGCAAATTGAGTTATTGCAATACATGTATGTATATTGTTTAAAAACATTTAGGTTTTCTACAGGAAGTAAATAAATGGAGAGAAAAATAATTATAATGGATTTGAAACAAAATGGTGAAAAACATTTATTAATTTTACATTTGACAAATTTACTGATATTATTTAATACAAAATAATTCGAAATGAAATAATAAAAAATTATGGTGAATAGAAAAATAAAAATAAATTGTGTAAAATTGCAAGTTTACTGAAACAAAAAAAATTACTTTCAGACATTAAAAAATACATTAGTACATAAAATAAAACTGTTTTTAAGCAGTTTTGTTTTTATAGAATCTTTGTAACCTGATAGAAAAATCAGCGAAAACGAAGGACACTTTAACAATTTGTTAATATCGAATATCAGATCAAGCTGCTGTTTTAAAAATTTTATAATTTTTAAAGTGGAAACAAGATGTGTGTTTTCTGAGATCAATCTGATTATAGATAAATTGGAGATATATTTCGTTATTAGCACAGCTATAAGTCAAAAAAAAAAAAATGCTCATAAATAGAATACAATTTTTTGAGATATTATATGCATTCAGAAGTGTATTTAAAGATAACTTCTATAAAACTATGATTTTACAAAAATGATTTTATATAAATATCCTATATCATGTTTCATAATAACTATTCAAATACACATTATCTTTTAGGTATAACTAATTTTTGCAATGCTCTTTCAGTCATATAAAGACAATAAATAGGAAAATATATTTTAAGAATAAATAGATATTCTATCTATATATTTTTAGTTTATACAGCTTACGTATATTGGCATCAGATGTAAAAATGTTATGTTATCAGAATAAAAATTAAAATAATTTTATGTTAAAAAATACCCTTTTTAAATCCTTCTGTCCTGTGTCCGTCCTACTACCCGTCTATCCACGCGGTAACTCCAGTAAATATACTCTGATATTCATGTAATTGATAAACCTTATTAAGGGCCACTTGGAACATGTTTACAGACAAACGTGATAAATTAACAACATTAACATTAGCATTTAAAGTTATGTTATTGTTTGTTCCCTTGCATGATTTAATTTAATAACGCAGTTGAAAACGATTAAATGAACATTGAACGGATCCTAAAAACTAAAATTTCCATTTGAGAAAACTGATTAATTCACTATAAAAACTATTTGAAAAAAATCACAAAAATCCTTTTACAAAAATCAGTTTACAAAATCAGTGGCAAAAGAGAAAACTTTGTTTTTATAAATCATTCTTTAAATCCTGAAAATATATTGGATTTTGAGGTTTTTAAAGATAAAATCTGTCTTTGGAATCATGGGTATCTCTGAAGATATTATTGTATATATTCATTTATGGTTACGTTATATTTTTGCATAGATTTATTTAAAAAAAAATGTATTTAATTTACATTGTAGTTTGTAATGAAAATGAATTGCTAAAATATTTTCATTGATTTTAATATATTTATCGTATTTTTGTAAAATATGGATTCTGGAGGATTATACTGTACGAGAACGTAAACGTTATATATATGCGAATGATAAAGTCTATGAAATTTACGTCACATTGACTAATTACAATAAAATATTAATACAAAATAAAAATAGAAACAAGTTTTTTAAATCTAGAAAAATATAGTATAATCACGAACGAAAATATACAATAACCACTTCCGAGTTACTCGAGATTGATAAAAGAGTTCTTTATCTTTAGAAGCCAACCAAAAAGAATATATTTTTGAGATTTAAAGAAGCATTTAAAAAAATGTTTCTTTTGCTGCAACTTATATACGGTAACTTTTAAGAGTAGTTTTTATAGTGTATTAATCAGTTTTCTCAAACGGCTATACAGGTTTTTTGAATGCTACAAATTCTCAGTTAAATATTCTTATGTTAAACAAACATACTTTACAGGTATAAATTAAGAGCAATCGCATTTCGGTACTGTTGCATGTATAAATTCAAATTTGTCGCTAAATACGTTTAATTAAAAATTGATAACTTCCGAAAAACGGATATTTCTGTTTGAGAAAACTGATTAATACACTATACAAAATGTTCGGAAACTTTTTTTTAGAAAATCTACAACAGCTAAAATACCTTATATATATATATATATATATATATATATATATATATATATATATATAAATATTCTTTAAATATCGGAAGTCTATTGGTTCTTCTGTGTTTTAATGATAAAGGACGTTCTTCGTAATCACGGGCAACTCGGAAATGGTTATTTATTGTATTTTTCGCTCGTGGATATCTTATTTATTGCTCCATTAAGAAAGTTTTCCATATTTTTACACAGGCTTTCTATCAGTAGCGACAAATTTTGAAAAAATATGGTGGCCTCAAAAGTTTTTGTGTAAAACAACACATACAATTGTTTTCGTTGGAGACAGGCGCGAGGAAGGGCGAATGACTAAAGATGATAATATGAGGTTAAATGATATTTTTTCCTAAGCAAAATACAACATTATTATAATTAAATAATTAATTTTATTATACAGTCGAACTTGGATAATTCGAACGTCTTTAATTCGAATTCGTGGATAATTCGAAGTTTTTCGTCGGTCCCTTGAAACTTGTATTCAGTTAATGCTAAAAAATCTTGGTTATTTCGAAGTCCAACTTCTTTAGTTCGAAGTTTTTACCCTTTTAAAAATGACAAAATCTAGTTTCAATGCAGTTTATATAAAAAGTGGCAGGGTTATTTTCAGCTATTGGGGAAAATTCGAAGTTCAACTTCTTTAATTCGAAGTTTTTACCTTTTCAAAAATGACAAAATCTAGTTTATGATTATGTCGACATTGATAAAAATATAGACATTTGTGGAGAGCTATCTGAAACAGATATTCTATCCGAAGTTCTAAACAATAAGAACATTGCAACAGAAGACGAAGATATTGAAGATGAGATAGAAGAACAGAGGCCGATTCCAACTTCAAGTGAGGCAGACTTTCATCTAGCGGAATTTCGTCGTTATGTAGAAGGACAATCTAACGTGAGTGAAGCTGTGTTTCGAGCTGTAGATATCCTTGAAGATTTTGTTAAAAAAATCAAGTAAGCTCTTTAAAGCAATCTGTAATATCTCAATATTTTAAAAAGCTGTAGTTTTTTTTATTTAAAATTAATAAACATATTCTTTTTCGCAATGTCTGTTGCGATTGATTGTTTTACGACATAAAAATAATTTTTTTGGATAATTCGAAGTTTTGCGGTAGTCCCTTGCACTTCGAATTATCCAAGTTCGACTGTATTCTCATAAGTTCTTCGTAATAAATACATTAATATTTACTATAAATAGTATAAGACTTGCAAACTACTGGAAGTGTAAAAAACTAAAAGGAATGAAAAATATACATTTTAGTCAACTACCGTATTTTCGCGCGTATACGCCGCACCTCAGATAACTCGATTTCCTACCAGAATTAATTTAAAAAAATGTGACTTGCTTTTGCTTAGCACTTATCTAACTTCTTTTTTTCAATAAAATTTCCGGTATAAAAAAGACTTAACTAAGCCGCGGTGGATATGCGGGAAATTACGGTAAGTGCTTTATCAATTCCAGACATTAAAACCGATGGCAAAATATACATAAAATTTGTTTTTGAGAGAAATTTAATTTTAAATCCACTGAAAGAGCTTTTAGTGCTCCTGTAAATCTAACTGATGACTATTTTTCAAACAAAATTATTTTGAAAACGTCAATAAAACCATATTTCATTTCAGCGACAAAATAAATAAATAACGAAATAAATCAATTGAAAATAGGTGTGCGGATAAATCACATTATTTGGTGGGTTCGCGCCCCATGAGCCTAGGTAAGTTGGCGCCACTGGTTCCTACACATTTAGCTGAAATACCAATATTTTAAAATATAAACAGTTGTGTTATATAATCGTGAGTTTGCAAAACGCGAGTTTAATCATAAGGAAACACTGCTGTTTATCTGACCTACATGTAAAGTCGGCGAAATTACGTGAACTGTAGGAACCCTGTTACGATGTATTTTCTGAATGTAAACTAGCGCATGCTTTAAAACATCACAAGACTTTCACCATGGACAATTTTTCAAAGGGATAAAATTTGCCTACATATAAACAAAATTACTTCACTTCATGAAACATTTAAAACACCAAATCGTTTAAAAATTAAGCTTATATGCAAGAATTATAAAAAAAATGTATCTGAAGCCCAAGTAAATACATCTAGATGTAAAGAAAAAAATGAAAGAGAACTGCAAATTCGTATTTTATAAATAAAGATGAAGTGATGAAATTACTTATAAAAATCACATATGGAACAGTTAGAAATTAATGAACGGTTAATAAAATTTCAATTTGGTGTAAAAATTATCTAAATTTCAAAATTACGAGTTATTTGGAATTTTTCAGGTTAAATACTTAACATACTAAATACTTCTAAGACGTAATGTAAGACGTAAATAACACGTTGGTATAAAAATCGGAAGTTTGGAATAGAAGTAACGGTTGCGATGCAAAAGCACGCTAAAAACAGTTTTCGAAATCTGAAATCTAAAAAAGTAAAACTAGAGAAAAACATTGAATAAAAGGTTTATTTTATTATTTTTTGGAAATATTATGGCTTGAAACTTGAAATTTCTATTGTTTGTTACATTTGCGACGAATATCCTAGCACAGAACAGTTTCTAAAAAATTCGACATTTAAAAGTTTGATTGCAGAAGCAAAAAAAAGTTCTAAAATTAAGATTACTGTAATACCAGGGCTGGGATATCTGTTTGTCATGGATCGGATCTTTGTCAGATGTAGCTTTAATTTGGCATAGTTGTCATTTCTCAGATACAAATATTACCATATTGTGATACAAATAGAAATAGAAATCTGAAATTTGGAATGGAAGTAATTATTAGAGTGCAAATGTTCACTAAAAACGATTTCCAAAATTTTAATTTAAAAGAACGAAACGAGAGAAAAACGCCATAAAAACGTTCTAAATTATCATTTATTTGGAATTGGTAACTTGCGGAACTAAATTCAGGATGTTGTAATTTGGGTTGGCTGTTACATTCAACATGTAAATTGCTGCACAGAACAGTGAATGAAAAATTCGAAATTTAAAATGTTGAAATTTGTAAGGCTGGTAGTATATAATCACTAAGAACTGATTGTAAAAAAAAAATAAATAAATAAATAAAATTAAAAAAAATGCAACCAGCGGAAAACATTCTCAATTGCAATTTATTTGGAAGTTTTCTGTCTTCAGATTGTTCTTATCGCTCACAACATGACGTGAAACTTTCCTTCTCTTACTTTTCAGATAACTTCGTTTTTCTTCTAAAATTTACTGTGCTACATATTTTATCGCATCTTTTTAAAAATATGTACCCTATAAAACACTAGCAGATTATGTCATTATTTTCCTTCTAAAGTTGCAGGTGGAACATACCCATCTTTAAATATATACATACCTGAAAAAATATTTTATATTAAAATTCAATAACAATTGCAGAAATACATTTTAGTTTATTACTTTTTGAAAATATGCATTCCTCTTATATTCGTGTGTTCCCCCGACTCTTTACACTGTTTGCATCACCTACATTCTCAGATGAATCTTTTGGTGGCTTAACTTTTAAATTGCCTCATTTTTCTTCTACTATTTACAGGGATATATATTTTTAATGCATCTTTTTAGAAATGTTTACACCATTTAATAAATTTGTATAACGCCTAACCATGCGACGTGACATATTCTTTCTCATATTACAGAGGAAACATGTTTTAACCAAGCTTATTATTATACATGTATGGAAACCTAAAATAAAGAAAATTTTAAATTACAAATCTAATTTTGAATAATTTAGTTTAATCCTTATAGGAAATATACATATGTCCAGCATACTTGCGATCTCCTGATTTTTCATTTTGTGGTCATCGTTTTGAACTTTATTTAAAAACTTTATCTGTCTTCATCATTGTATCATTAATTTTCTTGTAAAACGCGCTTTTAAATTCAACTTTTTTATACAAATCTACACATGTTATTAACATGCAGATCGCGTCGTTATTTTCCATCTCAAATTCATGAGGCACAAGTCTTTGAACCCATTTTAAACATATGCATATTTGAAATAAATAAATATTTTAAATTATATATCATTGCTCTTACTAAAGTGCATCAGATTTTTTTAGTCAAAAATAGCTTATCGTGTCCTTGACAAATTGTTGATGTCAACACGATTGTTATTACCATTGTTAAAAGTTGTCATTGTTATGCACGATTTGTTTGTTTCCAAAATGTAAATTTTAATTATAACAATGAAACATCCTCCCCTAGACATACATACGATAACAGCGTATATTCCTTATTCTTCATTCGGTTCATAACTCTATCAACTTGAATAGTAAACAAAATTTAATTGCGGCGGAATACTGAGATGTTCACATTCCAGTATATAAATTCAGAAAAGATAACCAATAAATGAATATTAATGTGCCATCATACATTTGGATGCGTGACTTATTAAAATTAACGAGAAATGATAGCGTATGAAACTGAAGTATGTTTGATGTACATGAAAAATTAGAAGAATGTGTTTAATTTTACGCAAAATTTCTATCGTTCAATTAATTCAATTGGCTATGGATTCCGATATGGAATCATTCCAGCATTAGTATATATCATACTGCATAAAAAACTTACTTGATATATAGTTCTATGCATCTTTATAATGTTACTCACTAAAAAATAGACTTCAAAAGGTTACAAATTTGCCATAATTTGCCCTAGGCTTTGGAAAGAAACTTTTTCCCCAATACATAACTTCGTAATTTATGTGCATAAATGTGTCCAAGTACGTCCGTGTTTTACCAACCTATGAACTTTGAGTCCTCGCTGCAACTGAAGTGCACGAGAAAGTTTCATTGTGAGGATGAGCTTTATTCTTTCTTGTCCCATTGTTTCAAGTTATTGTTTCAAAGCGATGCGATTGTTAACATTATTGTGTTATACGCGATTTATTTTTTACACTATAGAAGCAATGTTACAAAAAATATTAATTGTTCACATAACAGTTGTTCATGACCCTAAATAACATTTTAAATTTTAAATTCAAGTGCGATATAAACTTTATTTTTTAAACTTAACAATTATAAAGTACCTTCTATATTGGTGTATATTCCTACTTTATTCGTTTTGCGGCATCTTCTTTTACCTGAATAAAAACAAAATTTATTAATCGGCGGTGTGTAATATTTCCTTACAGTTAGAGCTGAATTATATATAAATATATCTTCAAATATTGAAAATTTTAATTATCGCAATAACAATATCTAAGCTCTGATCCTGCCAATATAACTTAAGAAAAAAAAATCCGCACCAAAATTTCAAACCCCGAAAGAAGGGCGGAATATTCAGTGCCATTATCGAAATATCCTCTCCAATTCTTTCTTTCCCGAAAGTATTTATTCACTGACCCACTTCATTCTAACCAAACTATCCCCATCCAAGCTAAGATCTTTGTTTCATTCCTATACCAATATATCGAAATACATTATTTACCTTTGTTGTTATCAACAGCAAATTTCATTTTATTTTATGCCTAAGTGGAGCGAGATCACCAGATCACTAGGATCTGGTGTAAACCTTATTTGCTCCACCCGGTAAGTTCCCCGACATGCGGGGATTCACTACACATAGTTCCAGTCCTCGGACAAAAGGCGCATGCCAACGAGGGAAAAAAATTACATTAACACATAGATATACATAAAAACTAGCCGCTGGATCACAAAGCTCCTACGCGACAGGCAGCGGTGGGTTGATCCTAGTGATAAAAGTCCATAAATCAAAAAAGAAAATTTGAGGATTGTAACATGATTCCGGACCACATCGTCCAGATGGTATGTGCGCCGGAGACCTGCTCCTGCACGACAAGGGGCGCTAGGACTGCCAGGAGCTCGACAAAGGCTCTAACGCGACAAAGGGCTTTAATTATATAGCATTCCTTTTTATTTACAAATCTCCTTCATTAAGTTCTTCTTTCTTTGATTACGCAAAGAAAAGATCATTTTTCAACAAAAATTGATATTTTTACATTTTTAATTACCAGGCTTTTGTCAAAATTTTGATATACTAATTTTATTGAAATATTAAACTTTGCTAGTACAAATCATTTTTTTTTTTATTTATAAGATTCGCAAAGTGACTTACCTTACTTATGCATTATGATGTTGTAAAGTAAACATTAAAATATTAAGTGATAGACTTTATTTTATTCGATAAAGAATATTACAACAGTAAGCTTAAATAGTAACAATACGTGTGTTTTTTTTTTTTTTTTTTTCACATAAAATATTATGTTTATTTAACATTTTAATCTTTTATTTATTTTGGAAAATTGCAAAAAAAAATATATTTCAGAAATAGTTAAAAGGGTGATATAACATTTAAAAGTAATTTTATATTCCTCCAAAATTAAATCTAATTAGAAATTAAAAATTAAAAATCAAATTCTTTATTCTTAACACACAGATACATAAACCCTTTACAACATTTTTTTTATTATGTTAATTTGTGAAATCAGACACTTTTCCAATAAAACTGCATAATTTAGCTTATTTAAGCACTAAATACTTTTCAGAAAAATTTAATATGCCGACTGCATTAGGTAATGAACGGCACAAATATATCCTTTTAAAATACCTTTTTAAATCCTTTTAAATTGATTTAAATAACACTATTTCGTTTATAATTTTTTTCTTGAATAATACATATTCCAATTTTGATGTATCGTCTCAATAGGTTTTTAATACAAAAAAAAAAGTCTACGTTTGAAAAATTTCTTAATTACCGGTTGATTCCTTTAATTACGCAAACCAAAGTCTCTTTTCCAACAAAAATGTATGTTTAAGCTTTTTTAAATACTAAATACATTTTAGAAAATTTTAATATGCTGAATGCATTAAAATATTGATCTTCGCAAGCAACAAATATGATTTGTTCTCAGAATAGTCTTCATGTTAAATTACTTTAATTATCTTTCTAATTGAAAATCATTGTTTTGCAAAGTGAATTTTAGGTAAAAAAGTATAAATAGCATTATTTTGCAGGGTAAAAATATTCATAATTAAGTAAAAATCATATCAATAAGTAGTCTTTCCAATTTAAATAGTTCATTTATTTAATCCTATATTCTATTTTTAAACAAAGTACAAAAAATAATATATCTGTTACGAAAAGGGTATTTGGATGTATTGTAATATATAACTTACATTTATTTATTAAATTTAACGTTTCAGAAATTAATTTAAATATGAAAGCGCATGGCTACATAAATGGCTAAACATGTTTTTTTTTTTTTTTTTTTTTTTTTTTTTTTTTTTTTTTTTCTTAATACGAGTGTCACACTGAAAATTTTGAGATTGCTCTAATTAAACTTACCAACTTTTAGTAGTGTACATAGTGATTCCCTTCAATATCACTGCACTTTTCAAGACGAATTTTTCATATATTAATTTATTTTTTGTTTTACATATTCTGATACGTTGCGCTGTTCATTGTTAAGGTACATTATTTTGAAAACGCTGCTACAAACTGATTTTTTCAAAGGCGGTTCTACCCGAAAAAATTTATGTGTAGTTGCGTATCAAAAACTCCACATCTCCAAACTTCTGAAAACCATCTGAATACACTGAAAAGATATGAAACTTGATTTCCATATGCTAATTGTAGGCATTAAAGGCATTCCCTTTAGAATATAGACAACCAAAGTTCGATAATGCTCTCGCGTCAGCAACATTTTCTTTCTGTGAGAGCTATATCGTAAATGTTACCACAAATTATCGTCTGCGGACATAAAAACTAATGTAGGACCAATAATTTGTTTTGTCGCATATCTTTTCCCACTGTCCCAAAACATTTAGTGTTACCCTCGTACGTATTATTTCTTGAAAATATTAAAGTATTCTAATGGCATGTTGGAAGTTTTAAATAATTGTATTATACGTTTATTGCCGTTAATCTAGCCGTAAATATGCCCTTAATGTGCCGTTAATATGCCATTAATATGTCTTTTTTGGCTTGATGTGCGTTATGCTAAGCTCAGTAATCAGAATCATTGTATTTTTAGTGTCATAAAACACTAGAAATTCTTAACATTCAGTGTATCATACCTTATTAATGCTGAATTTTGGATATAAAATATGGCATTTTATAAAATGTCTTTATTTTGTGAATGACAAAATTTTTAAGGATTATCTTTTACAGGAAAAAAAAAGGCCGTATACAAAATTAATTTTTTTCATTTTATTAAGTAAAGTTGTAAATTAAATGTGATACCTAAAAATTTTAAATAAATTTTCTACTTTTTGTTACATGAAATACTCTATCACCAATGGCTTAAACAGAATTAAAAAATTTTTTAGATAATTATCATTCCAAAAGACCCACACTTCCAAAATATATTAATAATATTACACAAATGCAATTCTTGTATGAATAATTGATTAGACAAAACAAAAAATCATATCACCAATCAGAATCGCAATATTCTTTGTTACAAAGAAAAACAAACCATAAACATAATGATGAAGCACACTTATAATCTTTTGAACATACTAACTTTGCTTCGGTGTGCTTATTAGAAAAATGTCGGATTTAGGATCTAATGAAGGACATGAATTGAATATATATAAACTAATTCTCTATGCAAAAAAAAAAAAAAAAAAAAAAAAAAAATGTGAAGTGTTCTACTATTTCTAAAAGCTTATTTTTTAAAACTTCATATGTTTTATACTAAACATTTACGGATTTACTTTACTTTTAATTACACCGCTTAATAAACATAAACTGAAATATTTAAGCAACGTATAAATATTTTTATACAAAATATATTTCAAGAAATCCTACATCATTAACATGCATCAAGACTAAAAAGTGTCGATTCACAAAATGTCTTTAGCAAATAAAATTTATTTCGCAATTGTTTCCCTATATCCCTTTCAAACACATAGATTTCATAAGGTATGTGAAAGAATAAAAAGTGGTAATTTTTAATCTAATTTTATGTGTTAGTAAACTATGATAATCTTAAGACACACATACATTTTAACGTCTGAATTAAAATCTTTAAATTAATTTTCATACATTAGACAGACTTGACTACACTTAAATTAAAAAAAATATATAAAAACATTTAAATGAAAATTAAAAATACAAAAAATATAAAAGACGTTTCGCTGTGCAAACGCATTTTTTAAATTTAAGTGTAGTCAAGTCTGTCTAATGTAAGAAAATTAGTTTATGATAATCTTGTTTAAAACTATTCGTATACATTCCCGTTAGCTTACAAATTTATCTTTTTGGCAACATATTATTAGAATTTAAAATAAAGACTTGATTTCTTATTAAGTTCAGAGGTATAATATTTCTAGTTGCTGTTATTTACTCTTACAAAAATACTATTTAATTTTATATCATAACTATATATTACAATACTGTATGATACAACTGTACTACAACATACGTGTACAATGTTACGTAATAATGTACAACACACTTAACAATGTAACATAACTGTATAATAGAATAAATAAAGACTTAATAAATTGCATGTATAATTTCTTTAAAAATTTCTGCTCTATATAATACGAATAATAATTAGTGTTTCAAGTATTATGCGAAACATAATATACTAATATAAGAGGGATTCTGTATTGAGATTACAATGAAACACAAAGAACTGGTTTCCAACACTTCCTTGTATGATCACAGAGAAATTAAAACACATATGACAAAAGCGTTTGCAATATTTGTTTCAAATTAACATTTAGGACAATGTATATTTAATTAAAAACATAAAGCTAATTTTGGAATGAACATTTTTTATAGCAGTAGCTTATCAAATTGTGGAATCATATGAAATTTGGTTAGATTCATATCATGGTTTCAGAAATTGGTTTAACACTAAGAATATTCAACAGTTTAATTGAATGCTAGTTTATTTTGGCAAAATTTAAAATATTCCGATTCATGTTAAAATATACTAACATGTTTGTAACTACTTAGATAAACTATGAGAAAGAAATTTTCATCGGACTAAAGAGGAATAGAGTTTTCTGTTTCGAAATATATATATAATATATAAATTTAATACTATAAGAAATGCACAACAACTTTGATTAACGTTGAGTAAAACGGCAACTTTAAAAAGTAAAATGTATTTTATATGTTGTGTGTATATTATGAAAAGTTTTAAGACTTTGTAAAATCTTAAATTTTATAAAACTAAAATCTGTTTTTAATTTTCACAGATTTACAATTTCTAAAGGGATCACAATTTCTCAAGAAAATTTTCACACTAAAGAACGAACAAAATTATTATTTTATCAGCACTTTTCTATATAGTCACACTACACCATAACACATTTCTTTAAACGGTTTTTCAAAGAGGGGGGAGGGGATGTATCTCTGGAGGCGCAAAAGTGGACCAAAAGGGGGCACTTTTCTAACTTTTGCTGACCAACATTATGCGACATATTGTAAGAAAGGCCTGTAACTGCCTACTCGTGTTATGAACCCCCTACGCCACATGTGCATAACATGAGTTCATAGGCAGTTGCATAACATGAATAAGTAAGGCAGGCCTTTCCAACATTATGTCACGAAGGGGGGGGGGGTTAAAAGTTAGAAAACTCCCCGTCTTTGCGAGTACTATCGCGCCGCCTGCAATACACCCTACCCAACCCTCTCTGAAATACCATTTGCGGAAACGTGCTAATGTGCATGGTGCCTATAAAAAAAAAAAAAAAAAAAAAAAAAAAAAAAAACCTAATAAAATGTAGCGATTTTACAAATTTCACTCAATTATTTCTATGTGAGGACATCAACTTATTGATACTCGCTCGTATCATTCTCACTTAACATTCATTCCATGAAATGCTTTTTTCATGTCAAATAAAAAATCGCATGTTAAACATTACATGCGACCTATCCTATTAGTACAAAATTGTATGCATATAAAGTTATTAATTACGAGCCAATAATAAAACTTTCCTTTTTTATATTTTTTATTGATTTAGTATAGTTTTTCATAAATTTATATTTATAAAAATGTTAAAAATTTATTGTATGAGTGTTTTTTTCTCTATCTTTACAAAAATAAATGTTTGATACTATGTAAAACAGACAATAATATTACAAAAATATACTTGAATTTTCAATAAAAACTTTGATGTTCATTGTTCTTAAAATTGGTGATCAAAGCACACACATTACACATTTTTGAAGCAACTTCACAGATGCGACAAAAATCTAAATTTTTATTATTAAAGGCAGCGTACATAATTCATAATATTTACTTTCTGTGTTTTCCAGCATTTTGTGATATAAATAAAAAAAAAAATAATTATTGCCTAATTTTTAACGTCTTTGATTTTGGACATCACAATTTAGAATATTTATCATAATAATTCCATCAACTAAACTATACTGACGCCATTTATAAAATGAATACATACTCAAAGCGGAACATGGCTTAAATTGTGCCTGTGAATGCCACATGGTGCAATATATAACATTTATTGACAGGTTCCGCTTATGTGCAGGATGATCATAAAGTCCCAGCCCATTTTGCAGAAATAAGTAATGCATGAAGTTTATATTACAGGTGAATGATACTCAGAGGATATGCTAACAACAAAAGAACGAATTGCGTTTGTAGCGGCATGTTTGCGTGGTCAGACATTCGAGGATGTCAGGGAGACGTTCCGTAAGAAATTTGGAAGAAAGGCTCCAACACGAGGAAATACCCGAAAAATGGATGTTCAGAGGTCCAGATACGACAGTTATGAAAGTTCACAGTTCCACAGGTATGGAATGTCACTTCGTCACTGAATACGATATTATCTATTACTCCGACCTGTTCTGCAGCCTGGCACAGATCGTAGCACACGGCTTTCCGTGCAGCGTAATCCCCAGGTTCAAGTTTGCAGAGAATCTGGACATGGTACGCTTTCTTTTATAAAGTGTAGTGCAGAACTTTCCAGACAGACGATTGAGGTATCACAAGTTTACGACTGAGGCGGCGAGTTGATGCATCGGGACTACGCTTAATGGCTTCAAGGATATTCGCTACTGTTTTAGTTAACATCGAAGATCAACCTGTACGTTTCTCATCGAGTACAGATCCGGTGCGCAAAAATTTGTTCGGTATTTTTCGAATATTCCTTCGTGTTGGAGCCTCTCTTCCAAATTTTGTACGGAACATCTCCCTTACCTCCTATGATGTCTGAACCCACAAACGTGCCGCTACAACCGCAATTCGTTCCTCTGTTATTAACATATCCTCGGGGTATCATTCACCTGTAATATAAAATTCATGTGTTTATTATTTCTGCAAAATGGGCATGGACTTTATGTTCACCCTGTATAAAAATGCAAGAGCTTACACTCCTTGGAATTCCGAAAGAGTCTGGCTTTAATAATTATAATTAGAAAAATTCTACTTCATTTTTTAAACGAGCAGTCTGGAGCTAAAAGTTTCAATATTTTGCATGATTAAATAAAGAAATATTCTATTAAAAATTGCTGTAATGAAAGGCGTCCTAAAACTATCGTGAAAATGTTAAAGTATCAGATATCTAGATATGTTTTGTAAGTTGGGAGTTAAAATCGATTTAGATGAACGATTTAAATGTTGATTTACAATATTCCCTTAAACACGTTCACATTTCAAAAATTCCTTAGACAGCAATAAAATACCGTGTGTGGAGTAAGATTTGAACCACATGCCAAAGTGTCATATTTATTACAACAATAGCAAAAGACTATTTCAAAAAAAAAAAAAAAAAAAAAAAAAAGAAAAAAAAAGAAAAAAAAGAAAAAAAAAACGAAAATTCGTGCTACAAAATATCTGAGCATAGACCTTTATGTTATGCAATTCGCCAAAGCTAAAAAGTGACTGCGTGTTTGTGCTTATGTATTCATCTATATACAAGCATCTTCGATAATAGTTCCATAATCCGGCACATAGCCAATTGGTATATTTTAACGAGATTGTTTTTTTACAGAGTTTTAACTTCATTGTTCTTAATCTGATACAGTTGTAATCGCATTGTTTCTAAAATCATTTAGACGTTTTTGATGCATACGTTTCTGTTTCAAAAAGTAGATGGATAGACTACATATTTAAATTAGATTTTTCTTTTTAAAGACAATTTATGATAAAAAAAAAATCTGTAATCGGATCTATAGTTTATTGTTATCGTTTTCATTTTTTTTTTTTTTTTAACTGATGATTGAAATTTATTTCATAAAAAATGGCAAATTGAGATAGAATTTTCCTACAAATTACTTTTGAAAGACAGTGCGTTTTTTTATTCAACGGTGTAAAAATTAAAGTTGTTAGACGCTTAGAAGTTAAAAAAAAATGCAATAAAATAAAGATGATAACACAGGTCTTTTCGGAATGTCAGCGTTACTCCCAGGTATGTTTTTGATTCATAATATAGCTATACATTTTTATAAATTAACTAGCATACTATGCCCGCTGCGCTGGTCCATTTTCCAAACGAATCTTGAATCAAACGAAATTGTGATTTTAAACCTTCTATTTTAAAGCAGTAAAGACAGTCTCCTGGAATGTTCTTCTGCATTGCTGAAAACGATGTTAAATTCATTGGGATATTATACTATCTTATGCCTTAGACAAAATTTGGGCAATTAAGGAACAACTCTTTTAGTTGACCATTTAAAGTAGAGTTTGGTACGGAAATGAGACAGTTATGACAACAGGAATTAAAGTATTCTCTAGTCATCACACTGTTAAATTAGAGAGCATTACAATGATTGAAGAGATTGTTTTTTGAACTTTAAGAACATTCTGATTGTTCATTTTCATTTGTTTGTTGTTGAACTCCCAGCATCTCAACTTGCGCTATATGTGATTCTGGTAGCTTAAATTCAATCTCATTACATGTTACATTACATTTTTTAATAAACGTCCTCTTCTGGCAGATCTACTGCTGTTTTCCATCTGTCTATTCCAGCAGAATAAATAGAATAAAAAATTTAAATAATTATTTGCAGACAATGATGAGCATTTAACTTATATATTTTTATTCGAACAGTGAAGTAAAAAAAAAGTGGATTTTTAAAGCTAAATTTTTTTAATAAAATTAAAATGTACTACTTGATTATCCCATCGACCAAAAAACTATCGCCAAAATATAAGATTAAATGCCAATAATGGATGATCGTAAATGTCATATTCACTTGACATTAAACACCTTACACGTATTTGTTACGTCATCAAATTAATTTTAATTCGTCTTTTTACTTTCATTTTTATTAAGGTTTAACTAATTTATTTGTTCTTTCTTTATTTGAAATAAAAATTTATGTTAATTTGTATAATTTGACGTTGGCGAAGAGTTTGGTGAAAATGGTCGACGCGATAATCAAGTAGTACCCCACGAAAAATATATTTGGATAATGAATTTTTTACGTTAATGAACATTTACATTCACAGAAAAATATTGCTTAAACAAAAAAAAAAAATCCAGAAAATTATAAATTTCAAAAAATAATTATAAAAAATATGCATGCAAAATTATTACTTATCCACCAGTAGCATTCAAAGAAAAACGCAACCCAAAATGCTGAAGATCGCAACAATCACATTGAAACATTTATCATAAAAAAAAGCTCGCCAAAAAACCAGAACAGGAAATGGAACTCTTGGCTAGACACAGATGTCATATACGTAAAAGTTTGGCGCGTTTTTTTTTTTTTTTTTTTTTTTTTTTTTTTTTTTTTTTTTTTTTTTTTTTAACAGTTTGGGGAAAACATAGTTTTCAAATACCAGTTACAGAAATGTATACTTATTTTTAAAACTTTTCTATTATTTTAAAAGGAAATAACAATAAATAAAAAAAAAATAATTAATAACTATAGACAGAAAATAATTTATTTAATTGTAAAAAAAAGGAAAGAAGAGTAAATAAACGATTTATTAAATAAACAACAATAGCCATGTTAGTTACCATGTCAGGCAAAATAACGCCATTTTGGAGCCCATTAGGTACCCTGGAGCGTATATGAATTCCGTGCCACTAATAATAATAATAATAATAATAATAATTTGGAATTCAGACGTTACTTTATGTACTTTTAAATATCGATGATTAGTCTGATATCTTTTAAAATATTACCTAACAGAGGGGGAATATGAAGAAAATCAAAGAAGAAATAACGAATAAAAAAAGATTTGCAATTTTTTTTCAGCAAGCAATTTTTGGTACTTTCCAGTTAATCGGGCGCCAGTGTTTTATATACATATATATACATTCATAGATGCGTATATATACATATATTGTATATATACACATATATGCATGTGTATCCACATATTTGTATATGTATTTAGATGTATATACATACATTTCTGTTTACATATACATGTATATATAACAGTGGCGCCCGGCTAAAAAAAAAGTACCTAATTTTTATTTCAAAATGTTGAATTTTTTTTATAGTAATAACACATTGCATAAATTTGCTTAAGAATAGTTTTAAGTTCCTAAATTTTGAAACTGTGAATTTCCCTGAACGTGAAATTGGCGTTACGGCCAAAGAAATATTAAATAAACAATAACATTTTCAAAAAAGAAAAAAAGGGATAATATTCATTGATCTGAATTGGAGCCTATAAAAATCGCATGCTTCCGTAATTACGACGAAATTTTTTTTTTAAACTATGAAATTACAAACAGATGTCATATATTCCCTTGGCAGCCATCTGGGATTTTTTCTTGGCGTGAAAACTCCTTTTCCGCCAAGTAGTAAATGTCACCCAGCAACAATTTATGCGCATGAAAGGCTTAACGAAAATAAAATGGAAAACATCGTCAACAAAAAATCGCCAAGAAATCTCAAAACATCCAAGATGGCGTCCGCTTGAATATACAGCATCGAAGCCTGAAAGGATTTTACAATATGTATGTGTGGCAGAAATTCAAACAAAATTTTAAATATTTGATTCCATTTTTAAAATATTAACTGATATCGATATCATTTATAATCGAATATAAAAATTTTGATCTCGTCCACTTGAACAACCACAAATCCTCAAGCTAATGTCACGCTTATGCATTTTTGGCTTAAAATCACATTATTTCGCGACAAACGAAAAATAGAAATCGTAAAGAAACACATAATATGTAACTCACAACAATTACAGTATTATTTACAGTTGCATCTGCTTGTTTCTCCTATAAATTACATTATGTGAATTAAATAGATAAAAATGTAAAGAAAAGAACTAAACAGAAAAAAATGAAGTAATTCAAAATTAGTCTAATCAAATTTTCAGATTTCTTTTTTTAACATAAGGCAGGCGATAATTCGCCAAATATTGTATCAACTGTAAAATTTCACAATAAATTATATTTTAAGTATTACAAATATTTATTTCATGTTTAAATTAAATATTTTCGTTTTATAATATTATGTCTTATAAAAACATTTTTTTTGTTGTCTTTTTAAATTAAATATCAGTGATTTTTTTTTATTTATTTGCGAAATGTTTGTCTAACGGATATAGTCATTTCAATTCTCTAATTAACGAACTTTTCGCCAAAATATAATCACTGGCAACCCTTTCCTTCAAAATAACATTAAAATACGAAATTTACCAAAAATCATAGTTACCCCTGTATATTTTCTCATAAACCACCACGTGAATATTCTTTATCGAATGATATAACTTGCAAAAAAATCCAACGAGTAGTTTTTGAAAACACTCGAGCGGAACTTTTTGATCTTACTGCTTTATAATGTATACATAGCTGCCAACTCTTCCGCTTTTTTGTACCACAAAAATTTAACAGAATTTTTTGACTTATTTAATTGGCAGATTACGACGATTTAAAAAGGTTAAATTTACTATACAATTTTTATGGTACAAAAAAGCGTAAGATGTTGGCAGCTATGTGTATATGATAAACATCTTTCATAAAATTTATTAAAAAAAAATACGCACCGGAAAAAAATTTCAAATAAAAATATATTTAATTTTAAAATTTTGAGAAAGTTACATAAAGGTTTTCTGTTCTTCCGTGGTTACAGACAACGTCCTGTCATTATAGATGGACTGTAATGTAAAAATGACAGCAGTGCGCAACAGTTGAATTAGTGACGCTGTTTCAACTCAGCGATTCATATAGGACAGCGTTTCTTACTGTGGTCCGCGGACCCCTGGGGGTCCGCGAGCTTTCAGACGGGGGTCCTCAAGCCCAGTGTTGAATTCAGACGTTTTTTTCTTCGGCAGGATTTACTGTATAGCTGTTTGTGAATAAATGCAGAACTAGGACTTATAATCTAGGACTATTAACAAGCACAAAATAAACACCTAAACCTAAATCTTTCGATGGAGACACTTCAATACCCCCGCTCCGCTTCACCCTCTGAATTCATCTCTGGGCAAGCCAACATTTTTACCGAATATTGTTTCCTCATCAACGCATTTCATGTATGCATTTTTGAAGTGAAAACTTCTTTAGGCGCGTTGAGCTTTTTTTGAGATGGGAAAAAAACCACTGATTTCGAGACACTGTAAAGTAACCGACATGCTAGCATTTTGACACATAGACACTAGCGCACAAAGCGGTGAATGACAGGAACTTTTCCCTCTTCAGCTCAATCCGCAAAAGAAGAAGGAAGCTAAAACTCACTTTTTCTCCCGGCGTATTGCTAAAACAAATTATTATTTTGTTTTTCGTCAGTTAAAATGAATTATACCGTATTCGTGACCTACTCATTTCGTGTAACTAAAAACCGATAACGCTGTATTTTATTGTGTTGATGGTCTGGTCAATGACCAACAGTATTGGAGGGAATTTCGATTACGGAAGATAAAATACGGAGCACAGATGTCAGATACGCACTTGGGTACCTAGTTGATAGCAAAATGGCGTTACTTTATTTTACAAGGTAACCCGGCTACTGTTGCTTATTTATTAATAAATTGTTCATTTACTTTTATTTTATTTTATTAAATTGTACAATTGTTTTGTTCTATAGTTATTAATGAAATTACCGTTTATTTATTGTTGTTTACTTTTTAAAACAATAGAAAATAATTTAGAAATATATATTGTAACTGGCATTGGAAAACGGGCTTTCGCCAAATTGACGTTAAAAAATCGCGCTAAACCTGTTTCGTATGTCACATCTCTGCCAAATTCTCGGTTTTTTGATTTTTCGACTTTTTATCCAAATTTTCCGGATTTTTTAAATTTTCCCTTTCATTGTATCCCAAACACTACCTTCATACCAAATTTCAAGATTCTAGGGATACAGGACGTACCTCTGAGTTTTGATGATCGGTGAATCAGTGTCGAAAAGGCGAAAGTTTAAGTTCATATATCTTCTGAAATAAAAAAGATAGAAACGTGAAATTTCAGCATTTAGTTCAATTTCCACATTACTTTAGATTTACGAAGTTTCAAGTTTCTGGGAATCACCAGCACAAAGATATTGGGGGGTCAAAAGTACCATGAGTTGCTTCCAGAAAAAGATGCTTACGGCTGTGCTTTCAAGTCTTGGCAGGGGCACTGCCGTGTCCCCAGATGCTTTCATTAGTGCTGCTACACAATTCAACGCATAAAACATTTCCTGACGATTAAAAAAACACACACGTAATTGTTGAAGTTTTCACTTCTATTGGCACTCCCGGAGTGCCAATGTTTTTTTTTTTCGTCTTGTCATAGTAGAAATCGCGGAACCATACGCCATCTTATCAAAAAACGCGAAAGCATGGTGAAAACGGTAGTGAGCTAATTCCAGCCATTGTCATTTTAAAGTGCACTGCTCCTATATTACTTTCTCTTGTTACATACTTACACAATTTTAAAATTCAAGATATGAATGAGTGGTCTAAGTCCGGTGAAATAAAACATAAAGAAAAGTCAGATATAGATGATGATGATTTAATACCTCACAATTTAACAAAGAAGAAATTACTGCAAAATAAAAATGTAAGTACTCTGAAGAATATTTAAAATTGGGATTTTCGAGCACCTGTATTAATAAGGAAGAGCGTCCTGTTTGTGCTATTTGTCACACTATACTGCCAAATGAATGTATGAAACCAACAAAACTCCGTACACATTTACAAACTAAATATGAATGGTATTTAAACAAACCAACTGTTTTTTTTCATAGCAAGTTAAAAGAGCTGAAAACAAGTCAGAAATTAATTAAAAAGACCACAATTGGTTCCAATAATGAAACGGCCGTTTTTGCCTTGTGTCAGGTATCTTTGATGGTATCAGAGCTGCAGAACCTCATACGATTGCAGAGAATTCAATTCTACCTGCTGCTATTGCAATGGTCACAAAAATACTACGAGAAAAAGCAGAAAAGTATCTAAATTTAATTTTATTATCTAATGATGCTGTTAAGAACATAATCATCAACTTATGTGAAAATATTGAGAGCCAATTAATTGAACATATAAAAAAAGCCCATATTTCACATTAGAAGTGTATGAGAGTTTAGACGTTTCCAATAATGTGAATTTGTTAGCTTTTGTTCGTTGTGAATTTGGTGATAAGGTATGGAAGATTTTTTGTTTTGCAAATCCATTCCATCTCACACAACCAGTGCAGCGCTAGTCACCTGTTTAGACGGATTCATAGAAAAAATAGAAAGAAATAAACTAGTCAAAGTATGTCTGGATAAATACAGATGGGGCTCGACCTATCTTTGGACATATTACTGGTTTGATCAGCTTGGTGAAAGATAAAACACTACATGCAGTTTGGACACACTGTTGTATTCATCGTGAATCACTAGTCACGAAAAAAAAACTGCCTGAAGTTTTGAAGTCTGAAATCAACGAAGATGTTTCATTAGTAAATTATATGAAGGCTCGTCCATTGAATTCTAGATTTCCTAAAATTCTGTGCTAAAATTTTGAGAGTCAAGACAAACAGTTACTTTTGCATACATAAATTAAGTGTCTGCAATGAGGAAAAGTTTTAATTCGCATTTTTGCACTGCCTGTTGAAGTAAGGCTATTTTTATTAAATTACAAATGCCATTTGAAAGAATGTTTCAATGAGTTCTCCTGGCTTGTCAAGGTGGTATATTTGACAGGTATTTTTGGTTTTCAGAATGAGCTCAATTTAGGCTAAGCATCGGTTATTATGAACATCGGTACATGTTTTCAAAGCCCAGCACAAACTAGAAGCAACAATAAACAAAATTGATTTGTGGGCAATTTCGACTTGAAAATAATAATTTTGAATCATTCCTAACATTATTCGATTTTTTACAAACCGCTGGCGATACAATATCCCTGATATTGTTGAAAAAGAAGCCCTCCGACTTTATTTTCCTCCCTCAAAGTCAAAAAATGAGTGGATGAAGGATGCACTCCAAGACATTAGTAAAATGGAATCCTTAGCATTCTTAGAGCAGGAACAACTTACAGAAACATCATGCAATGCTTCCATGAAAATTGCTTTCTAAGTGAATAGCTTTCCAAACTTTTGGTTGTGCATGAGAAATACGTATGCAGAGCTAGCAGATAAAGCTATCAAACATTTACTTCCCTTCTGTACAACAAATTCGCGTGACTTTCTCCAGTCTTGTGCATATGAAAAACAAATATAGAAATCGACTGAATGTCGAACCAGACTTGCAGATACATGTTTCGAACATTGAACCAGCCATTCCACACCTCGTAAAGAAAAAAAAAACAGCAGTATCCTTCTCGCGAGAAGTACTATCTATGTTTTAACTGTCTTAAAATGTCTGTCATTTTTCTTATTAAGGCAACTGATTTTTTCAACAACTAGACACGGAGTATTTGCAATGAAAAATAAATAATATCTATACCATTAAATTATTATTATTTTTTAAAATCTTACATTTAGAAAATTTTTGTCGGGGGTCCCCGAAATGCATATCATATCAAAGGGGGTCCGCGAGATCCCAAAGTTTAAGAAACGATGATATAGGATGATCCCACTTCGCTGATACCACCAATGATTTAGTTTACACTATTTTTTTTTCATTTTCCGATAGCTGGAAAAAAGATGCAACACGGGATGGTCATTTTAATTTTCTTTAAGTTTTGAACGTATATTTAAATTTTCAGTATTTTTTTGAGGGGAAAAATTAGAATATATTTTACAAAGTGACTAAAAATATATAAATAATATACTATGGTTATATACAAAGTATTTTTTTTTTTTTTTGTATCAACAATTTGCAACACGAAGTTTTAAAAATGTTTCTCAGATCTCTGAATTTTATTCCTAAAGCAACCGTTAAATGTACTTTGTACCTTTAATTCTCAGTATGGATAGATAAACATGGATTTTTCAATGCTTTTTTTATTTTGTTCGTTCTTTTATTTATGGAATTAAAATGCCATTATCAGTTTGCATTTTTTTTTTGTTATTGTTGCGTGACTTGCCTTTTCTTAACAAACGTTTTACAAAGTAAATCTTCGTTTCATGTCATGAAGAATTAATGCAATAAATAAGGATGAGCCATACAAAATTTCAGTGAGTCTGGAAGTAAGACATTATGAATAAATTGACACATTAATGTAAAAAAATAACGGTAATTTTTTTTTCATGATTCCAAACGAAATCTGTATACATGTTCATTTCAAAGTTTCTAAAATATATATATATTTTTTTAATTTCTAATTAATATATCATGCCATATACGAGTAAAATAATATTATAATAATAATTCTTGTAATTATTTAATATTGGAATTAGATGCATTTTTCTTTACAAAGAGATTAGAAAAAATTCAGTTAATAGCTTAAAACTGCAAGAACAGTTATGAATTTAAAACTGTCTTAAATTAATTAAAAATACAGCTTTTTAAAATATTTTACTCCAACTCCGCTTACCGCGACACCCCGCTGATGACGACACTTTTTTCTGGTCATTAGAGTGTCGGGATAATGAGGTTTGACTGTATATGGAAGAGAAACTTAATTCCACACGAAACTACATAGGGTAAAGTGGGGACAGACGCCGCGGTGGGACAGATGCAACAGAGATTGTGTGGGCGACACTAGCTCTCCCCAGACCAGTTTAAGAAGTTAGTACTGTTCCTCTGTGCTTTGTGCTGCATTGTATGCGTTTCCACCACTTAATTGTCAGTATTTACATATTTATGCCAGTTTTGATTGTTCAAACCTGCATGGTAAGTTGCTAAAATTATTCTAATAAAGTTTTATTACGTATTTAAGCCAAATAATCAGAGATTTCATCTCAAAACCGATTGCAACTGTAGACTAGAACATCTACACACATGTCCTTGCTTTTCTCTCGCGTCACTCACAAGCCACAAAATTGCGCCGCGGTATCTTACCCGCCACTACGGGACAAATGCCGCACTGGGGTTGAGTGGCAGATGCCGCAAAATATATTTTTGTTTTTCGGTTCCAAAAATTCGTCACTGAGATTTAAGTAGAACTTACATTTAAATGATCATATATTAGCGCATTCTGCTACTTATCAAAATATTCTCAGCAACCATGTTGGTTGTGTGTGAATAAGGAAAACGTAGGCAGCTTACAATTCTCACCATCTAAACTGTTAATCAGAATATCTCCTATCCCGATGGTAAAAAGACTTATACAGCCAAGTAAGAGAAAGTGAAAGGATGCAAATATTACAAGCACAGAGTTTATAAACAATAGAAAAGAAGAAGGAAATAAAAAGCAAAAGAAACTAGAAAGCGTCAAAGAACGACAGCTTGGCGGAAGTAAAATATGTACAAAAAGGAAGGGAAAGATCAACTAGAAAACACCTTACTTGGGGAAGAAACTAAAATATTAGTTATATACCGACAATGAGTAAATTGTTCCTCTTATGGATTCTGATGGCAGTACTGGATATGAAATTAATGACTCAATGTGCTGAGTTTCTGGAGTCTTATCAAGAAACAAAGTCTAAAGCGGTAGGATTCAGTGTATCAAATTCAATCGACAGCTGCATGAAAAAGGCTCACTTTACTTTTGCAACGGGAAATGTGGTGAATGGTTGTAGGGGAATGGAAATACAAAATCAAAGAATAAGAATAAAGACTTAAAATAGACAGACTAGGCCCTAAACAGAATAGAACTAATTCTTACAATTAAGAACAAACTACAATGCTCATCTGAATGTAAACCAGTGATATATTTTCTGTAATTATACTGTCTATTGTTTCCAGTAATTATGCTGTCCATTTATGTTACTTCAAATGCTTTTCTTTTCATTTTCTTTTTTTTTTTTTTTTGTCTGAAGTTGTATTTATAGAGTTTACACTTTTGTATTTTCGTTAAACTTTTCAGAATTTAGTGATATATATAATTAACTTTACTGTTATTTATTTTCATTTTAAGTAGTTTGAGAAATTAAAAATGTGATTTGCTTGTAAAAAATAAACCGCCTAACTTTTTTATCCATGCGGCATTTTACCCAGCACATAAAAAATTATGTTAAAAAATGGCGTTTGGAAAAATAATTATGCCTACTTTATTAAGAGGGTTTTAACTTGTTTAACATAGAAATTAAATTCTAAAGAATTTGATTAATGATTTTTGATATTTAGTTTGTTGTTTTTTGACTTATTGTACATTTCACAAGAAGAAAAGTAAAACTGCGGCATCTGTCCCCACATTACCCTATGGATTAAAAAAAGCAAAAAAAAATATTTTCTTAATTTCGATTTAACTTGTTTTTAATTTTCATTTTTAAACTTATAGATAAAGGTACAGTTTCCAAAATCAAGAGTAGTTTTCTTAGTTTCTTCTTACGTTAGCTACTTCATCTAGATTTAACCTACGCTAATATATGTAATATATACACATTGAAAATTGCACGTCAAACGTGGAAAATGAGATGTGTTCGTATTATAACTAGTTTTATGAATATTTTTTGCACCGCATAATTTACATTTAGGACATAATGTTAGCACATAATGTACATTTAGGGCACTTCATAAGTGCATATCAATTTCATTCTGTTCGAAAGGCTGTAACATCGTTAAAATGCACTTGGAATATATATTTTTTTTTTCATAGGCCACAGTGTTACAGAACACTTTTGACTGTCCCTGTAATTAAACTATACATCCCATTTTCATAAAATTTGAAATATTTCGACAAAATTTTGCAACAATTATATATTTAAAATTTCAGACTATTGGGTAGTTTTTACTCTGTTAAATGGCGACGGACAGACAGACAGACAGAGAGACGGATACCAAACGACGAATATTTGTGTTACGTATTTATATAATAACGAACGCAACTAAAAAGTCTGTCTGTGATATTCAGAATGATATATATTTCTAACTGCATTCGACTATTTAGGCGATGTATGAATCGCAAAAGATAACAGCAAATTTTGTTTTGTCTTTGTGCTTAGAATATGGTCAGAAACGGTACTATAACAATCACTAAACTTATTAGGGGAAGATACATATATAAGTTGTAATTTTCCAATTGAACTAAAAATGTCTGGACCAGGATTTGAACGAGAGATCTCTTGGCTGAAGCACCCAATACTCTGCTAACTGGTCTATCCTGTGCGAATCTGCAAGACCAAATTCATCCAGCTAAAAAACTACAACTCATATTATTTGTTTATGAAATAGAATAATTTTGTAAAAATTCCTGTATCAGATACGTATAATTTCTAGATACAATCTGCAGCTTGTTGCATTGCGATGTCTAAAATAGTTCTTGATAAACAGGAAAAAATTGAGAGAATTAATCAATGAATATATCTGTAAACACCCCAGATTTCGGGAATAATTAATCTTAAAGAATCTTCCGGCGTTTCAAAGTTCTAAATTAAGATTTATATATGAAAATTATCTCTAGGCTCATCCGTTAGTAGCATTTTAATAGCCAAAGTATGACCAATGGCCAAAATTTGTGAAAACACGGAAAACTCGAAGTATCAATTCATTAAAATATAAAAGTAACACAATTGTTAAACGGTTTTTATTAATAAAACCATATTTTACGGTTTTCTGTCGTTTATCGTTTTTCGTGATTACATTCCAGAAGATGAAACAATAATTCGATTCCCGTGTATGAAAAGGAAAATTGAATGCAACACGAAAATAAATATGGTTTAAATAACACACTTAAAAACAGGGTTTCGTAATCTACGAAAATCTAATATAACTACGTAAAAAAAACCGTAAAATAAACTCTTAAAATAAACTCCAAGATATCCACGATACAGAAACGCGTTCTTTATAGTTAGAAATCTCAAAAACAAATTATATTTTTCAGATTTTACAAAGAATTTATGAAAACAATATTTCTTTTATCTGCGACTGGTTTTCGGATTCGTTTCCGAGTAGATTTTATAGTGGATTATACAGTTTTATCAATCCTGTATATAAGTTTTTCGGATACTATGAAGTCTGAAATAAACTGTGTACTAGCCACGTATTTGAATTTTTATACGCAAGAACAAAAACAAATATCAATTGTACTGACACTATATTGTTAATTTATTATTGTTGTTGAAAATGAAAATACTTTCTTGAAAATTTATGGTACCTGAAATCACCCCACCCCCCTTTTTTTGAGAAAACAGATAAATGCATTAAAAAAATAATTGGAAAAATTTTGTGAAAAACAATACCAGAACAGTAAAACAGCAATTTGTTTTATAACACTTTACTTAAACCTCGAAAATATATTAGTTATCGAAGTTTTTACTGAAGAAGGCTGTTTAGAACCGTGGATAACAGGGAAATGGTTACTGTATATATTCGTTTGCTGTTATAACATATTTTCTTAGATTAGGTGAAGTTTGTCTATTTGTACAGTATACGACTCCAAAATTCAATATTTCATGAAATTTAGAGAGACAATAGAAATCTATTTGAATTCACTTAAGTCTAGGAACATATTCATAGCAGTCCAGGCATATTTCTCATCTATAATAGAGCATTATTACTTGACTACAGTTATTTTTAAAGCTTCTGGAACTCATATTAAACATACTTATGTGATTAAATGTAAATGAAACGGCTAAGAAAACTACCAATTTTCATTTCGTATTTCAATTGGTACGCATGATGGAATTTAGTACATTTTATTTTGAAAGAAAATTGCTTTTTGTTTAAAATGTTTCCATTATTAGTAAAATATATTGAAACAAATTTTTGAATAGCAGGTACTCCTTTTCAAATCAATAGAAAATAATTAATTTTTATACTATTATATTATAATTCTATTCCTTTCAAAGCAGATTATTTTGCAGTAGAATGGATTTCAAAAACTTATTTTATTAGTGACATTAGTTTTTGATAGACTGGACTTTTATTTTGAACAACAACAACAAAGAAAATACCTTCCTATGCTCTTTGAAACATTACAATACTGTTTTTCAGTTTTTTTTCTTTTAACCTTTGTATGTAATTAAATTTATCTCTTTTGTGATAAATTCGAAGATATTTAAATGCTATAATTAGATTTTCATGGATTATTCTATAGTTTGCTTTTGACAAGTTGCATAATAGAATATAAGTTTCATAAAATGGATTTCTCGATTTTATTCCTTTTATTGTTATTTGACAATACTCAGGTTTTATATTTTAAGAGAAATATGTCAATTTCATGTTTACCTCATCATGATTTTAGCAACTGTAAATCTGTTTCTCTCCATGTAAATATTAATACAACTCGTAATTTAAAAATATAAGCCGTAGATAAAGTAGGTCTATGTCAAAACAGAAATTTTATTTAATAAATGTAAGTACTAAATAGAAATATTACTTAGTATTTACATCAGTAGTAAACAAGTGAGAAGTGGAAATAAGTTGCATTTTGTTAAATCTAATTTCTAGTGGGGAAAAGATCTATCTGAACCGCGGGTTATACACCGAAAATCATGTTATAATTTTTAAGTAGATTGTGTCTACTAGTACTGTTTTTCTTCGTTGAATATTTCTGATACATTCATTCTTGAACCTAAAGAAAAGATTTAATCCCATATTATGATTGGCACAAAAATACGCTTTAAAATACAAAAGAAGATATGGTTTCTTTAGTACGGCCAGAATAATTATGAATAACTAAAAAAATAGCAATTTTCAACAGAGTCCAAAAATCTTATATAATCATCCTACATATTATAGCATAATCATTCCATCGGGGTTTTCATTTTTTAAATATTTTTTAACTCAAATCTAAGAGTGCAATTTTGAATGCGATTCTGAATTGCAACTATTATTTTCGCCTGTTATTTATAATTATTTATGATGTGTTTTGTTTCGTAAATATTTTATTTTTCAACAGAATTTTTTTTTAATCAATTTTATTATTTGTAAAATATAGAACCATTTGAAGAAACATTTTATTTAACGATATTCAGTCTATTCTAAGAAATTTAAAAGAAAATTTTATCTTATTATAAGGAACATTCTTAAAAAATAAATTAGTTTATATTGGAAACTTATCCATGAATTTCAATTGAAGTAGATATGTATTAATAGCTTTAGTCTAGAAAATTGTATTTTTTAATAGCAATTTTTTCCTTATTATTATTTTTTTTAATATAGGCTTAAAAACAATGGAGTGTTTTTTTTTTTTTTTTTTTTTTTTTTTTTTTTTTTTACTTTTTCCTTTAATCGTTATGTTTCAATAAATTTAATATTTTGGGGATATTTCTTTTCAACAGATTTTTTTAATACTGTATTGGATATTCATGGATTGTTCAAGGTACTGTGAAAGAAAAGATCTGGAATGGCAGAAAATTTTAATCATACAGTTTAATACTAGCAAATCTTGTGTGTATGTCTATATATGTGTGTATGCAATTTTTTTCTTAATAACATGCTTTAACGATTTTGGATAAATTCTGCGTCTATCGTTTGGATGTAGGAGAAGAACATTTTGCTAGGTCACATTTTCGCGAGTTTTTCATTTTGGGGTCACAACCTGTGAATTCATTGCAATGGGATTGGTGATATCTTATAAGCGGCCCTGACGATTCTGACTAAGTGTTGTATCATACTGATTTGGGCTACAAGAAGTCATCTGAACTACGTCACATATTCGAGAAAATTCGATTACTGGGTCATTTTTGGGTGACTATGATAAAATGAATTTCATTGGGAAGAAGAATGAAACATTAAGTCGTTGGACATTTACAGCAAAAGAATTTGCACAGTTGTCAACATTTCGCCAAATCTGGTGGTTTTTCAGGAAATATTGTTGAAATTTTACGTAAAAATCTACTTTCAAGATTACTAATGACAAAGCATATGACACTTGACACGACAATGAAAAAATATCAACAAATTTGATGAAATTTGGCGAAAAAAATTAGTTTTCTTAAAATGAAGTAATTTTCTAGAAATATTCAATAGGTGCCGTGATAAATGATTCAATCAATCAGAGATCAACTAAAAATGTAATTTGGAAGGAGGTCCTTTCGTTGGAAATAGATTGTTTCTCTAAATATTTCTGTTATGAAAGAAAATGCTTTGTAGCAATAACACAGAGAGAATTTATTGTTATATATTTTAGTATAATTAAATTAATGATTCTTCTCTTTTTGAATTCTTTTCTCCTCAACTGAAATCTTTGGCGCCTTTACTTCTTGGGCGCCTTCGTGCGCTTCATACATTCCACACTGAATTGACGCGACCCTGTTTATTCGTGCCAATGCTATTATGAATTTTCGTAATAGATCGTGATGGATAGGCTGTACAAATTACGTCAGGAATATAATAAGATCAATGTTTGAAAATAGTGGTAAAATATGAACAAGGGTTGTATGCATCAAGAGATTCAGGGGATTTTAGGTGTTTTAGTACCAGAAATTTCGTAAAGAACTGGGCGCTATATCTGGAGATAGAATATTTTATTCATTAATTAAGGCAAATATTTCTTTACGAAAATTCTGGTAAAAAGTCTTTGAAAACCCTTTAATGGTACGAACCCTGTATACGTGATCACCAGTGGCACTCCTATTAAATCCCGAGGAAATTTTATACTTTTATATATAAATTTATAATTCAATCCAATAAATATTTTCTTCGAAAATCAATTTTCAACAACCAATTCTACTAATAAATTTCCAAACCAGAAATAATATTTCTTTGTTACAATAGATGTCAATAAAAGGTTACTATTTTTTCCTCTTTCGATTGATTCTGTTCTTCCTCGAGTAATGAAAGAGATGAAAAGACAATTGAAATAACTTCAATATTTCACGTTTAGAGCCTGATTCATATGAAGGAATCCAAAAGTTTAAATGATTTGTTAAATGGTGTATTTTTTCTCAGTCGATGTTTTATTGATACGTTTCATAATACTAGAAGCAGTAAAGAAAACGAAAATAAATGAAATATGTATTTAATATAGGATTAATTTATATCATTATTTTATTGCTAAGTTTATATTTTTATATACACAGTGGTGTTCTATAACCCGGATAACACAAGTTTCATCACCTGGTGTCTACAAAAGAAAAAGTCGTTTAAAACAGGACAATTTTAACATATCCTTTGCAATTCAAAATGTATTATTTTAATAACATATTTTAAATTACTTTTCTCTGAAATATAATTGCTATTCCTTAAATAACGTATCTGAATAAATGTAAGACAATAAGATGCAGATTAAACATCCATATAATCTTACATAAAATCTTAGGTATTATATTACACATATATCATGAATGATATTCGCAAAATTCGTTTCTTGAGAAAGCATTTAATAATTTTAAAATTATTTTAATCAAAATATTATTATGACGATCATGCATCAATATTCATTTATTTTCGAAAAAATATTTCAAGGAAAATTATAGGAAAAATATTTTAATTGCCGTACAAATTTTGCAAATTTTGTTAACTTAAAAGTATGATAAATATTAAAATATGAAACGAGATAATAATAACTTTTTAATTTATTCTGAATCATATTTCCATTTTTTTAATACTGTTCCATGTTTACGATTCAAGTTATATCTGAACTAAAATTTCCTACAAAGGTTCTTAGATAAAAGTGAATTATTTATTTTCCGTAATCAAATGCATAATTGCGTTTATTTGCGAAACTTTAAACTTAAAGAAATTTCGGTTCACATCTCATTCAAATTTTCGACGCAGCTTAAAATTTCCCAAGTTATGAAAGTCTCATAATATACTAGAATAAGATGGAATTCATGCGCTGAAATATTTTCATTTATGTGTTTTTTATGAATTTATTTATATTATTTAACATATCTTAGTGTACTAAATAGGGTTAAAAGCTAAAATTCAAAACATAATTAAAGAATGCCTATAAACCATTCTCAGCCAAATATATGAAGATTTAGAAAACCTCCTGTGCTGCTCTGTATATAAGATGTAGCATATAAACAATCATGTAATATACTGAAATTTCACTATGCTAAAAACGCATGATTTCAATACCTGTAAAAAAAAAAAAAAAAAAAAAAAAAAAAAAAAAAAATTGTGTTCCATATTTTATAGTAATTATCTTGTAGTGCACCTTTTTACGACATATTGATTTCCTAATATTTAAAATAATATAATATTTTTAATATGCACTGAAACTATTGTTCACCATAGGACATAATGTAACTGATTTTTGAATGCGCCTCTGAAAATGATTGATAAATACTATGAACCCCATATTCTACAAAAGTTTGATATATTTCATCCCAATATTGTAGAGGTCATTACATTTGAAATAGTGTAAATTTATAAAAATACACTGCATATGATTATTTCCCCTACGATATAATGTAAAGGAATCGATTCGTGTTCCCCTTCAAATGAACTGCAATTGCTACAAACCACTTTTGAAAACGTAATGTGGCTTGATAAATCTCCATAACACATACCAGGGTCATGGAAATCTGTATATATTTATCCGAGTTTGTGTACGGAAAGAAAGCCAAATCGAAGTCATAAGCATTTTTCAACCATGTTGAAAAAAAAAATAAACAGAAAGTAATTATCCAAATATAAAAATTACAGAATTAAAATTACCCAAATTTCATATATCTAAGAAAGTATAGTCGTTGAGTTAGTATAATAAAAGTGAATTTGACATAAATATTACATAATTTTACTATAAATATATAGTAATAATAGTAATAATTGGATGATCATTCTTTTAAATTAAATTAATATTAATAATCTGTATACTTGAGGAAAAGAATGGGAAAATGCGCAACTTTTACGTTTTTTCTCAATATTCAATGACCTTGGGACTGTATTTAATATTAATATTTTTCAAAGATATTTTACATTCAGAATGGGGATCTGATAGAGCTTTTTCCCAAACCGCCCAGTTTTGATTTGAAGATAAAAAAAATCCATAGTTGAGCGCTCCAGCCTAATATATATATATATATGTATACAGTAGTGGCCAAAATTATAATATTTACAGTAGTTGCCAATTTATTGAACGTGCAAAATAAGTCCTTATTTCGCATTACAGATGAATGAGAGCTTAGACATTTCCAATAATTTGAATTTTTTAGCTTTCATTTTCTTGAATTTGGTGTTAAAGTTATATGGTTTTTTTTTTTTTTTTTTTTTTTTTTTCAAATCCGTTCCATCGCATACAACATGTGCAGCGCTATTCCCTCTTTAGACGGTTTCATTCAAGAAAAGAAGTAACTTGAAAGAATAAGGAAATAAGTACTTCCGGAATAAGTACAGATGGGGTTCGAACTATGAGTGCACCTAATAATGGTTTAATCAGCTCGTTTAAAGATAAAACATAGCATCGAGTTTGGCCATGCAGCTGTATTCACCGCTAATCACAGGTCGCGAAAAAATGGATGAAGATTTTAAGTCTACTTCAACGAAGCTGTTTCAGTGGTAAATTATATCAAGGCTCGTGCATTTTATTCTAGTCTTTGTAAAAATCCGTGCGAAGACTTTTGCACAAAGAAATTAGATGGCTGTCATGAGGAAAAGTACTTTTGCACTGCATGATAAAGTAACTCTATTGTTATTGGATTCCATTTGAAAGAATGCTTCAATGATTTCTCCTTGTCAAGGTGGAATATTTGGCAGATATTCTTAGATTTCTGAATAAGCTGAATTTAAACTTTCTAGGAACATCGGTACATATTTTCAAATTCCAAGACAACGTAGAAGCAAAAAAAATTATTTGTGGGCAAATCCACTTGAAAATAATTCTTTTGAATCATTCCCAACGTTATTCGATTTCTTATAAACCATTGGCGATGGAATCGCCAATGTTGTTGTTCAAAATTTCGTTGTACACCAGAAAAACTTAAACAAAGATTACAGACTTTATATCTCTCTCTAAAAGTAAGAAATTGAGTAAATGAGAAATCCATTTCAATTCCAAGACATTAGCGAAAATCTTTAATATTCTTAGAGCAGACTCGCGTCTAAATCGCGCCCCTCACAACGGCTCATATCACAAATGCACCTGCAAAATTCCCTAGCACGACGCGCTGGCTCATAGGATGCTTTGTTTATTTTCAGCTTAAAAACGGAGCGTTGCATATCCTGTCTTTATAGTTTTTAGAAAAAAAAAAAATAAAACAGCTAACAAATATCATTCATGTACAAGTTAAATGAGCTTTATTTAAAACCGGATTTAACTTGCTTGATATCATCATTTATTTGTATTATTATTATTTTTTTTAATTTGAAATTTTTTTTTTTTTTTTTGGAGAGAAGGGGTGGGGTTGATTTTTACTGGAGACGGGATTTTATATTTATTAATGTTCAATAAAGATAAATTAAAACAATATTACAGACAACTTAAACATAATGAAACAAGTAACATTTTATAAAATTTCTGTCTTTTAGAAAAGAAAAAAAAACTCGCTATTATTTTATAAAAATAAATACTAGAATACATTAAAAAAAATATGCCTTTTCAGTATTGATGCGAGATACAAAATCTTAAATATAAAAGAATGGATAAATATTCTTTTTTAAAAAACAGCTTCATTTCCTAGTTAGATGATCACTTTATTTTTGTAAGAATATAACTAGACTGATTTGCCAATTCCAAAACTTTATTCTATCTCATACATGTTAATAATTCAAAATTTGCTATCACAGAGCTAAAATTAAATGGCAATCCATGTCCATCATGAGGTATTTAAAGGTATATAGGTTCGTTGAATTGGATGTATTTAATAAGAAGATATAAGTATCGCATTGTTTCAAACAAATCACTGAATTTCGGAACCCGACCTCTTAGATGTCCGCAACCAAAATTCTAACCCAAAGTATCAAAATCAACACCTGTTGTTCAATATACACCCAAGTCTAATAAGAATCTATTTATGAGAAAATGTAACAGAATACCAAGTTTGATAAAATTCCGTGCATTAATTTTTGAGATATAGCTTTTGTGAAAATTGTGAAAAATTCAGCATATCAGCGCCACCTGTCGTCCGATTTGCACCAAAAGCTAATCAGTAACAGCTTGCATCAGCGTCTAACTGAATATGAAGTTTTTATGAAAATTCGTGCTTTAGTTCTTGAGATAGCTATAAATTACTCAGAAATCGTACAGAGAGCCTGACAGCAGCGCCGCCCGTTGGGCGATATACACCAAAAGCTAATCAAGCTGGTTTATATAAAGTTCTAACTGAATCTAAAATTTTATTAAGTTCCATACATCAATTCCTGATAGAGTTATTGCTGAAATCGTGAAAAAAGCAGCATAGCAACGCTACCTGTTCGGCGATAATTCATCAAACACTTATTAGCACCAGTTTATATCAAGGTCTAACTGAATCTATAGGTTTGTGAAAATCCGTGCATTAGTTTTTGAGATAGCTATTAATTACTCAGAAATCATACAGAAAGCAACACAGCACCGCCGCCTGTTGGGCGATATACACCAAAAACTAATCAAGCTAGATTATATCAAGGTCTAACTGAATCTATAGGTTTGTGAAATTTCGTGTATTAGTTATTGAGATAGAGCGCCTACAAAGTTTTTGTCACATACAGACAGACTCACAGGTAGAGTGACAGACAGACATTTTCTAAAAACCATTAAATCCTGTTCAGGAATTTCTATAACGTATATATCCATCGAAAACCGGAAGTCGAAAATTTTCCCGGATCCAAGTAATTTCCTCTTGCAAAGATAGAAGAACCCGAAAATGAGAAACATGGATTTTTCTTTTAAAATTTTTATAATTAATTAAAATCAGTACAAAAACCCTCAGCGGGTTAAACGTTTGTGACACAGCACTTTACCTTATGGCTCTAAAAATTTTAAATATAGGTATTAAAAATAATGATATAAAAATTTTGGTAACGCAATGCTATTAATTAAAAGAGAAACATATCACCTTTTTCTTTTTTTCTATTAGGTAGTTTCATTACAAAAAGGTACCTATTGCAGCCGTTCGGAGGAAAGCGATTTCAAAAAATTTTGGTATATTTTCATCGTTCATGACCCCCAGACCCCGAAACCACCCTCCGTTCAAAATTGACACACACACACACATATATATATATATATATATATATATATATCCATACACACACATGTATATATATATATATATATATATACCGGGTGTCCCAAAAAAGACTGACTGATTTTAAAATTCAATAACTTCCAAACGGTGACAGATACTAAAAAAATTCTTGCAGGACGGTTATGCATAAAGTCAAAAGTTTTTTTACAGTGAATTTCGATTTTAGTTCGAATTACAAACAATAGATGGCGCTGCGATCAATAGAGGCTAAATTCAGGCTCGATTTTTGGTACTTCGTGGCCCGGATAATACTACATTTCCATCTCCTTTTTCTGCATGGACCAGCAGAAAGGACCAAAAATCGAGCTTGTATTTAGCGACAATTGCTTACAGCGCCATCTATTGTTTGTAATTCGAACTAAAATCGAAAATCACTGTAATAAAATTTTGACTTTATGCATAACCCTCCTGCAAGAATTTTTTTAATATCTGTCACCGTTTGGTGTCATTGAATTTTAAAATCAGTCAGTCCTTTTTGGGACACCCGGTATATATATATATATATATATCTGAACTTTGTCGCACTGTAACTCTCGTATTTATGAACCGATTTGGATGTAATTCGGTGTGTACATAGTACATACCAATGTTTCGACCGAGTTCGTTGGCCAGCTTCATCCGCCATTTTGTTTCAAAATAGCGGCCATTTAAAAATTTAAAAAAAATTTAAAATTTGAAATGTGGTACCAAAAAATTGAAAATGGATAAATATTTTTTTCTTATGTATTTGACAGTTATACAAAGATTCCGGAGCAGTTTTTGTTTCGTCTATATCTTAAAAAATGGTTGAGTTATAGCATTTTGAATTTCTAGCGTGGCTGGCATTTTGAAACGTTCTGATTTTTGTCACGTGATAACGGGCGTATTTATGAACCGATTTGGATGTACCTTGGTGTGTACATAGTACATAGGAATATCTCGGCCCAGTTCGTTGTCCAGCTTCATCCGCCATCTTGTTTCAAAATGAAGGCCATTTAAAAAATTTAAAAAAAAAATTTAATTTAAAATGAGATACCAAAAAATTGGAAAATTTAAAAGATTTTTTTGTATGTGTTTGACCCTAATACAAAGATTCCGGAACAGTTTTTGTTTCGTCTATATCTAAAAAAATGGCTGAGTTATAGCATTTTGAATTTCAATTGTGGCTGACATTTTAAAACGACCTGATTTTTGTCACGCGATAACAGGCGTATTTATGAACCGATTCGGATGTAACTTGGTCTGTACATAGTACATACCAATGTCTCGACCGAGTTCGTTGGCCAGCTTCATTAGCCATCTTGTTTCAAAAGGGTTGCCATTTAAAAAAAAAAAAAAAAAAAAAAAAAAAAAAAAAAAAAAAATTAAATTTAAAATGAGGTATTAAAAAATTGGAAAATTAAAAAGATTTTTTTGTGTGTGTTTGGCCTTGATACAAAGATTCTGGAGCAGTTTTTGTTTCTGAAAATTGATTCTTTTGTTTGTATCTTAAAAAATGGTTGAATTATAGCACTTTGAATTTCTAGCATGGCTAACAATTTAAAACGATCTTGTATTTGTCACGCGATAACACACGTATTCGCCTATTCCGATGTAAGAAGGCATGTGGATAGTATGCATCAATATCTCGGCCACGTTCGCTGGCCAGCTCCATCAGCCATCTTGATTCAAAATGGCGACCATTAAATTAAAATATATTATATTTAAAGTGAGGTGCAAAAAAATTAGAAATTGAAAAAGGTTTCTTTCTTAAGTATTTGACCTTGATATAAGGATTTAGGAGCATTTTTTGTTTGTCTTTATCTTAAAAAATAGCTCAGATATAGCAATTTCAATAATGTGGGTGACATTTTGAAAAATCTGATTTCTTGCCTGCGACAGCACTCGTATGTACAGTACAGGACCCATTATCCAGAATTCCAAAATCCGAAAAGACCCAAAATCCGGAAAAAAAATTGAAAATTCTCTATAAATTTGTAAATTTTTACTCAAATTTTGCAATTTCAGAAATTTGTCGATAATTTTTCAGATTCGTATATTTCTACAGATTTCTAATTTTCTCTATTGTGTTGCAATGTGTAACCACTAAAATATGTTACATCAGTGATCAGGAAACACGGTGCCCCCCCCCCCCCCCCAAAAAAAAAAAGAATAAAATCATTTTTCTTTCAAATTTTAGTTTAAAATTAATTTATATTACGATTCCTTTAAAAAAAAAGATATTTCATACCCTCCCTATCACTTCGATGAAATATTATGACTACACAATTATGTTACTTGAATCACGGGTGATTCTGAGTTAAAAAAAAAAAAAAAAAAAATCTGAATTCACAGCAAATTTTTTTAAAGTTTACAGAAGAGGGGAGGGGTGGGGGCGGCTCTCGGCACTAATTATGCATTTTTTCCGCGATCCTTTAATGAAATAGGCGCTTTTACGTGATCTTTTGGCGAAATTAAGAGAGTATCTTGTGATCCTTTGAAGATTTTTTTTCCCTATCTTTTGACGAAATTTGCGTTCTTTTTTACGCGAGATTTTGACGAAATTTGCGTTTTTCTTCCGCAATCCTTTAACTAAATTTGTGTGTTTTTCGCGATCATTTTACGAAACTTCGTTTTTTGCGATCTTTTGACGAAATTTGCTTTTTTTCGCGAATTTTGGACGAAATTTGCGGATTTTTTCGCGATCTTTTGACGAAATTGCAGGAGGCTCTTTCGATCCTTTGAAGAAATTTGCTTTTTCGCTATATTTTGAAGCAATTTGTGGTTTTTTTGCGGTGCTTAAAAGAAATTTGTGTTTTTTCGCGATTCTTTGATGAAATTTGCGTTTTTTCTGCGATTTTTTTGACGGAATTCGGGAGGACCCGAAATCCGGAAAGCCTTCAGTCCCGAGGATTCCGGATAATAGGTCCTGTACTGTATCAATCGATTCCGATGTGAGTGAGCATGTGCACAGCAATTACTAAGGTTTCGACCAAGTTCACTGGTTAGCCTCATCCACCACGTTGTCTTAAAATGGCAGGCACTTTAAGAAATCGCCGAATTTGGCAGCCAAATATAAGTTACTTTAAAGAAAAGCAGCTTGGATAAAGCTGACTAATTTCGCGAAATTCTCATTCATAATGATTTAGTATTGATAAAAATTTGTATTGAATCCCCTATATTCGGTTTCCACTAAATTGAGCTTCGTGTGTTTGAATAATATAAGCTGCCTTTTTTAAAATAAGGAATATGAAAGCTACCTCTTCCTCCCGGCACTGGCCGGAAGGACTTTTTATATTCAAATGTGCAAACAGTATTTTCAACATCAATTGATATATATATACAATTTATTCACTAATGCTTTTTCATTCAGGTCTCTAATAAATTCAAAGTATGGGTTTTAAATGAGATGATATGAAAATTTGAATGGCAATTTATAGGACTTTAAAAGGTTTGTTTTAAAATAAGATAAAAATTATTTTTGGTTTATCTTTTTAAATATATTTTCACATCCAAACGATATTTTTAAATTTTTCAGTACATTGTTAAATATATAAAATTTTCACTGGGTCTATATCATACATTGAAGTGTTTTATTTCAAACAATTGAGTTATCTTTTGTGTCAAGCTATCCAAAAATCATAAGTAAAATTTATGTAAATGTTTTGTTTGCGTCATAGTAGCTAAATTAAATGAAATATATGTATATCGAGAACATGACAGAAATAAAACCCGATAGTTTTTTTTTTAATTCTTTATTTAAAGAAAATAATCTGTAACATTTTCTGTTCAATAAAAAGAATAAATAAATAATTACTGTTAAGTTTGTAGCTTTTAATGAGCACGTGGAAAGAATGTTCAAAATTTAGTCATATATACATTTCTTGCATTATACTTTGCACTCACTTCTGGAGTCCCTGATGTATTAATTATAAACATATAATATATAAACAGTGTAATAGTAATAGATTATAAATAATTAATAATATAAACAGTGATAATTATAAACAGTGAAGTTCTTAGCAATAAATGAAGAGAGTCTCATTTAAGCCGATACAGCTCAAATCAATGAGTAATGTAGAAAAATTCTGAAGAAACAAACGAAATTTTTGAAATACAGATAGTTTCGGCCTGATTTTCAGCAGTATTTTCCACGAAAACGAATGTTTGGCGAAACTCAGATTTTGGGCCTGGTAACGAATATTTCGGTTGATCTACACTTAAAGTTAGTAAAGTTTTTAAATCTATTATACTCAACTCGTTAGTCGCTATTCATCTATTTTATTTTATTCAGAATCAATAAGTAAAAATTTAATCTCACTAATATCAAATCTATTTAAAATCATTTTGCTGCCCCCCCCCCCCCAAAAAAAAAAAAAAAAAAAAAAAAAACAGAATCTGAATTTAAGTCGTTTCTGCAGATAAAAAAGAAAAACCATATTTCCCTTTAAATAGGGATTTTCTCAGTTGCATAGGGAATTTCGCGGGTGCATTTGTGATATGAGCCGTTGTGAGGGCGGCGGTTTAGACGCTAGTTTAGAGCAGGAACACCTTGTGGAATTATCACGCGATAACTCCATAAAGATTGCTTTCCACATGAAAGCATAGCCTTCCAAACTTTTGGTTGTACGTGCGAAATGCGCATGGAAAACTAGTAGATAAACCTACCAATCATTTACTTCCCTTCCATACAACATATTTATGTGAAAATACTTTCTCGAGCCTTTTGCACATGAAAAACAAATGCAGAAATCGAAGGAATATCGAACCAGACTTTCGACTATATGTTTCGAACATTGCACCAGACATTTCACATCTGGTAGGAAAAAAAAACAGAAGCATCCTTCTCATGAGAAATAGTAGTATGTATATTTTAAGTGTCTTAAAATGTGTCTCATTTTTCTTATTAATGCAACTGATTTTTTCAATAAATAAATACGGAATATCAGTAACGAAAAATAAGGTGTATACAATTTAAAAAAATATTTTTTTTTAATCTTACATAAAAATATTGTGGGGGGTCCCTGAAATGCATATTATACCAATGGAGCTGCGCGAGATCCCAAAGTTGCTCTAGATTATTTGCTTCCACTGATTTTCTGACCAATTAATGGGTACTTTTGCCCACTGAACTCGTTTCTTGCGCTGCTGAAGATTTAAATTTTTTTTTTTTTTTCGGAATTCTACCTTTCAGTCCAAAACCTGCTAATCTTCTCCTTATTGTTCTTGAACTAACTGAAATATCCATTGCATTCATTTCACATCTAACAGCATCTGATGAAATTCGTCTATCTTTGAGGCATGTCTTTTTTATCTTTCTATCGTCAGAAGCACTTGTGCATTTTTTTCGGCCTGATATTGCCTTTTTTATTTAGTTTCTTCATAACGAAAACACAACTTTCGTACGCCAGGTAAAGTGACTTATCCACAAACCTTTCTTGCAATTTCAGCATAAGAGTGAAAATTTTTTCTCAATATGACAATTATGATTCTCATTGTAGGTATCCAATCAGTCTTGTTGTTGATGACATTGCTTTAAATTATTTGCATTACGAAAAAAAAAATAGAAATAAAAAAAAACATTATTCTATTTTGTTACACTAGTATTCACCATTCTGCAAAATTCATTCCAGCAAAACACTGCTGTTACAAATAAAAACATACTACAGTTTAGTTACTGACATTTGATTGGTTCTCTAAACGGTAATTTGTACAGGCAAGAAAGGTTTTATTACAATACTCTTCAGCATTCATGACTAATTGTGTTTGTTTTAGACTAAATTAAGTGTAAACTTTTTTTTTTGTATTGCAGATAGTTTAATTCTGTTTTTTTTTTTTTAATTAAATTCTAGATTAAATTTCCTTGAATTTGATATATAAACATTTGTTTTTGAGTGAAAATTAATATATTATTTAATCACACAAATTTATAAAACATGAAAGTTTCAAAACCTGTCCACAATTTTGGCCACCACTGTATCTATCTGTCTATCTATCTATCTATCTATCTATCTATCTATCTATCATTAATGTAATGTTAGAAAAGTTTTAATGTAATTATACAATCTGATTATGATTAAAATTTTGTATATTATAATATTCAATACTTAATATTATTATGTATTGGAAAAAAAATAGGCATATAAAAAACTAAAATCTTATTTTTACATTTGTATTATAAAATTTGAACACAATATGAAAGGCTCAATAAAAATATCTATTATAATCTTCCATGTTATCTTCGAGCAACAGAACTTGAAAGTTTTATTAAAAAATCACCACAGGGAAATAAAATATTTCTTACTATGGTTTGTATTTTATGCTCTCATAAATAGGGAAAATTGCTGCACCGAAGTAATGCGTTTTCGGCATATAAATAGAAGTGAAATAAATTTGTGCAAATAAAACTTCTTATGTAGTTTGAAAATGAATTAATCTACTGTATTTTATTTTAGATTTGTAAAGTTTAAGGGTCAGTCCATTTCAAGTGGTCCAGCACTGGTTGCTCGACCATTTTTAAAAAATCTGAAATTTTTTGTACAACAACCCAAACATGATGGAAGTTTAAAATGACTATTATTTTAATTTTATTAATTTTTGTTTGTGCATGGCGGCGATCTTTGTTTCATCGTCTGCAGCAATTTTCTCAGAAGAAGGGTTTATGGAATTGTAAATAATTCATCGTTTATTTATCCAATTCAAGTGTGGATTAAAGAAATTTGTACAGAATACATTGGGCTAAAAATCTGGTAATGGAGTAGTTTCCGAAACTAACTGCTTATTGGTAAAATTTAAGCATAAAGTTTCAGTTTTTTTTCCAAAATTTGTCCGTTTACAAGAGGAAATTTTTCTAGCAAGGACTACTGTCAACATGACATATTTTTTTTTTTTTTTTTTTTTTTTTACAAATAGGCCGAAAGTACTTGTACTCACACGCCGAGTTCCAGATATGGGACTTGCTTTCTCTTCGCTAAAAAAATCCGAAATTTTTTAAAAATGTCAAAAATCGCACTTTTCAGGCTTTGATATCTCTGGTGGGGCACGAGATAAAAATCTGAAATTTTTTCTATAAGAGTATTGTATGGTAGTGTTATGCACAAGAAATTTCAGGATGGAGATTTGACTACAAGCTGAGATATGGCAAGACCAACATGTCAATACCATACTGCCAAACTATTGTTTTGTTCTAGTCACAGCTAAGTATTTATCTCAGAGTATCATTTAAATTCATTTTTTAGATTATCTTTAAATAATAGTAACAGAAAATAAAGCCTTTTGCAATTAATTTAAAAAATAATTATGCCTAAGGCCTACATTTTGTATGGTTTCAGCAATTTTTGTTGTAATTTTAGTAACTAAAAGAAACCTCAGCACTTTTACACACACACACACATATATATATATATATATATATATATATACAAGACCTGAGACAAAAACAGAATAGGGAAAGAGAAAAGCTGTTAATGCTGGCATACTTGTTGAGACATGATCAAACGTGTCAAAACACATTCCTGCTTGTTCGTTTAAAAAACACAATTTTAATGCTGCTTGCCAAACCCCTGAAACTTGTTCCTACCATAAGTATGTTCCTGTAAATGAAACATTATGCGATGTTACCATGCATCAGCCTCAAGTAATTTTCAGAAAGTAAAGATACCCAAAGCCTTTCCAAAATTTATACTGCAGAAAAATCACATTTTTGCATAAGAAGTAAGCTTGGAATTATTAACGATTTCAGACTTGCATATAGTGATTTCAAAGTATATTTCTATGAGCCTGCAGGGCCAAGATCTTCAATCAAGTTATCAAGAGATAACAAGACTTGGTTCCTACAAATAAAATTTTGAGAAAGATCAAAATTGGGGTTTTTGAACCAACAAGCAAGAATGTGTTTTGACACGTTTGATCATGTCTCAACAAGTATGACAACATTAACAACTTTTCTTTTTCTCTATGTTGTTTTTGTCTCAGGTCTTGTATAAAAATATTATTTTTCTTTATGTAAAAGTTCTGAGGTTTCTTTTAGTTACTAAAATTACATACAGCAAAAATTACTGAAACCATTCAAAATATATGATCTTAGGCATAATTATTTTTTTAATTAATTGCTAAGCTTTGCAAAGGGCTTTATTTTCTGTTACTATTATTTAAAGATAATCAAAAACATAAATTTAAATGACACTCTGAGATAAATACTTAGCTGTGACTACAACAAAACAATAGTTTGGCAGTATTGTTTTGACATGTTGCCTTTGCCATATCTCAGCTTGTAGTCAAATCTCCATCCTGAAATTTCTTGGGCATTACACTACCATACAATACTCTTATAGAAAAAAAATTCAGATTTTTATCGCGTGCCCCACCAGAGATATAAAAGCCTGAAAAGTGCGATTTTTGACATTTTTGAAAAATTTGGGATTTTTTTTAGCGAAGAGAAAGCAAGTCCCAGATCTTGAACTCGGCGTGTGAGTACAAGTACTTTCGGCCTATTTGTAAAAAAAATTATGTCATGTTGACAGTATTCCTTGTTAGAAAAATTTCCTCTTGTAAACGGACAAATTTTGGAAAAAAACTGGAACTTTATGCTTAAATTTTACCAATAAGCAGTTAGTTTCGGAAACTACTCCATTACCAGATTTTTAGCCCAATGTATTCTGTACAAATTGCTTTAATCCGCAGTTGAATTGGTTAAATAACCGATGAATTATTTACAATTCCGTAAACCCTTCTTGTGAGAAAATTGCTGCAGACGATGAAACAAAGATGGCCACCATGTACAAACAAAAATTAATAAAATTAAAATAATGGTCATTTTGAACTTCCATCATGTTAGGATTGTTGTACAAAAAATTTTAGATTTTTTAAAAATGGTCGAGCAACGAATTGATGATTTTCTGGACCACTTGAAATGTATTGACCCTTAAGTAATATTAATTATTTTACAAATTCTTCTATAGGATAAAAATAAACTTTAAAATATAAAAGTCAAAATAATGACTTGCTGCGAATTTCGTTCCGAATTATTGATAGAAGAAAACAAAAAATCATGCGTCCAGCATGCATTATGAAGCACTCCACAACACTTCCAGAAGACATTAGCAAAACTTCGGGGCTTAATAAGACAAAGAATATATCTAAATAAGCATTTTAGAAAACGCATAAAATGCGCTAAAAATGTGCTGACGTGATTATACAGATAAGTTATATGCGAGAGAAAGATGATTAATCAAAAAGGTTTAATTCAAGATTTCTTTTTCTAGGGAAAAGATTAAGACGTTACCATAGGCGCCGACTTTACTGAGGCTGCAGGCGAAATTAGGTAAACTTCCACCGATAATTATAAAATGTTATCCTTGTCTTACAAGGAGAGGGCCAACCTTGTTAATCACAGATTTTGATTATTTTAATATATGTTGTAGGGTAAAGACCCCTTAGTATCGGGTTCAACGGATTTTATCTAAGGCTCCTTAGTTCTTGAGAAACCGGGGGGGGGGGGGGTCTAATAATAGTACACAACTTAAATACTTATTTGCAACCGCAGTGATAGGTAGGTCGTAGCTTAGTTGGTATGGCGTTTGCCGGCTAATCCGCGGGTCTGCGTTCGATACCTGAATGCGCTAGATTTGTTTTTCTCATTTTCTGTTTTATAAATATACTTGTAAGTATAACTAATAATCTCATTGTCAATTAAAATTTATAATATTGTATAGCAATTATAATTTTAACCTTTTTTTTTTTTTTTTTACTTTTAACTAAATAGTTGTATAAAGCATCATAAAAATGTTAATTTTTTAAAAATCACTTTTAAAATGTATTTCATATATTCTTTATCGATGCAATGATATTGAGAAATTGTGTCATTTCGTGATTTTAAAGAAACAGCATTCACGCATTGCTTTAACAAAGGAAGTCAATGCGATAATACTATTATTCTGTTTTTAAAATAGCAAGCATAATTATATTAAAAATTATCACCAGAATTAAATTACAACCGATTTTTTGCATATTAAAGATTTTTTAAATTTGTAATACGTATGCTTGCGTTTTCAATTATTTTGCTTTCACCTTTATCTTCTTTCATTTTTATTTTATTTGAATATTCTTTTATTTTATCATGACTAGAGGGCACCACAACAGATTCTGTCACGATTTTGGAATTTTTATCATCCAATAATAGATCCAATTTCTTTTTAAACCTCTTTAAAGGATGAGACATAATAGCTTAAAAATAAAAAAATGATAAATTTAAGTTTGTTAATATTATAATTAATGTATGATATTAAAATTTGTAATTGAAATTATTAAATTATAATTACAAGTATATTTATAAAAAAAATAAAAAGTAAAACAAATGTAGCGCGTTCGGGTACCGAACCCGGGCCCGCAGATCAGCCAGCTAACTCCGTACCAACTGCGCTACGACCAACCTATTATTGCGGTTGCAATGTAAGTATTTAAGTTGTGTACTATTATTAGACCCCCCGGTTTCTCAAGAATTAAGGAGCGTTGGATAAAATCCATTGAACCTGACACTAAGGATTATCTATCCTACAACATATATTAAAATAATCAAAATCTGTGATTAACAAGGTTGGCCCTCTCCTTGTTAATCAACCATATAATAAAAGGCAAATAGTAGGCAAAACCATACTTTTAAGAATTAGTGTAGGATAGCCTCCTTCCCTCCATGAAATCAGATTCAATGGTTGTGACTAAATCGATTTTTCGCAAATTCGTTTCTGCATGTTCTTGGAAACGCATATCATTTTTAAATGTTTCAAAATCAATATATCAAATTCAATTAAAAACCACAGAATATCATTTTCACTTTCCTCATTCTTTCTGTTAAATAATATACTTAAAATTGTTTATGAAATTTATTTTTCGGTATCATGTTTTTCATTAATGTGATCTACATTTTTCAGCAAAATACGTTCTTTACAGAGCAGGCCTTATCCAGTTCTCAGCAAAAGATTAGACACTGGTGATGTTTGACCTTTAAATAAAAAATGCGAACACTTGGACTATACAAATGGCTGCACTTATTTTAAAACATATTTTAAACATTTTAGGACGGAAATAACGGTTTTAATGTTGGATTTTATTTAGTTTAACTGAAAAATGTGAAATTTGCTTAATACAAAAGTTTAGACACTTTCGTGATTTTTTGGCAAATGTTTACAGAAAAACGCAAATTTCAAACGTTTGACGCCAAATGCATGAAGTATTTAAGTGCTCTTGGCAATAGCACTGGTTAGTGAAGATGCCGAGTGCTAGAAATTTTCAGTCAGATGAAGTAATTGTAGCATGAAAGCTGAAATCGAAAGGGAAGACTTTTGCAGAAATTTCAGCTGTTTTGAATCGTCCAAAGAAGTTTGTCTATCAAGTACTGTTTAAGTGCGACTCTTTCAAAGCAAAAAATAGGTCTGGAAGGCCTCGTGTGACCAGAAAACGAGATAGTAGAATGACCCATAAACTGTCATCTAGACAAATGATGATTGCTAGTCGCATTAAAAGTGAGTCAGAGCTTTCTGCGCCAACGGATACGATTCGTAGAGGAATAAAAGAAAGATTTAAATTAGTTTTCATGAAAATGATAAAACAACCAGACTTGAAATCTCACAACAAATTGACGAGAATGCAATGGGCTCGCAAAGATATATCATAGGACCAAAGTGGTGTACTGTGGCATTCAGTGACGAAAAAAAATCAGAATTTGGATGACCCAGATAGGGTGGAAAACTATTGGCATGACTTGAGTAAAAAGCCTCGGGCTTTCTTTAGTCGTGAACAAGGAGGTGACTATTTAATGATTTAATCCTCACTTTATTTTAATGCTCAAGTATCTCTGGAGATCCTCAATGGTTGTCATGCAGCGTAGGACTACATACATACATTGGAAAACAATTTAGAGCCATTTGGTGAACTTTTAACTGTTCCAAAGTATGTATTTGTGCAAGATAATCCGTCCATTCATGTTTCATGCAAGATAAAAGTTGACTTAACTCTCAAAATATTACTGTTCTCAACTTGTCCACGTGTAGCCCAGATCCGAATCCAATCAAAAACATTTGTGGCATCCTATCTCATAAAGTTTACGCATTTTTTTACAACACTCCTCTGGTAATGAACGTCGAACTGCTGTTAAACGTGTCTGGTTCAAAATAGACTCCCAAGTGATGCAGGATTTAGTTTCCTAGTCACATTTTTTCACTAATTGCACACAAGGTATGTGTAGTTCGATTTTAATTTATAGTTATTTTTCTGTAAATAGACAGATTCTCTATACTTTTGCTACCATGTTAATTTTGTTTTTTGTCATTATTTATTATGTAAAAGGTATAATTTAAAATTTATTGTTTGTGAATAAAGGATATGTCCCCAATAATATGTGATAGTTTAATTACAACAATTCGTTGCATCCTGGTTCCAACATTTTTCGCCCAGTTAGAAATTTACATCTAATATAATTCGTTACATACTTCGCAGTACAGAGGCATAATAGCCAACTTATTTACTAGTGTGCACGGTCTTACGAATATGAAGGTCTTGCACCCGCAAAAATCAAGATCTAAAGATCATGCAGAAGGTTGAACTTTACAATACTTTACAATAATAGAAGGATATTGTTCATAAATTTCATTTTATAATAAAATGAAAAGATATATCTAACAAATAATTAAGGGGTCTCAGGACTCTTAAAAATGGAAAAAATGAAAACAAAAGACCATTTTCAACATTTAATATCTTAAAATGTATTAGATTTTAAGACACAATTTTAATTAGAATAAAATATATAAGTACGTTCTTTCATTTCATGTATTTAAAAAATTATAAGATGCAGAATTAGTATTTACAGGCGGCTCCAAACTGTTAGACATTTGACGAGCAAAAAATCGGCATAACACCTTACGCGCACGATTAAAAAATAAGTATTGCAACTAGAATGAAAATTTTGGTGCCTACTTATACTTCAGATTGTAATAATTACCTTGAACCTAAATAAATTTGTATTTAAAGCTGTTTTATATTTTTAATACAAAGTTGTATTTAGTTAATGCAAAATTAAGAAAATTTCAACAGTATAATCACCTAAAAAATATTGTTTTGAACAATAAAAAGGAAATTTTAGGTTCAGTTTATACAGACTAACATGAAGCATGTGTTTTGAAAATTTTATGAAAAATATTCATAAGTTTTTGAGATATCGTGCGCGTTATGCCCAAAAACGTCATTTGGAGAAAAGTGGCTTCAAAGTTTCCGAAACGACGCTTCAGCTATTGAACGTGTTTAAATGTAAAAGCCATAACTTTAGTTCTAATAGGAATTTCAAGGAAACAATTATGTCAAAATATTCAGAAAAGATGGGAGTTTAACATTTAAAAAAATTATAATTTTGAAAATTTTAAAGCTTTAAGAGTCCTGAGACCCCTTAAACAGATATACATAAAATTGTAAAAAGCCATTTTCAGCAATTCCTGTTTATATATTCTAATGCGCACGATTTTTTTCGTGTACACCAGTAAGTAATATAAATAATTTATACACGCCAAATAACACACACACATTAGGTGTTTACCACAGTTGGAACATACTTCCAGTAACTATCGAGCTTTGTAACTTCAGTATTTTTGGTGTGTCTCTGAAAATGAACGGAAAATTCGATGTTCCCCATGCTACATAGAACACGTGCGAACCACTGAAATTGAGTTTTCATGTGTGATATGCATTTTTAAGGGGTCAGGTACCTTTGAAGCTGGGAAAATGCATGCAAATGAGACACTGATATGGATTGCTATAACTCCGCATCTTATTAACTTTTGGACATGAAATTTTAAATACACATTAAAAGAGTCATAAGCTAATCGTTAATGTTCTGACAAAAAGTCTAGATGCATGTAAAGTTTTTTTTTTACTTCATTTGAATTTTAATATTTTTTAATAAACGAATTGAACTTATATGTCTTGCGCGCATGATTTCAAATAAATGAATTGTAAGATGAGCCCAAAATTTTTTATTGAGTAGAGATATAATATGTGTTTAAAATGTCTTACACTGAAAAAAATATAATGATTAGTTTTTGAGAAAATAAATGTAAAATCAAAAACCGCAAAATTTTGAAATTATTTTTGTATAAAAATAGTCATAATTTCTAAATTTGTTACTTGATCAAAATAATAGTAGGTCATTTTGTGCATCTATAAGGTTGTTACTTTCATTTAAAATTTCACTAAATTCTATCCAGCCATTTCTTAGAAATCATGCGCGCAGTGACCAAAGTCAACGTTTTGAGAAAATTGACTTTAAAGACCCAATTGCCCCTTGATAACATAAAGAGAGCTCAAACTGTTTTCTTAATAACTTCCCTTCTAAAGCGAATTTTTGCATGGGGTTTCTTTTGAAATGCTCCTTAAGAATAAAATTTTAATATAAGCTATTAAGTAAAAAATAAATATATTTTTTGACACTTTCAAAGGTACCTGACCCCTTAAAACTGTTTACTTGATATACCTTATTTCACTTTCCTGAGTGGTGAAGTTTATTTAAAACGAACTGACAGTTTTGGAATTTTTTTGTAAATAGTACTATGATGAAACTTTTCTTTTTTGTTTTATATAATAAAAAAAATATTTACATATTTATAGTTCGATACATTTTGTTTGTATAAAACGTGTAGCTCTTCTCGAGTGCACATCTTAGATTGCACTTAAATGAACACTGAAGAGGAAGCATGAAATATGCTTTTATTATCAGAACACGGTGTAACTGCTTTTGTTACATGTTTTAAAATAGTGTTAAAAGTTATATTGTTTATTATTGTAATATTGTTAAAAGAGTGTACCATGTGATTGCAGTAAGTTCAAGATCATAAAACAAAATCTCAAGTGTCAGTAGAAATAATCTCCTGCTACGATACTGATACCATTTAATACACTATATAAGCGTTTCTTAAACTTTGGGATCTCGCTGACCCCCTTTGATATAATATGCATTTCGGGGACACCTCACAATTTTCTTTTACGTAAGATTTTAAAAAAATTAATGTTATAGTCTCTTTTTAATTTTCATTACTGATATTTCGTGTTTAGTTGCTGAAAAAATGATCTGCATTAATAAGAAAAATTACACACAGTTTAAGACAGTTAAAATATACATACTACTATTTCTCATGAGAAGGATGCTTCTGTTTTGTTTTTCTACCAGATGCGAAATGTCTGGTGCAAAGTTCAAAACATATAATCGCAAGTCTGGTTCGACATTTTTTCGATTTCTTCATTTATTTTTCATGTGCAAAAGGCTGGAGAAAGTCTTCTCACATAAATATGTTGTATAGAACAGAAGTAAATGTTCGATAGGTTTATATACTAGTTTTTTCCAACCGCATTTTTCACGTACAGCCAAATGTTTGGAAAGTTTGTTTTCACTTGGAAAGCAATTTTCAAGGAGTTTTCGCGTGATAATTCCGCAAGGTGTTCCGCTCTAAGAATGTTAAAGATTCCATTTCGCTGATGTCTTTGAAATGTAATGTATTCCACGTGTAATCAATTTCTTACTTTGAGGGCGGAAAATAAAGTCGGAAAGCTTTATTCAAGTTAAGCAATTTTTCGCCAATTGCTTGTAAGAAATCGAATAACGTTGGGAATGATTTAAAAGTATAATTTTCAAGTTGATTTACCCACAAATCATTTTTTGCTTCTACGTTGTCCTGGACTTAGGAAACATGTACCGATGTTCTTTGTAATTTAAATTCACCTCATTCAAAAATCTAAGAAAATCTCCCATATATTCCACCTCGACAAGCCAGGAGAAATCCTTGAAGCATTCTTTCAAATGGAATTCAGTAAAAATAGAGTTACTTTATCAAGCAGTGCAAAAGTGCGATTTAAAACTTTTCCTCGTGACAGCCACCTAATTTCTTTGTGCAAAAGTAACTGTTTATTTTAACTCCCAATTTCTTCACACATAATTTTACAAAGCCTAGAATTAAATGCACGAGCCTTGATATAATTTACTACTGAAACAACTTCGTTGAATGTAGACTTAAAATCTTCAGGCAGGTTTTCGCGACCGGTGATTAGCGGTGAATACAACAGCGTGTCCAAACTGGATGTAATGTTTTATCTTTAAACGAGCTGATTAAACCATTATTAGGTGCACTCATATCTCGAACTCAATCCGTACTTATTCTGACACATTTTGACCAAATTACTTCTTTTGCTTGAATGAAACCGTTTAAACAGGGAATAGCGCTGCACAAGTTGTGTGAGATGGAATGGATTTGCAAATTTAAAAAATATATATATGTCATACCTTACCACTAAATTCATAAAAACAAAAGCTAAAAAATTCACATTATTGCAAAGTTCTAAACTGTCATCCATCAGTAATGCGAAATAAGGACATATTTATCACGTTTAATAAATTGGCTCACAATATTTTCAAATAAGTCGGTGATATTGTTCTTAACAGTATCATTAGATACTAAAATTATATTTAGTTCCCTTTCTGTTTTCCGCCTACTATTGTTGTGACCTTTGCTGTAGCAGCAGGTGGAATTAAATTCCTTCAATCGTATGAGGTTTTGGTGACATTGTTACCCTAAAAGGTAACCAATACTAGTAAAAGCGACGTTTTCATTGTTGGAAATATTAAGGTAGTTTCAATTAGTTTTTGTCTTGTTTTCAGTTCTTGTAATTTTCTTTAAAAAAAAAAACAGTTGGTTTGTTTAAATAATCTTTATGTCTTGTTTGTAAATGTCTACTGAGTTTTGCTGATTTCATACATTCATTTGACAGTATATCGTGACAAATAACCCAACTCTTCATTATTAATACAGGTGCTCGTAAATCCCAGTGTTAAATATTCTTCAGATTACTTGCGTTTTTCCCTTTGCGGTAATGCTTTTCATTGTTAAATTGTGATTATTATGTCAACATCATCTATATCTGACTTCATCTCTTCTTTATTCTTTATTTTACCGGTCTTTAACCGCTCATTCATATCATGAACTAAAAAAAATTGTGAGTACATAACAAGAGAGACTAAAATACGAGAATTGCACTTAAAAATGACAATGGCTGGAATTCACTCACTACCGTTTTCACATTGCTATCGCGTTTCTTGATAAGATGGCGTATGATCACGTGATTGCTACTATGACAGCGCTAAACTCAATACATATGTAAAGCGCGCTCACGAGGGATAAAATATTAGGTAAAAAATGTTTGGCTTGCGCACAGATGAATTCAGAATGTGCAGCGGATGAGTGGGGTCTCCCTTCCCCAGCATCGAAATGACTTCCTTGTAAGATTTAGATTTAGGTGTTAATTTTATGCTTATTAATAATCCTAGTTACATATTATAGTCCTGCATTTATCCGCAAATACAGCTACAAAAATTCCGGCCCAAAAGAGGTTTGAATTCAAGACTGGGGCTGAGGACCCTCGACTATAAGCTCATGTAACCCCAGGGATCCGCTTACTACAGTTTAAGAATCGCTGCACTAAATGACCAATTATGATTGGTCACTTCCGATTTTACATTGTTAAATATTTGTAGCATTTGCTGCATAGACACTCCACCGCTTTTACAGAAAACGATTATTTGACTATACTCTGGAGCATTCTCATTGGTCAGAATAGAGATATTTTATAAAAGCGGAGAGTGACTATGCAACTAAAGCTTTAGATTTTTAACAGTGTAGACGTTTTGTTAAATATGTAGAAAAGTACATGATGAATTATCCTGAAACTCCCGGTGTGTAAACAGAATAGTGTAGGTCATATATTTCCGCGAAGTTATTTTCCCCAAACATCACATGTGACCGTCAACAAATTTAAAAAGAACGAATCCTTTTGTATAATCCTGTAAAAACTTATGTAGCAAAAGCGTTCAAACTGTAGAACATGATTAAGATGCTTAATCTAATACATTCTGCTCCTTTTTGCAAGGATAGCATGTGTACTAGTAGATAAATTAGGTTTTTTATAAAAACTGACCCAAATTGTACCATTTTTTGCTTATAATTTGCAAAGTTCTTAATATAAAAAAATATTCTTTTCAGAAATACAACGTAATTTTTATATAAATTTGTTTGTTTGAGCTATTAAAAAATAGCATTCACTTCCATAATGACATCTGAATTTGAAGATTGGAAGCAGAATTGTTTCTTCAGATTGTAAAGAAGAAATATTTTTGTGATCATTTTTACCCATTACGATTTGCGGCTGACATTTATCTTTATTCTAACATCCAAAAGTCCCGATATTTTTTAAAGTTTCCTCCTAAAAATGCCTCAGGTTGTTACTAACTTCGTAAATCGCATCTCTTAGCCTGTAATATAAAGCAGAGAACTGCAGTTTTTATTGTTTGAAAAATTACAAATCATTTGTCTGGCACATTTTCAAGTTTAGTGGTCTTTTATAACGCAAAGATTTTTAAAGTACGTAATAAGTTATATTGATAATGCGATAGGAAACGAATTTCTTTATATAAAAACCTCTCTTTAATATTGCTGTTACCTATGGGAAGGATTGTGAAATTTTAAATGTTAAACATTGTAAATATTATGCATAGAATGCATAAAAAATATATATGAAGTAGAAAGAAGATTACGAAACTACACAATTTTAGCTTCCAAGTTACCCAGGTTACCTATAAACCGTTTCTTTATCTTAAGAAAACGCTAAAACCAATATATGATACTTCAGTGATTTAGATAAACATTTTGAAAACAAATGTTTTTTTTCTGTCCGTAATGTTTCTTTATGTTGAAAAAAAAAAGCATTATTTAATTTACTTGCAGAATGTTTTTTTCATGCACCTGTTTTGCGTTGAAGCGCATGCGTGTATGAAAGTTTTGTTAAAGCTCATAAGTTTTGACGCATTGAGGATTTTTGGGGTTATGTGACTGATAAATTTGACCCACCGGTTCAAAGAGATGATTGTTTTCCGTTTTTTTGCTTTTTCGTTAAAAATCAAATAAAATCTGAGAGCTATAGAATATTTCTGGTGTAAGATCCGTGTCTGTTAACGCAAAATAGTACGGGGATAGTACGAAGTGCTTATGATATGATACTGCGCTAGTACAGAGTTTCCTATAAATCTGATATGAGTTGTTATAAACTGGCATGTTGGTTTAATTCGTTATAGAAGTTAGATATCTAATATGTAAATAAGTGAATTCTTTTCTAATATGACTGAGAGTTGTTTCATCATATCATCGTGTGAATTTGCTCTTTCTAATAAAAATGTTTTTGATAAGATCAGTTGATTTTTGAAACAATATGAAATATTCTCTCTGGGTTATGCGTCGAGCCTTCCAACTAAAATTGCTCAGTTGCTACTAGAAAGACTGAAATATTGAAAGTATAAGATGAGTTTTCATCCCTCAGCCAAACTTATATTTTCGAGACAGAACCGTCTTTCGCAGGAATCTTTACATATATATGCGAGTCTGTGTGTGTGTGTGTGTTTCGTAATTGTGCAGTTTTACAAATTAGTACCCAATACGAAAGGCAATAATTGGACTAAATATTACATTATTTTTGCAACTAAAAAATATATTTTGTATAAATGTATACTTTATATTTATAATTCACTTGAGTATTTAATATTTTAAAATTATTTTTTATTGATACGCAAGCCGATAGTGTTATATTCTAAAACTAAAATGATAGTAAAAGTAGCTTTGACTATTTCAATTAGATACAGTTCTCCAGCAAGTACTTAAGAGAAATATATCTATTAAACAAAAACCTAATTTGAAGAACAAATAATATATATGTATATATATATATATATATATTTCCTACATTGTTTAAGCCTGAGAAGGGGCAAATATTAAGATATTTCATTCAATTCGTTCTACATTTAATGTTAAATTTTTGTAAGAAAAAAGTTAAACCAATTGGATATAAAAATTATATTCATATAACATGATACTACACCCTAAAAACTTTGATTCCGTTCAAACAAAATCGAAATAAACCTTAGACTTTTCCATTTTAAAGTTGTAAATATTTGTATTGCAGATTTTGTAGTGTGTTTAAGACAATTGTACATAAAATTATAAGATACATGCAAAATACAAAACTTTAAAATCTAAGATTTATTTCGATTTCATTTGAACGGAAAGTTTTTAGGGTGTTTAAAGTATCATGTTGTATGAATTTTATTTTTATTTTTTAATTTCAATTGGTGTAATTTATTTGTTACAAAAATTTAACATTAAATGTAGAACGAATTGAATGAAATACCTTAATATTTCCTATAATATTCCCTTCTCGCGCTTAAACAATGCATGACATATTTTTTTTTTTAATTTGTTCTTAAAATTAGGTTTTTGTTCAATATGTCGAGTTTTTTAATGTCTAGTGCATTCAGACGAGCACATTTCAAAAGTAATGGAGGGTACCATCAACAGGCTTCATTTCATGCGGTATCGTATCACAATTTCTAATGAAATTTACCTATGTATAATTCAAAATGTTTCACCAATGCAGTAATGCAAGTTGCTCTACTTTGGGCGAAAACTTCCAATCTGAAAGTAAAAAATCTGTTTGAAAATGTCATTTTTATTTCCACTATGACGCCATATTCAACTTCTTTTTAATTCTTAAAAAAAAAAAAAAAAATACTATTTCAGTTTAATTTTTCACGTTCAGTTAAATAACTTTAATAACTTAATTTCAGTTAAAAAAACAACAACAACAAAAAAAAAAACGGAATTTTTTTTTAAATGTCAGTTGCCACGCTTTACACCCCAGCGTTTCATATAATGAAAATGCACTATTTTGAATTTAGACTTGCTGAGTTTTTCTAGATTATGTTGCTTTTCGTTGTCATACAGATTGAATAAATTGAAATACAAAAAAAAACAAAAACAAAAACAAAAACAAAAAAAAAACAGAATTTTTTTAAAATGTCAGTTGCCACGCTTTACACCCCAGCGTTTCATATAATAAAAATGCACTATTTTTAATTTAGACTTGCTGAGTTTTTCTAGATTATGTTGCTTTTCGTCGTCATACAGATTCAATAAACTGAAATGCAACTTTATAAATCCGAATCTATTTCAATACTGAGTCAAAAATTATATTGAAAGAAATAGGAGATTATCGGGAAATAACGACCATAAGCGAAAAATCCGATGGTGAAATGGAAGTTGGAATTTCGAATTCAATTCCATAGTAAGAAGTTTTTTTTTTTTTTTTTTTTTTTTTTTTTAAGAAACCATTTTGATATATTTTTTTCTGATAGTTATTTTTATTTTTATTATTTTATTTATTTATTTATTTTTCGAGGGGGGTAGTCATGAAAAGTATGAAAAACTCAAGTAGAAACCTATTGTCATGTGTCTCCAATCCAGCTGGCATTCTCATCAGGAAAAACTGGAAAACGAAACTGATCTGAATTATTTGGCATCTAACGCGTAACAACAGAAGTATGATTTTGTAAAATACTTAAGTATGTTACAAAATGTTACTTATATATTTTAAATCCTAAAATCAGTATTTTAATTAATTTTGCTGCTTCGATCCACTAAATTTGTTGGCACGCCGTGATCATTTAAAATATTTTTGGGAAACAATTGGCACGCGGATGTGAAAAGGTTCGCCGACCCTGTCCTAGTGTATAGATATTTTTTTGTACTTGCATATACCAGTGCTCAAAATTATCGTCAAACAGAGCATGATTTGAAAATATTTCTACTCCTTTCACAAAAATCAAATACGTACCTAATTTTTTCATGTTAAATGTTGTACGACTTGAATTATGAACAATTTCTTATTAAGGGCGTCTTTTCCGTGGTTGTCATGTTACAAAAATGGCTTAAAAAACGTTAACATGATTTTTTTTTCTAGGAAAATGGGAAACTCTGTTCAATTAATTGATAACTGAATAATAAGAATTTCAAAAACATCAATTATATATGAATAAATATTTCACAACTTTTTCAGAAAGTAGCTGGACTGGAAATGATTATAGCTTTAAGATATTAAGGTGAACACAGTTATTTAAGATATTAAACACACACTGAGATTTCCAAAATTATCATAAATAACAGAAATAAACCTCAAATGTGCTACTGAAACCTAGAAGTAGTCTGAAGATATATTAGACAATCGTCATAATAATATCCGAACAATGAAACAATGCAAGTATAATTGTGGATTACATAATTGAGTTACAACTTAACTTCCACTTGAATAGTAAGGGCAAAGTGGCAGTACTTGAAGTGGCAGTAGGGAGTCATAAAAATAAAATTATTTAACTCTAGTAAAAAATATAATAAATATCAACAGATTAAATGAACTTTTTTTAATTAAAACTGAATAAAAATATCGATAGTTATAGTTATTTTGGTGTGATATTTACAAAAACAATAAGATTGAAAAAAAAATACTGCTATTGAAATACGGCAATAGTAAAAAAACAAACAAAAAAACAGGTATATGTATTGCTGTCATATCTATAAATCAAAAGACTTTTGTGGCTCCAAGTTTTTCATACACTGAAAAAAACGAGGTACTCAAAAATGAATAAATAGATGTACTCATATCGAATTGTTTGGGTTAAAAATGAACATAAGTTTTCTCAATTTTGAAATATCACATGTTATCAAAACCAAACAAAACGATAATTTTGTAAAGTGTAATAGTATGTTTCATTTATGGTGGGATAAAAGATATTCATGACGATTTAAATATTAAGTTGTGTACGGTATTTTAAAATAATTTAAAAGCGCTTACAAATAATGTTCTTGTTATAAACATATTCAGTTTGGATATCTTGCTAATAATTTTGCTATTTTTCTTAATAAATAATCGATTAAACGCTTTTTGTTAATACTTTTGAACGGAAAATAAATGTTCCAACAGTTTTCTAAAATTTGTAGGTTCATGGGTACATAACGATCACATTTGAACATAACCATGGGGAAAAAATGAGGACATGTGTTTCTCAGTTTTGAGTACATTTAGATCGGAGTTATTTTGAGTATGGTCACGTGATTAAAATTGAGGGCTTTTTACTCAATTTTGAGTACCCATTTTTTTCAGTGTATAACAATTCTTTAGTAAGAGAAATTCTGTACCTATGTAAATGGCTGATAAAATAAGCAATTTAAAAGTCATTCAGTTTCAACTGTTTAGCTGTGCTTTCTAAAAGTTATCGAGTAAAATATTTTGTACAAGAAATAAAATCAGCCTTTCTTCAGAGACAAATTAAATAAATATTATGTTATTTTTTATGATATTTAAACGTACGCTCGTGTCTTAAAATTCTGAGTTGCAAACACGTTTGTGTATAATTCATTGCATGGAAACATCTGAGAACTTATACTTGTATTCATCATCAGCTAAACATAATTTCAACGTTTGGTTAAACTTAACGATCGAAACGAAACATATAATACTCTCAAAGTTTAAAGTTTGTGATAATTTAATATGTGAATGAAAATGTCTCTTAATATTTCTTTAGTCTACAGAAAGGTCTTAAAGAACAGACATTAATATAACATTTTATCTTGATTTTATAGAACATAGTAAAATAACCATATTATTGAAATTAAACTGTCTGTCTATCAGTATATAATTCACATATCGTTGTTTTAGAACTGAAAGGATATTTAAGTTTTTCACAAAAACGAATGCTTTTAGAAATTTAGTATTGTTTTGGAGAAAAAAAAAAGACTTACAGTATGAAAAAACACAAATTAAAAAGAAGTATAAAAATGAATGTTATTTGATATAATGTGTTTTAATAATGCTCTCAATATGCTTAATACATACAAAGAATGACTGTAAAAGCATCAAAGATAGGTATTGCTGATTTAATGAATATATATATAATTTTTTTTTATCTATATCCTTTGCAATCATTCTTTTATGTCATGACTTTGAATATATCAGACGAGACGTTGCTCAAAATATGATGAAAAAATAAATAAACGCCGTGTTTTGAACATTATTCTCAAAAATATTTTATGTAAATTGCTGTAACACATCCAATGATCGAAAAAAAAAAATGTTTTCTCAGTCAGTATATTTCGCATATCAATTGTATTTTAGCAATTTGAAAGATTAACTTGCTGATTTATTTAGTTTTTTCAGTTACAAAATTATATTTAAATACAACAATTGACAGAGTGATAGACAGAACTATCACTTTCTTTTACACCGAATATAATTCTTAATCCAATGCATTCAATAATCAATTTAATAATTTAAAGGCTAAATTGAAAATGAAATAACGTGACTGATTTTCATGATTATGAGATTTTTTAAAATAAAAAACCGTTTCAGTGGTAATACATTAGTTGGTGTTATTTATGACGGACGATTACCTGCACGAGTGATATAGGACCTAGGGGGAGTGCCCTCCTTTGGGCCTTTCTAAGGGAACGTAACCCGTATTTACGCAAGGTTTCTCAAGGTTCAAAGAAAACCACGAAATCTCCGAACGATTAGACCGACGGACGCGATTGGGTTCGAACCCAGCACCTCCCGTCTACCAGCTTTGAGAGCAGAACATCTCAGCCACTGTTGGGATGGTAATGCATTAGAAAAACCATAGATATACAGACTGAACTATACATTACAAAGCGTTCATTTATTATTTATAACAGTAAATTTGTTTAAAAAAAAGGGCTTCGATGGCACTAATTAAAAGGAATATATGCTACTCGCTTATATAATCCTTATATTTAATCGGATACCATCCAAGATAATACAAATATATCTGCGATTGACAGAAGATGCGTAGATGCACCATTTCAATCGTGAATGCATCCCGTAGAAAAAGTATACTTGACCTTTATTTTTTTATGACATACTCTAGAATAGAACATATAAGCTGATTCATGATTCAGGGAAAGATGAAGGAAGAATCAATATGCAGTACATTTTGTGCATCATTCTTGAAAATATTTCTTTTAAAATGCTATAAAGCAGCAAATAATCGTAAAAATTTGTTTTATGTATATTTAGTGTACAGACATTTTTCTTACCGAATTTTAAGATTATCATGCTGCTTTATTTACTTTTTACAATTATAACTGATATTTAAATAGAAACATAATCAGAGAAGAAACACAGAGGTATGTCATTTTGCTGCAATCAATGTAGCTTGCCAATAATGTAGTGAAAAGAACATTGTCTTAATCGTTAATAGATATTTCAAAATATTTCTATCCAACTCCTTTTGATCACAAACATATTCATAAAGTAGGACTCTATAAAATATGCATCAATGTAGAAAACGCATAATTCTTTGTAATTTACAACTGGTCGTACAATATCTGATTTTCTTAAACATATTTCTTTTTTTTTTGTTATTATCTTTCAGAATACACCTTTCTTCTTTAATTCTGAATTCCTTTAAGAGTAACCCAATCTTACTTTTCCGCTTATCATGGTTATTAGAGTTTAGAAGCAAATCTGTAACTTACCATTTTTCTTAAGATAGAATTGAAATCGGAAATAATATATTCTCCAAAGTATAGCATATTATTCGTCTATGAAAGAATTAGTTCACAAAACAACAATGAAATAGAATTTTTATTTTGCAGGATATATGTCCCCAAAAAATCTAGTTTGGAGTGTGTCAAGATGATTTGAAATTCGTTAGGCTATTTTTGAATATCTAAATAACGTATTTTAAACAATAAATGAATTAGAATAACTTTTAATTGATGGTATTTCTTAAATTTGAAATAATAAATGTTAATATTTGCTTTTGCTAAGTTGTTTTTCCACTGACAAATTTATGTTTAATTTCTACTTAATTTTCTGTTTGATGGTCATATCATTTATATCTATTTTCCAAAACAAAATTTTAACATAACAGTTGTTCTGGAAAAAGAGTTAAATAACGCTTTAGTAATTTACGTGCCTATTTAGGACAGAATTATGATTCCTTGATAAATATATATGCATAGCAACAAATATGTTTTATTTCGAATACTTATATTTCTAGTTTTTAATTACATTTAGGGGAAATAAGGTGAGTAATCTCTCTATATAAAACTAAATAAACGAATTATCTGTTTGGTAAAAGATAAATCTATTTAGTGTTATGTATTCAAAATGCAAAACTTAAAAAAATACTGAAGATTTTTGGTACTGCTGCGTACGTTATTATAAAGTCGAATTCATTTCACCGAAAAACGCGTAAAAAGGATAGCGCTGGGTTTAGCCAAGTTGTAATGCACGAACCCTGCCCAAATTATCTTTTAATCAGCTGATTTCTACCGTACTGCAGACAGCGGAATGGTCAGAGTCAGACCTGGTCAGAGTTTTTGTTCAAATTTTGCGCGATTGGTCAAGATTTTGATTTTAGGCTTCAGCGCTTTCTGGTGATTGACTTCACTTATTATAAGCAAATGAATATGCCATCTTTATATCGTATTCCTGGAAAATGAAATTTGAAAACAATAAAAGGTTTAATGTAATCAGCACTGTATAAAAAAAGAGAGGAAATTTAAGAAGGAATATATTTCTTATGGTAATGAATTATAATTATGTAATTAAGTTATTAAAGACTAAAATACGAGACAGCTAAAATACCATAGATCTATATTATCGACATATATATACATATATATGTAATTTCCATCTGAAAGCAAGAAATATAGTACATTTGTATTTTGAATTGTATAAAACATACCACAACCTAGCTTTCTGATGGATAGACCTTGAAGAGAAGGGACAATTCAAATCGCGAAAACACCCAACAAATTATCCCTGACATTCATTCGTTCATGGCATTCTTTTCCATATGGCAGCCTATATGTCTGTCAAAGTATGAAGGAAAATGAAATGCGCGGTATATTTTGCGAAACGCTATAGAAAATATTTTTTTTTTTTTTGTGATTTGCTATAACAGATAGAATAATCACCTTTCTCCATTTGTTCAGTGTGTATGTATTTTTTACGCATTTTTAAAAGTATGTGATAAAAAAAGGAACGTTTAGAATTTGATAATATTAAAATCTTCATTCAAAGTTATGTAAACAGCGAATCGCATTATATGGGAAACATAATAATAAATTAAAAATAAAAACTTAATCAGATTATAAATATTTATTGATTTATGGTTTATGCTTAAAACAATTTGCTAGACAAGCTGAAACGCAAGAAAATTTTAAACTTATCGAAGCTTCAGTTTATTGTTCTAATTTCAATAGTTTTAAATGATTTTTTATAGTATATCTGATGTCAATCTTTAAACGTGCGATTTTTGTACTTTTTTTTTTTTTTTTTTTTTTTTTTTTTGGTAGCGGTTTTTTCATCAGAAAACATTTTTTTTTTGCACCCGTTACGAAACAGAAAGTGAGCTCATAAAAAAAAAATCGGTAACTAAAATGAACAGAGTAAAAAAAAAAAAAAAAAATTAAGAATGAACCTTACTTATACTTTGAAAAGAAGAATCATTTTAAAACTTTAAATATAAGCAAGGAATTTAAAAACAGAGCTCCCATAGGACTAATTTTAACTTGTGTTTTCTTGTCGATAAATTGTGTAGGCTTTTAATAGCTTACATTTTTCATGCAGAGAAACACGCACCGCACACTAATGTTAAATCTACGGAAAATTTAATTTCAAATGTCTTGTTTGTATTTTGATTTGTTTTTCATTGGATATCTTAGCTCAATCCCTATGTTAAATAACATGCGTCGTTTTATGTCTCCCATTGTTTAATTACTTATTTTTGGTTGAGCATTCCGAGATCTTAATAAAGTATCAGTGATGTTATTGTCTGTACATCCAAAAAAAAAAAAGATCCGTTTACAAGTAGGCTCCTTCTGATTAAATTTTCTTTTCATCTTAAGGTTTCTGAAGAAGTGTATGATCGCTGAAACTCTATTACACAGTAAATTTTGTTTTTGTAAAGTTACTAACGTTTTTCTAGGAAACTGAGATTCCTAGAACTTTTTATGTAACGGCAACAACAAAAATTCCTGTAACAGCGTCTGTAATAGGAATTTTTCTTCTTGCTGTTATATAAAATGTTCTTAGAATCCCAGTTTCCTAGAAAAACTTTAGTAACTTTACAGAATTTTTTTTTCTTTTTTACAGTGTGCATTAATAAATTTGTACAGTGCACCAGCGGATTGTTTTAGACTAAACACAATAGCTAATTTCGTGGTTTTTTTATTTTTTAAAAAATGCAGTGGTATTTTTTTGTAAGACTCTATGTCAGATCTGAAATAAAAACTAAAATAAGATAACATTAAATTATAATAAATCTTATTTGAAACTAAAATATAATATGTAAAAAATATGTGTTATACATATAAGCAGAGAACGCGGTAAAAAGCTCAGCGTTTTACTATACCAACACCGCACCTAAAAAAATAAGCATTGAACACTTGAAAAAGGCCACAACTAAGTCAAAAAATGGTGCCTTTTTCAGTTAAGGGGTCTCAGGAGTCTTACTTTCTACCTGGTGGTGCAATTTAGCAACATGTCACATTTATTTTTTTTCTCAGTCTCTATAAAACATAAATGCATAAAATTTTTAATATAGACAACTTAATATCTCTTCTACTTAAAATAATTTTTTTAATACTTTATATTGAATTTATTTATTTTTTTATGTTTAATTTTGATAAAAATTTAAAATTGTTTTTTGACTTGTATGCACTGCGCGCAAGACTATAGCAAAACTATCGGTTCAAGAGGCCCCCAAAATATTGATAATGATGTAAACCTAATGTGTCTTAAACGTATACTTCATTTGTAAATGTGGTGACGATCCATCACCAACACACTTGGTCACGCGACAATAAAGTGGTAGTACAAATGATAGAAATATTACCCGATCCGCGTTGTGAAAGATCAAAAGAGGGTAATATTAATTAATAAAATAGGAGGAGAATAAATTTTGAATAAATTTATACGTCAATACTCAGAATCGACTTATTTAACGTTAAAAATTATATTCAGGATTCAGTGGGTGGCATAGATAATTATTCGATTAAATATTTTCTAAAATTAAACTTTCAAAACTCATAAATTTAATAAACCTCTTAAAAGAAAGAATAAGAATAATGCTTCAAAGAAAAGATAGGAAATGCACATATGAATCAAATTTTATTATTTTCAAGCACATAACTTCCATATATCAAACATAATTACTCTTAAATGCATATTGATTTGACAGCATACTAAGTTACATGAGATCTCATAACAAGATAATTATGAGTCATATCTTTGTGGAATTTTGGATTCAAAACGTTGGTTGAACTTCTCACAGCACAAATAGATGGGCTTCTTAGCCAAGTTATTAACAAATTTCCAACGTTGATATTTTAATGTTATGATTAGTCCATAATAATGACAAATACTCATAACTGCATTAAAATTTTGCCTATAAAATATTAGACACACAAAATCCTACGCACACAACACAAATATATAATAAAATAATGGCCATATATTAAGTAATAAACTCACCATATACCTCAGACGAAAGGGGCGAAAACACTTCCTGTAGAGCACTGATAGTTCTTATCACTAGGTAGATTTGGTCCGCACCTTTCAAATTTTGAAAGTCACTTTTGACCGAGCACACTAAAGTTCATATGGTCTCTTTTGGCGGAACTCTTTATACACTCACGGTGATAACTGGAACTTTTCGGTGTGGCATCCCATCTCATCCGCTAGTGGCAATCAGAGAAATGGTGGCGAGGCATCCCATCTCATCCGCTAATGGCAATCAGAAAAATGGTGGTGTGGCATCCCATCTCATCCGCTAATGGCAATCAGAAAAATAGTGGTGTACTCCGAGATCAGACTTCTTTCCATATCCGATACAGGGTGATGCAGGATTTCGCAGACTTCAGCTTATCAACCTAGCCCTTTTGGTCGCAAGACTAATCCCAGAGCTTCCTTCAGGAGGTGTGACATAGGTGAAAGACAAAATCCAAGTGTCTCTTTTTTTTTTCAAAATCTTCCTCCACAAAAATGGGCGTATTTCATTAGTACAATATGATTTTTTTTTATTCGTCGATTGGTGCTTCTCTCTTACTGGTGCGCCTGATCTCTTGGCTGTGGTTCGCTTTTTTTCCCTCTTCTGGGCGTCTCCGTATTTTTCCAACGCATAGCTAATTTTTTTTCTTCGTTTACGGGGATCTGACGTCACCTGTGAGCTTCGGAACCCCTCTGCCACACACGATGGTACCAATAAATCGTAGCCCTGTCAGTGCTAAGTGCATCATAAATAATTGTGACTGGCTTTATTATTAACATGTCTCACATGGCGTCCATGTGCCCTTCCTATAAGTTTTATTGCCCTATTTTCGTCTGAAGTATATGTGAATTTTTATCACACTATTAATTTTCATATAAAATATTACAAAATTCTTACTTAATTGCCATATTACGAAATACATTCAATATTCACAAACCTTTAATTTTTACAAATGAAATGATACCAAAAACATATATATGCATCCATATACTTATTATAAATTATGATTTTTCTTTATCTAAATACTCTTAAGATTTTTTTACAAATTAATTTACTTTATTTATTTTATAAAGAAATATTTGTCAAAATGCCATTTATTATTTTCTCTTGAATAATAAGAGGTTGTTCTGTTTTGTATAAATATTTTAATTGTATAACAAGCTGTGTGTATAGATATCTATACCACATATCTTTGCCCCCTTTTTTTAAAAAAAGAAAAAAAAAAAACAACGCGTCCCACATAATTTTCTATATACATATATACATCTAGTATTTACAGAAATTTATCAAACCTGATAAGTTCATATTTTCTTCTATATTCACTAAGGGGATCTGAAATAACAATTGAGTACAGTAATACAAAATATAAATTGTTATATACAATTAAAATGACGTATAGGTGAGAAGATTACTCCAATATCTGGCCATTGAAAAAACATAATTTTATACATTCTTTACATCCTCACAATACAGATGTTACATGAACCCCATTTTCCAAAAGATATACAATAATGTGTGTAGAAATCTATGTACATTCATGCAAAACATCACTGAAATCAGTGTGTAATTTTAAAAGAATATCCAGTCACTGGCGCGCGCTATGCGGGAAAGCACAACCCAGAGCGAGCAAGCCAATTCATCCTGCAGCCCAGAAAGATGAACCGAAAAATCTCTCCACAGAGAGCACAACCGAATATCCTCTCCGGTGCCTAGATGCGATTTTCCCACGCCCGTGTCCTTGACAGTGACAATAATCTCGGAACAAGACGGACTGGTCAGTACTATCACTCCAAACAGGTTTCTCCTTATCGCGTTGGCCACCTTATTAATCGTTTTTATTTTTTTCTTAATGGATGTCGAAGTGTGCGCGGTATATGTTTCTATCGTGTGCATGTTTTCCTTGGATATAAAATTGGATAAGATCTACAGAATATATGGTAAGTGTAATTCATTTTTAAATCCGAAGATTTAAATACTATCTAATAAAAGTGTTCTTATTTATATAGTATATCATTCCTTATTCTTAATGATGTCCTTTAATATTTATTTATCAGATCTCTAGTGTCTGACTGGTCGCCATTTTCTTTTGAGCTTACCTTCAAGAAATTGCACTCATGTAACGATCATTTCATTAAATAATTTTAGTGCTTTTAAATTCATAAAATATTTTCCTTACCTCGTACAATTTCCTTTCATATGAGCCTTATTATCCCATATGATATTAGAAGTCTGTCAATGTATCCTTTTTTATTTTTCTTTCACAGTATTTTTTGTCATAATCTTTCGTGTCATTTGGTTACGTAATTTTTTCTGACATATTTATTTATATATATTTTGATTTTATTTCACAAACAATATTATGTTTTATTTCGTTTGCGCACAGTGTAGTTCTCGTGCGTCATTATATACACTATGTTAATGAGATTTTTTTTTTTTGACAACCGTATCCTTTTTAATGTGGTATTTTGTATATTTATGACGTGTGAAATGTTTTAATCCTAAACTCCTAACAAATTGTTTTGCTATATATATATATATATATATATATATATTATATACGCTACTATGCGTCATATGACTCATGGTACTTTGCTTAACATCTTTTGAGTTGATTTTATATTATTTATTTATTTTATACTACGATTTTCTAACACATGTGTGAATAGAGGGTACCATCTTTCACTCATATATTAGCGGTCAATATAGTGTTTAAATATGTCGTTATGTGCTCAATTTTGCCGTTTTATATTTATTTGATTGTTCAATGGGTTCCCAAATTAATATGCATCCGTTTTATTTACTTATTTATTTTCATTTATAAATTGTGAAAATTTTAATGTATGTTGTAATAATTCATCTATAATGGTTTTGTTTTTGTTTATTTCCGAATGTTTTCATTCCAGCACAATGAAGTGAATAAATTTTTATAAACTTTTTTTCGTTCCGTTAAGGTATTGTTGCAAATCTACCATATATATTTTGTTAATTTTAGGTATATTATGGTTTATTTATTATATTAATATATTAATTTAGGTATGTGTGTTTTAATATTTTGCTTCAATATTGAAAAAATTTGTTAACAAACTCATGAAATTTTATTTTTTTAATAATGTCATCCTATCGTCCAGCAATAAAATGACATTTTCCCGGGAATATAGCATCATTTCATGCGATTATTACAATTTTTTCAAACATTATTATATTAAAATTACTTTGTTGTTGATAGTTTTAAGGTTTTTTAATAATACCTACAGATTGTTTACTTATTATGTTGTTTACAAAACGGTGTGCTTTTCATTTTTGGCCCTTATGTGGTCATCCACTTTATTTATTTTCCTAAATGAGTCTGTAATGTTTATTTTAATATATGTATTAATTTATTTACTTATTTATGTATTATTTTTCAGATTTTTTTTTTATGTTTAATCTCTTACTTTCATAAATTTTTAGCAATTTTACACACTTACATTTTGCTTACATTTTCCCAATTACTACTTGTTTTTCTTTTTATAATTGGTAGTAATGTGTAGAAAATTTTTATTTTCTGACAAATGGTGTTTTAAATCGTTTATATTTACAAAGAGTGTGAAATGTTGTATAAATTTATATACAATTTTATCCATGTTGTGTCATAAATATGGTAATATAAATGCCATATTTAAAAGTGCATCCGTGACATAGCAATTTTTATTTATTTGCATACTTTAAGACCATGTGTTCATAATGTTTCATTTTCGTGTCAAAGTCATAACGTGTTGTTAATATCTTATAATATGTATAATGGAAAATACATTTTCCATCCAATGTTGCTAATTTCTACTTCTATATCTCCAAAGGAACCGTTTTTTATATTTTGTACAACAAAATTTTTCAATTTTTTTTTTTAATAAAAGTGTCAATTTAATATATATTTTTCTTTTAGTCCTCTTGAAGTAAGTATGTGGTTTGTCTATCACTAGCGATCAAAATATTTTTCCGACATGTTTTGAAATACGTCAAAACAATTTTGAAGTGTAAACAAATAAATTATATGTACCCTGTTTTCTGTTTTTCTATTTTTTTTTTTTTTTTTTTTTTTAATATATATTTTTCTAATTTTTATTTTCCAGAATAATCCTTATGTTACGCTTCATTTTTACTCACACAAAGTATTTCTTTTCTAGCCATTATAATTAATATGCAATTCAATATTAATTTTGTCATTCAATTATTTAGCTGTGTTGTCTACTCGAATTACGCAATCGCAATCCGTGTGTCGTGAAAAATTTGCCATCCTTGAAAAGATTGCCCATGGAAACAACTGCTTGATGCCAATTGCACTACACAGCCAGGATATATTTTGACTAATACGCAGCCAAGCTAAAGCTCTCACTCCTGAGTAAAAAAAAAACCGCCTTGGTTCTACCGGAATTCTGTTACGATACCGGGTTGGTGAGAAAATTCTTTATTTATTCCCTTCTTATCAATCTGTACTTTTAAATCCTCATTCGTGACCCGAACTGTTCTGTTCATCTCCCCTGAATTTGCTAGGAAGCCGGGGTAACCCAAACCAGTTTTTGGTGTAGTATTAGTTTCTGTTTCACTCTTCCTCCCTGAACGTTCGCATTTTGCTCTTGGAACAGGTTTGCCTTCGCTGGCTCGTTCCGCTGGTCACTGGAGGAAGCAAGAAAAAAGGATGGGGGAAGGGGTTACCCGCTGCCTTGCTATACGGGATGCGGAGAAGAAGTATTTCTCCAAGCCATAATTATCTTCTTTATCTCAGGAGATGCTACTTAGCTCTTCTCTTTTGCGTTTGATGCTGCCGCCGTATACCAATATTTACATTTTTTTTTTATTTTAGTAATTTTTTTTTATGTCATGCTTACCTGTGTATAATGTAATAAATTCTGTTTGTGTATATTATATATTTTGTTTTTTTTGTGGAGGGATGTATGAAAGAAAAATTATCTGTTTTACTTGTTTGCAAAAATCATTCCTATTACTGTGACAAAATATTATAGAGTTATTTTATTTAATTTGACTATTTACCTTTGATTTATTTTGGGTTAATATTTCAAAAGGACTTCCTTTATACCTCCAGAATTTTTGCACAAAATATTTTTCTAACATGTGAATTTCTTGGGCAGTATTTGTCCAACTTCGTTGAATTTTATTTTATTGAGGAAAAACGAAATTTGAACACATTTATGCTTTACTACATGTTTATTAAAATTATTTATTATTATTATTACCACATTTTCTACCAAAAATTTCTACCTCATAACATTTTATTTTCATGGTATAAAATACACATCATGGCTCCATAAATTTTATTAAAAATTCAAATTTTGCTTCTTCATTCATAATAATTTTCCAATATTAACTATTTTTTTAAAATAATATAATCTAAGCAAATATAAGTATATTTATTAATATTTTTATTATTATTATTATTATTAATTCCGTGTTGCCGTTGAAAATTTTTTTGTATTTTTGCTATGTTTTTGTTTAATCAGTTTGCACTGTTTTTTTTTTTTTTTTTTTTTTTTTTTTTATAAATTACCTGGTTATTTATTTATTTATTTTGTTTGCGATGTTAGGCGCGAACAATTTTGAGATGTGAATAGTGACGGGTTTTAATTCCGGCTTGTCCCTGTTTTTTATTAAGTAATTGTCGTTTCTAAAAATTCTTTCGACAAAATATGGTCCTGAAAATTTTTGGTGTAACGTTTTAGGCTTTATTAGAAGTTTTAAATAAACTTCATCACCTACTTGTAGCTGTTTATGTTTTAATTTTGTGTTTTTATTTAATTCTTGATCCGATTTTTCTTGGTTTTTCATGACCTCGTGTCTGATTTCGTACATATGTTTTAATTTATTTTGCACATGGGTGCTGTACGAGTCCATTTCGTGTGTTGTGAAATTTTTGAATGGCGTTTTTATTTCACGTGCAAAAAATAACATGCTTGGTGTAAAATCCGTTATTCGATTTTTTGTTGTGCATAAGCACAAAATATGGAAGTCTAATGTCCCATTCGTACGTTTTAGTACACATGGATGCTATAGAATTTTTTTAATCAAGATGGACTCTTTCTACAATCCCTTGACTTTGTGGATTATATACACTCGACCTTATTAGCTCGATATTTAGATTCTGCATGTAATCTTTGAAATCTTTTGACCTAAAATAAGGTCCATTATCGCTTGCAATATATCGTGCTAAACCGTATGCACTAAAATATTGGTTCAAAGCGTTAATTATGACCTTAGTGTCGGTTGATCTGAGTGGAAATGCTTGTAGAAAGCGTGTAGCCGTATCTATTACTGTTAAAATATGTTTATTTTTTTTAACGATACAACCAAAGGTCCCACTATATCAATCGTTAACCTTTCTCCTGCTAAATAATTCTTATCCATTTTTTTTAATGGTACTTTTATCGTATTATGTTGTTTAAAAGTATTGCATGTTATACATTTCACACAGAATGTTTTTACCTCCTGATACATTCTATACCAGAAAAATCTTTCTTTTATTATACCATAAGTTTTTAGAAAAGCAAAATGTGGTACATGTGCACTATTTAAAATGTCTTCTTTCAAACTTTGTGGTGCAATGTATAAGTCATCATTACTGGAATTTTGTGAATTTTTTAAAATTAGAATCCCATTTCTATTTAAAGTGTACTTTTCGTACTTCTTTGCTTTCTTCTGTTGCTGTAAAGCTTCTATAATTTCTTTTAGTTTAGGGTCTTTCATCTGTTCTTTTTTTATATTATCCTCAGTTAAATTTTTATTCACCGTGAAAAGGTGTTTATTTAAATTATCTGCAATTGTTAAATTGTGTACTTCGCGAGAATTGAAATCAGCTGGGTTGTTATTTCCAGAAATGTGAGATATCTCATAGTCGTAGTCTTGGAGTTTAAATAACCAACGTGCGACAATCTCAGGCTGTTTATCTAGTTGTAAATGATATGTTAAAGCCTTAGAATCCGTTAAAAGATAGAATTTTCTTCCTAATAAAATGTTTCGAAAATAGGTTACTGTTTCGTAAATAGCTAAAAGCTCGATTTGTAGACTGGGATATTTCTTTTCTGACTCTCTTAACTTTCTTCCTGTAAATTCAATTGGTATCATTTTATCACCTTGCTTTTGTGCCAATATACCTGATGTTGCGATTTTAGATCCGTCCGTAATTACATAAAATTCTTTCGCATAATTCGGAGGATATATAGTTGGCTGTAGCATTATTATTCGTTGTATTTCTTTAAATGATTTTTCTGCAGTGTCATTCCATTTGAATTTTTCTTTACTTTTCGTAAGATCTGTCAGTGGTGAAATAATTTTCGCGTAATTTTGTATGGTTGATTTAAAATATGTGCATAGACCTATGAATGCTCTCACCGTTTTATGAGATGTGGGTCTTGCAAAGTTAGTAATTTTCTTTATATTTTTTTCTGAGGGTGCATATCCCTTTTCGCTGATTTTATACCCCAAAAATTCAATTTCCGGCATATATAGTTTTAGTTTTGTAGGTTCTATAGTTAAATTGAATTTTTCTAATCTTATTAGTAAATCTTATTAGTATTTCTAATCTTATTTTCTTCAAGTATTTCATGCATTTGTTCTATATTTTGAGTTCCAAGAAGGATATCATCGATGAAATATTCAATGTCATATTTTTCTTTTAAGTCACTTACAACTATGTCCATTAAGCGAGCAGATAAATTCGTCGAAAATTTTAATCCAAATGCTAAATGAGTCATTTGAAAGTGATTGTTTTCCGTGACGAAAGCCAATTTGTGCTTGTCTTCTTCCCTCAGCTTGATTTGAAAAAACGCTGAGTGTAAATGTAACACCGTGTATATTTTCTTTCCTGCCATGCTTTGTAAAATCTTTTTTGTATTTGGCACAGGATATGGGTCGCTCTCTACTATATCATTAAGCGATCTGAAATCCAGAGCTAATCTTACTTTGATTAAATTTTTGTCGTTGGTTTTTGATGTGGAATTTTTTTTAACGAAAATTACTGGAAATGCATAGCTAGAATTAGTAGGTTCTATAATACCTGCGTCTAATAGATCTCTTATTTCTTTCTCCGCACTTTCCTTTATATCATGTGATAATTTAAAAGGTTTAGTCTGAATAGGAAAATTATGTTGTAATTTAAAATTAGGTTTAATTACATCCGTCGCTCCTAGTGTTTTATAAGATTTACTGAATGCTGTCGCATGTCTCATTACAATATCCAAAACTTCCTTTTGCACCTTCGATGGTAAATGATCTACTTTGAAATCCTCTCTCGACAGTTCCTTTCTTCGCAATTCTCTAATTTGTGTTATAACTAAATTGTTAACTTCATAAATACTGTCAGTATTTGTTTCATTTTGTTCTTTAATAGAAAAATCAGTTGCAATCTTCCCCATTTCTTGATCCTTGTATAATTTTAAATAATTCTTGGAGAGATTCTGCACTATAATTTGAAATGAATTATTATCCGATTCTTTATTTTTATGAACAGAATTCTGAATTGCTAATTTTTTATTATTGTATTTGGGTTGAAAAAGGAATTGTTGGTCTTTTTCTAAAACTCCGTCGAAAATTAAATTTACTAATTTCGATTCTTTAGGTCTTAGAGTAATTTTATTTTCTACAACTGCTCTTATATTATTTTGTGAATTATAACATTGATCATTATAACTAATTAGTCTAGGTACAGTTTGAAAATCATCATTTAATTGTGTGTCTTTAATTCTGTTAGCTTCTGTAAAATGATTTTCATTAGAATTTAATTTTATTATCATATTATTGATTTTTACAGTATTGTTTTCCAAATCCATAATTATTTTGTTATTCTTTAAAAAATCGTATCCCAAAATTATTTTGTAATCTCGGTCAAATTCTTCTTTGGTGACATAAAATGTCCCGTTTAGGAAATTATTCTCATTTCTAAATTTAAATTTTACGCAGTTTTTGAAAGGGATCGTTTTGTTTGCCAAAGTTGTAATTTTGATGGAATTTGCTAAATATTTTATTTTTACATCTGTCTGTTTAATTTTTTCAAAAATCTCTGGTGACAATAGACTTATGCTTGCCCCTGAGTCTACGAGACTGGGTATAATTAGTTCTTTTGTAATTTTTAAATTCCATATTGGTAATTGATTGTTCCGACCAGAGTTGCAACTTGCTATAAATTTTTCCTGGATTTTTGGATTTTTGTCTACATTTTTTTTTGCTCACTTTTTTTTTCTCCTGTTTATGTTCTGTTTTTCTTGCTTTTTTGTTTAATTTCGTTTTATTTTATAACCCTGTTTTTCCTCTAATATGCGGGACCTACGGGTTTGCACTTGTGCTAAATTTTGAGGCCCGCCTATCGGTTTAAATGATGGTGTCCTCTTTTCCCTCTGGTATTTTGTCTACTCCTTCTCTGTTGATTTTCACTTGGGAAGGTAATAGTAGGCTGCATTTGTCTATTTCTATCATTAGGTGGTTGAGAAAAATTGTTTTGCCCATTTTGTATATTTGTCACGCCTTGGTGTTGCTCTGTATACTGACTTTGTGCATTATTCCCCTGTGTAAAATCAGCATTCTGAATTGGGACAGTGTTTTGAAAATTGTAATTCCCTTGGTGCATTTGATTTTGACCTATCAGCTGTTGAGAATCATTATGCCAATTGGGCATCATATTGTACATATAATTTGGTCGAAGCTGATTATAGTGCGGTCTTATGGGATTGAAATTTTGAGGATTTTGAAAATGCGGTATATAATTTTGTGGACTTCTTTGGAAATTTTTATAATTGTAATTTGTATAGTAGTTCCTTGGAAATCTTGGCCTGACATTGTATTGTTGCGCTCCCCTAGGTTGTACAAAATTTTCGCTTCTTTTATTAAAAAAACAATGTTGTGTTTGGTGGTTTGATTTGTTGCATATGTGACAGAATTGTTGGGTGATGTGATTAATTTCCCCTTCGTTTTGTTTGTTTTCATGTGTCTCAAGCTTTAAATTATTTATCTGTTTCTTTAGGTCTTGTATTTTAGTTTTTTGCTCTTGGGACATATTGATTAGTGCTTCATACAATTTTTTTTTCACTAGTATCTGTTAAGTTGTTCATTTCGCCTGCGCATTTTCCGTTGATTGCTAATTCGATGTCCTTGGCCCGTTTAAAAGCATCGTCGAATTTTGTTGGAGGATATTTTTTTAATTCAAAAGAAATATCCGGTCTCAACGCCTCAAGGTATTTTGTTAATTTCATCGTTTCAAGCAGTTCTTTTGCTCCATTTTTTTTTCTTGTCCCGATAAAGCTAAATATTTTTGTGCCTCAATATTGAATTTTTTAGTAAATTCCTCAATCGTTTGATTGGCTGTTTGTTTCGCGTTAATGAACTGTAATTGCGCTTTTGCAAAAGATTTTTCTTTTTGAAACTGCTTTATTGTATTTTCTTTGAATGTTTTGTAGTCGTTTGCCTTATGAAGTTCTGTTGTATTTTTCATAATTTCCCGTGCTTGCCCTTTAAATTTTGATTTTGCAAGTACTAATTTGATATCATCGGGAAATTGTGCCGCCTCGGCTAATTCTTCAAATTTGTCAAAAAATTGTGTAATTTCTTGGTCTGGTTTATCTTCAAAATTTTGGAGAGAATTTATTAAGGTATCTACTCCTATCGTAAATGTTTCCCTTTCAGGAGAAGTTTTTCTCTTCCCTCTTCCGCCTGTCATGATTTAATTTTTATGCCTTATATTCCTAGCGGCTGCAATTCCCAAATATACAATAGAATAATTTCTATTTTGTTTTGCTTCTATCCTAGTTTCTCAGAAATTTCCTACACTGCAAATTATTATTTTTTCAATTTTAGAATATAATTGTCTATCTATATTTTCAAAATCATACTAATTTGTAAAATAATATTTTCGCATAAATTCTACTGAAATAACACTGAATATTCTGCATGCATGCACATAAATAAAACACAATATGAAATTTTCACCAATATTTCCTTTCATAAATATTAATTATAATAATCACTCGTTATGTTCATACTAAATTATGTGCTGTGAGCTGAACTACTCTTTTTTCTTTTTTTATATACATATATATAATTATCCTACTTATCTTTCATAAATATATTTATTTTTATTTATTCTGTATGAGTAATTCAAAATATCATATTTTATGTTTTTATACCCAATATGCAAAAATGATTTTTGTTAGTAAGAAAAGAGAAACGATGGAAGAGAAGAATTTTATTATATAATATTAAATATTTTCTAATCAATTACTACAAATATTAAATTTAGATCCTAAATACAAATTTATAACATCTGGTATTAGCACCATTAAATTTTAGTATGTGGTGACGATCCATCACCAACACACTTGGTCACGCGACAATAAAGTGGTAGTACAAATGATAGAAATATTACCCGATCCGCGTTGTGAAAGATCAAAAGAGGGTAATATTAATTAATAAAATAGGAGGAGAATAAATTTTGAATAAAATTATACGTCAATACTCAGAATCGACTTATTTAACGTTAAAATTTATATTCAGGATTCAGTGGGTGGCATAGATAATTATTCGATTAAATATTTTCTAAAATTAAACTTTCAAAACTCATAAATTTAATAAACCTCTGAAAAGAAAGAATAAGAATAATGCTTCAAAGAAAAGATAGGAAATGCACATATGAATCAAATTTTATTGTTTTCAAGCACATAACTTCCATATATCAAACATAATTACTCTTAAATGCATATTGATTTGACAGCATACTCAGTTACATGAGATCTCATAACAAGATAATTATGAGTCATATCTTTGTGGAATTTTGGATTCAAAACGTTGGTTGAACTTCTCACAGCACAAATAGATGTGCTTCTTAGCCAAGTTTTTAACAAATTTCCAACGTTGATATTTTAATGTTATGATTAGTCCATAATAATGACAAATACTCATAACTGCATTAAAATTTTGCCTATAAAATATTAGACATAGAAAATCCTACGCACACAACACAAATATATAATAAAATAATGGCCATATATTAAGTAATTAATTCACCATATACCTCAGACGAAAGGGGCGAAAACACTTCCTGTAGAGCACTGATAGTTCTTATCACTAGGTAGATTTGGTCCGCACCTTTCAAATTTTGAAAGTCACTTTTGACCGAGCACACTAAAGTTCATATGGTCTCTTTTGGCGGAACTCTTTATACAATCACGGTGATAACTGGAACTTTTCGGTGTGGCATCCCATCTCATCCGCTAGTGGCAATCAGAGAAATGGTGGCGAGGCATCCCATCTCATCCGCTAATGGCAATCAGAAAAATGGTGGTGTGGCATCCCATCTCATCCGCTAATGGCAATCAGAAAAATGGTGGTGTACTCCGAGATCAGACTTCTTTCCATATCCGATACAGGGTGATGCAGGATTTCGCAGACTTCAGCTTATCAACCTAGCCCTTTTGGTCGCAAGACTAATCCCAGAGCTTCCTTCAGGAGGTGTGACATAGGTGAAAGACAAAATCCAAGTGTCTCTTTTTTTTTTCAAAATCTTCCTCCACAAAAATGGGCGTATTTCATTAGTACAATATGATTTTTTTTTATTCGTCGATTGGTGCTTCTCTCTTACTGGTGCGCCTGATCTCTTGGCTGTGGTTTGCTTTTTTTCCCTCTTCTGGGCGTCTCCGTATTTTTCCAACGCATAGCTAATTTTTTTTCTTCTTTTACGGGGATCTGACGTCACCTGTGAGCTTCGGAACCCCTCTGCCACACACGATGGTACCAATAAATCGTAGCCCTGTCAGTGCTAAGTGCATCATAAATAATTGTGACTGGCTTTATTATTAACATGTCTCACATGGCGTCCATGTGCCCTTCCTATAAGTTTTATTGCCCTATTTTCGTCTGAAGTATATGTGAATTTTTATCACACTATTAATTTTCATATAAAATATTACAAAATTCTTAATTAATTGCCATATTACGAAATACATTCAATATTCACAAACCTTTAATTTTTACAAATGAAATGATACCAAAAACATATATATGCATCCATATACTTATTATAAATTATGATTTTTCTTTATCTAAATACTCTTAAGATTTTTTTACAAATTAATTTACTTTATTTATTTTATAAAGAAATATTTGTCAAAATGCCATTTATTATTTTCTCTTGAATAATAATAGGTTGTTCTGTTTTGTATAAATATTTTAATTGTATAACAAGCTGTGTGTATAGATTTCTATACCACAGTAAACAATTTACTTATTTATTTTATTTGAAATTTTAATTTAAATTATAAATTAAAAAAAAAAAAAACATTATTTTATTGAAAAATTGCCTATGTTAAATAATCGATGCAATTATAATACTAAATTTGAAGTATAAGTTATTCTTTTCCTTAAAATGAAGATATTTTACCAAGTTTCATATAAATTGCTTTATTAGATTGTGAAAAATATTGCGCGCAGTAAAAACAAATCAAAAAACAATTTTAAATATTTTATCAAAATTAAACATAAAAAAATTAAAATAAAATTTCAATATAGAATATTTGAAAAAAATATTTTAAATAGAAGGTATATTAGCTTGTCTATACTAAAAATTTTATGCATTTATATTTTATGGAGACTGAGAAAAAAAAAATTAAATGTGACATGTTGCTAAATTTCACCGCCAGGTAAAAAGTAAGATTCCTGAGACCCCTTAAAAAACTTCGATTTCAAATAACATTGCATTTGTTCAAAACTGGAGTATATTCTTTTTTTGTTTCATCTATCTAAATTTTAAATATAAAATTAAACCATAGCACGAAATATTCAACAGTAAGGATATTCCTGTTTGATCTGTTCATAGGATAATAAATAGTACAAACTCATAAGCAAAATTTAATTACTGTGAATTAATCAAAACGATTGGAAGTGCGCTTAAATAAATTTTCCCTAATTTGGACTGAATGACCAGTTCAAACGACTCTAGGGTTCCACATATACAGCCGAAATTTTACCCATTGGCTTAAATTTGCAGGACAAAATTTTCAGAATACACTACTATAAAGCGGCTTTTTTTTAATGAAGAAATTATAGAACAATAATTCCACATATGTGCTAGAAAAAAGTGAGGCGATTTACTATCTAGAATATGCTTAGAAAGTAATACAGATATCAATCATTTAAGAAATACATATCCTCAAAAACCATAAACTAGGACTTCCCTCAGAGGGATTAGTCTGAGCGATATTACTGAGAACATAGAATTAACAATAACATGTGGAAGCAAAGAAAATGAGATGTTATCTTTAATTGTCCATATACTGCGAAAAATTGAAATGATGAAAATAAACGAATTGTAGAATTACAAAATCTTATGCAGTCAAACCTCGTTAACATGAACACGCTTAACGTGAAATACTTTTAACATGAACTGTTTTCACAGTCCCTTGTAAAAACGAATACAAAGATTTGATACTGATAACATGAATTACTGATAACATGAACAAAATTTTGATTCCCCTTGAGGTTCATGTTAACGAGGTTCGACTGTATATAAATTCGTAACACTGTTTAAAAAAATGGGAAATCAAACCATTCAAGACAGCCATGCATGGATATAAAATTGAAAGTACGCAATATATTAAAAGTAAAATAGAAAATGAAACACTAATTTACTTATATCGGAATTTTAACAGTATAAAATGATGTCAAGAGCATAATTAGACGCTCCGCACCAATTTGAGTAACTTTAAATGACAAATATATGATGTTTAAAAAGAATGGACTATGCTTTATATGGTGTGTGCTCTCCCGGAATAGTTAATATTGTACAATATCTGTTTTCCACGGATGCAATGAGGTTGTCGATAACATTTAAGGAATTCTCTTGTCAAAATCTAATATAGTATCAAAGTACCGAATACATCAAAAGTGGCATGCAATGCTTCGTTAGAGTGTGTTTTAGATATGCTCGATCGGATTTAAATGATGAGTGTATGCTGGCCATTACATACGCTGTATTGTTTTGTTTTCAAACATATTCTGCACAAGTTGAGCTGTACTTAGCATGTATTAAATAAAAGAAATCGGCAATGATTACAACATAAAGTATGACACAAGATCTGAATATATCGTCTGCATAACTTTTGAGCTGTCAAAGTGTCATTTGAAGTAATTTACAAATCCATACATATTTATTCAGCAAATCACGCAAGCTAACATACGCCAATATGAAACCGATTACAAAATTTCACCAGAATAAGTTAATATATAAAAAATCTACTAATGATAATTGAGAATATGACATTATGATAAAATGTCTAGAAAAATGAATCGGATAAGAAATTCATATCACATTTAAAACGGCACTTCCCTCTGTTAGTGGCCTTGGCGGGAGAGAGAAAAGCCTAGAGAAGGAACACTTTAACAAGCACTTTCGGGCAACCTACTCACTGTTTCATACAGGTCTTTATTCAATATTTACACAATTTATTTAATGCTAGGTGGGTATCTATCAGTTTTGTTGCATTTAAATCGCATGTTTTGCGGAGGAAAGGCTGCATTATGAAATATTTAAAGTTGCTGTACCTAATAATTCCAAATTATTGGTAATTGAGATCCCTTTCCGTTAATTTCATCTTTTTAAATTTTAAATTTTTTAGAAACCATTCATAGAGACAATTGTATATTTTAAAACTAACCCGAAGCAAAATTTCAAGATTTTGGGCTCAGCAGTAACAGAGAAATAGAAAATTTTTGAAAGTTTTTTGTTTCAGCACTGTTTTTTATAGCGACATTTTTAGAAATTGTTCTATTGCGAGAATTTACGTCATGATAAATACAGCCATGTCAATTTTCATGTTTATATTCCTAACAGTTCCATATTCTTCGTTACTTAGATCATCTTTAGATCTTTTTCCGCTTTGTTTAGTCTTTCTATTTTTTAGAATTCGTTCTACAACGAGCATTTACATCTTATTAATTACTACCATGCCAAAGTTCTAGTTTCTAACCCCAACAGTATCCCAAAAATTTCAGTATTCCAAATAAATCATAGTTTAGAACCTTTCTAGAAATTTTTACGTTTATCCGTCAAATTGAACCTTTTAGAGGGCGTTCATTACGAGTATTTACATCTTAAAAGTAACTACCGCACCAAATTTGAAGTTTCTAACCCAATCAATATCGCAGAAATCACAATATTAGAACTTTTTTGCTCCTGCAGCGATGTAGGTTCTTGCACTGACATAAAATAGACTTTTTTTCGGAGCAGAGATGGCCACCAATATTTTTTTAAGTTGGCTATGTAGTTTCAGAGATAACACCTCACAAACGTACAAGCATTAATAATATTATATACTTTATAATATTATAACGCTTTATAATATTAGCATTAGATGTACAGATACAAAAGCCATTTATCTGTTACAAGCTAAAGTGCCGGCTTTGCCCAGAATTTGAAGGATGTTTGTTCTGAAAAATCAATTTCAAAATTTAACATACAGCACAAAACAAACATTAAAAAAGCAGTCGAAATGTTGTTAAATGAGTCATATGAAAACGCTATATAAAAATGTATAAATGTATATAACAGACGCAAAAGAATACAGCTATAAATGAACTTATTTCAATTTATAATTGGAGCAATAATGTTAAAATACGCCAATATTTCCCTAATCGGGTTTTTATTATGCTTCAATACATTTTTCACACTCATATGACGTTATACTATATCCACCATGCCCTTTATATTTCCAATATGACGTAATATTTTCCTGTTTCACGTGGAAACCTTGAAATAGAAAAGTTATGAAGTTATATTCACTTTCATTTAAATTCGTCAAACCATTTATTTCATTTTCATAGTTCACGTGAATATCTTGCAATAGAAAAGTTATGACGTAATATTCACCTTTTTTTTAAAATTCGGCAACCTATTTATTTCATTTTCATTTTTCACGTGGAAATCTTGCAGTAGAAAATTAATTGTTGTAGTAATAATTTTATTGTGTTTTTTAATTGTTGGCAACTGCTATAACGAAAAATGTTTAAATTTGATAAGAAATTGCTGTTAAATTGGTGGTTTTTTATTAATTAAAAATTAACTATAAGTTATTTCGATTCCGGATTACTTTAGTTGTCTCGGCCATGTTTTAATACACATGTACGTATCTCTTCACAATTTTGGCTTCCAAATTGTGGATTTTTTATAGAATTACAAACAGACAGATAGACAAGTTTTCATTTTTATATATCTCTCTATTCTATGAAAAGTAACTAACGCTGCCGCCGCCGCCGGTTTTGAATTTTTTGTGACCGGAGGTCTTTCTTCGTTAATATTAAGAAAACTATTGCATACAAATATATGAAAATCGGTGGTATTATAGCGAAATGTTTGATCAACACACTAATGCATACAGTTTTCAAATCGAAGAATTATTTTAAGAGATATTTAATGCTAAAATTGGACAAAATCGTTCCATTAAAAAAAATTATAAGAGCAAAAGCTATACATGGGAATTTAATCATTTTTAGATCATTTTATTCAATAGAAGATCCCGGTCTGCAGATTTCATTAATTTTTTTTTAAATTTGACTCATTTTTTAAGGTTTTATTTCTATTTTAAATTCAAATATTCAGCATTTTGACAGATATTTTTTACATATTTTAGAAAATGGTATTAATTTAAACTGTTGCCAACTGTATAAACAGCGCAAACAATAATGTTTGCTTCAAATTAAAAAAATATTTGTACGTTATTATTATAAACAAAAAAAAACCTTCAAATTACAATTAAATAATTAGGTATAAAAAGCAGGCACTTATTGGAAATTACGCCATAAAAACTATATTTACATGTGAATTTTAAAAGAGAAAGGATATTGTAAAATAAATTTATTAACATGCGTTAGAAATCTGAAATAGAACAAATTACGTCACATTACACTTATTATGCAAAACGAACAAAAAATAGTATTGCAAAACAGTTTAAATTTAAAAATTGCGCGAGACAAAATATTAGAGGTTAAATATTAGATTTTTTCAAAATTTTATTACTTGCCGTTTGATGTGAGGTGTTCAGCTATAAGTATGCAAATTTTTATGTTTCAACATAATTAGGGGCTGAGTTAGAAAAATTGCTTTAAATACACAAGTTAGAGCCCAGAGGGTTAAATATTAGTCTTTTTCAAAATTTTATTATTTGCTGTTTGATGTGAGGTGTTCAGCTATAAGTATGCAAATTCATGTCTCCAACTTAATTAGGTGCTGAGTTAGAAAAAATGCTTAAAATACAGAAGTTAGAGCCCAGAGGGTTAAATAATAGACTTTTTCAAAATTTTATTATTTGTCGTTTGATGTGAGGTGTTCAGCTATAAGTATGCAAAATGTCACGTCTCCAACTTAATTAGGGGCTGAGTTAGAAAAATTGCTTAAAATACAGAAGTTAGAGACCGGGGGGTTAAATATGACTTTTTCAAAATTTTATGATTTATCGTGTTATCGCAAGTGTTCAGCTATAAGTATGCAAACTTTCATGTCTCCAACTTAATTAGGGGCTGAGTTAGAAAAATTGCTTAAAATACACAAGTTAGAGCCCAGAGGGTTAAATATTAGACCTTTTTCAAAATTTTATTAATTGTCGTTTGATGTGAGGTGTTCAGCTACAAGTATGCAAAATTTCATGTCTCCAACTTAATTAGGAGCTGAGTTAGAAAAATTGCTTAAAATACAGAAGTTAGAGACTAGAGGGTTAAATATGACTTTTTCAAAATTTTATGATTTATCATATTACCGCAAGTTTTCAGCTATAAGTATCCAAATTTTCAATTCTCCAACTTAGTTAGGGGATGAGTTAGAAAAATGGTTAAAATACATAAGTTAGAGCTAAGAGGGTTAAATATCAGACATTTTTCAAAATTTTATTATTTGTCGTTTGATGTCAGGATTTCAGCTATAAGTATGAGAAATTTCATGTCTCCAACTTAATTAGGGGCTGAGTTAGAAAAATTGCTTAAAATACAGAAGTTAGAGACCGGAGGGTTAAATATGACTTTTTCAAAATTTTATGATTTATCGTGTTATCGCAAGTGTTCAGCTATAAGTATGCAAATTTTCATGTTTCCAATTTAATTAGGGGCTGAGTTAGAAAAATTGCTTTAAATACACAAGTTAGATCCCAAAGGGTTAAATATTAAGCCTTTTTCAAAATTTTATTATTTGTCGTTTGATGTGAGATGTTCAGCTAGAAGTATGCAAAATTTCATGTCTCCAACTTAATTAAATTAGGGGCTGAGTTAGAAAAATTGCTTAAAATACACAAGTTAGAGCCCAGAGGGTTAAATATTAGACTTTTTCAAAATTTTATTATTTGCCGTTTGATGTGTGGTGTTCAACTATAGGTATGCAAATTTTCAATTCTCCGATATATATAGTTTCTGAGAACGGGCTCTGTGACAGACGGACAAACAGACAGACAAAGGAGTGAGACAGGTAGGGTTTCGTTAGATGGACGAAACTCTAAAAACATGCTGCGGATGACTGTAACAACATCCTAAAATTACATTACCATCTATTGTAATGGTAATGTAATACCATTACAATACCATTGTAATGGTATTGTACCATTACAATGGTATTATTATGGGGTATTATTATATATTCTACCAATCCCGAATTTAGTTTATATTCGTTTCATATATTCTTATTCTTTTGTGCGGCCCTGTAAAATAATTATCAATATTATATACAGTAAAACCTCTGAATAGCGGACACCCCGAGAATGCAGAATTTGTCCTCTATTTAGAGGTGACCGCTACTGAGAGTAAAATATGTACAGTTATTTAAGAGTTGGTAATCGAAAAAATGTCCGCTAAATAGAGGTATCCGCTAATCGTGTGTGTCCGCTATGGAGGTTTTACCAGTAAAACTTCTGAATAGCGAACAGCTCGGGAGGGCAGAATTTGTTCTCTATTTGGAGGTGTTCGCTACTGAGAGTAAAAAATGTTCAGTTATTTAAGGGTTGGTAATCGAAAAAAATGCCCGCTAAATAGAGGTGTCCACTAATCGGGTGTGTCCGTTATGGAGGTTTTACTTCATAATAATATCATCGTTTACAAGAAAATTGCATGCTGTATGATAGACAGACAGACATCCAAAGAAAGATAACCTCCGGATCAATAAACACTCGTGTCTTTTGTTTTAATCATCCACAATTGTATGTCATACAACATGCCAGATTTTATACAACAGGCTAAAAACGGTCACCGTGGTACATAATTCTGTATTATTATTTGTTTGCCCACCAAAACTGGTTGCCACGTGTTGTTGCAAGGTTTGTCATCACGTGGTTGAAACTGATCTATTCAATATTACTGTGTGCGTATTTTTTTTTTATTTGCTCCATGTGTTCAAACCAGTTGTCTACGAAAACATCAACCGGTGAAAGTGACGCACACCAAATTTCTGTGACGTATGCAGATAAATTGTGCTTTTTTAAGAGTTTTTTCTATATAATTTTTAAACGGTTTGGAACTTATTTTTCATAGTAGGTGCATTCAGTAGGCGACCCTTATAGGTACCTTCTGGTGCAATCAGAAACGAAATCCGACAAATATTTTTTGAGTTGTGCTTGACGAAAGGTTTTTATTAGGCTTTTTTTTAGTAGGACATGGCGTTAATATCCATCGTAGTTAGTAAAGTGTCCGGACAGTAATATTTCGCTGAGTATTAGCCTTCGCTTCGCTCAGACAATTATAATTCCCGTGAGCACTTAAAATTTCAACTTTGGGTGCAGCAGAAATCTTCAGCTATATTTTCTAAAATCAGCTTATTTTTTATAAGTTCTTAATAAAGATGTATTGATGCAAATAAAATAACAGTAAAAATATCTTAGAGCCGAATCTGAAACGTGTTTCATAAGATTTTAATAATTCATTACATCTCTACTAAAAAGAACTTGAAGTGTAATTCATTTTTATTATTTTCTTGGTTATACATTATTCCATTTTAGCATTTGGAGAATAGTATTTAAAAAAATATTGGGTACGACATGCATCAATTATTGCCGCATATTTATTCCACGTTTTCTTTCTTCATATTGTTATAAAATGCAATCATCAAATATTTTTTTTAGAGATCAGCTTTAGAAAAAAAGTCTTAAAAATATACATTAAATGTTTATAGTTTTAGACTTTTTTGTTTTATTTAAGTTTATATACACTGTCAAAGACAGATTATCCATCTCGCTTCAAAAGTAACTTTTCTTTCAGTGCAACTTTTCCCCATTAGATCATATCGTGTATTTTAAATTAAAACAAAAATCATTCAAATGTAAAAGAAAGAAGATTTAATTTAGATATTTTTTTATATAGTTATAAATAGTTTTTCACTGTAACGCTGCTAACAGCTAATATGGAATTTTCCGAGTATGTATCCTATCTGCAAAAATGTTTAAAAGATTTTTATTTCTGATTAGCAGGTCCACCCGCGATTGACAAAGATAACCTTGAAATCTTCCGGGTAATTATAACAACAATAATAATATGACATTGTAATACATTTAAAAAATTACGATCGTAATAACAGAACGATGAACATTCGCGCCATAAATAGTTAAAACAACAATCAGAAAAAAGTAAGGTTATTTTGACGCAATCATGGAAAAGCTCTTTAAAGGAGAAAACACATTTTGTTAGGCGCGTGTAACAGAAAGATGTACAATTTCTGTGACAATATTAAAGAAAAATTGCAAAAATGCACTCAATTTACGAAGCATTTGGTAAAGTTCTATTCCGTATGGGTCAAAAATAAATAATTCACTTGATAGATTTTAAGTATTAAATTCAAAATTACAAGATGCTTTTACTGAAGAAAAAACATCATTTGCATTTGTAAACTTAATCGTAAATTTGAAGCATGAAAATTAAATCTACAGTAATTTCATAAAGGCATAGCCATTTGTTTTTTAATTTTCATAATCATTGTTGATGCTGATTTGAATATGCGTAATCGGGAAAGGCGTCATATTTAGAATATCATTTATTTCTTATTATGAATAATTTTCCTGCAATTAAAATGTCTGTACTGCAATAGATATTTTATTTCCGAATACATTCAAATAAAGGTACTACATTTGTACATACATGTATAGTAAACTTTTGAAATTTCATGTACGAAAAATGCGCATTATAAATTCATAATGTCATTTTCAGTTGCAAAAATATAACGAGCTAGCCAGAATTTATATTGGCTTATAACATTATTATTGTTCATATGCAGTTTGAGAAGAGTGGTCTGAGAAGTTTGTAATATAACCACAATATTTACCCGGGTTCTAAAACGTATATCTATGTATCAAGTTTTGACTTGTTTAACCAATAATATTATAAATTGTATTGGGAACACAAGTACACACTCATTTATTCTTATAGGCGGATTACTGTTAATTGTATCATGTAATGGAAATTTTCAGGGAAAAATGAAATTTTCAAAAAGTCAAAATATAGGATTGGATCCTTCAACAACGAAAATAAATTCCTATAACCCTTTCAGGGGTAAGTCATTGTGCGTTTGTAATCTTGAAATGAAACCGAAGATTTCGAAAAAAAAAAAAATAATAATTTAACAAATTACAACGACCATTTGGAAAATGATTTTTTTCAAACACTAAAATATAAGACATAAAATATCGCACGGAGTTGATCATACATTACGTACGCCATGAATTAAACATTAATAGTGTTATTAAGCGTAAAAATTGCAAGCGACAAAAATCGCCTGCGACTTGTCAGATTTCCAGAAACTTACGTATTATCCAAGCACTTCATTGGCTGTTCGGGAAAAGGCTTTTCCATCGTAGAAATCTGACAACCAATTTTAAATGAAATTTCATTCTTAAACTTCTAAAAATCCCACAATATTACTTTTTGCACCGTGGTATGGAGAAAAAATGTACTTTTAAATACAATTTTTTTGAAAGCTGTATCTCAATTTGTTTCTGAGTTATTATTATTTTTTTTTAGTTTTTATTACTTTTTTGTCATAGTGGCAACAGAAGTATCCATCTCTGTTAAAAGTAAAGGGGAAATACAGATTACTATATAGACCAATCAGGAAACGAATAAAATGCGGATTCAACCAATAAAACTCTTTAGATATGTTTTTGATTTCCTACCATGACAGAGAACAATAACCATTTTTCCAAATGGTTAAAAAAATATTTTAAAATACGGAAACGCAATGTTTTAACATTTTACCACCAAAGTTATAAAACTAAAATTTAGTTAACATATTCTAGCGTAAATCTTGATTAAAAAAAGGTGAGATACCATCGCCAAGGGATTAACTGAAAAGCTGTGACAGGAATGGAATAAAGCGAAGTATTTAATAAATCTCAATAAGTTATCCCAAATCAAGGGTTAGCTAATTTACGCGAACGGATCATGTATCGAGCAAGAATTCACAAATTACGTATCAAACTATTTTTATTCAATAACATTCCTATTAATTATTTCTGGTTTAAAAGTTAGTTCATTCTTAGTTAGTTATGGTCTAAAAACAAACGTATTCCTTTTGTTTCAAAAGGAAATGTATTATCACAAAATTGTTGACTTAATTCGGGGATCTTAATATTTATATGGACAACAACAATGAATCTTCTACTATATTGTTTGTAACAGAGTATACTAGTTAGCAATTTTAAAGACATTTAAAAATTATATTATTTTTGTTTTCACTAAATAAGCATCGTTTAATACAGCGTTTTGCACATACGAATTTCGAATAGAATATTTTTTTTTTTTTTTTATGATTTTGATTTTTAAAATGCTAGTAATACTAAAAATTAAATCCATAAAATATAAAGTATCAGAGGGAAATTATATAACTTATTTATTTGTTCTTGTTCTGAAAAGACATTACACTTATACCCTATGATTCTCTGATATCTAAAAATTATATAATTATTAAAAAAAATTTGTAATTTTTTTTCTGAGCTTTACTTTTAAATCATTCTACGCACTTCCTTGATATATTTCAACAGCTTCTTTCTTGAATTATAATTATTTAATAAAATAAATTTGAGATATCTATAATAATAAAACAACAATAGATCTGTTTGTTTGTGTGTGTGCCTGCGATGTCTAGAGAAATCTACGGCAAATACGAGGCTCATCATTTTTGTGAGAATAGCCAAAATTCTCTCTTGATGTACCTGAGTTTCAGAATTTTAAAATTATAATTATTAGATGAGTAATTAATTAATAAAAAGAAAAGTGCACAGTTAAACTGATGGCATTTAGCTCACAGGCTATTCACACTAATTGTATATTATACTCATATTTCAAAGAATAATGCCCCTCAAAAAATAAATGAAGGGGGATTGGCCCCGTTTCTCTCCTTTATACTTAACTAATGAACCTCCATATCTAATCAGCGAAGCTCCTTAACATAATAAACTAGTGTACCAAATGTGAAGCAAATCAAATGATTCTGCATGAAAAAACCATATCGCTAAATTAAGGTGAGTATTAGCTCCCCCATTTCTCCCCTTAAGCTGAACCAATGAACCTTCAAATCTAATCAGAAAAGCTACTTATTAGAATGAGCCTAGAAAAAATAATTCAAGTAAATTGGATAATTCTGCATTAAAACCCATTTATGTAAATTAAGGGGAGGATACATGACCCCCCCCCCCTTTCTCTCTTTTATACTTAACCAATCAAACTCAGAATCAAATGAAGGAAGCGCTATATCTCAATAAACTTTTATATCAAATTTGAAGCAAATCGAGTAATTCTGCATGAAAAACCCATTTATCTAAACTAAGGGGGGGACTAGCCCCCGTCCCCCCTTTATATTTAACCAATAAACCTCCAAATCTAATCAAGGCAGCTCCTTAACATAATAAACATGTATACCAAATTTTGAGCAAATCGAATACCTCTGCATGAAAACCCCCATTTATCTGAATTATGGGGGGAGGTCTAGACCTCCCCTTTCCTCCCTTTATACTTAACTAAATGCCCTTTATACTTAACTTCAAAATTTAATCTGGGAAGCTGCTTAACATAATAAAACAGTGTACCAAATTTGGAGCAAATTGAATAATTCTGCATGAACAACCCATTTATCTAAATAAAGGGGGATTAGCCGCCCCCTTTCCTCCATTTATACTTAACTAATGAATTTCAAAATTTAATCTGGGAAGCTGCTTAACATAATAAAACAGTGTACCAAATTTGTAGCAAATTGAATAATTCTGCATGAAAAACACATTTATCTAAATTAAGGGGGGGTTTAACCTCCCCCTTTACTCCCTTTATACTTAAGTAATGAACCTCCAAATCTAATCATCGAAGCTCCTTAACATAATACACCACTGTACCAAATTTGGAGCAAATCGAATAATTCTGCATGAAAACCCATTTATCTAAATTAAGGGGGCTAGGGCTAGACCCTTCCCCCTCCTTTATACTTAAGTAACGAACTTCCAAATCTAATCTGGGAAGCTCCTTAACATAATAAACCGGTATACCAAATTTGGAGCAAATCGAATATTTGTGCATGTAAAACCCATTTATCCTAAATTAAGGGGGTGGAATAGACCCCCCCCCCCCTTTATCCTTAAACAATGATCCCACAAAAATTATCAGTGAATCGCCTTATCAGAATGAATTTAGAAAAAAAAAATTAATCTAATCGGATATTTCTATCAAGAGTTATCGAGTTACGGACGTACATACGTACGTACATACACAACCAGAAGGCACATAAGCTCTCAGGCAAATCAGGCTTTATCTGTGAGCTAAAAACCACAACTCAATCTTAGTCCAGGCAATAGGGAATTTTACCTAGCAAAATTAATGGTAGTACTGAAAATCAGCTTTCTAGATGTTTTTTGGGTCGCTGAATCCGAATTATTAACTTCCCACCAAAATTTCCCCCAGCAACCTCCCCAAATTTTGGTAAAAAGCCCCCCAAAAAAGGTTTTCATTATTTTTTTTTTTTTTTTTTTTTTTTTTTTTTAGAGAAAAAGTCTCTAAAAATTCAGAAAGTAGACAACATTTCCAACAAATTAGATACATGACATTATGACTTAGAATGAAGGGGAAGGGGGGATCTGCCTCGGAACATGCGCCAGGTGCTGCGTAAAGTAAGTTGCGCAATTCCACTTAACCACTCATACGTTTACATTCGCCCTCCCATCTCCCCTCCGAACTTTCTCTATAAGGTTTACTTTAAGAATTTTGGGTCGCTGAATCCGAATTTTTAACTTTCCCCCAAAAATTTCCCCCCCGAACCCCCCCCCCCCCCAAATAGTTGCTTTTAACTTAAATTTCTTATTGTTTTAGAAGAAAAGCATTACAAAATTCAGAAAGTAGACAAAATTTGCAACAAATAGGATATATGACATTATGAATTAGGATGAACGGGGAAGATGAGGGCTGCCTCGGAACATGCACTGCGGCGCTACGTGCACTAAATGATGAAGTTCAGGCAATAGGGGATTTTATCTGGCAAAATTAATGGTAGTACTGGAAATCGGCTTTCTAGATGTTTTTTGGATCGCTGAATTTGTAACTTCCCACCAAAATTTCACCCGGCAACCCGCCAAAAAATTGATTTTTTGAAAAAATTTGGTTTTTGAGAAAAGCGCGCGGGGAATGTTCCGAGGCAGCCCCCTCTCTCCCCGTTTATCCTACGTCATAATTTCATATATCCCGTTTGTTGCAAATTTTGTCTAGTTTCTGAATTTTGTAATGCTTTTCCCCTAAAACAATAAGAAATTTAAGTTAAAAGCAACTATTTGGGGGGGGGGGGGTTCGAGGGGAAACTTTTGGGGGTAAGTTAAAAATTCAGATTCAGCGACCCAAAAAACTTAAAGTAAACCTTATAGAGAAAGTTCGGAGGGAAGATGGGAGGGCTAATGTAAACGTGTGAGTGGTTAAGTGGAATTGTGCAACTTAGTCCACGCAGCACTGCGGCGCATGTTCCGAGGCAGATCCCCCCTTCCCCTTCATCCTAAGTCATAATGTCATATATCTAATTTGTTGCAAATTTTGTCTACTTTCTGAATTTCTAGTTACTTTTTTCCTAAATCAATAAAAAAATGGAATTTTTTAATAAAAACCTTTTTTGGGGGGCTTTTTACCAAAATTTGGGGGGTTGCCGGGGGAAATTTTGGTGGGAAGTTACAAATTCGGACTCAGCGACCCAAAAAACATCTAGAAAGCCGATTTCTAGTACTACCATTAATTTTGCTAGGTAGAGTCCCTATACTTTCTCTATTGCCTGGACTATCTCATCAAAAGTAATTTTTTTCCCTCCGCTTACTTTCGTTTGGTTGGTTCATATAGCTTGAGTCATCAAAAATGCGTTTCTTTCTTTCTATTTGCTTTCGGTTGGTTAGTTGCATAAAGAATGACCACGAAGGATTGAATAAACCAGTATATAATTAAATAAACCAATTTGAGTACATAATGTTTCAAGATTGACTGATTTTTCAATTAAACATTAAACTTTTGCACGAAGGTGATACACATGCCTTGAAAACATATTTAATAGTAATAAACATTTAAGAGGATAGATAAGTTTCAAATGCCGTCACAACTAAGCAAACAAACTTGAGAAAATGTAAACTATTTTGTTTGTGCATCTTTTTAGCCCCCCGGTACGGTATGCTATTTCTTTCTCCCAGCTTATTTTGTGTCGCCTCCAAAAAATAACGTTACCTTACAGAAGCCAGCCGTAAAACAAGGCAGTACGATTGAATACTCTATAGCAATTTTTTTAACTTCTAGGCACCGCACATTTTCAATTTGTATACCGTCATATTGAAAAAAAAAACTTTTAAATGCAATTTGTTTGAAAACTTCATCTCCATTTGTTTTTGAAATATTAATTTTTTTTTGTAGGTTCCGGAGCCATTTCCTTAATATTGGCAACGGAAGTACTCCATTTCTGTAGAAAGTAATAGGAAAATTGTTGTAAAATATTTATTATATATATTGCTGCCATTTTTTCATAACAATCTTGCTGTTTTGAAAAAAATATAAACGAATGATTTCTGTTAAAGCTTGGAGCTATTATAAACTAATATCTATATTCATGTTACAAACAAATGAAGGCCTGTAAATCATTAGACAGCCGTTTTTTTTTTTTTTTTTTTTTTTTTTTTTTGTCGATTTTCTTTAATGACGGCATTTGTTTGCTGCATTTATGTATTATTTTGCAATAGTGACGTCCTATGCCTACTTTACTGTCGCTGTTTAAGAGCTAATCGTAAATGTAGAATTCTTAAGCGGATGCGAATGACGTGATTTTATATAAAATAAAATCTTGTGCTTTAAGTCTTAAAATTGAAATATGTTTTATACTATCTATATCTACATATATTTTTTTTTTCATCGGGGGCGACACTAAATTCTGAAAAAGCAGAATTCCTGTTTTCAAGTTTCTGTTTTTTTTTTTTTTTTTTTTTTTTTTTTTCTATTCTGATTGGTTGAGCGATAATATTTGTTAAAAAAAAATCAGCGATTTTGGTTGTTTTGTGGAAAATCGGATGCGCGGGATTCACACTGATCTATTTAAATAACAAGAAGTATTGTTTTTAACACTTTAAGCGTCCAGCGTATTCCTTACTTTATGTTTAATGATTCATAAAATAATACCTATGAAAATTATTTGTATAGGGATTTGTTTAGGATTACCTTACATAATTATCTTATGCACTGCAAAAAATAACATTAATATCAGTTTTGTATTAAATGAGCCTTTGATTTCAAGGATTAAGTGACGGAAAATCCCGGTTAGGACGCTTAGAGGGTTAAACGTTAAATAAAATATTAGTACACTCTTTACTGAGTCTTTTACCAGTATAAATTAGAAATTGGCAACAGAAAGTCCCTCCATTCTGTAGCTTTCTGCTGATGTAGCGAACAGCAAAATTTAAAATAGAATTTAAATTCTCATTTTTGTTGCTCTTAATAAATTTATTCCAGAAGTGATTTTTTAAAGACATTTTTAAAAGCTTGTTTCATTACTCTTTTATTTATTTATTTTTTTTTACAGAAAAATGTTCCAAAATTATCGCACGCCTGCTGTATTTTGCCGCAGAAAGTGGGAACCCATGTCGGATGTTCGTGCAGAACATACTGCGCCCTACACTTTCTTATTTGTTAAATACAGAAAAATGTTCCGAATTTATCCCACCCCTGCTATACGTGCCGCAGACAATAGGATACAGTGTTGTAGTCGTAAAAAAAGCAGAGAGTATACGGTATAGGGAGAGGGGATACGCTGACGTCATGAACATTCATAGATAGGGTATACGCTAATGCTTTATTTGAGAAACAGCGGGTATACGGAGCTTCTTAAAAAAATCCAGAGGGTAGACGGCGTATACCCCTGTATACTTTCCACTACATCCCTGAATAGGAACCCATGTCGAATGTTTGTACAGAACGTATTGCACCCTTAATTTGTGAGTAGTGGTTATATTCGAATAGTAATTTCAACAAATTCCTTAAATTTTGATTTCATTCCCCCCCTCTCTCGAGTAATATATATGGGGCATTCTCACAATCTTTTGACTTTTGGGGGAAAAAAATCTGGCGAAATTAAACTTGCTAAAATAACATTTTAATCTGATAGACGAATGCCTTAATGATTCAAAATAAAGAAAAAATGGTCCGCAGCGAAAATTGTTTTATTTAACTGAGGTTAAACTTGCGAGCTTAATTTTCCTTACCATTTTACCCCTATAACTTTTTTATTTTCTTCTAAATATTTACTTAATTTGCATAGTACCCACAGGACATTCAAATAAGAAATAATACAAATGCAGTACTTTTAATGCAGAATTTTTGCATAACATTGTCTTAAAGGGGTGTTAAAAAAGGACGGCAAGGTAAAAAAAAGGGACGAAATGGTAAAAAAAAAAAGACGGTAAGGATGGAACGGTAAGGAAAATTACCACCTATTTTTAGGAAAATCAAATTAAGACTTAGTGATAGCCACAATGTTCATTGATTTTTCGAAACAGTTGTTAACATTGCATTTTTTTTTTTTTTTTATTTACCTCGAAAAGTGCAGGAATAAACTTTGGGGACGGTAAGACTACCAATAAAGCCACTGTGCTTGAAATTGATATTTAAATGCTGATTTATATTCTGCAGTAAATTTCCTGTCAAACAATTTTAGATATTCTTTCTCTAGCATGAGCAAAAACTTGAAAAAAGTTCTGCTGCTGCATCTCAAGTGATTTTCTCTCTAATTTTAGAAGAGGGATGGTAAAAAATCTAAAACCCAGGGACAGAGTTCAAAAAATAATATCAACCCTAAAAATGTGTGCCGGTTAATTTTTAGCTACATATTTATATAAAACAATGGTTCCACTTTCAGAAAAAAATTACATCGAATTATTTTTATTGAATTTTTTTTTATCCAGACACCTTCAAACTTCACAATCAGCATCAAGGACACGGGTCGGTAGATGAGTTTTCCATGTGTTTGGACCCCCCCAACATCGTCCAAAACTTATTTATCTCGTTAACATTGTTGTGCAATCATGCAATGGGATGTTCCCAAGTATGTGAAAAAAAAAGTGTATTAAATAAAAAATTATTATTCAGGGACATGAAAGTTAAAACATTGTGAGAATGCCCCATATGCGAATAGGTTTAATAACGGAGTTTCGTTCGGATATACAGTGGCGGTCAAAAGTTTCCGGCCAGATAGTTTATTTTATTTGTTTGACAGAACGTTTTACCGAAGAAGAAGTTCAATTGCTCCAAAAGTTAGAAATAAGCAAATTACCTCTGACCACGTGATCATTTTGATTGGTTACTTAAGATACTTGATTCAAAGGGGAGGAATTCAAAATTCGCGCGTGCAAAAGTTTCCTACCATTCGTCATTCATTAGTTTAATTATTAGCCAAAAAAGCAAAAAAAGTTCATTAAAAGCCAAAAAAAGTTCATTAGCCAAAAAAACACTTTAGGTTTTTTTTGGCCATGTTTGTAAATTAATCAAGGCGAATAGTGTATTTGAAATTCAAAAATGAAAAGTTTAACAATTTATTGTTCCTAAATGAGTGATTTGTTTGTCGCTAAAGGGACAATCCTCTCGTGAGATTGCGGCAAAGTTGTCGATCGGAAAATTTTCTGTAAACGATATTTTAAAAATATATATATAAAGATGGTCATGGCCTTCGGAACATGCCACGGTCCGGGGGACCCCGGAAAACGACTATTCTTCTGGACAGAATTATCAGAAGAAAAGCAGTTGATGACCCGCGTAAAAATACAGCTGCAATTCCACGCCATTTATGATGTTAAAAGCGATTGATGGTGTTATGGTTATTGCTGAAACAAGTCTCACTACAGTGTCAAGACGCTTATGTGACGTAGACCTTTATGGAACAGTCGATGTTAAAAAACCTTTCATAAGTAAAAAAATTCAGAGGGCCCGACTGGCGTTTGCCAAGGAATACAAAGACTGGACAAGTGAAAACTGGAAAAAAGTACTATTTTCAGATGAATCGACGTTCAATCTTTTTGTGAGTGAAAAAAAACATTACAACCGACGACCTAAAAACAAAAGATAAGTTGCAAGATATATTATTCTTACAATGAAGCACGGCGGAGGACACGTTATGCTGTGGGGAGCATTTTCTGGAAAATGCGCCTGTCCGTTATTTGAAATCCGAAGATGAATAGTGCATGAAGATGAATAGTGCAATGCATAAGGATATCTTGCAAGATCATTTGCTGCCTTATTAGAGGAAAAATTGTGGGCGCAACAATTTGTTTCATCATGATAACGAACAAAAGCATACATGCAAGCTCGTCAACCAGTGGCTTTCGCACAAAAAAACTTCACTTTTGAAATGGACAGCCCAAACATCCGATCTGAATATAATAGGAAATCTTTGAAACTATCTTGAAAACGTGTGTGGAATTATAAATATTCCAATTTAGCAGCATTTTCACAAAAATTGCAAGAACCGTGGACAAAACTTAACATTGATGATCTACAACTGTTCATTGAATCGATTCCACGTTGCTTCGACGTAATACTCATTGCTAAATGTATGAATACAAAATACTAATTGTAAATGTTGTTGATCACTGCTATTTTCCTTTATAGCACCATTTTTTTACAAACTTGCAAAGGTGGCCGGAAACTTTTGAGAACATGCGTTTTCTTTTGCAATTAATTTTGTCAATTAAATTTATTAATATTTAATTCTTATTCCATAAATAAGTTCTTAACTGTTATGTTAGTAAAGTGTATAAGTATCACTTTGAGATTCCTCTTCATATGGGTATACTTACAAAATAACCAAAAAATTTATGCTGGCCTGAAACTTTTGACCGCCACTGTAGGTTTGTTAAGAACGAAGTGCATCCCTGGAGGTGGAATGTGGAACTATCATATTTTATATAGCGTGCGCATTACTCCTGCGATACGGTATAATATCCAGTAGCGAGCCGTGTTTGAATTTCTTATATATCATATTGGGCTCTTAATTGAGTGGTGTTTACCATTATTTCCGAATAGAAATTTTAGCAATTTTCTTAATTATGCATTAGGAAATATGTAATACATAACTATACATATATTTAATACATACATATATATAGCTAATACATATACTATTTAATACATAAATAATACTTAGCCCCCTGGAGGTGAAAAGTGGTACTAACATATTTTACAGAGCGTGGAAAACACGCCTGCTATACGGTGAAGCATGCAGCAGCGAGCCGTGTTGGAGATTATTATAGGTCATTATAAGCACTTAATTGAGTGATGGTTACCGTTACTTCCGAGCAAAAATTTCAGCAAATTTCTTAAATTCGTATTTGTGTCCCCCTCCCCCCATCGAGTACTAATAAAGCTACAGATAGGTTTAAAGTTGGAGTTCCGTTAAGATATAGGTTTATTTACGAAAGAATGCGCATCCTGGTGGTGAAAGAGAAACTAAAAGATTTTGCAAAGCGTGCGTACCCGTCCTGCTATACCATGCAGCAGGCGGCGGTGACCCGTTTCGGATCATCTTATAAAACATATTGCGCTCCGTGGCGGTGGAAAGTGGAACTAAACTACTTTGCAGCACTTGCGTGGTTAGGGTAGTCAGGTTTACTGTTAAGTTAGAGACTGTTTAGGGTTAGGTTACATTTAGGGTACGGTTAGGTTACATTTAGGGTACGGTTAGGTTACGGTTAGCTTACAGTTATGTTACATTAGTTTACAGTTAGGTTACAGTTATGTTACAACCAGATTATGGTTATGGATAGGTTAGGTTATGCTTAGATTAGAGTTACATTATGTTTAAGTTCCGATTTACAGTTACGTTAAGGTTATGTTACGATAAGGTGACGGTTAGTATACATTTATTTTACATTTAACTTCCTGTTAGCTTATGGTTAAGTCGCAGTTAGGTTGCGGTTAGGTTATAGATAGGTTACGGTTGCGTTATATTTAGGTTACGCTTAAGACATTATCCACAGGGTGAACATTACGCTTGTGTTGATTTAAAATATATACAGTCGCACCTCGTTATCCAGACACCCGGATTTCACCTCACTTCGCTTATCACGTCAGTTTTTCAGTGTCCCGATTTTCTGTATATGATTTTAATGAAAATAAACTCCGGATTTTACGTCGTTGAATAATTTCCAACTCCAGATATCCCGACGGTTTAGGAAAATTGTCCATATTTCATAACCCATCTTATAAGCACGGAGATTAGGCTGTAAGCTAAACTTTTCACAAAAATCCCTAAATGACCCATTGAGATAAATGAGAATTTTTACTTGAATCCTTTATCTGAATAAATAAACCCACACGATATGAATGACCCACTTACGCTCCAGTTAGACGTATCAGTCTACTCGCGGTCTTTTTGTTCTAGTCAGGCTTTGCTTTCTTGCGGTTACACGGGGTTTTCTATCCGACTAAAACCAAAGCATTGCATTGAAACGATCAGAAATTATCTAACATACATATTAAACAACGAATATTGATTACAATTCATTGTATAATATTGAAAAAAAGAAGTATAGGAAGCACACATAGGGATAAGCAAACCTTAATTCATCAATATTTGATGTAAAAAAAAAAAAAAAAAAAAAAAAAAAAAAAAAAAAAAAGTCACCATAAATCTGATTTTTATTCTTTTCAATTTTGTTTTCATGTATATTTTGTTTAATAATAATGTTTTATTGCATAAAACTGTAAGAACAATTATGAATTTAAAATTGTCTTAACTTAATTAAAAATACAGCTTTTTATAAACATATTTTTCTCCAACACCGGTTACCGTGACACTCCGCTTATGACCACACTTTTTTCTGGTCATTAGAGTGTCGGGATAACGAGGTTCGACTGTACTTAATTTTATAAAATAGATCTGAAATTATAATACTATATAGTAATATTTTAGCTTTCTTTGATCGAGTATCGATTTCATTCACGTATAGTCGGATTAAACTGCGATATAATTAGTTTCAAAATCAAAATATTCCCCATAGGATTTCGATATGAAAAAAAAAAAAAATAGTTACGTGAAATAACAGCGATTTCTACGGTTATACATCAACATTTTAACACGAAAATCAAGCAGTCGTCGGACATACATACCCCCCCCCCCCTTTCGTTTACCGTTGCAGTCATTTTGAGCCTTTTTACCGCTAAATATCGGGTTTTGTCTTTTTAAGTGAATTTCCACACAATCATCGGGCACGTATTTCAGACAAAATCGTGTTAGAGACAAAATGATCAAAATTTTAGGATCATTTAATATTATTGTCACGGGTCCGAGCAACACCGGTCGTGTCAGCTTGTATGTAAATAAAGCTGTTTAATATTTTACCAAATGTTCCGGATAAAACATATTTTTATATATAAATTTTTCTTCTAGAAATGGAGTAAATTACATTAAATATGGACATAATTTAAATATATCAACTTAAGAGGTCCCAAGACTCAAAGATTAAAAAAAAATGAAATTTTAATTTTTTGTAAATGTTAAGCTCCTATCTTTTGTAAACATTTTGATAGAATTGTTTCCTTGAAATTCCCACTATAACATAAGTTATGGATTTTAGAATTATATCCGGTCAATAGCTGCAACCGCTTTTCCGAAACTTTGAAGTCATTTATATCCAAATGACGTTTTTGGCCATAACAAGTAGGATACCTCAAAAATTTCTGAATGTTTCCGTGTGATATTTCCAAAACATATGTTTCATGTTAGTCTGCATAAACTGAACCTAAAATTTCCTATTTATTATTTGAAAAAAATATCTTTCAGGTGATTATACTGTTGAAATTTTCAAAATTTTGTAGTGGCTAAATACAACTTTGTATTATAAGCATAAAAATGCTTTAAACACAAATTTATTTAGATTCAGCGTAATAATTGTAATCTGAAATATAATTAGGCACAAAAAATTTGATTTTAATTGGAAAATTTATTTTGTAATCATGAGTGTAAGCTGTCATAAGAATTTTTTGCTCGACAAATTTCTGGCACTTTGGAGGCCCCTATAAATACTAATTCTTTATCTTGCAATTTTTTAAATGCATGAAGAGAAAGAACATACTTACATATTTCATCCAGTTAGAATTGTGTTTTTAAATCATATACATTTTAAGATATGAAATGTTGAAAATCCCTTTTTTTTTAATTTTTTTCAATTTTAAGAGTCTTGAGACCCCTTAAATTCCGTCCTTATTTTTCTCCTGTGCACTGTATGTAACAATAACTATAATAGTAACACTAAAAAAGATTTATATTTTATTAAATTGTATTTTTCTTCATGCATTTTTGAGATGTAAGGAATTTTACATTTAACTAAAAGTTCGACGTACATTAAATTCCCTATTTTGCTAATTAATATTGATAAAATTTGAAATGGCGCATAAATAAAAATTCCCGTCTAAAAATATTAGTAATCGTGATTAATTTTAATTATTTCACAACTACGAAATTAATTCGGCGTAGCAGTGTATTTTACTTTTAACTACTGGATAGTTAGCATTAGTAAACGGACCTTTTTTTCTTTTCCACACCAGACACATGGTGTTAAAGACCATTATTGTACGGAACGGAGCGTTACAGTTAATTATCGAGGCCAGAAAGAATGAACTTTTGTTCTATATCGAAGCAATCAATCTGAGATTGTTAAAAAAATAATTGTTTATAGCACTAAGAATCTCAGTAGAAATTCACTGGAGAATCATCGAATTAATAGCGTAAAGCAACTTTCATTTGTAATTCTCGCGGGAATAGAAATGTGGTTAATAAAAATTTACTGTTGAATAAAACATACTTTGTTAAAATAAATTTTATAATGTTTCAAGTAACTAATATTATTTTTGTTTAAAATATAGTAAACGACACATTAAAAGTGGTTGTTTTAATTCTATAAATAATTATTAATAGTTTTATTATGTTATTTGTACAATGATATTATTTTTAACAGTGGGAATTATAGTAAAGTAATTACAGATGAGATAATCTATTTTATGACTGTATAATATAAAATTACATTCAATTTCAAGATAATATTGTATGAAATATTAAGTAAAAATGAGTTTTTTATGATAATTATTTGAAATCTAAAAATCATATTTCATCTCAAGATTTATCGTAAGGATTTTTAGTTGCTCCCTTCAAAAGAAAAAAAAACTGAACTAAAATACACTTGTTCCAAAAAGTCCTTAAATGGAAATAGACAAATTATAGGGACTTTAATTATAATAAAAATGTGATTTTGATATGGCGAGGTGTTTAATAAATATTTCGAATTTTAATCTCAATCATTTTTTATCACGAACATGTTATTATTTATCAGATCATATCGCAATAAACATATGGAAGTTTTGACAGGAATCTGAACATAATCTAATAAATCGTTAAAAAGTATTTGTAATCTCAATGCGTCAGATAATTTCACGTCCTCAAAGTAAAGAAAAACTAAACAAATCTTAAGCAAATACATTTTTTTGCACTAAAGAAATGTCAAACCTGAACAATATTTTTAATTGCTCGTGTTTCTTTTAGATTAACTAAAGTTATAAAACTATAAATTATTATAGTTTATAATAAGATATTATAATAAGATTTTTGCATCCACAGTAGTAAATTTAATTTGTATAGTACAGATTTTGTTGTGTAATAAAGAAATTGTTTGATAGATATTGGTTTGTGAATATTTCTAACTATTAATTTATAAGTTTCCTGCACTGGAAAACTAATCTTTTCATGGCGTGTGCATGCACTAAGTACAGAAAAATGTTTATAGGAATTTCACAGTTAATGTCGTAAATTTGTGATAATAATACTTCGGATAATTTAACATCTGAAAAGAAAAAAAAATAACAATATTGAACTGCATTTTATTTCTATCTAATAAAACATTAAAGATGAGAAATATTTTATTTTTCTACATTAAGTTATTTTATATCACTCCATAGTACAACATATCTCGTTTCTTTTATCTATAATAGTCTTTTATGAAATTTGAGAAATAAATTGACTTTCGTTATTAAATAAACGAGAAAGGCACCTGAGTTCGATGAACCATAATTCAGACGTATATAAAAATGTCTTTCATATTTATTGATCAATAAATATATCTAGCCTGAAGCACATAAATTTTATTTCCAGCAAAAATAAACTGTTTATTAAATTTCGTCGGAATAAATATACATAGCTAAATAAAAAAAAAAAAAAATAGCAAGGCTAACATCATAAATAGCGAAAGATATAGTTGCGTAAATATTTTAGACAATTAAACATCACAAAGAAAAACAATAAATAACTTTGGAGTAATATTAAACGTCATTTTTTCTGAGTAATTTTATAGAATAAAATTGTTACTTTTCGAAATCTAATAGCATTATATAGGTTAGTCTAGGTAGGGTTGACCCACTTTTTTCAAAATGATTTTTTATTTTTTAAATATTGAACATAGAATAAAGTTTTATATATCGTTTTATTCGTTATAAAATTAGTTATAAAAAAATGCTACATAAGTGCATTTTATAAGAAAATTGATTGATTTTAGTCATGAGAAAATAATGGGTCAAGGTTCCCCAAATATATGGGGGGGGGGGGGGTTGACCCACTGTATTGGAGGCTTGACCCACATTTTTTTATATTAAAATATTTGTGATCAGAAATGACATCAGTTAAAAAAAAAAAAAAAATCTTTATCTTGCTTCTTTATCTTTATATCTTTGCCATACTTTATAATGCATATCTTATATCTTTATCATGTTTTAATTACTATATATATATATATATATATATATATATATATATATATATATATATATATATATATATATATATATATATATATATACACATATATATATATATATATATATGTATATATATATATATATATATATATATATATATATATATATATATATATATATATATATATATATATATATATATGTATATATATATATATATATATGTATATATATATATATATGTATATATGTATATATATATATATATATATATGTATATATATATATATATATGTATATATATATATATATATATGTATATATATATATATATATATATATGTATATATATGTATATATATATATATATATATATATATATATATATATATATATATATATATGTGTGTGTATATATATATATATATATATATTTGAAAAGATGGTGCTTAAACAAACCTGTTTAGACACAATTGCAATGAGAGGAGAAAAATTTTGTTTTAAACAAGATTTTGTCTGATCAGGTATAATTGTACAGGAAGGAAAAGGAAATTTTAACGTTTAAGACAGTATGATGTCCGGATTTAGGAGCCACTGTCCCGCTTTTTTTTTGTCTCCTTGTCCTACTTTTTTGACACTCGACCTGACAACTCTAGATGTGACATAGTTTAGCTTCATCTCACTGTATTCATCCTGGTGATATTTGTCTACATACATTCCTAAAGTTTTTCGGTCAATGCTATGAACTTCAGCAGCCGCATGAGTACTTAACTTATCATTAACATCTTTTAACCTTTTCAGGGGCAAAGTACTTCCAGTACTAAAATGTTGAGATAAGTGACTGGAACCGGAATTTACAAACGAATTTATTTGGAAATAAGGAAAAGGCTATATTTCACATACATGTTAAATGGAAAAGATTTTAGCAAAATTCTGGTGTCACTGTGGCGTTTTGGAATTAAAATTAAGTGGTTTCATAAAACCACTACCCCCTGAAAGGTTTCAGACTGCTGCTTTCATGCTTTCTAGTATTTTTCACTGTTTCTATTTACCCATTGTAAGTAATATTTAAAGGGAAAAAAGTTCCTATCAACTTTCCCATTTATATTTCATTAATTTTTTTTTCATGCCTCGAAAACTGTAGCAATTTTTCACATCTTTCTTTAATCAGTTTTAAACACTTTCTTTTCCATCACCCCATTTTACTGTTGCTTTACAGAATAAATTTACATTTTTTTTTATATATAACAATTAACCTTTCATTATGCACACTGTTTTATAAAAAGCTTTCCAAAACCACTTAATTAAGGAAGCCTTGAGCATCTGGTCAATTCTTTCTCGCATTGACTGAATCAAGCCTCCTCACACAGCTCTTTTCTAAAGAATAGCACATTTTTATGTTAAGCCTAAGTTACAGTGCACACTTTATGCCTGGACTGAAAGCTCGATATTTCAGCATTTCTTAAAACCTACTTACTTAAATTTCTATGATATATTTTATCTGAAATAAGCTTACAAAATATATCTAGAAAACGCAACTTTTAGGTTGAAAACACCTCACAATTGATTTTTTCCACACCTATTTCGATTTTCTGTATGAAACAAAGACTGTTGTTTAAGCATTCCATTAGATTTGGTTGACAACTATTGATAAAACTATGAAATTCTTTTAAATATGAAAACTGATGGGTTGGTTAAACCGCCCCTATGGTCAACGCACTCTAGTCTCCCCTATTTCTATATTAAATATTTTTATGTACTGTCTTGTTACTTACGATATTGTTTCTTTTATCTATTTTTTTCTACTAAAAAAAATCACAATTTTTATTAAAGAAACGATACACCATTTCCGTTTAATGAACAGTATTCTGTTTTTGGGAAGAATATATTATGTTTAAAGGTTCGTCGAAATAAATGTAGACATGCTATAATAGGAATCATAATACTAATTGACCTTAAATCTTAGATTGTATTAGTTGTCTCAATACTTAAAAAGAATCAACCTTTCAACGGAAAGCAATAAACTATTTTCAGGAAATAGTAAACATGTTTTTTTCTCATTTTTTCTAAATCAATATTGAAAAACTATGTCAGCTGATCAATAATAAACAAAAAATTTACATGCATGTTTGTCCGGCTCTTTTCCGAAATATGTCGAACTTAAAGTAACATATTTTGTAGAATTATCTACGCATGTATCTGAACGGTTACTCGATAAGTGCGCATATATTTCTCTTCTTTCTTCTGATTTATTCATTTGGGGGAAAATCAACAGAATTAAGGGGACCTTGGACATTTATTTGAGCAAAAACCGACCCCAAAATCCACATTTCTTTTTGTGTGTATTATTTTGCCCCAATTTCCACTACGTCATTCGTAGGAATCGGCATGCAGATGCAATAACGCAAAGTTAAAATTGGTTTAGTTTTGTTCACAAACAATCTTTTGGCTTTTAAAAATATTTAAATCTGTTTTTCTCAATACCGATGTTTCAGCTTTTTCTTTTAATTTCTGAAATGCTCTTGCTGTTTAATTTTTTATCAAAATTTTGAAACTGATAAGGAAGAATCCAGATATTTCTTAAAAAGAAACTGTGTATGCATTTTAAAATTCGACTTCATTAAGAATTAAATTTGATTTTTAACTTATTATAAAGCAGAATTTTGATGGAGATCGATACGGAAATCCGAAAAAAATCTTTAAAAAATTAACTGTTTAAGGGATTAAAAAATTGATGCACAAATTTGTTTTTAACAGAACTGTACGTGATTAAAATTCAAAATCGAGGAAATATCTAAAAAAATTAAGACGCAAGGAGCATTTTAAAATTTCGTTTAAAATGTTTAATTTTTTAAAAAGTTATTAAAGTTATAATAAGATTGGAAATTTCTTTTAAGATATTCTATATACATATGGTGAAATATATATTTGCGCAAAATTTCAAATCTTTGTTATGAAAATTAAAAGAAACTTTTTTAAATGTCCACCATCCTCTTAAAGGAATAAGCAACTTTTTCTGTCTGGCACCGGTCATGTTGGCTAACCAAAAATAGCGTATCCGATGACCAAAAGTTGTTTTGGCTTAATCTTTAGGGAATATTTCCGTATGCTACGGTCATTTGTTGAACAAATTTCTGTTGTTTCTTCAAATGTCTTAAGTTTAATGTGGTTGCTAGTAAGAATTTGTAGTAAGGATTGGATTAAGCATTTTTATAAAACTCCTTTTGAGTTTGAGTATAAGTGTGATTTTTAAATAAACTTACACATTGTGTTTCATAAATTCTTTTTTAATATTCCTATGTATATTTTATTTAGGTGCGTTTGAACATTAAAAAAATGATTTCGATATTTAATGCTTAGAATATATTTACGAATCTTAATTCTTTCTCGTATCTTACAAGTAAATTAAAATTTATATAGTTTACCTATTGTTGGGGAAAAGGTCTTTATCAGCTAACGATTTAAAGATTTACAATATAATAATAACCGATATTATATGACTGAACATGTTCGCAAGATTTGTTAAATTTAAATATAAATGGCGGGAATCTTACAAGTTTAAATAAACGATTCACTAAAATTCATTTTTTTACAATTAGCTATGTATTACCGGCTTTTTATTTCAACGTATATAAAAACATCTTTAATATTTATCCTCTTCAGTATAGAGACCAAAATTACTTGAGCCCTTAAAATCCACTAAAATCACAGTTAAATAGCCCGGAAAATGTTTTAATGGGTAAAAGATTTCTTAAACACAAAAAGATATATTAAACACAATACTTTCAATAGGGAACATGGTATATAGCGCCCTATCCCTTAAACTGTGGTTCCAAAGCTTTGTGTAACATTATGTCAAAAACTTTCTAGAAATGTAGAAAACGACAAAGTAGATTAAAATATAACAATATAATGATTTTAAAATTTAAAACTTTAAAAATTCGTAATTTTTTTTAGTTGTCTGTGTGTTTCTTTTTTGCATAATTCTAGAATGTACTTCTTCTAAGATGCGTATCATTTAATAAATAAATATTATATACTTTATTTCCGTATCGTGTAAGGCCATTTTATTTTAATAAAGAACGATATAAGGTATTTGGCTTCTATAATTTCATGAAAAAAGCAATTTCTTTAATGAATTTGACGTACGTCAATGCTTCTATCTTTAAAAAAATATTTACTCTTAGTTCAATACTTTGTCTTTAGAAATTTCATTACAAATGTCTCATCTTAAATATGAATTCAAATTCTAATTAAACATGAAACAAATATCCTTTTAAAAGTTAAAAAGAAACTATGTAAGTCCTTTGATAATGTTATTGAACTTTTGTAACACAAGAGTTTTAAAAATTGGTTGTTGTATATTTCTGGTCAGTAATAATACTCATTACTAGGGACAAGAAAAACTTTTGTTACAAGTTTATTTTAAATATTAACAAGCGGAGTAACTTTATATTTTAAGTATGTGAAGTTAGATTTAAATAACAAGCTAGTAAATTAAATTTCCAGTTCAATGTCAGAACAAAAAAATATTTTCTGATCTCAGATAATTAAAAGATGTTAATGATAAGTTAAGTACTCATGCGGCTGCTGAAGTTCATAGCATTGACCGAAAAACTTTAGGAATGTATGTAGACAAATATCACCAGGATGAATACAGTGAGATGAAGCTAAACTATGTCACATCTAGAGTTGTCAGGTCGAGTGTCAAAAAAGTAGGACAAGGAGACAAAAAAAAAGCGGGACAGTGGCTCCTAAATCCGGACATCATACTGTCTTAAACGTTAAAATTTCCTTTTCCTTCCTGTACAATTATACCTGATCAGACAAAATCTTGTTTAAAACAAAATTTTTCTCCTCTCATTGCAATTGTGTCTAAACAGGTTTGTTTAAGCACCATCTTTTCAAATATATATATATATATATATATACACACATATATATATATATATATATATATATATTATATATATATATATATACATATATATACATATATATATATATATATATATATATATATATATATATATATATATATATATACATATATATATATATATATATATACATATATATATATATATATATATACATATATATATATATATATACATATATATATATATATATGTATATATATATATATATATATGTATATATATATATATATATATGTATATATATATATATATATATATATATATATATATATATATATATATATATATATATATATGTATATATATGTATATATATATATATATATATATATATATATATATATATATATATATATGTGTGTATATATATATATATATATATTTGAAAAGATGGTGCTTAAACAAACCTGTTTAGACACAATTGCAATGAGAGGAGAAAAATTTTGTTTTAAACAAGATTTTGTCTGATCAGGTATAATTGTACAGGAAGGAAAAGGAAATTTTAACGTTTAAGACAGTATGATGTCCGGATTTAGGAGCCACTGTCCCGCTTTTTTTTTGTCTCCTTGTCCTACTTTTTTGACACTCGACCTGACAACTCTAGATGTGACATAGTTTAGCTTCATCTCACTGTATTCATCCTGGTGATATTTGTCTACATACATTCCTAAAGTTTTTCGGTCAATGCTATGAACTTCAGCAGCCGCATGAGTACTTAACTTATCATTAACATCTTTTAACCTTTTCAGGGGCAAAGTACTTCCAGTACTAAAATGTTGAGATAAGTGACTGGAACCGGAATTTACAAACGAATTTATTTGGAAATAAGGAAAAGGCTATATTTCACATACATGTTAAATGGAAAAGATTTTAGCAAAATTCTGGTGTCACTGTGGCGTTTTGGAATTAAAATTAAGTGGTTTCATAAAACCACTACCCCCTGAAAGGTTTCAGACTGCTGCTTTCATGCTTTCTAGTATTTTTCACTGTTTCTATTTACCCATTGTAAGTAATATTTAAAGGGAAAAAAGTTCCTATCAACTTTCCCATTTATATTTCATTAATTTTTTTTTCATGCCTCGAAAACTGTAGCAATTTTTCACATCTTTCTTTAATCAGTTTTAAACACTTTCTTTTCCATCACCCCATTTTACTGTTGCTTTACAGAATAAATTTACATTTTTTTTTATATATAACAATTAACCTTTCATTATGCACACTGTTTTATAAAAAGCTTTCCAAAACCACTTAATTAAGGAAGCCTTGAGCATCTGGTCAATTCTTTCTCGCATTGACTGAATCAAGCCTCCTCACACAGCTCTTTTCTAAAGAATAGCACATTTTTATGTTAAGCCTAAGTTACAGTGCACACTTTATGCCTGGACTGAAAGCTCGATATTTCAGCATTTCTTAAAACCTACTTACTTAAATTTCTATGATATATTTTATCTGAAATAAGCTTACAAAATATATCTAGAAAACGCAACTTTTAGGTTGAAAACACCTCACAATTGATTTTTTCCACACCTATTTCGATTTTCTGTATGAAACAAAGACTGTTGTTTAAGCATTCCATTAGATTTGGTTGACAACTATTGATAAAACTATGAAATTCTTTTAAATATGAAAACTGATGGGTTGGTTAAACCGCCCCTATGGTCAACGCACTCTAGTCTCCCCTATTTCTATATTAAATATTTTTATGTACTGTCTTGTTACTTACGATATTGTTTCTTTTATCTATTTTTTTCTACTAAAAAAAATCACAATTTTTATTAAAGAAACGATACACCATTTCCGTTTAATGAACAGTATTCTGTTTTTGGGAAGAATATATTATGTTTAAAGGTTCGTCGAAATAAATGTAGACATGCTATAATAGGAATCATAATACTAATTGACCTTAAATCTTAGATTGTATTAGTTGTCTCAATACTTAAAAAGAATCAACCTTTCAACGGAAAGCAATAAACTATTTTCAGGAAATAGTAAACATGTTTTTTTCTCATTTTTTCTAAATCAATATTGAAAAACTATGTCAGCTGATCAATAATAAACAAAAAATTTACATGCATGTTTGTCCGGCTCTTTTCCGAAATATGTCGAACTTAAAGTAACATATTTTGTAGAATTATCTACGCATGTATCTGAACGGTTACTCGATAAGTGCGCATATATTTCTCTTCTTTCTTCTGATTTATTCATTTGGGGGAAAATCAACAGAATTAAGGGGACCTTGGACATTTATTTGAGCAAAAACCGACCCCAAAATCCACATTTCTTTTTGTGTGTATTATTTTGCCCCAATTTCCACTACGTCATTCGTAGGAATCGGCATGCAGATGCAATAACGCAAAGTTAAAATTGGTTTAGTTTTGTTCACAAACAATCTTTTGGCTTTTAAAAATATTTAAATCTGTTTTTCTCAATACCGATGTTTCAGCTTTTTCTTTTAATTTCTGAAATGCTCTTGCTGTTTAATTTTTTATCAAAATTTTGAAACTGATAAGGAAGAATCCAGATATTTCTTAAAAAGAAACTGTGTATGCATTTTAAAATTCGACTTCATTAAGAATTAAATTTGATTTTTAACTTATTATAAAGCAGAATTTTGATGGAGATCGATACGGAAATCCGAAAAAAATCTTTAAAAAATTAACTGTTTAAGGGATTAAAAAATTGATGCACAAATTTGTTTTTAACAGAATTGTACGTGATTAAAATTCAAAATCGAGGAAATATCTAAAAAAATTAAGACGCAAGGAGCATTTTAAAATTTCGTTTAAAATGTTTAATTTTTTAAAAAGTTATTAAAGTTATAATAAGATTGGAAATTTCTTTTAAGATATTCTATATACATATGGTGAAATATATATTTGCGCAAAATTTCAAATCTTTGTTATGAAAATTAAAAGAAACTTTTTTAAATGTCCACCATCCTCTTAAAGGAATAAGCAACTTTTTCTGTCTGGCACCGGTCATGTTGGCTAACCAAAAATAGCGTATCCGATGACCAAAAGTTGTTTTGGCTTAATCTTTAGGGAATATTTCCGTATGCTACGGTCATTTGTTGAACAAATTTCTGTTGTTTCTTCAAATGTCTTAAGTTTAATGTGGTTGCTAGTAAGAATTTGTAGTAAGGATTGGATTAAGCATTTTTATAAAACTCCTTTTGAGTTTGAGTATAAGTGTGATTTTTAAATAAACTTACACATTGTGTTTCATAAATTCTTTTTTAATATTCCTATGTATATTTTATTTAGGTGCGTTTGAACATTAAAAAAATGATTTCGATATTTAATGCTTAGAATATATTTACGAATCTTAATTCTTTCTCGTATCTTACAAGTAAATTAAAATTTATATAGTTTACCTATTGTTGGGGAAAAGGTCTTTATCAGCTAACGATTTAAAGATTTACAATATAATAATAACCGATATTATATGACTGAACATGTTCGCAAGATTTGTTAAATTTAAATATAAATGGCGGGAATCTTACAAGTTTAAATAAACGATTCACTAAAATTCATTTTTTTACAATTAGCTATGTATTACCGGCTTTTTATTTCAACGTATATAAAAACATCTTTAATATTTATCCTCTTCAGTATAGAGACCAAAATTACTTGAGCCCTTAAAATCCACTAAAATCACAGTTAAATAGCCCGGAAAATGTTTTAATGGGTAAAAGATTTCTTAAACACAAAAAGATATATTAAACACAATACTTTCAATAGGGAACATGGTATATAGCGCCCTATCCCTTAAACTGTGGTTCCAAAGCTTTGTGTAACATTATGTCAAAAACTTTCTAGAAATGTAGAAAACGACAAAGTAGATTAAAATATAACAATATAATGATTTTAAAATTTAAAACTTTAAAAATTCGTAATTTTTTTTAGTTGTCTGTGTGTTTCTTTTTTGCATAATTCTAGAATGTACTTCTTCTAAGATGCGTATCATTTAATAAATAAATATTATATACTTTATTTCCGTATCGTGTAAGGCCATTTTATTTTAATAAAGAACGATATAAGGTATTTGGCTTCTATAATTTCATGAAAAAAGCAATTTCTTTAATGAATTTGACGTACGTCAATGCTTCTATCTTTAAAAAAATATTTACTCTTAGTTCAATACTTTGTCTTTAGAAATTTCATTACAAATGTCTCATCTTAAATATGAATTCAAATTCTAATTAAACATGAAACAAATATCCTTTTAAAAGTTAAAAAGAAACTATGTAAGTCCTTTGATAATGTTATTGAACTTTTGTAACACAAGAGTTTTAAAAATTGGTTGTTGTATATTTCTGGTCAGTAATAATACTCATTACTAGGGACAAGAAAAACTTTTGTTACAAGTTTATTTTAAATATTAACAAGCGGAGTAACTTTATATTTTAAGTATGTGAAGTTAGATTTAAATAACAAGCTAGTAAATTAAATTTCCAGTTCAATGTCAGAACAAAAAAATATTTTCTGATCTCAGATAATTAAAATTTAATCAAAATAACACTTTTGTTACAATTGTTGAAGATGAAAGTTGTATAGGTGACTTTGAAATATGCAGAATAGAGACAGAAACAATTGGATCTGGAACAAAAAATAGCAATTAAGTATACATAATACGTAAATTTATTTAGTGTTTATTTTTGTTACATAAATACAGGGAGATTAGAATTTCTAAAGAAACAAATGTCAATAATTTCGTTGAAAGATAAGACATCAATATGACATTTTAATATAATACAGAAGGTAGTTCATTTTTTTCTTTTGCAATATTTTTTATGTTATTATTTATTAGTGCATAGTGCGTACGCAGCGTCACGTTTTTTGTCACTTATTACCATTTGGCATCTAAGCATAATTTTTTATTGCACCATGTGGTGCACAATATGTCGTATATTTGTAACTTTTCGATTGCGAGGACTTAAAATAAAACGCATTTAACTCATAAAAAATCATATAAAGAAATTGCAATTATTCAGATAAAATTCATAAGAGAGACTAAAAATGTTTTAAATCCAACAAAATGCATTATCTGTGCATCTGCACATTGAATCATATTACAATATTTTAATCTAGAATGTTTCAATTTTCAACAAGTGCTATCTTAATCGGTTATTATTCGAATGCAAACATTGTATTGTTCAAAAAACATAAAAGTACTTATATGTTAAGGATACATTTGCTAAATAATTTGAAAAAATTCTCAAAATATAGTTTTCCAAAACCCCTTTTCAAATAAATCAATGTTTTCTGCGTTAAAAAAAAAGTTTTATAGTCTTTCTTCGCTGCAGAAACTTTTACAGGATGTATCTACTTGGACAATGACTCCTTATTTCAATACTATGCCGATACAAAGAGATATGCGAGACATGAGTTATTGAAAACATCGTATGTCTAATGTGAAGTGATTTTCTACTTTCATGTTGTCAGTATAACCAAAGGAAATCACACAGTAAATTTATAATACCCACCACTTTATAAAAAATGACAAAATATGAATTTTTCTAGTTATGTCTTAAATGTATTAAACATGTATTTAGACATCTTTACTTCTTTCATTTACATTACGTTACTTCTTTCATTTACATTACGTTACTTCTTTCGAAGTAACGTAAGTATCCGATAGTTATAAAAATGTAAAAAAAGGTTTGATTGCATTAATTTTCCTTTCAATGATCCAGTGTTGCAAACTTTATTAATTTTCACGATTTAGTGATTTTTCAAAGTATGATCAAAATGCTGACACTTTAACTTATACTTTTTATTTCATTCTATAATTCTTCTACGATTCTTAAAGTGTTTTTTTTTAAATTAGGGATAAGACTCTCAACTACATAAATAGCTTTTATAAAAAATTAGTAAATAGACATTTTTTTGCATATTTAAACGTGTCAAATATTTTACTTATATTTTCTTAACCTTATTAACCCTTTTGAAATTTTATTCATAGCGACAGTGTTGTTTTAAATGTTCTTATTTTTTTTAATTATTTCACAAGAATGGCAGTTTTTTTTTTTTTTTTTTTTTTCAGAACTAAATCATTCTGAGTCAAATAATTTAACGAGATTCAAACTGCTTAAAATGCTATAAACAAAGTTCAAAATGTGTCAATTCTCCTTAACACAATCTTCTTTAATTGAAAAGCTTTTGTAATTTAAAACACCTGATACTTTTTCTTATTACCTACAACTATCTACAATAAGTAAAAAATTAATGCTCACTTCAGACTTTTTTAAACATCTTTATGTATAAGAGATTCTGAAAGTACTCTCAATGCAAATATTTTGACAATTAAAAAAAAAACAATAACATTTAAAAGGTATTTTATACTACATTTATCGCACATGCCGCCTGTTTATTAAGAGAGTATTTCTTATTAAATTTTAGTAATAAGAGAAAAACAGAAATGCTGGCGGTTAACAATTAATAAATAAATTATTTTTTAAATCAAAATTTATTTGCTTTTAACACATATTAAAATGTATCATACATTAGTCAGAAGAAGTTCAAATGTTTGGTTTACGTAAAATTGCTTTTAAATTTAAATTCATATCGATTTCATTCTTGCTTTAGGATTTAGCTTTTATTTCCGATTTATAAGTGTTTGTCTTTGGCTTTCCAAATCTCCATATATTGTCAAATCATGTAAATCTCACCATTTTACAGCTGCTTATATATTCCATGAATTCTAAATTTCCTACAAATGCACGAGTAAGGGAAAGTTTGCAATAAATTGTTAAAAGCATTATATTATAGAGGTTTATGTTGAATTCTTCAAATAATAATATTTTTAAGTAGTTTAGTTCATTACTTGTGAAAAACTTAAGCATATTAAACAACATCATCAACAACAAATATTTTGGATTTTGCAAATGTTCAAAACATTGGACCTCTAAATGTTAAATTAAAATAATGAGTATAAGTTCGTATTTTATCACTCACAAAAAAGAAAAAAGAAAATAATTAATAAAAATTAATGTATTGCTAATAGTTAAAAATATTAAAGAATATTTTTTTCAATATGTTGTAATATAAAACATATAAATAATTATACAAAGTGAGGGAATGAATGAGAATTTCTTTTCACTTCTATCAAAAATGGAATTGTCGAGAAATACTACATTTATCATGTTAAATAAAACACATAAATAAAAATATTTTAAATGTCTTTAAATATTACACACTGTTAAAAATCTGCAGCAAACAGTTCAGTTATTAAACTATTTTTATAGATAACGGTTACTTGTCCATATTATAATGCATGCTCATTAGTCAGAATACATATAAATTACTGTTACGAAACTGTTTCCTATGAAAATGGTTGAATAATTGAACAGTTAAAGTATATCATTAATTAGTAGACATTAAATTAATTTTCTGGACCAGTCATATTTTTTACGGTTATTTGCAGCATAAGTAGTTAATAAGGAGTAATCACTTTTTAAAAACTAAAAGAAGGAAGCGTAATAAAGAAATTTCGGATTTGACATATTTATATCTTCCAAGAGTCACTTCTACAGTTGTTACTGTTTTCTTTTTATCGAATAATAAAATAAAACACTTTTGGATTTCCCGTTATTTCGAGTTTTTAAATGTGATAATGGGGAAAATATAAATTTTTATTTTATAATTTATTAAATAATCGATTATATAGTTTAACTATTTTTAAAAAATGTATAAATATTTTGTTAGATATTATTTTTTTTCTTTTAGATATTCGATTATTAATATAATTTTCTTTTTAAATATTTTTTTCATTACTGTAATTTGAAATCCTATGGGCTTTATTATTTGTTTGCCATCAACTATAGAACTGCTTTTTCAACACTTCTTATCAGTGTATTTTTCGAGCATTTTCAAAGCAGGTATGCTAACTAATTTATACAGCACACGTACACTTTGCATATACAGGGTGTCCAGCGAATAAGACCCTGATTTCAAAATTAAATATCTCAAAAACAAAGATCAATAGAATTATGCGGTAAACGGTTTGTTTATTAGCTAAGCTGTAAAAATGTTGTACAGAAGTTTAAAAAATTAGTTGCAAAAACCGCTAATCGATGGCGCTGTTATCGCATTGCCTATAAATTGTGTTTTGAAGTCGAGAGCCATAGCGTCTCAATCCTAGATGGCTTCCTAAGGAAGAACGAAAATTGGGAAAGACAGCTTTTTCATTGGGGTGATGTGCAGAAGTGGATGGTCACAGAATTATTGCCTCAGCTTCAATTTTAGAGAATTTCAATTAATAGAATTTTCAATAAAAAGTTTAGCAATCATTATATAATAACTTAAAAAATATTTTATTTGGGTAATGTGCAGAAGCGGAGCCATGTGTTGACAGAATTGAGATTTGTTTAAAATTTTGTTATAAGCTACTTTGGTGGTTACCAATATCTCTGTGATATGTCTTTTCTCTCCTTGGTAGATCGTGGAATCGAATCCTAGTAGAGGAGAATTTGAAAAAAAAAATGGAAATCTTTACTTTTTAATATTTATTTAAACTGTGAAAAAAGTTTGAATAAAAAAATCTAAAGTTTCTGGTTTTAAAATTTAATTAAGTTAAAAGAAGCCCCTTTTTTAAAAATCATTGAGCATTTATAATAATGATTTATAAATCTTTTTTTTTTAATTGTAGAGAATAGTTTGAATGAAGAAATACTAAGTTTCTATTTTTAAAAATTTAATTAAGTTAAAAAATATTTTTAATTTTAAAAACTCGTTTTCATTTTTTTTCATTATTGAGCACAGCAATATGGTGCAGCTTCCAACGATAGGATGCGAAGTGTTCGAAAGGAATGCAGCATCCAAAATACTTTTGCTTTGACGTTGATGATATGACTTATCATCATTTTTTTTTTTTTTTTTTAAGAAATAATTTAATGCATAATTTCTGTCTCTAAAACTTTGTTTACAAAGAAAAGAAATATATGTGTTGTGCTAAAACCAAAATATTATGCCGTGATTTAAAAATAAATTAAAAGTGAAAAATTACCTTTTTTATTTATAATAATTCGGGTATAAACAATAATACCAAAATATTATGCCGTGATTTAAAAATAAATAAAAAGTACAAAATTATTTTTCTAAATATATGCATTTTTATTTAAATAATTATATGGCATTAAAGATTGAATTTAATAAAAATATTTAAAAAATTCTTATAATGATTTCCAAACTTTTTATTGAAAATTCTATTAATTGAAATTTTCTAAAATTAAAGCTGATGCAATAATTCTGTGACGAGATGTCTCCATTTCTGCACATTACCCCAATGAAAAAATGGACTTTCCCAATATTCGTTTTTACGTAGGGAGCCTTCTAAGAATGAGACGCCATTGCTCTGGACTTCGAAGCAGTTTACAAGTATTGCGATTACAGCACCATCTGTTAACGGTTTTTGCAACTAAATTTTGAAACTTCTGCATGAAATTTTTACAGCTTAGCCAATAAACAAACCGTTTACCGCATAATTCTATTGATCTTTGCTTTTGAGATATTTAATTTTGAAATCAGGGTCTTATTCGCTGGACATCCTGTATTAAAGAACGCGGAATTTATTAATAAAAATTGTCGGAGTTATTTAAGCAAGTTTTGGCTTTGTTTTCTGTACAGTTGGACATAATTGCGTACATTAAATGTTATAAATATGGACAAATATTCATTTTTATTTTAGATTTATTAAATATTTATTATAACATATTACAAAATAATTATTAATTGTTTTCTTATCGGTATTTATTTTGTTAAATATTTGCTGTTTAATTTTTTTTTAATTAAATTCTTTTCATACTCTCTACATTTAATTTGTATGTACTACTCTAATTGTAAATCATCAGCCGATTGAGATGCTTAGAAATTAAAAAAATTGCTATAGAGTATTTAATTGTAATGCTTTGTTTTACGGCTAGCTTCTGTAAGGGAACGTTATTTTTTGGAGACGGCACAAAATAAGCTGGGAGAAAGAAATAGCTTACCGGGGGCTAAAAAAAAAAAAAAAAAAAAAAAAAAAAAATCAAATTTCTCTGGTTTTCTCCCACATTTTTCTTCTTCTTTTTTTTTTTTTTTTTTTTTTTTAGTGCAGAGGAAATGGGTAAGAAGTGCTCTGTAAATAAGTGCAATATTTTACGCTTTTACTTTCTTATTTCGAAAGTCGTTTTATTGTTAAAACTGTCTTTTTTTACGAGTCAAAGTCTATATAGCTTTGCAATTGAAATATTTTTTATCAAATATATTTTGTTGATGAATATTAACATTCTTTGTAAAGAAAGAAACTTTTTTTCCATAATATATCAAATATCTATAAAAAATGTGAGAATTGTTGCAAATTTCTGCCTTTTTTTTTTTTTACTGAGATACCTCATTTGTACTGTTATGACACATAAAAAAGTTTTGATTATATTTTATTATATCTATTCTCGAAGAAATACGTGCAAGCAATAAAACGTAAGAATACGTATAAAGTTGAATATTTGAGGGAAGAGAAATTTGGTTTTTAGAAAAAAAAATAGTGGTTACTTGTTCCTAAAAATAATCTAGAATTGTTTTTACAGTTAACAATATACTCATAAATATAATATGAGAAATAATATAGGGTGTAACCCGAAAAATATTTCAGTACTTTAATTTCAAATAACGCATGTTAAAAAAACAAGGAAACTAAAGCTTCAAATATTTTTTTCAGCCAGAAACACAGTGGTATTTCATTCCTTGTTGGATCTGTCTTTTTGATAGTACACGCAACAATACTGAAGATATTTTTGTATAAATTTCAACAGACTAACTTTACCAAGACTGAAATGTAGCTACTTCATGTAATTGTACTTGAAGTTATCCAGTGAGGCTAAACATATACAGGGTACGTTTTTTTAGAGTGCACATTTTTTAAACAAGTGATTATAAAGCTATACACTGTAACCAAAAAAAAAAAAAAAAAAACTGCCAGTTTTCCGGTAGGAATCGGAAAAATATTTGACCTTATCGTACCGGAATAAGTTCCGACCCAGCTCGGAATAAAATCCGTAAATTTATTCCGATTTTACGGATTTCATTCCGAGCTGGGCTGGAAATTATTCCGTTACGATAAGGGCAACTATTTTTCCGATTCCTACCGGAAAACTGGCAGTATTTTTTTTTACAGTGTAGAACTTTAATATATGAAATTAAAAACTATTTACTATTAAACATTTGTATATATTTATAATCAATTACTACCATAAATTTGGTAAAAATAAAAGAAACAATATCATAGTTGCTTTCTTATATAAATAGTAGCAAACTTCGCGGCTTTGCTCGCGTAATAGTGAACATATACAAGCAGATATTTGTATGTCTAATTTTTATTACAAGAAATTATACTTTTAGGAATAATTAAAAAAATTCTAATTGAGCCACAGTTTGGCTGAACTTAAGAAGAAGAAGTAAAACTGATTCTAAATAAATGATAACTTAGAAGTATTTTGAGGCTTTTATGCTCATTTCATCCGATCATTTCAGTATTCATTTAACGGTTTGATTTTTTTAGAAACCATTTTCTTAAAACGCATCTACATATTAACATTAACCATTGTCTAACGGCCTACCACATCTCTGGTTGTAGTGGCACCAATATAAAATGCCTACGTTAAACAGGGATTGTCACCATTAATTTGTCAAATTAATTTTGAAATCGGTTTGGCATTTCATAATATTCCATGGAAAACTTAATTTTGCAACGTCCACGTGGTAGTGACACCGACATGAAATATAGTCTATGTTAAAGTAAGATCTGTCACCATCAATTTCCAGCAATTACTTTTAAATCAGAATGATACTTCCACAGATTGCATAGCGCGATTGCGCCATTTACAATATTTTTAGAATGCTTTTTGCGCATTTTCACCCCTTTTTATATTTCGAATTTTTAAAGAAATGTTCTTAGAGATCAGTTACATCTAATAATTAACTACCAAGCCAAATTACACGTATCTAGGCCTTACTTTTACCTAGACCTTACTTACTAAGCTTACTTTTATAATATTTTTTGCTCGGAAGTGGCACCGACATAAAAAAAAAAAATAGCCGATCTTGGGGCAAGGGTTGTCACCATAACTTTCGCACGATTATTTTGTTTTTAGGAAATGTTCTTAGAGATAATTTAGATTTGATTAATAACTTACTATATCAAATTTTATGTTTCTAGGCCCTCTAATTACACAAAAATAACAATTTAGAACGTTTTTTTGATACTGCAACGCCCAGGTGGTAGAGCCTATGCTAAAGCAAGGGCTGTCACCATTAACTTTCAACCATTACTTTTGAAATCGATTTGCTACTTCCTAAAATTGCCTAGATATCACCGTTTGGAGCTCCGTTAGAACGCTTATCGCGCATTATAAGCCTCTTTTAAATTTCGATTTTTAAAGGCTAATGTGAGACAAACGTCTTTTTGAACGCTTTTTTTTCCTACATATGATCCCTACACGAAAAAAAAAACCGTGTGCAAAAAGACGTTCGTCTAACATTAGCCTAAGAAATGTTCTTAGAGATCATTTATATCTAATAATTACCTACCTTGCTAAATTTCATGTTTCTATGCCCTTCCTTAACACAAAAATCGTATTTTTACAACTTTTTTTGCTCCTGCAGCAACTTTGGGGTGGTGATACCGACATAAAATATAGCCTATGATGGAGCAAGGGCTATCAGCATTATTTTAACACCATTATTATTTTAATGGTTTCGGCAGTTCCATAGATTGCCTCGAACAAAGAAACAAAGAAACAAACTTGACTTCTTTGTAGTATTAAGTACTGAAGATAAAACCTTTTTATATATAAAAAATCGTATAATATACAAAAAAATATGTATATATTGCCTTGTTCGAAAACATTAGTGCCTTTATTCGTAAAGTGGCTTTTACTGCCTCCTTTACAGCTTTCCCTGCCTTAGCTTGGTGAGCGACATTTCTGAACAAGTGCTAACTTTAAATTTTTTACATATTTTTCTTTTTATATAGCAGCTTTCGTAACTACAGCTATACCTTAAATTATTTTTACTACTTACTAACCTCCCCGACATAAATTTAAAGTCTTAATTTTGAACTCTTAATCTTTTTTATCTTCAATTTAATTTAAATTTAACTTTTACCTTATTTTTTTTTTCTTTTACTTAAGTAGTTTTAAACTACACTTGTTCTTTTCCCAATGGCTCGTGATATTAAAAGACATCAAATCAATAGACAGTGTGGTAAGCTTATAACGGCTAGATAAGCCCAATGGTGCTCAACGGTTCAACACTAGTTGTAATTTATTAATCAATAATCTATAACAATTTCAAAGGTAATTCTTTTTTATATTTTTATGAGTTTTTTTTTATAAATTACTTCTTATTAAAATAACCTAACCTTCTTTTTTGATGCAAACTTTCTGGTAGAAACAGAAAAAAGAGAACTTTTAGGTTCGGTCGTGTCTAATTCGAGCACGACTATTTCTGAGTAATAATCTATCTCTTATATAATTTTATGCTTGCGCGATTAAATAGGCAAAAAAAAAAAAATACTATTCGGAAATAGTTGTGCTCAAATTCAAAGATCTGTACGAACCACGTATATCGTTTCATAATTTCATAAATAATGTGTTTCATTACAAAATACGAAATTCTTAATTTGGGTAAGGAACTTCTAATTTTATACCTTTGTGAAATTATTATCAAACTCTATTTCCTATTTTAAACTGAATTTAAATTACTTTTGAATATTATATACTGGTCTTGTAAAAAAAATATCTTTTAAAACTAGTTACATTTTAATTACTACTGAGATTTCAAAAATATTTTTTCTAACGATGAATGTATTATTGAACTTAATATTCGATAATATATTTTGATAAAAATAAAAATGCAATTATTGTATTGTAAAATAGGAAATATCTTTAGCAATCAATTTCATAATTTAACATAATGCACTCTAAAATTACTTTAAAGTGTTCTCCAACTATGTTTATATTATCATGAACTTTTAATTTGTACAAATTTAACTATTAAAAACCATTTTCCGATTTTTCAAAACTAGAATTTTGCAGATTTGAAAAGATTTTACCGTTACTAATTGAAATTCTTCTATAGAGAATATTTGTCTGTAGATTAATTTTCTCTAATTGACATAATAAATCACACTATTCGACAACATACTTATCAAATGTATGTCGAGAGGTTGTAATTCGTTTTAATATAATTAAAGTGAAAATTGGAGAAAAAAAATGATGAAATATAATGAATAGTCTAGATGAGACAAAACAGTATTTTGAAAGTATTCTCCTGGTGTAATGAGTAGGACAAACATATTGAGAATCGCAAGATCTGTTTATTATACTCCTACTTATAAAATAAAAATAGATGTTTTAAACCTAAGTTAAAACATATCACATATTAAATGACTTCGTCCAATTCGTTTTTCATTTAACGGGATACTTAATACGTATATGAAAAATTTTCTCCCTGTGTAGGTAATTCAAACTGAAAATGAATTAAATTGATTGACATAACACGGAATATTTTTTACAAAGTATGTGGTTGTTTTTATGCAATAAAAGAATATTTCAAAGTGTGTATGTATTATTCCCTTTAAGGCCTCGTTTGGTGGAGGGGTTTGGCGCATAGTTACGTTCATTAATTTTCTAACTCGTAAACAGTTGTTACCAAACACAAAATTTTGTGATTTTCACCTGCATCCAGCTAATGGAAAAAAGTCTTAAAATTAATAATTAATTTATAATTACGTTCCAAAATTATTACTATGCAGTACTGCCAAAAAATCTCTGACTATATAACGTTTACAATTTTAGCACATCACGAAATGCGTGAAAAACTATTACAAAATTCCATCTTTATGTACAAATATTAAATAAGTTAAATAAACGTATGTAAAACGACATTTTTAATAAACATGGTGGCATTAGTAAAATAAAATTCGAAAAAAAAAATACGGGATTAATTTCTTTTAATTATTAAAATGTGAATTATATGTCATTTACTCCTTAAAAAAAAAAAAAAAGAAAAAGAAAAAAGAAGAGAAGGAAACGAAAAAAAGAGCCTTTACCCTATCTTCCGATAGGGTTCCTTTTCCGTTTTTACCGATGATCGGTATTCTGTTGTGATTTATCCTACTTCAAATCATTGTGATGAAATGATTTTGTGATTATCCCGATCAAAAACAAATTGTACAAAAAAATATTTTTTTGCATCATTTTTGCTATATCCCTCCAAATATGCCCTTTAAAGTTTTATAAACATGTTATACACCTAATAACATTTATTTTCATTTTAAAGTTTATTAAATATTATCAAAGTTTTATGTCCTCTTTTCAAAAAATGCACATTGCTCAACTATGTTTATTTTAGTAAGAGTTTGTCATTAATCTATTCGTCTAGATTAATTAGTTTTCAGTTTTACACTCCTGAAATTATCAACAGTAAAAATTTTTCATCAGAAAAAAATTGGCTTTATATTAATTTTCTGAGACAGCATGTTAAATTACATTTTTCTGTTAAATATTTATGCTATGTAGAGAGGTTGTAATTTTGTTTTCCATGATTAAAGTGAAACTTCGAAAACAAAGAAAGGAGATATAATGAACGTCGAGATTTCATAACAAAACATTTAATGTATTCATTCTCCTCGTGTAACGAGTAGGAATATATTACGTAGATAAACATAAAAATGTGTGTTAAATATATTATATTCATTTAATTTAAAATGAGAAACTTTAGAAACTTAAACTTATCAAATTTTCAACGACGTCTTTAGTCATTGTTTTAATTTTAATCTTACTGAAAACGTAATTAGCGTTGAGAAATATTTCTCTCCCACTGTTATTTAAAATGGAAAAAGATGACTGAAAATACTCAAACTGAAAAATAAGTTAAATAAAACAGAAAGAGTTATATAAATTATTTCTGTTAAGTAATTTTTCAACAAAAGTTTGTGGTAATTAGTTTATGAACTGACATGAAGAAGAAATATTGAAAAAAACTCTATGGTATTTCTGTTTATTTTTTAAAAGATAAACAGCAGATTGCGAAATCACCTGTAAAACAGTTGTCGTTGACGTACAATTTTCTCAGGGAGTTCTAAATGAATTTCAGTACTTTAAAAAGTAAGCTAAACTGTGAAATGATCGTTTGGAAAGATATAAAAAAATAAAATACTTATCCAATTTCTTAAACAAAAAAATCACCTGGGAAACAGCTGAATTTTCTGTTTAGTTTTATCTACAACAAGTGGATGTGTAGAGGGGCTCTATCTCCTATGAGCTACACTCTGCAACACCGTTCCAGACCGCACAATCCCTAAATCCACGTTAATTTGCTCTTTTAAAAAATGTCACAAGATTTTGGAACATTGAGTGGTATTTTTACGATCAGTGGCGATCATGTGTAATCGGGTTGTCATTCATTTCGCTTTTACTGGGAGGATTTTTCTTTTCATAAGGCCGAATGCACAGTTGCTGAGAGCTGGCGGCTGTTTTCGTGATTGATAAAGCATTATTAATTACACATGAAAATAAATTTATATAAAATAGTTAAGTAAAAATTCACACTGCATCAAGAACTTTAATAACGCCTGGAAGAAAAGTTTTCTTTTGGACGCTTTTGAAAATCGGTTTAAATATGACTTTTTAAATATATATTTTTAAACATGATGTAATGTTTTTCATAAATAGTTATTACACGTAATAACATACAATTTTAATGTTTTCATTCTTTTATTATATTCACGTTTGAATATATAAATGTTGTTCAGTAAAGAATGAAGATGGTTTTAATTAGCATACTTTAATGCACATATAATTAATTTTATGCTCCATTGTTAGTTTAATGTGTAATGAAAACGTGGTATTTTTTCGTTTATTTCCAGTACTTCGTCAGCGGCAGCCATGGAAGTTCAGACACTTTTAGTTTCGTCTACGGGAACGATAGAGGCAACACGCAATGCCCTTGTCTACTGAAAATTTTCCTTTCTCCTGAAGAAATCACCAGTCGAAGCGTATGCTATAGAGACTTATAGAGAGTCTTTTTCTCCCTGTAGCACAGTTAGAAAAAAAAGTGTTTGAGATGTTTAAGTAAGAGAAAGGCAATCATCTTTAGAGGAAGATGGACGCGGAGTTCCTGTAACTGCGTTTACAGAAGATAACATTAATACCGTCTCTATTATTGCCAGAGAAGTTCGTTAGATATGAGAACTGTTAAAAATATTGCAGTTATATCTGCATGCGACCACACGTTGATGACCGAAAAGTGAACATAAGACGTATTTGTGCGCTGCGAGTTCCGAGTCTCCACAAAACCAAACAACCGTATGTTCGAGTCGAAATTTGCTCAAAATTTAAGGCGATGTTACCGGAAGATGAGACGGTTTCCCTAATGTGAAGAAACACCTTCGTAGAAAGATTTTTTCATCATTAGAAGCATATGTGAATAAGGCAGGGGAGATTTGAGAAACCTATTTAAAATGTGGTTTCTAACATTTATTTCAAGTGTGAGAAAATGTGGTACAAGTATTGAGTTTCAAAGTGTTAAAATTTTTTTGAGCTTTTAAAATATGGCAACTGAAGATCAAAATGAATTAAATCTCTAATAAGATAATGTAAATTTGAATTAAAAAGTGACGCAAAATTAAAAAAAAAAATAGACAAATTCAAAACGTGACTGGGCACTGGACACAAAAATTAAGGCAAGTATATGCCGGGAAAATATGGTTACATTACTATCCATAGTTTTTTAACGAATAAGAATTATGCTACAGAACTTGTGGGAGTGATCTGAACATGAAATAGCTCTTTAAATAATTATCCAGTTTAACAACTACCAACTTCATCGCATTTCTCATACATTCCTATATAAAACTACTAGTTTTCATGATTTTATATAAACTAGTTTCTGCAGGATAGACCGAGAAACTGAAAAAAAAATTATTCTAAATCAATTTCGGCAGCAGCAATGGAATACATTTGTTTTATATAGTTCTTTATTATCACTTATCTGGCATCGAACAGGAAGGAAACGTAGTGTCTCCAGCTTCAAGAATTCACCTAATTTTACACGATTACATGAAAGCTAAATTTCGTGAACCCCGATTATGTAAGTTTTCGTAATTGCGGCTATCGACAAGTTGATTTTGTTTATAGAAACATGTTTTTGTTGCAAAATGTGGCAATAATTCGCCAAGTATCGTCAAATTTCGCGAGAATTCGACGCTGCTACACACCATTACGTGCAGACGCGTTCGCGTACATGCGTCTGGGAGAATATATTATAAAGATGAATATGCTTTTTTTAAGGTTACTTTATTTTACAATAAGACTATATGTTTTAAGCATATGATAGTTGCAACAATAGTTAAAGTAATCAAATTAAATTAGCGAGAAATTAAGTTCTCTAACTCATAAATAAATATAAATGAGCACGATTGGGGAAAAATTCATAATTTTTTATTCGCAGTCTTTCTACAAAATGTCAGGGACCTTGAATTTCAAACTTCTATATCACAGCCATTTTTACAATAGAAACGAAACAAAACTTGCCATGAAATCCTTGCAAAGAGAAAAATAAATTTCAGATTTCTTTTTTTATTGTGTATTTTTTTTTTTTTTTTTTACTTTAAAATTTCTAAGAGACCGCCATTTTGAAAGAAGTGTATAGATGAAGCTGGCTAACGAACTAGCGAAAGATCTTGGTAAGCCCCATAAATATACAAAATCGCATCCAAAACGCTTTCTACTTGTTGCTTTGTCATTGTACTCATATGTGTGGGTGGTTGAAACGTTGAATAAAAAAATCTTTCTTATAATTTATTCGAAAAAAAAAACTTCTGGAAAACGTGGTTTTTGTTTTATTTTTTAATCACGGTCATTATTCGAAAGCTATTTAGGTATTCATACTATTGAAGATGATTAAAAATATACCTTTTAAATAAAAATTAAATGTTTTCTTTTTAATATAAACGTAACGTACGAGTTTTATTGGTTATTACACTTACATATATAAAATGTTTCTATTCTGACATCTAACTAGAGATACGGAATTAATGAAAAGAGTCTCTGACATAGTCATAGTTATCCCCAAAAGATTCTTTTGAAGTATTAGAATCTGGCAATACTACACACGGATTTATTTATTTTCATGAATTCTCAAGCTATTTCTCAAGACAGCATATTACGTGAAGAAGGATTAGAACATAGAAAAGGGTTAAGTTTAGAAGCAGTTACTTTTATTATATAATATTTTCTGTTTAAATTTTCTGGTGTACGCAAACATATTTTCTTAAAATTTAACAGAAAAGCATGTGAATGTCTTTTGTTGAAACCCTAAACTAAACTAGATAAATATACATTTCTTATAACAAAAATCGTCATATATATCATCAACATTTGTTTTCAAGTTATGATGCGTATTTAAACACAACCCACTAAGCAGTTAATTTTTTTTTTTTTTTTTTTTTTTTTTTTTTACCTTGTCAACGCAATTGGTAGCTGTGCCAAATGTTGGCAAACGCACTTGTTCTGCGAATGTAGGTAACCATAGAAACGTAATTCGTTTCGTCATTCTAGTTTATGTTTTTGTCTTGCCATGAGTGCAACGCATCGCTTCGCTTTGTCAATAATAAAATGGAAATACAGTCCTTAAAAAAAAAAAAAAAAAAAAAAAAAAAAAAAAATGGGCATCGTCCAGCCTGAAAAAGATAAGGTAATTTTCGCAATTAAAAAAAAAATCTGTGACTGTAAATGAACTATTTTCTCCAGTTCATTCATCAAAGTTTTAACGAATGTTGATTTCGCAAGCGTGTATGATTCGATTAATGAGAAGAAGAAATCGTCTGCTCTGCAAATAAGGTAGGAAATATTTATTATTTTCTTTGCTGTATTATAAGCTTTTGAAATGGAATCTATAGAAAAGTTGAAAAAGAAACGTTCCACATTAAGAACGTCTGTAACAAAACTGATTAGTAAATTCGAAACATTAATAAATGACACAAATATAGAAATTGATAATTTCTCAGAAATATTAGAACAATTGAATGATAAAGAACAATCGCTAAAAAACTTAAATAATGAAATAGAATCTACCATTACTATAGAAAAAGATTATGAAATAGATATTAACACTAGTGAGGAATATCATGATAACATTATGAAGACTAAATTTAAAATAAAAAAAAAAACAAATTAAATGTTTAGAAGAAAGTAAATTCCCCAGTGAATTTCAATTGAAACCTACTCTGATAAACAACGCAATAAACATTAAGTTATCTGAAATTTCACTTCCGAAATTCTCCGGGAAGTCCGAAGAGTGGAATGCGTTTAAGCTACAATTTAACAACTTAATAACCCCAAATGAACAGCTTTCGGATTCTAAGAAATTGCATTATTTATCAGCTTCATTAATAAATGATGCAAGCGTTATGATTACTAGAGAAGATACATTTTCATCTTTGTTCCAAGCGTTAAAGGACACATACGAAAATGGTAGAGTAGTAACAGAAATACACATTAATTCACTTTTAGACGCAGATAAACTCACGCAGCCTTCCGCTAAAGACCTACGAAATTTAGTTGACAATGTAAGAAAAAGCATTCGCGCATTAAGCGTTTTAAACTATAACATAAACAATCTTTCCGATGTTTTAATAAACATCATTCTTCAAAAGTTAGACAAGGGTACTCGAAAAAATTATGAAATGAGTATAAGTGCAAACGAAGTACCAAAATTAGATGGATTAATTTTATTTTTGGAGAAACATTCTCAAATTTTGGAAAATATCCATAAATGCACTTCTATAAAACCCTTCATTAAGGATCAGAAGCGTTCATGCAATTCTAAGTCATTAACCTTGCTAGCAGAAGGTCCACACAACTGTTTAATGTGTAAGGGTGAGCACATTTTAATGAAATGTTCGCAATTTTTGAATTTGCCCGCTAAAAAAAGGTTCAATATTGTTAAAACGAAAAGACTATGCTATAACTGTTTATCATCTGTTCACAACATTAGTCAATGTAAAAGTTTAAGTACGTGCAGAAAATGTAGCAATCGCCATCACAGCTTGATTCACCTGGAACGCGGTGAAGAAAGTATTGACACTAATTAGGCGATACCAACTCAAAACAGAAGTAATCATAGTAGTCACTTGTCGCCAACCGCAACCGCATTTTCTCCTCATAGTTACACAAATAGTCAGATGTCTGTCACCACTGTGAAAATGCACATTCATTTGACAACACGCATTCAACCATAAACAATACTGTAATGAATATGACATCTTCTTTTAGTAAACAAGTACAGCTTTGTACCGCGATAATATATGTACAAAATGCTAGAAGAGAATTTGTTCCTCTAAGGGCATTGCTAGATTCAGGATATCAAAATAACTTTATAATGAAGGAATGCACCGAGTTATTGTTCTTGAAGGGAAAGAAAATAAACGCATCAGTTTCAGGGCTAAATGGTTCAGTCATGAATATAAAGAAAGGTGTTATAACAACCATCGCCAATGAAAATAGAAGTTTTAGTGAAACATTGCAATTTTTTGTTGTTCCTAAAATTACGCGCATAACGCCAGCTACATATCTAAACATCATGCCCATTACGCAATTACAGACATTTCAGTTAGCTGATCCACAATTTGATAAACCAGGTCCCATGCATTTTTTATTGTCAAACGAGGTATTTTTTAATTTAATGGGAGCAAATAAAATAAATATGCAAAATTTGGTTTTTCAAGAAACAGTTTTTGGCTATGTAAGACAATTTCAGTAATTACTGTGGTCTTGTTCGATCTGTGGACGATTTATCCAATATTATGCAAAAAGTTTGGGAAATTCAAGCGGTTAATGATACAAATCCAATAAAAAGTAAAGAAGGGCAATATTGTGAGGAACATTTCCTGCGTACACATACTAGAAGGGAAGACGGCAGATACGTTGTACAAATGCCAATTAAAACTGGTGGGCTTGAATGCTTAGGAAAATCAAAAGAAAATGAAAATAAGCGATTAAATCATTTGTTTAAGCTATTTACGCACAATCCAACCATGAGATTCTTGTATGAAGATTTCATTAACGAATATAATAATTTGGGACACTTAGAAGAAATCTCTTTGGAAACTAATCCCAGATTTTCATATTATTGCTGCATCATGGGGTGTACAGACTCGATAAACCCAGCACGAAATTAAGAGTTGTCTTCGACGGTAGTGCAGCTACTACTAGTGGTGTTTCTTTAAATGATGTTTTATTAAACGGAGGTTCAGTTCAAGATGAGCTTTTCGATATCATTTGTCGATTTCGAACACACAAGTACGCCTTTACAGCCGATATTATAAAGATTTATCGCCAGATACTAATTGCGGAAAAGCAGAGAGATTTATTGCGCATTTTGTGGAAATGTGATGAAGAAGAACCTGTCAAAACATTTAAGTTAAAGACAATTACTTATGGAACATCGAACGCTCCATATCTTGCCACGCGGACTCTAAATCAACTGGTAATTGATGACAAAGATAATTTTCTGCTAGCATCACGTGCAGTACTCCAAAATCTCTAAGTCGACGATGTGCTAACAGGAGCTAGCAGTTTAGCAGAAGCCCAACAACTGCAAGCACAATTAATTGCATTGCTTGAACGTGGCGGCATGACATTGCACAGATGGAGTGCTAACCACCCCACCACCCCAAACTGTTAAAAATCACAACTAGTAACAAGGAATATTCATTCATTGATTGAGATGAGGACCAGAGCACTAAAACTCTAGGACTATTATGGAATCCAATTCATGATTCTTTTTTGTTTAATTCATCAGTTAAGGAGCCAGTTGTGTACACGAAAAGAACTCTTCTATCAGATATAGCTCGAATTTACGATCCATTAGGATTACTCGGTCCTGGAATAGCTAAGGCTAAAATTTTCATACAGAGACTTTGGTTATTAAAGTTAGATTGGAACGATCCACTTCCAGATGATGTTAATGATGATTGGCAACGCTTTATGAGAACTCTTCAACATATAAACAATTTAAAAATCAATCGTTTTGTTTTAAACGAAGGCCATTCGGAAATTGAGCTGCACGGATTCTGAGATGCATCCGAGCTCGCATATGGAGCAGCTATTTATCTACGCTGTCCCACAAAATTTAATACATCTTTAAATTTACTGTGCAGCAAGTCTGGAGTTGCACCATTGAAACCTTTGACGATTCCAAGACTTGAGTTGTCCGCAGCTGCCTTATTGTCTCAACTCGTATGTAAGGTAGTGATTCTATTAAAGTTGCATATCAATAAGGTAATTTTGTGGTGTGACTCAACCATCGTCTTAGCATGGTTACAGACTTCTCCTCATGTACTCAAAAGCTTTGTGGCCAACAGAGTTTACAAAATTCAAGAATTGATCCAGACTTATCAATGGAAACATATACGTTCAGAGAACAATCCAGCAGACCTGGTTTCTCGAGGACTAACCTTTGACAAGTTAATTGATTGTGAACTTTGGCCCTTCCTTCCTAAGAGAAGGTGACATCACATCCAATAAAAACATTGACTTGGAACATGTGAAAGACACTACTGAGTTTTCTTCAGAGTTAAAACTGAAAAACAATACTACATTAACTTGTTTTAATTATGGTGGATTTTTAATGGGATTTTAAGTATTAGCAAAAATTATACTAAAATATTACGTGTTTTGAGATATATTTTCAGGTTTTAGATAATACGAAAAGATCAACTGAAAAAAGAAAGGGACACGTAAGTATAGATGAATTATCAAGAGCAGAAGCATTTTTGATACGGGGGGTTCAAAAAAGCTAATTTAAGGCAGAATATACTGCACTGTTAGAAGGTAATCAAATTTATAAGGAAGTAAATTGCGATTGTTAAACCCCTTTTTGGATGCAGATGAGGTGTTAAGAATAGGAGGTCGTTTGAATCACTCCAACCTAAAATTTGCTCAAAAACATCAATACATTCTGCCAGCTAAGGGTAAATTGTGTAGCCTAATTACAATTTACTACCATAACAAATATCTTCATATAGGTGTACAAGCATTGTTATGCTACTTAACCCATTAACGCTCAAATTAACAATTTTTGAAATATTTTCTTGAAATTTATACATATGGATGGAAATGCATAAATTAAGAGTATTTCAAAAGCATTTTGAAAAAATTTAATTACAACCAAATTTTTTAAGCTGTCCTCATTTGATGACGCTGGGCGTTTGTATGTAAAAATCTAAAACTTTTGAAAACGAAATATTTTTATAAAAAATATATCTAGTCTTAATATATAAGAAAACTAATGGGCAAAATAATGTTAAAAATCAAAATTTATTTATATATATATATAAGAAAACCCTTTTTTTTTTTTACATTTTTAAGATTGATTTTTAGTGTGGAAAAGAGGAAAACATTGTAAGCATAATGCTGCATTGCATTTCATACAATATGTTCTTGGTTTTGAAGAACACTTATCATATTGGCAACGTCTTTGTTTTTCTCTTTTGCCAATAACATGCTGCATTTTGTCGTATTTAATGTCAGAACATACGTTGGATCTGGATGATATTTGCTTTTGTACTGGTCTTCTCAGAATTGATTTTGAATCGGCTCCTTTTTTTAAATAGGTTACTGCAATATACTTTCTAAAATCTTTAACTGTCATTGACTTAGAAACATGGATTTTTTTTTATAAATGACATAGCCATTTACAACAGTCATGTCTATCAGCCTAGTAATAAGGCAAAAATACCATTTCTTTCCTCGTATGGCTATAGAATGTTTCTCATGAAGCAAATCATGAAGGTCGACGCCCCCCATAAATAAGGTTTAGGAGGTAATAACATGAGGCTGATTCATTTTCACCTTTTCTTTTTTTTCTACACTCCATCTTTGTACTGTAGAAAGTGGCAATATTGCATCAAAATTAGTGACCAAAGAAGCACACTTATTGTCTTTCAATTTAACGACAAGAATTTCATGAGTTTTGCCAAATTTACTATCGTAAAACCCTCTTTCTTTTTTATTCATTTTCTTATGATCCATTATTGGGCATTTTTAAGTGCGATTTTCTCGCATTGATCCACTAGCTCTGAACTGCATTTCTTTCAGTTTTTTTGCAACATATGACTGGTAAAGAAATTATCAAAATAAACACAATGGATCTTTGGAACTTCAACAATAGATAATAAATTTAACACCACTTTTGTACCTAAACGAAGTTTATCAAATTCAAAAATATTTGATTCTTTTCCACAATATAGTATAAAGTTGTAACAGTAACCATCGTTTCCACACAGAGCCCAGAGTTTATACCAAAATCTGATAGGTTTAGATTGTATAAACTGTTTAAGTGAATGATGACCATAATACCGAAAGATCATCTCGTCAACAGACAAATTTTCATGGAAAATGCCCCATTTCTGAAAATTCTTGGAAAGCATTTCTAACAAGGGGCGTATTTTAAATGATTTATCATGTTTGTTATACTGATGTTATTTATTATCTTGGAAATGTAATAATCTCTTGAGCTCTAAGTAGAAATTTCTAGCCATAGCATTCTTCACTATTGTTACTCCTAAATCATCTGCTTCTGCCCGGTAGTCCCTTTCACTTGGTAAAGTGTGATAGCCCAAAAGTATCAGAAATCCTATGAAAGATTTTATTTTGTCTTTAGTAACATTATAGTTCAATTTATTTTTCCCTTCATGAGCATATCGATTAGTTTCTTCTACGATTATATCATAAACACTTTCATTAAAAAATTCTTCAAACAGCTCAACTGGTGTCATAATATTAGTTTCCGCTGTTAATATTTCCGAATTTCACTTTGAAGAATTTTCCAAAGTTCCGAATGTGTAAGCCGGGGTTTCATTTGCCCATACAACTGATATTTCCCTTTTACGTTTACGGGAATTTTTTCATTTTTTCTTAATCCGAAATAATAGCGTTGTCATTGGCATCTGGTATTGTAATTTCCAACGTACCTGCAACATCTGATACTACCGGAGTACTCAAATTAACACCATCAAATTGCTCTTCATCTGTTAAATCATCTACATCCCGAGGCATTAATATAATATCTGCTTCTATTTCTTCAGAAAAAAGATAAGCAGTTGCCTCTTCTAAGCTTTTAAAAACTTTTTTCCTATTCATTTTTCAATTTTCTTTCATAGTTTATCTGGAAGTAAAAATGTAAAACACTTAAGAAACGAATCCGAATCTGAATAAAAACTACAGCCAAACGCCCAGCGTCCTCAAATGATGACGGATAATATTTCCTGTTTATTACGTTTATATTAACAGCAATAAATATTAAATTACATGCTAAAGGCATAATATGGACTATCGAGATTATATTTATATTAAATTGAATGAATTTACCTCATAAATCTAATTCCATATAGTAGTATAAAAAATACACAACGTGATTACCAAAAAACTGGGAAATTATACTATATCTTTCCCGCGCAATTTTACTTAATTACAAATAAATCGCACATCTTATATCGTGTAGTGCTGTCCTCTACCAGTTCAATTAGTAAATAATAGAATATTTTTAATTTTAATGCAGGAAAAAAATAGTTTTTACAGCGTCTTCAAATGAGGACGCTGGGCGCTAATGTGTTAAGGCAAAAATTATGGCCATTACAGGGAAGAAATTTAGTTCGGAAAATAACGCATGAGTGTATAACATTTTGAAAAAACAATCCTGTAACTGTGCAACAACCTGTAACTGTGTGTGTTCGCTACCCACAGAAAGAGTACGTCCTAGCGCACCTTTTAACTATGTGGGAACAGATTTTGGTGGCCTCTTTTTTATAAAATATAAGGGACAAAGAAAGGGAATTCTTCATAAGGTGTATCTGGCAATCTTTGTTTGCTTTGTAACTAAGGCAGTGCATCTCGAATTAGTGTCAGAATTGACCACAGATGCATTCATTGCAACGTTAAAAAGATTCATTGCTAGGCGCGGTAAGTGCGCAGTAATCTTTTCAGATAATGCAAAAAATTTTGTTGGCGCGAACGCAGAGTTACAAAGACTCCATAATTTGCTCAGACGTCCGGAACAGAGGTTGGCAAATTATTTGTCAGAGGAAAACATTACTTGGAAATTTATTCCTCCTCGAGCACCTAATTTTGGTGGGTTGTGGGAGGCAGGAATAAAATCGGTAAAATATCATCTAAAGCGAACAGTAGGTAATGCAAGGATAACTTTCGAAGAGTTATTAACTGTAGTTGCTCAAATAGAGTCTATATTAAACTCACGTCTTATCACTCCATTGTCTTCAGACGTGAATGACTTAGAGGCCTTAACGCCAGGCCACTTCTTAATCGGGAGACCTATGACAGCCATAGTTAAAGCAGAATTAATTATTATAAGCGAAAATATACTGTCTACACTGTAAAAAAAATCTGTAATCCTACAAAACTAGTTTTTGTAAAACTACAGAAATCTGTATGTTTACTAGAATTTTATCTGTAACCGGGTAAAATATTTACCACTCGCATAGTACAAATACATGAAATATCTTAGTCGCACCTGTCAGCCAATGAGAAAGGACTTCAATGATGACGTAATGACTGTTCACGCAGCCACAGAGGTGTTCAAGGCATCCATCTTTAGTATGATTTCATATTAGGATGTAAGTAAATATTTCTACTTTATGAGTTAAATTTTGTTATATTTCCATTCTCTTTGATTCCTAATAAGTAAAAATGAACTACACAGTAAGACCGTTTGATTGCGAATTATAATGTAACATGATTTTAGCAGGTATTAATGCGTAATCATCCTATTATTTTATTGTGAAATATTTATCATTCAGTCAAATGACTATTCTTTACATCAGTGTTTATTACATGCGTGCAATTTCTAATGTTTTATGTAATAAATAAAATTTTATTGCAATATGGTTAGCAGATTAAATATTTTATTTTTAATTAGTGATACAATGAATAGTTGTCCCCCTCTTTGACTGATAATGAAGTCCAAATATTCCACTATTCTTCTGCAGAATACTTAAAATGTATACCAAAATTATCTTTCTTAATATTAGAGTCGTGCTTTGTAATCGGTATTTATTATACTAGATTCCGACATCGGGTCGGGTTTACTTTACATTTTTGGTTCGGATCGGGACGGTTTGGGTTTTTAATCTTGTATGTCGGGTTCGGGTTGACTGATTTTTCAAAAGAATGTCCAAAATATTTTTTTTTTCAAGTTAAAAATCTAGGTATAGGGCAGATGTGCCAGTAATGGATAAAATTCAAAGTTTTTTGTTTATAAAAAAAAATTAAACAATAAAAATTTTACTTTAAAAATTTTCTTAATAAGCCCCCCCCCCCGCCCCACCGCTTACTTATTTTATAATCTGTGTTATTGTTGATCTCTCAATCAAACCAATTAGGAAGCAAAAAGTGATCCTTCGAAGTTCCACCGTTTTTCATTTATGTTGGTGAACATGCAAAAGAGCTGGTTTAACTTAATAAATTTTATATATTCTTTTACTTTCCTGCAAAATTTCCTGCAAAATCTGTTTTTGTTTTAGTAGTAATAAAAATTTTTAAATATGATCATTCTAGACATTTCATCAATCGCACACTAGATGAAGCAATGGTAGTTCAATCTCCAGTTGAAAAAAGTTGCATAAGATTTCAATTGTATAAAGTAAAAGATTATTTCAAGAATCAGAAGTAATTTTGCTCCATATACTTTTTATGCTTTGTGAATATTAATGACATGTTTATGCATAGATGTAATAGTTTCCCTATTTATGGAACATTATACTGTATATTATCCATAATATAAACTAAGCCTTCAAGCATGGATCTAAGCATGGATTAAACTAAGTATGGGACAAATTTTGAAACTTGCAATTTCTTTAATTATAAAATTGTTTTTGAAATTATGTTTCTATATTGTTTAAGGACATTAGAAAGTGTTTCATTTTGTATTCTATAAACTGAAATATTGTTTTTGTGTCAAATCTGCATTTTTTTCCTTTTAATATCATCAATTAATTTTTGAGTTTTATTACCCAAAATATAGTAAGACAAATTCGTCTTTCTGTCCGTCACGATAGCTTTTGTTTTTAGTCTCCCGAGTCCTTCAATTTTTAAAACAACTTCGGCGATCGGTAAGCGACGAGTATTGTTCATTAACGGCTGTCTAACTCGAATGGTGCCACCGTCTAATTGATTGGGTTTAATAAATCTCCTCGAAATCACATCATATTGACTTCCACTATCTCTTAATGTTGTGCATTCCCTTCCGTTGATTAGCGCGCGGCTTAGACTAGATTAGCAAATCTTTTAACTCTTTAAAATTAGTAACCTCAAGATCATTTAACCACCCTTCTAGAAAGCTATTTAGTTCAAAAATGAGGTCTTTCCACGGGATATTCTGGTCTCGCAAATGTTTATCTAATTTTTGTCTATAAGCCTCGCCACTCAATCTAAAACGAGCTAACAGGATTGACTTCACATGCTGAAAGTTGTCAACTCGGTCTGTCGGTTCGCGCAAGATCAATTCAGCTATCTGTACGGGCAACAAAGCTAATAAATGCGTGACCAGATCCTCATTTTCTATCCCAGACCTTAATGCCTGTCGTTCAAACAAGTTTAAAAATAGAGTTATGTCCGAACGCTCTGGATCAAAACGATGCATTATAGTTTTTAGCGCTAATTTAGGTCTTTCCGATCCGTTACTGGAAATCGAGTTACGCCTCCCTGTATTTTGCGTTAATTTTAATTGCTCTAATTGAAAATTTCTCTCTTTTTCTTTCTCTTCTTTTTCTTTTTTCTCTCTTTCTAAAAGAAGTAGATCTTCCCTATCTTTCACTATATATCCCACTTGCGTTAATGCAAAGTCGGCATCATAATCGTCCGCGCCCTCTATCTTTTGGATAATCGTCGCGATTATGTCACTTTCTTCTATCTGAACTCCCAATACCTCTGCTAAATTTTGCAGATCAGCCTTTCGGCAATATTTCAATGCCGTTATTTTCGCCATTATCTATCGATTTTATATTCCTACCGATACTACAAAGATAACCTAACGATTTCCCTCTTCATATATTTATTTATATATTTTTTTTTTTCAACTACCTCAGAAGATGTTAATTTGACACTTCACCGAGAATATTCTAACCTTATCTACCGTTATAAAATGTTTTCAAACGTATTCACAATATACATAAATAAATTAGCAATACTATAATAAATTTCAGACATTGTACGTTTTAGTGTTAGTTTCGAAAAGAAAGTGTAATTTTTCCACTTTTTACATTCCCTACACACACAAAATATAGAACATAAAAAAAAAATATTTCCAAATGCTATAGGTAAACAATTTTCCCTATTTTACTCAGAATTGAACACTCCTTGCAACCTTTTCATATGCTTTTTCTATTTTGAATATAAGTATATATTTAGGAAAATCAATCATTAAATAATCCAAATTGATTCTAAAATATTTTTCAAGCAAACTTTCCTCACAATGGTACTTTTCTTACATGACATCTAATTTCTTTAAGAATCTAGTTCGATTTTAGTTTTCTGTATTCTTAATTTAAAAAAAAATTTCAAAATTTAAAACCAATGACAAAAGGGTATCAGCTCCATTGTACTATAATTAATTAATAAGTTAATAATTTTCTTATTTTAACTAACCAATTTTTCAATTTTAAAATGTTCATTTACCTCAAAACAAAAGTTTTCCTTTAAAATATTAATTTCTTATCAACATTTCAATTAATTAATAAATTAAGAGCCACTCAAAATAATGAGCTTACCTTTTGTTTTGCTGGGACATTTTCTCTCGGGAACTGTACTGCACGGCACTGCACTGCACTGCAGTCTCCTTTCACTGCACACAGTCTTGCATCTGGATGTCGTCTAAAGCACCTTTTTGGGGAACTGTCCGGCACGATACTGGTGTCACTTTTCTCTACGCACAGTCTTGCATCTGGGGGAACTGTTCTTAGGGGAACTGTCCGGTACGATACTGATGTCGCTTTTCTCTACACAGTCTTGCGTCTGGAGCACTTTCTTAGGGGAACTGTCCGGCACTAAACTGATGTCGTTTTCCTATGCACACGATCTTGCATCTGGAGCTCTTTCTTAGAGGAACTGTCCGGCATGATACTGGTGTCGCTTTTTCTACACACGGTGTTGCGTCTGGAGCTCTTTCTCTTACGCTAGTCTTTTAATGTTCAGAGTCCTTGCTGTGCATACCACCTTCTGCCACCAAGTTGTAAAACCTTCGACTAACAGGTGGAAGTGGTAGCGTGGAACTTCAGTCAAGCGGAGGCCCAAGTAATAATTAAATCAAACAATTTATTTAAATGCATAAGATAAATGAATATTTCTTGATTAATTACTTGTATTTACAACTACATTACATTTTTGGGTACTTTCAGCTGATGACAATGTTCATTAAAGACTGAATGTTCAGTGTATAAGATTAACATTCAAATTCTATTAGCTTCTTTCTCGACACAAATCCAAAATCTTGTCACGATAGTCTGGTAAGAAACAGTTGCCTCTGTTTTCTGGTGTATATCAGTCCGTTGTCAACTACACAATATCTCGCGGTTTCCACTGGAGAAATCTTACCCAGCCCGAAACGGCAGATTCTTCTATCCCTTCGGATCTATCCGAAAACTCAACTCCCGACTCAGAGAGCAGCTCTCTCCTTGGGATTCCAAAACGCATCTCCCTCTTTTCTCTGTTCGTTCCAATTCACCTTTTTAGTCAACCTTTAAGATTGGTTTAGATGGATCGATTCTTTTTATCATTTCCTGCAGAACCTTGAGACTTAGAAATATTTTGAGCTGGTATGCTTATACATTGCTCTTCCTATCTAGAGTTCTATTTGAAAATATATGGGACTTTTTTTGTGAATCCCATTGGATTCTTCACATGCCGATGCCACTACCCGAAAGGGGGTGCAGGAGCAAAAAAGTTCTAAAAATACGATTTTTGCGTTACCGAAGGGCCTAGAAATATGAAATTTGAAATATTAGCTACTTATTAGATATAAAGGATTTCTAAGAACAGTTCTTAAACAATTCGAAATTTAAAAGGGGTGAAAATGCGCGAAAAGTGTTCTAAAAAACGTTCTGATGGTGGTTTCTACACAATCTCAGGAAATACCATACCGATCTAAAAAATAATGGCGTCAAAATGATGGTGAAAACCCTTGCTCCAACATAGGCGACGTTTTATGCCGGTGCCAATATCCCAAAGGGGTGCAGGAGAATAACGTTCTAAATTGCGGCTTTTGCGTTACGGAAGGGCCTAGAATCGTGAAATTTGGAATGGTAGTTAGTTATAAGATATCAATGATCTCTAAGGACATTTCCTAAAAAAAGTCGAAATTTAAAAGGGGGTCAAAATGCGCAAAAAGCGTTGTAAAAAAAGATGTAAATTGCGATTTCTGTGCAATCTCAGGAAGTACTGAACCGATTTAAAATATAATGGTGTAAAAATAATGGTTACAACTCTTTCTCCAAGATAGTATATATTTTATGTCTGTTTCTACTACCCCAGAGGAGATGCAGGAGCAAAAATCGCGAAAAGCGTTCTAAAAACGTTCTAAATGCCGATTTGTCGGCAATATCTCAGGAAAAATGAATCTGATTTCAAACGTAATGGCAGGAAATTGATGCTGACAGCCTCTGCTCTAAGATAGACACTATTTTATGTCGGTATCACTATCACCAAGACGTTGCAGGAGCAAAAAAAGCGTTCTAAATTTCGACTTTTGTGATCGGTAGGGGCTAGCAACTTAAAATTAGGCAAGGTATATATTTATTAGATATAAATGATCTTTAAGAACAGTTTCGAAAAAATTGGAAATTTAAAAACAGGTGAAAATATGCGAAAAGCATCCTAAATACGTTCTAAATTGCGATTTCTACTCAATCTAAGGAAATACCAAAGCTATTTTAAAAGTAATGGTTGCAAATCAATGGTGACCGTCCCTGCTATAACATAGGTTATATTGTATGTTGCTGTCACTACCATCTTAAAGTTGCAAAAGCAAAACATGTTCTAATTTGCGTTTTTTGCACATCTGGGGGGTCTAACACTTTGAAGTATGGCATGGTATTTACTTACAAGATGCAACTGCTTTCTAAGAACAGTCGAAAGAAAATTCCAAATTTAAAAAAATGAAGTGAGTGAAAAGCGTTATAAATTACAATTTTTAAGCAAACTTATAAATTACATAACCGATTAAAAAAATAATGATGACAAATTTTGGTGATATAACCTGCTCAAACATAAGCTATATTTTATGTCTGTTCCACTACCACCAGGGGGTTGCAGGAGCTAAAAACTTTCTAAATTGCGATTTCTGTGATACTGAAGAGGCTAGAAATTTTAAATATGATATGGTAGTTATTTATGAAATATAAATGCCCTCGAAGGAACGTCGAAAATAAATTCAAATTAAAAAGGGGTGAAGTGAAGGGGGGGTGCGAAAAGCATTCTAAAAAAGTTCTAAATTACGATTCTATGCAATTTCAGGGAATATAAACCGATTATGAAAGTAATGGTTGTGAATCAATGGTAACAGTCTCTTATCCTACACAGGCTATATTTTATGGCGGTGATTCTACCACCTGGGATTCACAGGAAAAACAAACGTTCTAAAAAAGGGCTTTAAAAGTTTTTTAAATTACGTTTCTGTGGAATATTAGGAAATAACAAACCGATTTCAAAATTAATGTTGGCAAATTATTGGTGACAGTTCCTGTTTCAACATAGCCCTTTATGTTAAGAGAAGGGGTAGGACTTGGAATTTGACATGATGGTTAATTTTAAGATGTAAGAAGATGGTGTCTAAAAAATTCAAAACTTCAAATGAATACTGAAATGAGCGTATTAATTGAGCATAAAAGTTTCAAAATATTTTCTAAATTATCATTTATTTAGTTTCATTTCATTTTATTAATTTAAGTCTCATTTCTGCCTAATGCAGTGTAATAATGATGATTAATCAAACTGTGTTTTAAAAAGTAATTTTTGAATTATTCCTAAAAGTAATAAGTACCTTTTAATAAAAAAAACAACATTTTAATAAAATAAAATATTACCTTTTAATAAAATAAAAATTTAGTTAGTACATTTTAATAAAAATTAGACATATAAATATCACTTGGCATATTTCAAATATTACGCGAGCAAAGCCGCGGGGTTTGCTAGTTAGTTATAAAATATAAACAATGTTATAATAAATAAATATTAATTGTTCGCGTATCAATTGTTGACATACATAAAATAAGCAATGTTTTAAATTTTAAATTCAAGTCCATTATAAACTTCTTTTTAAATTAAGAATTATACCTGCCTACAATATTCTTGTACATTTTTTTCGTTTTGTGGTCATCTCCTTTTATATGAATGAAAGACAAATTTTAATTATTGGATGTATGTAATTTCCTTAGAGTAATAAACTTCAATTTATTATTTAAAAGCTTAATCTCATATTGTTATAAACACCAAAATGTTTAGAACCAAACAATTTTAACACTATATTATAATTATATCTAAAATAAACATCAGTTACAGTATATAAAAACCCAAGTCTGCTCGGTCTACGGACGCAGATAGATTTCGAAGTTAAGTACTAATTTCATAAAAAGTGGGGAAGGATTGTACTTTGTACCGATATATTAAGAAAAAGAAATAACGTATAAAGGCACAAATAAAATATGTTTAAAAGCATACAGCTGTTTCAAAACCTCTAAGGTTTCCTCATCAGTGCTTAATATAAAAGTTAAATGAAAACTAAAACATTGTGTAAAAGGGGGTGGGGGTTGACAGAGTGTCAGAAAAAGCGTACCTTTCAGCTCTACTGCCAACTGTGAAATGCGACATACGGCTGACGAACAGCTACGGAGTCGATCTCAGGCGCATATTCTGGGAGACCAATCAAAATCACCCAATTGCTCCGGAAGAATTCAAACTTAGAAGGAGAAAAAGGGGGGGGGGATGAAGAGAATTAAAGAAAATTAAACCATATCTTTGAAAAATTGAGTGTACTGGTTAAATCGTTAACTAAACTGTTTGAATTTTTCCATATGTGATAAGCTTCCCAGAAGTCAAGATCGTAGATTGAAGTACATTTCTGTATTATGAAGGCTTCGAAAAATTTTAAATTATGGTTGTTGGACCAGCAGTGGTTGGCAATAGCGGAACGTTTAATATCACAAGTTTTAACACAAGTTTTATGCTCCCCCAAACGGATCTTAAAGGCTCGCTTCATTTGACCAATGTACATTTTGTTGTATTCGCAAGATATCCTATAAATACCCCAATTTGAAAAACTATCAATTGGATGTTTCAGATTTGTGAATTGAATTTTATTGAAAGGAGTATAAACTACTTTAAAGTCAACTTTTGACAAGATTATAGAAATTTGATGGCTTAATTTCGGAAAATATGGGAGTATAATTAAACTTTCATTACCGACAGTATTAGCCCTGGATTGAGTACGTTTACTTAGTTTGTTATGAATGGAATCGACGATTTCAGCTGTGAAAACTCGATCAATGGCAATGGATTTAATGTAGTCTAATTCTGTTTTTAGTAAACTGTCGGAAGAACAAATATTTAAAGCCCTGTAAACATAACTGTTAAAGGCAGCCAACTTTCGATTAGGTGAATGGTATGAAAGACGATGTGGGGGTAAGGATACTGCGAATGGTTTACGGTAAACAGTAGTGTGAAACAAATTATTTTCGCGGAAAACCATTACATCAAGAAAGGGCAAACGACTGTTATTTTCGAGATCGAACATGAACTGAATATGTTTATCTATAGAATTCATAATATCGAGAATATTAGCAAGATTAAGATCATCAGAGTTCAATAATGCAAAGCAGTCATCGACATAGCGGATGTAAAATGGAAAGGATAATTTCTTGAAAAGGTTTGATTCGTAATAGTGCATGTAAATATCACTGAGGATGGGGCTGATGGGGGAGACCATGGACAAACCATCAGTCATGCAATAAAAATTACCATTAAAAATGAATGTGTTTTGCGATAAACAAATGCTAGTAAGATGTATAAGCTTACCAGTTTCGTAATATGAATAATGAAATTCTTGTAGGCGTAATTTAAGACAATTTAAAGCACCTTGAACCGGTACGTTAGTAAATAGTGATTTAACGTCGAATGAAACCATACTATTGTTTTGAGTACCACTGAAGCTACGAAGCTTATTAACAAACTCATAAGAGTTTCTGCAAGTGTAGATATTGTTAGAGAACAGGGGGGAGAAAATACAGGTCAGATATTTCGCTAAGTATAGGAAGAGGTACCAATGTTTGAAACTATTGGTCTGAAAGGAATGCCTTGTTTATGGACTTTTGGGAGGGCATAAAATCTTGCGCAGTGTGATACTGAAGCAATAAGGGATAATTTAATGTTGTTGGAAATGAGAGGGGAGCGCTCGATAGCATATTTTATAGCTTTCAATTCTTTTTGAGAAGGATCAGATTTAATCCTTTTATAAGGACCCTCGTCTAACAAGTCCTGTGTTTTGGATAGGTAATCAGACTTGTCCATATCAACAATACCATACTATTGTTTTGAGTACCACTGAAGCTACGAAGCTTATTAACAAACTCATAAGAGTTCCTGCCAATGTAGATATTGTTAGAGAGCAGGGGGGGGGGGGAATAGAGGTCAGAAATTTCGCTAATTTATAGGAAGAGGTACCAATGTTCGAAACAATTGGTCTGAAAGGAATGCCTTGTTTATGGACTTTTGGGAGCGTATAAAATCTTGCGCAGTGTGACACTGAAGGAATAAGGGATAATTTAACGTTGTTGGAAATGAGAGGGGAGCGCTCGATAGCCGATTTTATAGCTTTCAATTCTTTTTGAGAAGGATCAGATTTAATCCTTTTATAAGGACCCTCGTCTAACAAGTCCTGTGTTTTGGATAGGTAATCAGACTTGTCCATATCAACAATACCATACTATTGTTTTGAGTATCACTGAAGCTACGAAGCTTATTAACAAACTCATAAGAATTCCTGCAAATGTAGATATTTTTAGAGAGCAGGGGGGAGAAAATAGAGGTCAGATATTTCGCTAATTTATAGGAAGAGGTACCAATGTTCGAAACTATTGGTCTGAAAGGAACGCTTTGTTTATGGACTTTTGGGAGCGTATAAAATCTTGACCGGTGTGACACTGAAGGAATAAGGGATAATTTAACGTTGTTGGAAATGAGAGGGGAGCGCTCGATAGCCGATTTTATAGCTTTCAATTCTTTTTTAGAAGGATCAGATTTAATCTTTTTATAAGGACCCTCGTCTAACAAGTCCTGTGTTTACCTATCCAAAACCATGGAAATATACTTGAATGCTTTTATATAACCACTAGCAAACCCCGCGGCTTTGCTCGCGTAATATTTGAAATATGCCAAGTCATATTTATATGTCTAATTTTTATCAAAAGGTACTAACTAAATTTTTATTTTATTAAAAGGTAATATTTTATTTTATTAAAAGGTTTTTTTTATTAGAAGGTACTTATTACTTTTAGGAATAATTCAAAAATTACTATTTAAAACACAGTTTGTCTAAACATCATTATTACACTGTATTAGGCTGAAATGAGACTTAAATTAATAAAATGAAATAAAACTAAATAAATGATAGTTTAGAGAATATTTTGAAACTTTTAAGCTCAATTAATACGCTCATTTCAGTATTCATTTGAAGTTTTGAATTTTTTAGAAACCATCTTCTTACATCTTAAAATTAACCATCATGTCAAATTCCAAGTCCTACCACCTCTCTCAACATAAAGGGCTATGTTGAAACAGGAACTGTCACCATTAATTTGCCAACATTAATTTTGAAATCGGTTTGTTATTTTCTAATATTCCACAGAAGCGCAATTTAAAAAGCTTTTAAAGCCCTTTTTAGAACGTTTGTTGTTCCTGTTAACCCCAGGTGGTAGAATCACCGGCATAACATACAGCCTGTGTAGGATCAGAGACTGTTACCACTGATTCGCAACTATTACTTTCATAATCGGTTTATATTCCCTGAAATTGCATAGAATCGTAATTTAGAACTTTTTTAGAATGCTTTTCGCACCTCCCCTTCGTCGCTTCACCCCTTTTTAATTCGAATTTATTTTCGACGTTCCTTCGAGGGCATTTATATTTTATAAGTAACAACCATGTCATATTTAAAGTTTCTAGCCTTTTCAGTATCACAGAAATCGCAATTTAGAATGTTTTTAGCTCCTGCAACCCTCTGGTGGTAGTGGAACAGACATAAAATATAGCTTATGTTTGAGCAGGTTCTATCACCAAAATTTGTCATCATTATTTTTTTAATAGGTTTGGTAATTTATAAGTTTGCTTAAAAATTGTAATTTATAACGCTTTTCACTCACTTCATTTTTTTTTTTAATTTGGAATTTTCTTTCGACTGCTCTTAGAAAGCAGTTGCATCTTGTAAGTAAATACCATGCCATACTTCAAAGTGTTAATTAGACCCCTCAGTTGTGCAAAAAATGCCAATTAGAACATATTTTGCTTTTGCAACCCTCAGATGGTAGTGACAGCAACATAAAATATAACCTATGTTATAGCAGGGACTGTCACCATTGATTTGCAACCATTACTTTTGAAATAGCTTTGGTATTTCCTTAGATTGAGTAGAAATCGCAATTTAGAACGTTTTTAGGACGCTTTTTGCGCATTTTCACCCCTTTTTAAACTTCCAATGTTTTCGAAACTGTTCTTAAAGATCATTTATATCTAATAAATATGTACCTTGCCTAATTTTAAGTTGCTAGCCCGTACCGATCACAAAAATCTAAATTTAGAACGCTTTTTTGCTCCTGCAACGTCTTGGTGATAGTGATACCGACATAAAATAGCGTCTATGTTATAGCAGAGGCGGTCAGCATCAATTTCCTACCATTACGTTTCAAATCAGATTCATTCTTTCTGAGATATTGCCGACAAATCGGTATTTAGAACGTTCATAGAACGCTTTTCGCCCATTTTGCTCCTGCATCTCCTCTGGGGTAGTGGAAACAGATATAAAATATAACCTATCTTGGAGCAAGATCTGTCACCATCATTTTTACACCATTATATTTGAAATCGGTTCAGTACTTCCTGAGATTGCATAGAAATCGCAATTTAGAAAGTTTTTTACAATGTTTTCTGCGCATATTGACCCCCTTTTAAATTTCGATTTTTTTAGGAAATGTCCTTAGAGATCATTGATATCTTATAACTAACTACCATTCCAAATTTCACGATTCTAGCCCTTCCGTAACGCAAAAGCTGCAATTTAGAATGTTTTTTGCTCCTGCACCCCCTTTGGGGTAGTGGCACCGACATAAAACATCGCCTATGTTAGAGCAAGGGTTTTCACCATCATTTTGACGCTATTATTTTTTAGATCGGTTTGGTATTTCCTGAGATTGTGTAGAAACCACCATTAGAACGTTTTTCAGAACGCTTTTCGCACATTTTCACCCCTTTTAAATTTCGAATTGTTTAAGAACTGTTCTTAGAATCCTTTATATCTAATAAGTAGCTAATATTTCAAATTTCATATTTCTAGGCCCTTCGGTAACGCAAAAATCGCATTTTTAGAACGTTTTTCGCTCCAGCACCCCCTTTCGGGTAGTGGCACCGACATAAAACATAGCCTATGTTGGAGCAAGGGTTGTCACCGTCATTTTGACACCCTTATTTTGACACCATTATTTTTTAAATCGGTTTGGTATTTCCTGAGATTGTGTAGAAACCACCAATTAGAACGTTTTTTAGAACGATTTGCGCGCATTTTCACCCCTTTCAAATTTCGAATTGTTTAAGAACTGTTCTTAGAAATCCTTTATATCTAATAAGTAGCTAATTTTTCAAATTTCATATTTCTAGGCCCTTCAGTAACGCTAAAATCGCATTTTTAGAACGTTTTTTGCTCCTGCACCCCTTTGGGGTAGTGATACCGACATAAAACATAGCCTATCTTGGAGCAAGTGTTGTCACCATCATTTTGATACCAATATTTTTTAAATCGGTTTGGTATTTCCTGAGATTGTGTAGAAACTACCATTTAGAACGTTTTTTAGAACGCTTTTTGTGCATTTTCACCCCTTTTAAATTTCGAATTGTTTAAGAACTGTTCTTAGACATCATTTATATCTTATAGGTAACTAATATTCAAAATTTCATATTTCTAGGCCCTTCAGTAACGCTAAAATCGCATTTTTAGAACGTTTTTTGCTTCTACACCCCCTTTGGGGTAGTAGCACCGACATAAGATATAGCCTATGTTCTAAGTTGGACTAACACCATCATTTTGATACCATTACTTTTGGAATTGGTTCGGTAGTTCCAGAGCTTACCTCCGACAAATAAACAATTTTTTCATCTTTATAATAGGAGTATAGATTATTTTGCCACTATTTAGCTAAAATTTAATTCAAACTAAAACACTCCTGAAATTACTGAAATCACATTTCCAGAAATTATCATCCTCAGAAGGCCTTGTATCCAATTCTTTGCGTGACCCTGTATATCATTTTATCTATATTCAACAAACATTTCTTAGTTAACTAAATACAACCCAGCGTAAAAATGCATAACTCATTTAAAAACCACCTTTAAGAAATTTGCTCTCATACCCAGTAACCCTTACGAATTCTTTTATGTAGGTCTGTATATGAACTATAGCATTTATACACACCATATAATATGCATAAATACAGTGAAACATAAAATCACATTTAATAATTAAAAATGCATTTCCAGCAATCATCGCTAATGTACATTACTTCGCATGCAATATAGTATCTGATATAAGTAGTTTTACTGCAATATCAATTTATATTGCCATGTTCATAGCTTTAAACTTCTACTGATCTTTGGAACCAGATGAGCAAATTTTAAAGTCTTAGAAAATTCAGCTTTTGAAATAATGACAATAACTAATTATTAAACACATATATTTGAACGTATTCAGGTAGAAAACACAAACGAACATCGATAATGTAATTTAAAAAACTAAAATAAATAAAAATTCTGCTTTATGTTCTTTCCTAAACAAGAATTATAGATTAGTTTACAATTCAAAATATGATTTTTGTGTAATTTAATGATCTATATATTAATAAAATTGAATCACAAAATAAACTGAATCAAAAATTCGTGTAAAATATACCATATGATTGAAATGTTTCTTTACTGAACGTATTAGGAATTAATTTGGTTTGAAATTTGGAACTTGTAAGGCAAAATACACTTTTTAATCTCTGTAAAAGTGATTGAATTGCAGGTAGTTTTTATAAGTAACTTAAAATTTACTTAGCAGACCGAGCTGTAATTTTAGACAAATAATGTATCATTTACAATTATTTTTTTTTTTCAAAAAGTAATTTCATAATAAATATATTCGAATTTTAAGTATCAATATCTAGATGCAAAAAGTCCTTCCGGCCAGTGCAGGGAGGAAGAGGTAGCTTTCATAATCCTTATTTAAAAAAGCCAACTTATATCATGCAAACACACGAAGCTAAATTTAGTGGAAACCGAATATAGGAGATTCAATACTAATTTTTATCAATATAATGAATGAGAATTTCGCGAAATTAGTCAGCTTTATCCAAGCTGCTTTTCTTTAAAGTAACTTATGTTTGGCTGCCAAATTCGGCAATTTTTTAAAGTGCCTGATATTTTAAGACAACATGGTGGATGAGGCTAAGCAGTGAACTTGGTCGAGACCTTAGTAATTGCTGTGCACATGCTCACTCACATCGGAATCGGTTGATATATACGAGTGCTGCCGCATGCAAAAAATCAGATTTTTCAAAATGTCACCCACAATAGAAATTGAAACTGCTAGATCTGAGCCATTTTTTAAGATAAAGACAAACAAAAAATGCTCCTGAATCCTTATATCAAGGTCAAATACTCAAGAAAGAAACCTTTTTCAATTTATAATTTTTTCGCACCTCACTTTAAATATATATATATTTTTTTAATTTAATGGCCGCCATTTTGAAACAAGATGGCTGATGAATCTGGCCAGCGAACTTGCTCGAGGTGTTGATGTATACTATCCACATGCCTTCTTACATCGAAATAGGCGATTACGTGTGTTATCGCGTGACAAATACAAGATCGTTTCAAAATGTTAGCCATGCTAGAAATTCAAAGTGCTATAATTCAACCATTTTTTAAGATATAAACAAAAAAACAAATTTTCGGAAACAAAAACTGCTCCGGAATCTTTGTATCAAGGCCAAACACATAAAAAAAAAATCTTTTTCATTTTCCAATTTTTTGGTATCTCATTTAATTTTTTTTTTTTTTAAATGGCCGCCATTTTGAAACAAAATAGCGGATGAAGCTGGCCAACGAACTCGGTCGAGATATTTGTATGTACTATGTAAACACCAAAGTACTTCCATATCGGTTCATAAATACGCCTGTTATTACGTGAGAAAAATCAGGACGTTTCAAAATGTCAGCCACGCTAGAAATTCAAAATGCAATAACTCAGCCATTTCTTAAGATATAGACGAAACAAAATCTGCTCCCGAATCTTTTTATCAAGGTCAAACACATAAGAAGAAAATATTTTTTCAATTTTCAAATTTTTGGTAATACATTTCAAATTTAAATTTTTCTTTAAAATTTAAATGGCCGCCATTTTTAAACAAGATGGCGGATGAAGCTGGCCAACGAACCCGGTCGAGACATTGGTATGTAATATGTATAAACGAAGTTACATCTAAATCGGTTCATAAATACGCCTTTTATCGCGTGACAAAATTCAGAACGTTTCAAAATGTCAGCCACGCTAGAAATTCAAAATGCTATAACTCAGCCATTTTTTAAGATACAGACGAAACAAAAACTGCTCCGAAATCTTTGTATAAAGTTCAAATACATAAGAAAAAATATTTTTCCATTTTCAATTTTTTGGTACCACATTTCAAATTTTAATTTTTTTTAAAAAAATTAAATGGGCGGCATTCTGAAACAAAATGGCGGGTGAAGCTAGCCACGAACTCGGTCGAGACATTGGTATGTACTATGTACACACCGAATTACATCGAAATCGGTTCATAAATACGACTTTTATCGCGTGACAAAATTCAGGACGTTTCAAAATGTCAGCCACGCTAAAAATTCAAAATACTAAAACTCAGCCATTTTTTAAGATATTGACGAAACAAAAACTGCTCCGGAATCTTTGTATAAAGGTCAAATACATAAGAAAAAAATATTTTCCCATTTTTAATTTTTTGGTACCATATTTCAAATTTTAATTATTTTTTAAAAATTTAAATGGCCACCATTTTGAAACAAAACGGCGGATGAAGCTGGCCAACCAACTCGGTCGAGACATTGGTATGTACTATGTACACACCGAATTACATCGAAATCGGTTCATAATTACGAGAGTTACAGTGTGACATAGGTCAAATATATATATATATATATATGTATCAATTTTGAACGGAGGGTGGTTTCGGGGTCTGGGGGTCATGATCGATGAAAACATACCAAAATTTTTTGAAATCGCTTTCCTCCGAACGGCTGCAATAGTTAGCTTTTTGTAATGAAAGCTACCTAAAACATTTCAGCATTACTTTATAATATGATGCATATACAATGTACTTGATATACAGTTTTCATGCATTTTGATAGTGTTATTAACTAAAAAAATAATCCTGAAACACTTCCCTCATAGCATGCATGGTCACAATGACTTCATTGTGACGTCACTGTAAGTCACTGTGGTCACGTCACATCTGTGACCAAAATGCCACCACTCAGTGATGTCACATTGTGACTGAGATGTGAACTTCTTAGAAAACTTAAAAAAATTACAAAAATTATTAAATCATGTTATTTACTGTAAAAAATATTTTTCTGCCGGATTAAAAATTTTTTTAAACCGTGGTCCAAGTTGCCTCTGTGCCTCTAACCAAAACTTTTTATTTTCATATAACATAAAATGTAATTAATTCATCAGCGAAACAAAAATATTTCCTAATTATGCGAATTTCATATTATTAAAAAAATGGTTTAGGTAAACAGACCCCGACTTATCTTTTATAAAGATTTTTGTAAATGATCATCTGTTATAGTAGAAGTTTCTCAAAGAGTAGTCGAAACATTTCTGTGGTTTCAAACTAAAAACTTTCTATTACAGTTAAGTCTGCAGCTTTTAATGAGCACGCAGAAAGCGTCTTCAAAGTTTAGTTCAATATGCATTTCTTGCTTTATAATTTGCATTCAAGTCATTTTTTTTCCTCTTAGTGTTTCACTATTTTAAGTAACTTTTTTTTTTTAATTCTACTTCTTTCAGACGTTTAAAATAAAATTGACATTTTCCGAATATAAAATTAATGTACAAAATTTAGGCAAAGCCCATGACATAATTAATTATTCACATTTTATTTTTTGTTTTCAAAATATATCTTTAAAAATTATTTTACAAGATGTTTTGTTCTACAGAAAATTAATATTAAGATAATGACAGATTGGCAAAGAAAAACTCATCTCTTGTTGTATTTTTTAAGAAGATATTTTGTATATATTACCTGTGATATAAATTTTACTTTTAAAAAAAGGAGGGGGTCATCATTATTACCATTAAATTAATTTATACATATTTTGAAAAATTAAGCAATATTTTATCTAGTAAACTCTAATTATGGATAATATTATTATTATAATTTACGTAAATGAAACTTTACAATTCAATAAAACTGATAAAAATAAAAGGTGAAATACAATAAAACATTTTCAAACAGGAAATTGAATTAGAGACAATTTGATAAAATTATTACGCATTTAATTTCCTTCCGAAACTGTTGTATAGAAAAACAAATAAAACCGAAAAAACATCTGCTTCGAACTTCGAAACTTAAAAATCGTCTGCATCTGCACTATTTCAGTTGTTACGACTCACCGCAGAATAACGGATAAAAGTAACAGTGAAGCTTTTTAGAATAAACGCGGGAAGTTCTGTGGACACTGGACAGCATTGACGTGTTGACACGGATTTAAAAAGTGAAACAAGAACGTTCTCAGGATCCAAGTTAGTTCAGCTAACAAAATATAAACCCGAGAAAATTACGGTAGCTTTGACTTGTTGAAGATGATTCAAGTCATTGCTATGGTACTTATTATCGGATTTAATTGGTTCCCCAAAATCAAAGTATCACGTACAACGTCAATGAAATTAGGTAAGTAAAAATATTATTTCCCTGTTTGCTTTTTTTTAACCGCAACAATTTTAGTTAGCTTCTCATAAACATGCTGTAGAACATAAATATTTCACTACATTTATTTTTTATTTTGTTGAAATAGCTAAAATATTATTTTCCCTGTTTGCTTTTTTTTTTTTTTTTAATTACAATGATTTTAGTTATCTTCTAATAAATATGTTATAGAACACAAATATTTCATTACATTTATTTTTTATTTTGTTAAAATATCTAACTTCCTTTTCAACAGCTTTGATCAGATTATTAAAATTAGTGATTTAAATTGCATTTTAATCTGGTTTATATTCTTATTTAAATATTTGTTAAAACCACATAGTGTCCTAAATATGAAAGTATATGGATAAGTATTATAATCAGTCATTAATATAATTAATAAACATTTAAAGATAATTAAGTTATTTTTAAAAAAAGTCTTTTTATGGAATAAAATTATTGGCAAACATAATTTTTTAATTTTGTATTAAGTGATGGCCTTAAACAATTTGAATTGCATGTTTTTATTTTTTAAAAAAATGCATCTGCTCAGAAGAGGAATTTATAAAAAATAAGACACAACGGAAACGTATACTATTAAAAGAGATCGTAGATATGTAATGTTAAGAAAAAAAAATGATTATTTAATGTATTATTCAACCTGAGAAATGTTTTAAAATCTATAAAGAAATAGTCATAGCGGGTGAAAGCTTTTCAGTTATTAAACATTCTTACTGAAATGTTGTCTGTTGGCAAATGAAAATATAGAAGTTACGCAATCAGTAAGTGTTTAAATATGATTTTACTTTAAAAATAACGCAAATACTTGAACGGTATGAATCTAAAATGTAATAATCATATTTTATTATTTACTTTTTTTTCTGGATAATTTTATCATTTTATCTCCTGAATGATTTTATCGAGATAAATTTCAAAATATCGATATTATACACTCTTTATAAACAGCGTGATTAAAATGGATTTCTTATTTATAATTACCATAATCTTGTAAATAAAATATTAATAATAATAATGAACCTATGTGTGGCTCTATTTTGTGTTTATGGGCTCAATTTTTATACTTTATTTACATTAAAAAGTAGTTAACCATTTGATACTGAGTTCATTATTTTGTTTTATTGTGTCATATAAAAATAAATATGATTATTTGTAATTCTAATACAATATATACAGTAGAACGCCGATTGTCCGAACAAGTCGGGACCGACCCTAGTTCGGATAAACAAAATTCGGATAAATGGACAGACAGTTTAAGGGATGTTCCTGACTATTCTAAAACCTTCACACTTTATCTAGGTTTAGGACTGACAGCACCAGTTAGTACTGGAGTGCTTAAAAATTGTTTTGTTTTTTTTTAATTGTTTTTTGTTTACTTATTATTTAATTTTTTTTTCTTTTATCATTTTCTAAACTTCAGAGATTATAATTTAAGCAAAAAATAAATTGGAAGTTAGGTGTTTTTTTTTTCTTTTTTAGAGAGACAAATATTTGGATAATTGAAAATTCGGTTAAAAAGAATTCTTTGAGAGAAATATGCTGTTCGGATAATTGGAAGTTCGGTTAATTGGAGTTCCAATAACCGGCGTTCTACTGTATTTATAAAACTTTCACCAGACTTTATTCTAAAAATTTCGTTGTAGATTCTAATCTGTTTGTACTATTTATGACACTATCAGAGTTATAGATGTCATGGCAACATATATCCAGCCAGATTGATCTTTGGCAAAACATAAAAACTTTCACATTAGACGCAAAATAGAGTAGCTGCGGTGCTGTGTTTTATAAACAATAAGGTATTATTGTTTTAAAAAATGATAGATAGTAAGAGTTATTTTTATAATATATAATTTCATAAATAAAAATGTAATTTTGGCAATCAATTATTAAAGTTATTTTTTAATAATCAAAAAGTTGTTTTATATATGGATTTTACCCCAAGCAAACCCTGATGTAAAATAAATTAACCCTTTGTATCACCGTTCTATGCATACCTAAAAGTTTTATTTACTTTTTCAGTGAGCATAAAAATACGATTTTATTTATTGCTGCTATCTTCCAACATAACGATTATTGCCGAAATTGTTCTTAGAATTCTCAACATAATGATACTGGTGATACTCAGTTAATTTTCTATACCAAAGCTGTATTTTTCATTTGAGTAGTTTCAAATGGTTATTGCTAAAATGTACTTCGGAAATTTCGTAATGCATGTATGGGGCATAAAAGACGTAAACAATACATATAAAATGACTATATGGCACATGATGAGCGTTTCGAGTGTATATATATATATATGTATATAACGCATGCATAAACTTCACAATGATCTTAGCAATGTCGTTACTGCAATTTTTGCATAATCAAATTTATAGGGGCCTCTATAACAAAGAAGTTTCCTATTTTCTCAGTCCCAACTTGTTTGAATTACAATCATATATATATATATATATATATGATTGTAATTCAAACAAATTTGATGGTAATCAATATCATAAAACATATAAAATTTAATTACTTAATATCGGTATTTCTTTTTATCTTTCATTTTTTTTTTATTATAAATGTTGTGTAATCGAAAAAAATTCAACCTCACCAGTGACTTCGAGTTTGTAATGCGTATTAAATGAAATAAATTAATTTCATTCAGTATTTTCTATAGTTTAAGGAATATAAAAAGTACTGTATATATTATAAAATATTATATTTTCAACACAAATTTTATCTTGATAAAGATTTGAAAATTTAAACAAATTGTTTCTTTGGTAATTTTAATGCTTTTAACAAATAGCTAATTTTGAAAAAAAAAATGTGATAGATCGATCATTCAGTTGTCTTCAATATTCTCATTTATTGCAATAGGAAAGAAAGGTGCAACAAAAATTGAAGTCTGCGGGGCATTGCATTTTGATTCAATAAAATTCTTTTGGTATACCCTTGTTATATCGGCCCCCAAGTTTTAATTGCGATGTATCGCCGAAGTATATTAACGTTATAGATGTAAATGATTTTACAACATGCATAATTATGACTATGTGTGACATGCATACGTGTTTACAACTGTACAAGTATGTCATAGTGTGACTTCACAACATTGCCGCTAGTCACATATTCGTCACAACGTTAATGACAAATTTGTCACAAATCACACAATTTTCACAAAATTGTCACAATGTGACTTCAAAGCAGTGTCGCTGTCGTCACAGAATCATCACAGTGTTAAAGACAATTTCGTCAAAAATGATACATATTTCACAAATTGATCTCAATGTGACTTTAAAGCATTGTCACATTCGTCACAAATTCGTCACAAAGTTAATACCAAAATAGTCACAAATGACACACTCTTCACAAATTTGTCACACCGTGACTTCACAAAGTCGTCACAATGTGACGTCACAAAAGAGCTCTAAAACGGCCATAACGACCTCACATTCTAGTCACAGTGACTTCACATCGACGTCACGTGACGTCACATCGACGGTCACAATGTCACAACGACGTCGACGTGACGTCACCAAGCCTTACGGGTAATTAGTTGGCTACAAAATGTTCGAGGGATTAGAAAAAAATTTTGACCCATTACATAATTTGTTAAATAAAGTGCATAAATGTGCCAAAGCAGATCCATCCTTTTGGGTAGCTTTCTTTACAAAAAAGCTACCTATTGCAGCCGTTCGGAGGAAAGCGATTTCAAAAAATTTTGGTATATTTTCATCGATCATGACCCCCAGACCCCGAAACCACCCTCCGTTCAAAATATATATATATATATATATATATCTGACCTATGTCACACTGTAACTCCCGTAATTAAGAACCGATTTCGATGTAATTCGGTGTGTACATAGTACATACCAATGTCTCGACCGAGTTCGTTGGCCAGCTTCATCCGCCATTTTGTTTCAGAATGCCGCCCATTTAATTTTTTTAAAAAAAATTAAAATTTGAAATGTGGTACCAAAAAATTGAAAATGGAAAAATATTTTTTCTTATGTATTTGACCTTTATACAAAGATTTCGGAGCAGTTTTTGTTTCGTCTGTTGTCCCAGCCCGAAACGGCAGGTTCTTCTATCCCTTCGGATCTATCCGAAAACTCAACTCCCGACTCAGAGAGCAGCTCTCTCCTTGGGATTCCAAAACGCATCTCCCTCTTTTCTCTGTTCGTTCCAATTCACCTTTTTAGTCAACCTTTAAGATTGGTTTAGATGGATCGATTCTTTTTATCATTTCCTGCAGAACCTTGAGACTTAGAAATATTTTGAGCTGGTATGCTTATACATTGCTCTTCCTATCTAGAGTTCTATTTGAAAATATATGGGACTTTTTTTGTGAATCCCATTGGATTCTTCACATGCCGATGCCACTACCCGAAAGGGGGTGCAGGAGCAAAAAAGTTCTAAAAATACGATTTTTGCGTTACCGAAGGGCCTAGAAATATGAAATTTGAAATATTAGCTACTTATTAGATATAAAGGATTTCTAAGAACAGTTCTTAAACAATTCGAAATTTAAAAGGGGTGAAAATGCGCGAAAAGTGTTCTAAAAAACGTTCTGATGGTGGTTTCTACACAATCTCAGGAAATACCATACCGATCTAAAAAATAATGGCGTCAAAATGATGGTGAAAACCCTTGCTCCAACATAGGCGACGTTTTATGCCGGTGCCAATATCCCAAAGGGGTGCAGGAGAATAACGTTCTAAATTGCGGCTTTTGCGTTACGGAAGGGCCTAGAATCGTGAAATTTGGAATGGTAGTTAGTTATAAGATATCAATGATCTCTAAGGACATTTCCTAAAAAAAGTCGAAATTTAAAAGGGGGTCAAAATGCGCAAAAAGCGTTGTAAAAAAAGATGTAAATTGCGATTTCTGTGCAATCTCAGGAAGTACTGAACCGATTTAAAATATAATGGTGTAAAAATAATGGTTACAACTCTTTCTCCAAGATAGTATATATTTTATGTCTGTTTCTACTACCCCAGAGGAGATGCAGGAGCAAAAATCGCGAAAAGCGTTCTAAAAACGTTCTAAATGCCGATTTGTCGGCAATATCTCAGGAAAAATGAATCTGATTTCAAACGTAATGGCAGGAAATTGATGCTGACAGCCTCTGCTCTAAGATAGACACTATTTTATGTCGGTATCACTATCACCAAGACGTTGCAGGAGCAAAAAAAGCGTTCTAAATTTCGACTTTTGTGATCGGTAGGGGCTAGCAACTTAAAATTAGGCAAGGTATATATTTATTAGATATAAATGATCTTTAAGAACAGTTTCGAAAAAATTGGAAATTTAAAAACAGGTGAAAATATGCGAAAAGCATCCTAAATACGTTCTAAATTGCGATTTCTACTCAATCTAAGGAAATACCAAAGCTATTTTAAAAGTAATGGTTGCAAATCAATGGTGACCGTCCCTGCTATAACATAGGTTATATTGTATGTTGCTGTCACTACCATCTTAAAGTTGCAAAAGCAAAACATGTTCTAATTTGCGTTTTTTGCACATCTGGGGGGTCTAACACTTTGAAGTATGGCATGGTATTTACTTACAAGATGCAACTGCTTTCTAAGAACAGTCGAAAGAAAATTCCAAATTTAAAAAAATGAAGTGAGTGAAAAGCGTTATAAATTACAATTTTTAAGCAAACTTATAAATTACATAACCGATTAAAAAAATAATGATGACAAATTTTGGTGATATAACCTGCTCAAACATAAGCTATATTTTATGTCTGTTCCACTACCACCAGGGGGTTGCAGGAGCTAAAAACTTTCTAAATTGCGATTTCTGTGATACTGAAGAGGCTAGAAATTTTAAATATGATATGGTAGTTATTTATGAAATATAAATGCCCTCGAAGGAACGTCGAAAATAAATTCAAATTAAAAAGGGGTGAAGTGAAGGGGGGGTGCGAAAAGCATTCTAAAAAAGTTCTAAATTACGATTCTATGCAATTTCAGGGAATATAAACCGATTATGAAAGTAATGGTTGTGAATCAATGGTAACAGTCTCTTATCCTACACAGGCTATATTTTATGGCGGTGATTCTACCAACTGGGATTCACAGGAAAAACAAACGTTCTAAAAAAGGGCTTTAAAAGTTTTTTAAATTACGTTTCTGTGGAATATTAGGAAATAACAAACCGATTTCAAAATTAATGTTGGCAAATTATTGGTGACAGTTCCTGTTTCAACATAGCCCTTTATGTTGAGAGAAGGGGTAGGACTTGGAATTTGACATGATGGTTAATTTTAAGATGTAAGAAGATGGTGTCTAAAAAATTCAAAACTTCAAATGAATACTGAAATGAGCGTATTAATTGAGCATAAAAGTTTCAAAATATTTTCTAAATTATCATTTATTTAGTTTCATTTCATTTTATTAATTTAAGTCTCATTTCTGCCTAATGCAGTGTAATAATGATGATTAATCAAACTGTGTTTTAAAAAGTAATTTTTGAATTATTCCTAAAAGTAATAAGTACCTTTTAATAAAAAAAACAACATTTTAATAAAATAAAATATTACCTTTTAATAAAATAAAAATTTAGTTAGTACATTTTAATAAAAATTAGACATATAAATATCACTTGGCATATTTCAAATATTACGCGAGCAAAGCCGCGGGGTTTGCTAGTTAGTTATAAAATATAAACAATGTTATAATAAATAAATATTAATTGTTCGCGTATCAATTGTTGACATACATAAAATAAGCAATGTTTTAAATTTTAAATTCAAGTCCATTATAAACTTCTTTTTAAATTAAGAATTATACCTGCCTACAATATTCTTGTACATTTTTTTCGTTTTGTGGTCATCTCCTTTTATATGAATGAAAGACAAATTTTAATTATTGGATGTATGTAATTTCCTTAGAGTAATAAACTTCAATTTATTATTTAAAAGCTTAATCTCATATTGTTATAAACACCAAAATGTTTAGAACCAAACAATTTTAACACTATATTATAATTATATCTAAAATAAACATCAGTTACAGTATATAAAAACCCAAGTCTGCTCGGTCTACGGACGCAGATAGATTTCGAAGTTAAGTACTAATTTCATAAAAAGTGGGGAAGGATTGTACTTTGTACCGATATATTAAGAAAAAGAAATAACGTATAAAGGCACAAATAAAATATGTTTAAAAGCATACAGCTGTTTCAAAACCTCTAAGGTTTCCTCATCAGTGCTTAATATAAAAGTTAAATGAAAACTAAAACATTGTGTAAAAGGGGGTGGGGGTTGACAGAGTGTCAGAAAAAGCGTACCTTTCAGCTCTACTGCCAACTGTGAAATGCGACATACGGCTGACGAACAGCTACGGAGTCGATCTCAGGCGCATATTCTGGGAGACCAATCAAAATCACCCAATTGCTCCGGAAGAATTCAAACTTAGAAGGAGAAAAAGGGGGGGGGGATGAAGAGAATTAAAGAAAATTAAACCATATCTTTGAAAAATTGAGTGTACTGGTTAAATCGTTAACTAAACTGTTTGAATTTTTCCATATGTGATAAGCTTCCCAGAAGTCAAGATCGTAGATTGAAGTACATTTCTGTATTATGAAGGCTTCGAAAAATTTTAAATTATGGTTGTTGGACCAGCAGTGGTTGGCAATAGCGGAACGTTTAATATCACAAGTTTTAACACAAGTTTTATGCTCCCCCAAACGGATCTTAAAGGCTCGCTTCGTTTGACCAATGTACATTTTGTTGTATTCGCAAGATATCCTATAAATACCCCAATTTGAAAAACTATCAATTGGATGTTTCAGATTTGTGAATTGAATTTTATTGAAAGGAGTATAAACTACTTTAAAGTCAACTTTTGACAAGATTATAGAAATTTGATGGCTTAATTTCGGAAAATATGGGAGTATAATTAAACTTTCATTACCGACAGTATTAGCCCTGGATTGAGTACGTTTACTTAGTTTGTTATGAATGGAATCGACGATTTCAGCTGTGAAAACTCGATCAATGGCAATGGATTTAATGTAGTCTAATTCTGTTTTTAGTAAACTGTCGGAAGAACAAATATTTAAAGCCCTGTAAACATAACTGTTAAAGGCAGCCAACTTTCGATTAGGTGAATGGTATGAAAGACGATGTGGGGGTAAGGATACTGCGAATGGTTTACGGTAAACAGTAGTGTGAAACAAATTATTTTCGCGGAAAACCATTACATCAAGAAAGGGCAAACGACTGTTATTTTCGAGATCGAACATGAACTGAATATGTTTATCTATAGAATTCATAATATCGAGAATATTAGCAAGATTAAGATCATCAGAGTTCAATAATGCAAAGCAGTCATCGACATAGCGGATGTAAAATGGAAAGGATAATTTCTTGAAAAGGTTTGATTCGTAATAGTGCATGTAAATATCACTGAGGATGGGGCTGATGGGGGAGACCATGGACAAACCATCAGTCATGCAATAAAAATTACCATTAAAAATGAATGTGTTTTGCGATAAACAAATGCTAGTAAGATGTATAAGCTTACCAGTTTCGTAATATGAATAATGAAATTCTTGTAGGCGTAATTTAAGACAATTTAAAGCACCTTGAACCGGTACGTTAGTAAATAGTGATTTAACGTCGAATGAAACCATACTATTGTTTTGAGTACCACTGAAGCTACGAAGCTTATTAACAAACTCATAAGAGTTTCTGCAAGTGTAGATATTGTTAGAGAACAGGGGGGAGAAAATACAGGTCAGATATTTCGCTAAGTATAGGAAGAGGTACCAATGTTTGAAACTATTGGTCTGAAAGGAATGCCTTGTTTATGGACTTTTGGGAGGGCATAAAATCTTGCGCAGTGTGATACTGAAGCAATAAGGGATAATTTAATGTTGTTGGAAATGAGAGGGGAGCGCTCGATAGCATATTTTATAGCTTTCAATTCTTTTTGAGAAGGATCAGATTTAATCCTTTTATAAGGACCCTCGTCTAACAAGTCCTGTGTTTTGGATAGGTAATCAGACTTGTCCATATCAACAATACCATACTATTGTTTTGAGTACCACTGAAGCTACGAAGCTTATTAACAAACTCATAAGAGTTCCTGCCAATGTAGATATTGTTAGAGAGCAGGGGGGGGGGGGAATAGAGGTCAGAAATTTCGCTAATTTATAGGAAGAGGTACCAATGTTCGAAACAATTGGTCTGAAAGGAATGCCTTGTTTATGGACTTTTGGGAGCGTATAAAATCTTGCGCAGTGTGACACTGAAGGAATAAGGGATAATTTAACGTTGTTGGAAATGAGAGGGGAGCGCTCGATAGCCGATTTTATAGCTTTCAATTCTTTTTGAGAAGGATCAGATTTAATCCTTTTATAAGGACCCTCGTCTAACAAGTCCTGTGTTTTGGATAGGTAATCAGACTTGTCCATATCAACAATACCATACTATTGTTTTGAGTATCACTGAAGCTACGAAGCTTATTAACAAACTCATAAGAATTCCTGCAAATGTAGATATTTTTAGAGAGCAGGGGGGAGAAAATAGAGGTCAGATATTTCGCTAATTTATAGGAAGAGGTACCAATGTTCGAAACTATTGGTCTGAAAGGAACGCTTTGTTTATGGACTTTTGGGAGCGTATAAAATCTTGACCGGTGTGACACTGAAGGAATAAGGGATAATTTAACGTTGTTGGAAATGAGAGGGGAGCGCTCGATAGCCGATTTTATAGCTTTCAATTCTTTTTTAGAAGGATCAGATTTAATCTTTTTATAAGGACCCTCGTCTAACAAGTCCTGTGTTTACCTATCCAAAACCATGGAAATATACTTGAATGCTTTTATATAACCACTAGCAAACCCCGCGGCTTTGCTCGCGTAATATTTGAAATATGCCAAGTCATATTTATATGTCTAATTTTTATCAAAAGGTACTAACTAAATTTTTATTTTATTAAAAGGTAATATTTTATTTTATTAAAAGGTTTTTTTTATTAGAAGGTACTTATTACTTTTAGGAATAATTCAAAAATTACTATTTAAAACACAGTTTGTCTAAACATCATTATTACACTGTATTAGGCTGAAATGAGACTTAAATTAATAAAATGAAATAAAACTAAATAAATGATAGTTTAGAGAATATTTTGAAACTTTTAAGCTCAATTAATACGCTCATTTCAGTATTCATTTGAAGTTTTGAATTTTTTAGAAACCATCTTCTTACATCTTAAAATTAACCATCATGTCAAATTCCAAGTCCTACCACCTCTCTCAACATAAAGGGCTATGTTGAAACAGGAACTGTCACCATTAATTTGCCAACATTAATTTTGAAATCGGTTTGTTATTTTCTAATATTCCACAGAAGCGCAATTTAAAAAGCTTTTAAAGCCCTTTTTAGAACGTTTGTTGTTCCTGTTAACCCCAGGTGGTAGAATCACCGGCATAACATACAGCCTGTGTAGGATCAGAGACTGTTACCACTGATTCGCAACTATTACTTTCATAATCGGTTTATATTCCCTGAAATTGCATAGAATCGTAATTTAGAACTTTTTTAGAATGCTTTTCGCACCTCCCCTTCGTCGCTTCACCCCTTTTTAATTCGAATTTATTTTCGACGTTCCTTCGAGGGCATTTATATTTTATAAGTAACAACCATGTCATATTTAAAGTTTCTAGCCTTTTCAGTATCACAGAAATCGCAATTTAGAATGTTTTTAGCTCCTGCAACCCTCTGGTGGTAGTGGAACAGACATAAAATATAGCTTATGTTTGAGCAGGTTCTATCACCAAAATTTGTCATCATTATTTTTTTAATAGGTTTGGTAATTTATAAGTTTGCTTAAAAATTGTAATTTATAACGCTTTTCACTCACTTCATTTTTTTTTTTAATTTGGAATTTTCTTTCGACTGCTCTTAGAAAGCAGTTGCATCTTGTAAGTAAATACCATGCCATACTTCAAAGTGTTAATTAGACCCCTCAGTTGTGCAAAAAATGCCAATTAGAACATATTTTGCTTTTGCAACCCTCAGATGGTAGTGACAGCAACATAAAATATAACCTATGTTATAGCAGGGACTGTCACCATTGATTTGCAACCATTACTTTTGAAATAGCTTTGGTATTTCCTTAGATTGAGTAGAAATCGCAATTTAGAACGTTTTTAGGACGCTTTTTGCGCATTTTCACCCCTTTTTAAACTTCCAATGTTTTCGAAACTGTTCTTAAAGATCATTTATATCTAATAAATATGTACCTTGCCTAATTTTAAGTTGCTAGCCCGTACCGATCACAAAAATCTAAATTTAGAACGCTTTTTTGCTCCTGCAACGTCTTGGTGATAGTGATACCGACATAAAATAGCGTCTATGTTATAGCAGAGGCGGTCAGCATCAATTTCCTACCATTACGTTTCAAATCAGATTCATTCTTTCTGAGATATTGCCGACAAATCGGTATTTAGAACGTTCATAGAACGCTTTTCGCCCATTTTGCTCCTGCATCTCCTCTGGGGTAGTGGAAACAGATATAAAATATAACCTATCTTGGAGCAAGATCTGTCACCATCATTTTTACACCATTATATTTGAAATCGGTTCAGTACTTCCTGAGATTGCATAGAAATCGCAATTTAGAAAGTTTTTTACAATGTTTTCTGCGCATATTGACCCCCTTTTAAATTTCGATTTTTTTAGGAAATGTCCTTAGAGATCATTGATATCTTATAACTAACTACCATTCCAAATTTCACGATTCTAGCCCTTCCGTAACGCAAAAGCTGCAATTTAGAATGTTTTTTGCTCCTGCACCCCCTTTGGGGTAGTGGCACCGACATAAAACATCGCCTATGTTAGAGCAAGGGTTTTCACCATCATTTTGACGCTATTATTTTTTAGATCGGTTTGGTATTTCCTGAGATTGTGTAGAAACCACCATTAGAACGTTTTTCAGAACGCTTTTCGCACATTTTCACCCCTTTTAAATTTCGAATTGTTTAAGAACTGTTCTTAGAAATCCTTTATATCTAATAAGTAGCTAATATTTCAAATTTCATATTTCTAGGCCCTTCGGTAACGCAAAAATCGCATTTTTAGAACGTTTTTCGCTCCAGCACCCCCTTTCGGGTAGTGGCACCGACATAAAACATAGCCTATGTTGGAGCAAGGGTTGTCACCGTCATTTTGACACCCTTATTTTGACACCATTATTTTTTAAATCGGTTTGGTATTTCCTGAGATTGTGTAGAAACCACCAATTAGAACGTTTTTTAGAACGATTTGCGCGCATTTTCACCCCTTTCAAATTTCGAATTGTTTAAGAACTGTTCTTAGAAATCCTTTATATCTAATAAGTAGCTAATTTTTCAAATTTCATATTTCTAGGCCCTTCAGTAACGCTAAAATCGCATTTTTAGAACGTTTTTTGCTCCTGCACCCCTTTGGGGTAGTGACACCGACATAAAACATAGCCTATCTTGGAGCAAGTGTTGTCACCATCATTTTGATACCAATATTTTTTAAATCGGTTTGGTATTTCCTGAGATTGTGTAGAAACTACCATTTAGAACGTTTTTTAGAACGCTTTTTGTGCATTTTCACCCCTTTTAAATTTCGAATTGTTTAAGAACTGTTCTTAGACATCATTTATATCTTATAGGTAACTAATATTCAAAATTTCATATTTCTAGGCCCTTCAGTAACGCTAAAATCGCATTTTTAGAACGTTTTTTGCTTCTACACCCCCTTTGGGGTAGTAGCACCGACATAAGATATAGCCTATGTTCTAAGTTGGACTAACACCATCATTTTGATACCATTACTTTTGGAATTGGTTCGGTAGTTCCAGAGCTTACCTCCGACAAATAAACAATTTTTTCATCTTTATAATAGGAGTATAGATTATTTTGCCACTATTTAGCTAAAATTTAATTCAAACTAAAACACTCCTGAAATTACTGAAATCACATTTCCAGAAATTATCATCCTCAGAAGGCCTTGTATCCAATTCTTTGCGTGACCCTGTATATCATTTTATCTATATTCAGCAAACATTTCTTAGTTAACTAAATACAACCCAGCGTAAAAATGCATAACTCATTTAAAAACCACCTTTAAGAAATTTGCTCTCATACCCAGTAACCCTTACGAATTCTTTTATGTAGGTCTGTATATGAACTATAGCATTTATACACACCATATAATATGCATAAATACAGTGAAACATAAAATCACATTTAATAATTAAAAATGCATTTCCAGCAATCATCGCTAATGTACATTACTTCGCATGCAATATAGTATCTGATAGCTTTTCAATGTCCCTGTAAATGCTGTGTATTATACATCCTATTATACATCAAATAATTTATAGTAAACATAAGCGACGTATATCAATTTCCTTATATATAAAATAGTTTAACATAATTAAAATACGCCGCAAACAATTCCCTACACCCCTATATCATTATGTTACGGAATTCTGTTGTGTGGTCTTGTAAATCGAGTGTCCCTATGAGTGTCCATTTTTCTCCGGGGGCGATTTCTGTGGTCCTAGAGAGGGACATTCTGGAGTTCCGGGGGGGGGGGGGGATAATTGGACTTTTGTGCATTAATCATAAAATCTCAAATCTTCCTGGGGGATATTTCAATGTTCCCATGAGAGGGGGGGGGGGTGTGTGTCACCCGTACCAGCCACTGAATTCAACATTGTTTTTCAGAATTTGTACAATGTTAGCGATAATATCTCAAAAACTAATCAACGGAATTTCAACAAACTGAATATTATGTTAGGCATTGACGTAAGTTGTTCCTTATTAGTTTTTTGTGTTAATCATGCAATAGGCTGCGCAGTATTTACTGCTTTTTTCATGATATTCGCGTTAACCATATCTGAAAACTAATACACGGAATTTAATTAAACTTCATAAAGTATACTGATAGAAGCAGGCAGAATTCTGTAATAAGTGTTAGTGTCTTTGAAACATTATTCTGAAAATGTAAATTTTTCGCGAAGGGATTCTTTTTTTATTCAATGAAAGCGCATCTGAATAAAAAATTTTAAATACATTATTTATTTAGAAAAAAACATTTTTGTGAAAAAAAAGTTTGAAATGAATTGTTTATCAAGTTATCCTAAATTAAAATTTTGCCATAATCAATGTTTCTTTTTGTCCATTTCACAATATACAATGAATCTTGATGTAAAAATTAGTTTAAAAAACCCATTTAATTTTCTTGACATATTTTCTTAACATTGTGTGTAAAATATTTGAAAAAGTCACAGCTTTTAAAATTTGCATATTACCATTGTTTTAACCAAATGTACCATACTCAACAATGTGACAAACAATACTCAAAAATGTGAAAAAAAAAGTATTTCATATCCAACTTTTGTTGTCAAAACAAACAATGAAGAGTATTTATTTTTTCTCACGATTATTTTTTTTTATTTGTTACATAAATTTCAATACTTTGCGTTAGTTCCTTTATACACGAGTGTGTAGTTTTTGTTACTTTATAAAATATTCGTAGCTAATAATATATATTTGAAATTCTTCAATTTTCTTGTGTTGTGATGAGCTAGACAATGTGATTGATGCTGCCACTATCTCTGCCAAGAGATGTCAAAAGACATCTTTAGGATTTACCTTTAGGATTTTAACTTAAAATTATTCTCTAAGTTTAATCATGTCTCCACAATTCATGTTTTGACTTTCCTTACAATAGTTGTTAGTTTAATTCAGCGATATTATTTTTCTACAGCTCATCCTGGATCTAAAAATATGCATATAGTATACCTATTTCGACCATGAGGTCTTTTTATACCTTAAGGATTTCATAATTTGTAATCTCTAACGATTTAATAATTTATAATTTTAAACAGTTTTACATATAAATAGCAACAATATTTAATAGCATAATATCAATTATAATCAGATTATAGAATACCGATTTCAGTTGTAAAGGAAAATACAGGAGTTGCTGTATAACTTTTTGTTAGCTTGTTTCCGGCCAAGATGCATTTTAGCGTAGATCATTGCAGTGACTAGTTCTAAAAAATTGAATACTGCGTTTTTTTCTCCAATTCTAGTAGTAAGTTCAATACATATGAATTTTGTTTTCAATTGTGTCATTGAATAAGGAAAGAATTTTTTACTTGATTATTATTGTTATTCTTTTTCTTTGTTACAAAGGTTGAATTTTTATGCATGAGAAATTTCATGACGAATTTTTATACTGAAAATTTGATAAGTTAATAATATTAAAATCTTCAATTTTCTAAAGAAAAATTATAAAAATGAAGAAAATAATGTTTTTTAATTGTTCTTCTGATGACATAAATCATGTTTGATTATATTTATGTATATTTACATTTTGTAGATTGTTCAGTTAAGCGAGAATTTATAATCTGATTAAATGATTTCTAATAAATACGTTTGAATGTAATAATAAATATATTTCTCAAAATATTTATAGTATTTAACTAATAATTGGAAATTCCAACATTTTTGACAATTATTCGCATTCAAATGCAAAGGTGTTAAAATAACCTTTTGGTAGAAATAGGTATACACAATATCTTGGTAGAAACAATGTTAAAGGGCTTAGCATTGTAACTAGCACAGGAGAGCTATTTGATTATTAAACATTTCCATTATGGTGTTCTGATTATGGAGCACGTCTTTATATTTTCTTTTTCACTGATTTTGTTACCATCTGCATGTAGTAATGATAGCATAGGACTTTACATTTGTTATTAAAACGTAGTGTATATTTCAGCATTTAGAACGAAAATAAACAAAGAAGAAACATGGAAATGTCTTTAATCTCTGCACCATCGCATAGATTTTCATATCAAACATGTGTACAATTCTTTAAATTTTAAAACAGATACTACACGTCCGAACTAATAATTCGTAACATATATATATATATAATTGTAAACTTTTATGTACATCTAAAGCCCTTGTATGACGAGACTATTAAAACTTCTTTAAATATTCTGGGATAGCCTATTTCTATATAAACGAGTCGTGACAAGTTCATGTTCTATTTCAGTAAGATTAAACTTTTGCAATTGGAGAGCTATTTAAAAATTTAAAACCTTATAGTAATTTTTTCCGAAATTAAAAACAAAAGGCGAAATATATTGAATGAATTTAAAATAGAATAGTGTATTCTGAAAACAGAGGATGCCTTTTAAATGCTAAGTTAAAATTTTAGTACCGTTAAAGTTGTTCTTAATTTGAATTCGAAAGTGTGTTTTCCTCTTCTAAAATTATATCTTGCTGCAAAAGTTTAATATTTCTACCCATAAGTATATTGTTTTGGAAAGATTGTTGGGAATTTTAGGAAATTTGTTATCAATTGAAGAGAATGAACTTTAAACTTCATTAAAATTGAGACGATTGTGATTTTTCACAATAATCTCTGCATATAAATTTACTCTTTAATGGAGAAAGATTTATATCCAATAGAAAATAAATTTTAAGGAATGGTACCAGACAACTTTCATTTTCCTTTTTTAATACTAAAAATTTAAATTACTTATCCATTATATATTAGAAAAATGATTATTTTCTTAACTGGATAAATGAGGCATGATATAGCTTTTTTTACAAAAGTGTTTTATTTTGTTGTCTGAAAACTGTAACAATTTGTTAACGAAAAAAAAAAAAAAAAAACCCGCAAAACTTTATTCTCAAGATGCAATTCTGAGACTGCATTTTTCAGATCAATCATAATTTATTTAGATGAGACCTTCAAAAACCTTTTTTTGCCCAATGTAATAAGACTTTGCTTAAAAATTAATAATTTTGCACGGATAATGATTTTTCAGTGTAGAATTGAAAATTTCTAAAATGGCTGTTTGAGAAAATATTCACATTTCCTTAACTTGCCTTTTTTGTATTGAATCTATAACTTTTTTATAAACATTTTTTTCTAGACTCGTATAGCCCACCAAGTGTTAAAAGACTTTCAATTCTTCACCACTTTAAAAAGAAATCTTTAACGATGCAATTTTCGTTTATAAAATATTGATAATTTATCAATCTTCTGTGACACACTGTTTCGTTGAAAATAAGGTATAGGTTAACTCTAGTATAGATGGCCATAGTTTTTAAGATTGAAATAAAAATTCTTAGAATGCAAATACAAGAAATATTGATACATATTTAAAATTCTTATTCATTAACTCATAATATTTTATGCAAAAAATAATAACATTTTGAAAACAAAAATTGTTAAACAAAATTGAAATTTAAATGGCAGATGGCCATCTCTCTTTATAGCCGAGGAGAGATAGATGGCCATCCAATACAAGAAAGAAAAAGTTAATTTAAATAGCAAAAAAATTAACACATTTCATATAGTTAGTCATGAAAAACATGTAGCAGTTTGTAAAGATGCACTTATATGGTGGAAAACGAATGAAGAAATCTCGAATAAATAAAATTTGAAGTATAATTTCAATACTTCACTTTTCGTAAAATCTTACCATATGTTTGGCAAAGGTCTTGATAATTTGTACACGTTTCATGATACGACTTCATGTACCTTATGCATTGTATCCAGATATTCTTTATGGATGCGATATTATATTGTTTTGCATATCCAATGCAGTGATCCTAATCCAATTCTATTTACTCAGAGTCTGTAGAATCTGATAATTTAAAATTGTTTCGTTTTCTTAGCTACTGGAAGTGTTGTGTTTTTTTTTCTCGCGTTAATTGTAGGTTTATTACGTTAATTTAGTTTATTTATCAATTAATCAGCTTCCGTTATGAAAGTTTCCGACTTTTTTCAGTATTTTCTGAAATGATATATTTATAAACGTAACGTTATATATTTATTTTAAATTTAATTATATTTAGTTAAAATCATCACTAAGTATAATTTTAAAATATTGATTAAAGGTGGCCATCTCTCCTCGATTTCATGTGGCCATCACTCCGGAAATTGAAGGGCTGATGGTCACCCAATTTAAAGCATCAATAGGCATTGTACGTCTTTGTTTTAGTCTTAGAAGTAAAGATTAGATTATATACGGACTTTAAAAGTCCATATAGTAAAATATATATATAACGTACGTACATTACAAAACATTCAGATACCTAAGTAAAAGAAAAATATATTCAACTACCGATTTAATTTACATTAAAATTACACTTACTTTTTATAATCGAAACACACAACTGCACGTCGCAATAAATAAACTCGTTGAACTATTTCTAAGGAATAAGTTTATGTTGCAATCTATGATCAAATTTTGGAGATGTTTTGACTGGCCATCTCTTCTCTACACTGTAAAAAAAAAAAAAATCCGCAACGTTCCTGGGAAAAAATGGGCAGCTGAGTTGCCCATTTTTTCCAAGAAACATTTCTCGAAAATGACTGGAACTTTACTGTATATGTTAAAAACTTTCTACAGAAATGCCAGTAAGTTTCCTGCGAAATACCAGGAATATTTCTGTTGACAGCAAAACATTACTGACATTTCACAGCATGCAGGATCCGCAGACGATTTTTACATTTCCAGTTGACAATTTTCGCTTTATTATCATTATTTGTTAGAATGAAAAAATATTTTGAAATTGACATCAAAATTATTATTTATAATTTACACGAAAAAATAAATTTTCAGTTAAAATTCAATAATATATCAAATAAAATAATATATATATATATGATATATTGTCTCTGAACTTTGCTTAAAATATAAAATATATAAATGTAAATAATAATTAGAAAAAAAAAATCTAGACTTAAAATATTTTGGATTTTCGTCAGTAATTATGTTAGTTTACAAGTTAGATAAAATACATATAAATTTTCATGAAAAAAAAAACCTAAACGTAATTGTATATTTTTTCCGAAAATAAAAAAAATTCAAATTTGCAGCAATTCAAAGTGTCAAATATATATCCAATTTAAATCAAATTGTAATAGAGTGTTAAAATATAAAATTAATTAAAAAAGAAAAAAAAAAGTCAAGAGGTAGCATCGAACTCGGGCCGTACGGGTGGCGTGCGAGCCTTCTGCGTCCACACCACGAAAGACACGTTGAGAGCTGCAAACTAATGGGTATTTGAAACGTATGCTAAAACTCGGCTTCTAATTTCTGAAAATCTAAGGCCCATTTGAAGAAATCCTTTCACAAGAATAATTAGAGATAAGAACTCTAAAACATACTTTAAATTAATCAAAATCGGTGAGAATCATGTTTGATGGTCCCCTGGTTAATAGAGATCCAAATAATAGGTGTATTTTTTTACACGGTCTGCTCTTTAAACATTCCACAGACAAGTAGGAGAGATAATCTCTTAGCGATGTCACAGCGGTATTGTATTTTCATCTGAATTGTCTTGGTAATAGAGACGTAAAGGATTATGTCGTCTATTGATTTATTTGCATTCCATATTGATTTTTTTACATTCATTTAAGGAATTCGTTTTCGACACTCGCGCGCGAGCAACGGATTATAGCAAAAAAATAATAAATGGCGGCCGCAGCGTTTTGCTGTTTCCAACTTTTGTTCAGGAACGTTTCAGATAAGAAAACCAGAATTTCAGAGGAAAGAGCTAAATTATTCTGAAAACCTGAGAAAAGGCGAAACGTTCCTGGATTTTCATGGAACGTTACCATTTTTTTTTTTTTTTACAGTGTATGGCCATCTACCCTAGAGTTACCCTATAAGGGAAAAAGACAAATCGTCTCAGATAAAAGGCGCAAAAATACATTTAAGTTTAGTCGTATCACAAAGAACTTTTTTGCAATTGAAATTTTATTAAACCATATAAAATCGCAATGAGCAAGATGTAAATTTTTAGGAAGATATAAATAACATAACATAATTTCTTCTTTTTCAAATAGCAATTTTTTACAATTTTCTGCATGTAAAGTTCCTTTTTACTTCTGAAAAGAAAAATATATTGTATCAAAAAATAAAACTAAGAACTGTTTTAAATTAGAAACTTTACCTTTCTTTCGCTTCGTTTATTCTCATGGATTCACGTCGTTTAACTAAAATATATTATGAGCATATTCTTTCAACTGTGTAAAAAGCATGATATTTCCTTTGCCTAAAACTTCTTAAATTTATGTCAAGAAATCATAACTTATATCTTAAGATAAATTTAACATACAATAATTGTTTCATAAAATACATTCTTATTCAATTAACATAAAAAAAAACCATGAAATCGTTCTTATTTGAATTTATAAAACTTTTACTCATCTTTTTAAAAAATACAATTCTTCAAAAGTTAAACATATCTACATATCTGAATGATGTTTTTTTTTTACGAAGCGGAATAGAGAATGTTGAGTTTAAAATATCTTTTTAAATTGTAATCTCAATAAGAATTGTCACAATCATCTAATTACAAAGTTCCTGTTTACGGATGAAAAGATATATTTTCAATCGCAAAATAAATTTCAGTAATTGTATTCCATTAGAATTTCTTTCGCTTCGATTATCAGTATGAATATTGTCAGTATAAATATATTATGAGTGACTTCTTCGAAGTATGTAAACGGAGCACGATATGGCTATTGTTTAAAAGTGTTTAAGATTTCTATAAAGTAATATTAAATTAAAACAAAATCAATTATTCGGATAGTAGATTATTTTCTGGAAAGAATTGTTAAAAAAAATGTAATACAAAAAACAGAAGATCTTTCAGTGCCAAAAAGCTCCGAAATTTCATAAACTTTAAAGTATCATAACTTGTCAGAGAAGAAGGGCATTTGTACGGTTATAGTTGACAGAACATGCAGAAAAATATTCTAAATACAACTGGAATGGCTTATAAAAATCGAAAAACTGTACTTTTTTAAAAAAGAATGATAAATACTAATAATAATTCAGGGGCTCACAACCATAGTAGATCAAGTCCATGTAAAACAAAAAATGAGATAGTCTATTTAGAAGGTGCATACAATCTGTTTTATCTACACCCACAGTGAACCAACCGTGTTTTCGCATACTTTCTCATATATTTTTATCTGTTTACAGACTTAGTTCACTGTGGGTGTGAAAAAAAAGAGATTTTATGCACTGCTAAATGGACTATATACATATTTTTTTTTCAAAATGGACTTGGTCTACTATGGTTGTGAGCCCCTCAGTAATACATATTCATCCTCAAAATCCTAATTTCTATCTTAGTTCGAACACTTATGTAAATTATATTTTACGTATCCCTAACAAGTAAAAAATTAAAGCCAGTTTCAATCTTTTTAAGGGATCTCAGGACTTTTAAAGCTTCAAAATTTTCGAATTATATATTTTTTAGATGTAAATTCATATATTTTCTGAACATTTTTATATAATTGTTTCCTTGAAATTCCCGTTAGAAAAGAATATCTGTCTTTCAGAATTATACCCGCCAATAGCTGAAGCGGCGCTTCCAAAACTTTAATGTCATTTTTCTCCAAATGATATTTTTAGACAAAACGCACAGGTTATCTCAAAAGCTTCTGAATATTTTTCAGCCTTCGTATTTTCTCTTACCGCAGGTCTCCGTAAACTAACACTAAATTAGATCCATATTCATTTAATATATAATGATTAATGTTACTTCCGAAAAGTCATCTTGTCCAATGAAAACCGTCTGGACTTGTTAGAGAGCTTTGCGCGCGAGCAGAAATTGTGGGTACACGGCGGTCTACAACTTCATGCTTTCGTTTGTGCCTACATGCTCCATCTGAAATTGTCTTCTTTTGTCGTATTTTACCTCCTCGTAAAATTTTAACGACCCTTCCTGATATACCCTGTATCATAGTATCATATACTTGTTATCTCCGTTGCAGATATGTTTGTGTGACTTATATTACTTACAAAGAGTGAAAAATAACTCTTCTGTTACTCTAGTAATCATAAGTATGTTGATGTTACAATCCATTTTAAGAGAAATAAATATTCTGATTTTGAAACCTTTATAGATCTTACAATGGATACATTATTATATGTAAAATATGCCTTGTTATATTTTATTTTAATCATGTCAAATATATAATTAATCAGAAAAAATAACAAAAAGTATAAAATATATATATATCAGCACAAGAACAATGTATGACGTAAATGGATTATCCATTATTTAGCGCATAAATTCCTTTCTTTCCTTGGGGATTTTGTTAAATCTTCAAGAATTTTATCAAGTGCTGTATCATTCGTCTTTTCAATACACCCGGGATCCATATGTTATTTAACGCAATGAAAACGGCTTTCTAAGGAAGATACTATACATAAATTCAGGGGATAATTTTAAACTATTTCTTTACTTTAGAAAATTGTATCGTAATGTATTTTAGTACATTACTTTATAGTACGTATTCATACATGTAATACGAATTGTTTATATTTGGACTTTTTCATATTTATATAATGCTATTTCATATATAACGAATTTATATAACGACACACAAACACACTCAGAGAAAGATACACAGAGCGTAACATTATGTTATTAGCATAAATGTTTTGTATATTTTAAAATAAATTATAGTGAAGACGTAGGTAAAAAATAGACAATTTGCTACAGCATACGCAAATTAATAGAAGAGCACAGTTGCATGTGAGTGGAAAATAATGTATGTTATTAACATGCACTATTTGAGATTATTTTTTTAAAAAAAAGTAACTTTATAAATTAAAATTTTTTCTTTTATAATTTACAATTTTTTTCTTTTATTTGGAACGTGCACTTACAATTTAAAATATTGTCCTGTATTGCAAAACTTATCATAATATTTCTAAATAGATTTTTCAAAAAATGTTTCATAATTTTATTGCTAATTCTTTAATAATACTTTTAAAAATATTGTTGACAAATGCTCCAAAATGGAATACATAAGTTTAATGAACAAGTACAGATTACTAAAAGCGCATCTGAAACTAATGTTTAAAAATGAAAAACAAAAAAAAAACATTGCTCATATTCACTAAGTAAGTAATTATTCGTATTTAATACTGAATGATTTTATGAAAAGTAATAAATCATATTCTTCAATACCTGGATAAATGCAAAAATGATTTTATTACAATGTACCATAATTAATCTTATTGAACAACTGTGATTGAAATAAATATCCAAAGACAGGGAGCAAATGATTTAATTAACCTATCGGAAAAGAAAAGCATTATAGCAAGTAATAATGCATAACACTAATCAATTTAATAAACTTGATTAACCAATGTATGAATAAATACGCTTGAAGAAATTAATCACACAAAGAGTTTCAGGACAGCAATGAGTATAAATGTTTTATATTAGTAAATTATTAAACAGTATATTGTGATGTAACAGCTTGAAGCGATTCATTTCTTCTTTTTACATACATATACTTGAAATAAAAATGGAAATGTACGGATCAAGAAAATGTGAGCGAATTAAAATGAAATACGATGTCAAAGACATAATACATTTTAATACTTTTATTTTAAATATTTTTATAGAAATATATAGCATTGTATTTCTAAAAAATCAATAAATAAATTGTGTTTCTCTAGTTTCAACATATAAGTAGTTTTACTGTAATATCAATTTATATTGCCATGTTCGTTCATAGCTTTAAACTTCTACTGATCTTTGGAACCAGATGAGCAAATTTTAAAGTCTTAATAAATTCAGCTTTTGAAATAATGACAATAACTAATTATTAAACACATATATTTGAACGTATTCAGGTAGAAAATACAAACAAACATCGATAATGTAATTTAAAAAACTAAAATAAATAAAAATTCTGCTTTATGTTCGTTCCTAAACACGAATTATAGATTAGTTTACAATTCAAAATATCATTTTTGTGGAAATTACTGATCTATATATTAATAAAATTGAATCACAAAATAAACTGAATCAAAAATTCGTGTAAAATATACCATATGATTGAAAAGTTTCTTTGCTGAACGTATTAGGAATTAATTTGGTTTGAAATTTGGAACTTGTAAGGCAAAATGCACTTTTTAATCTCTGTAAAAGTGATTGAATTGCAGGTAGTTTTTATAAGTAACTTAAAATTTACTTAGCAGACCAAGCTGTAATTTTAGACAAATAATGTATCATTTACAATTATTTTTTTTTTTTTCAAAAAGTAATTTCATAATAAATATATTCGAATTTTAAGTATCAATATCTAGATGTAAAAGATCACGTAAGAAAAATTTAGGCATATAATTAACTAATAGACATTATTAATAATAGACAGATACAAATAATATTTTTATTCGATTGTTTACGACTGATTTAATAGGTAGTGGAGAGGTTTATTTTTCCCTCTTTTCAGGACTCTATAATTTTTCTGAAATATTTTGGAGCAAAAATACTATTCATTTTACTTTTAGTTCTTTGATTAAGACTAAATAAACGATATGGGTTTGGTATAAATTTTTCAGACCCTACGCTTAACAGTTCTTTTTTTATCTATTTACCAAGATTTTTCAAATTAATACAATTTTCATGTTTGTTAATTTTTAATATTCTTAAACATGCTTTATTGTTCCTCGAAAATAATATTCAAAACAATAATCTACTTATGACTAGATTAATTTTAACACAATTATTCAAATTGGTAAACAAATCATATCAGATGTAAATTTCCAACTGGGCGAAAAATGTCCGGACAGGGATTCGAACCAGGGATCTCCTGGCTGAAGCCGCCAGTGCTCTGCCATCTGAGCTATCCCGGAAGAATCAGGTGGAACTTTTTCAGCCAGCTAACCTTGATGATTATAGCATCTGTTCTGAAACCTGGTTCAGCTCAACAGAATAAAACTCAGGTAACGGAACTCCAGAAATCGCTGGATACGAAATTTATTCTGTTGAGCTGAACCGGGTTTCAGACCAGATGCTATAATCATCAAGGTTAGCTGGGTGAAAAAGTTCCACCAGATTCGTCCGGGATAGCTCAGATGGCAGAGCACTGTCGGCTTCAGCCAGGAGATCCCTGGTTCGAATCCTGGTCCGGATATTTTTCGCCCACTTGGAAATTTACATCTGATTTAATCTACTTATGAGTTACTTTAAATTATCAGACAGCAGCATTGTTACTAGAACGCATAAGAAAAAGTTTTCATATAATTATAACCGTAATTACGAACGTGTAACTGTAAAATACATAAAATGTTCGTATAATATCATCAGACTGGTATATCAAACTTGAAGCAAATCGAATAACTCTGTATGAAAAACCCATTTATATAAATTAAGGGGAGACTAGCCCCCGTCCCTACTTTATACTTAACCAATAAATCTCCAGATCTAATCAAGGCAACACCTTAACACAATAAACCGGTATACGAAATTTGGAGGAAATCGAATAATTCTGCATGAAAAACACATTTATCTAAATTATGGGCGGAGGGGGGATCCAGCCCCCCTCTGCTCCCTTTATACTTCACTAATGAACCTCAAAATGTAATCAGGGAAGCTCCTTAACATAATAAGCCGGTAAGTCGACAAATTTGGAGCAAATCGAATAATTCTACATGAAAAACGCATTTATCTTAATTAAGGGCGTCGCTCCCTTCCCCTCCCCTTTATACTTAAGTAATGAGCTTCCAAATCTAATTAGGGAAGCTTTTTAACATAATAAACCGGTATAGCAAATTTGGAGCAAATCGAATATTTCTGCATGAAAAACCCATTTATCTAAATTAAGAGGGGGGGGGGGGACTAGCACACCTTTTCCCCTTTATCCTTAACCAATGAACCCCAAAAACTAATCAGGGAAGCGCCTTATGAGAATGAACGTAGAAAAAAAACTTTGAAGCAAATCGGATATTTCTATCAAGAGTTATCGCGTTACGTACGTACGTACGTACGTACACACATACGTACTTACAGAACCGGCGGGCACATAAATTCTCAGGCTTTGATAGCCTGTGAGCTAAAAATGTATTCACACCAAATATATGAATGAAATTTGTTCGAAAACCTCTTTTAGTTAAAACAAAGTTAAGAGGAACTGAATGTGAAATGTCGATTAATGCTTCATTCACGTAATTATTTATTTATTTGTTTTATTATTTTGAGATAAAAAAAAATAAGAATTCTTGTCAGTTACTGGACTCAAGGATTTTTCACTATTTTTTATCTTTCTCCGCGATCTAGTGGTAGTAGTTTAACAACGGTATGCATTATTTTTCTTATAAAGTATAAACCTGTCCTTAAGTAATTCCTTGACAGTGGATAATAATAAGAGATCTTGCTGACGGGATGGCGACGGTTAGAAAGATTTAAGTAGTCCATTTTCCCTTTTTTCAAATAAAATTATTTCTAAATATCTATAATAATTCTAATTTGTATATCGTCGATCAGTGGGAAACCTACTTTTAAATGGAATTTGCTTGAATACTATCTGACAAATTACTGATTTATTATGGTTTTTAAAATATACTTCAGGAATATTTTTTGAAAAAATCTATCGCTCACGCGGAAGCTCGATTAGGGACGATTAACACGTTTTCAATTACAGCTGAAAGAATAAAATCAACAAGGCTGTTGTAACAAAGTAGCGATTTCTTTGGATCATAACATCTTTCATGTGATAAATTTCAAAGTATTGCTTTAAATAAATTTCAAAATTTTCAAACAAAGTAAACTTTCAAAATAATATTTCATGTCGATAGAGGGCAATAAATAAAAAAATAGAAAGTAAGAAAATTTAATTTAAATATATTTGTTCTGTTTAATTTATGGTACAAAAAGTGAAATATTACCGTATGCGTTTCTGCTTCATTTTCTCAAATATATATCTCTAATTAAAAAAAAAAAAAAAATCAAATTCCAGGGTGAGCATACTAAAACCCATCTCTAATCATTCACATACCTCAAATAAAAAATATTTTAAATTAAAAATTCAAACACAAAAACATTTTAGTTTATTAGCCTTTGAATATGTACATACAACCTATATCCGTGTGTCCTCCTGATTCTTCTCATTATTGTTATCGCCTATATATTCACATGAAATTTTCTTCTCAAACCTTTCAGATAACTTTGTTTTTCATCTAACGTTTACAGGATACCTATTTTTAATGCATCTTTTTAAAAATATTAATACCTGTAATAAATTTGCTAGATTATGTCAATATTTAATTTATCGACTTCGGATGGTAACATATTTTAACTCATATTTTAAAAGATAAGTATACCTGGAACAAATAAATATTCTAAATGAAAATTTAAGAAGAAAAAGTTTTTAGTTTATAAATTTGTGAAGCCTTTAAATTAACGTTTTATTATTCAAGTACATTTTCCGAGTATTTGAAATATTAAAATAGAAAATATTTTTCATAAACAGTTTTAAAAACTCATTAGTACAAATGGTATATGAACTGTTCCGGAAAATATTTTCAACATTATGTAATAATTGATTCATTAACCTTCTAAAAAATGTATCCAAAATTGCTGCACATTGCTGCATATTGATAAGCAAAAAAAGTTTAATTATACGTAAGTAATGCAAGTAACATTTATACCAAAACAACTGAAATACCAATTTCTATAAATGACAATATTCGATTCAGCTACTTTAATATTTCTCTTTATCAGAAAAATGTATGCATGTAAATAATTTTTACATATTCGTAATTTAATATTCATATTTGCGTTCGAAAACTTCAAATCTCATTTTTTAAAAATAAATAAAAATTATTCCCAATAAAAACAAGTAGCGACTTGGTAAATATAAATAGTTCTGTTCACGCATATTAAGGTGATTTCAATTACATTAACCATGCAAAAAATTGTTAGTTAAAGGCTAAATATTTGGATAGTAAGATACTGTTGACCTAAGCGAAAACATATTTATTAGAATATAAAAATTAAAAATAATCTATATACTTTTTTAAATATTTTCCCCGTAAATCTTTAAAGTTAAATTTTGGCATACTTTTTTAATTAAAATTGCTGAACAACTCTAATTTTCATATATGTTATAAAAATATTTTAAATTTTATTAAAGAAAAAAGAAACCGATATAACTAATTATACATTATATGTTAGATACACTGCTGAAATCAATTAAAGGATATTTGATGTTTTATATAAAATAAAGATATAAACGAATTTTTTTTTTTGCCGAAAATAGAAGAAGAGAATCACAAATGCAAATTTTTCTGGTTTTCAAACTGTGGAGTATGCAAATTTTGAGTTCGACGTCAAAAACGTCGCTTCAGCGCAAAAACGTCGCAGCGAATGAAATTTGACTTTCAACTGGATAAAAGAGAATGAACGCAAGGATGATCGGCATTCAGTGATTGCTTTGTTTTGATGAGAACGATGTCTCAGCGAAGTCATTTGACAGATTCAGAAGCTTTGAGAATTATTGGTAGGTTAGAAGGGGGCCAAACTCAAGCCGAAGTAGCGCAAGCCATTGGAGTGTCACAAAGTGTCATTTCCAGGATCTGGAACCGTTTTTTGGAGAGTGGATGTGCAGGCCGAAGACCAGGGCAAGGTCGTAGACGGGCAACAACGCCCAATGAAGATCGGTATTTAGCGTTAACAGATCGGAGACACCGAACCATGAACTCTACTCTTCTCCAACAACACCTTCGCTCGGCTACAGGCACCACGATTTCAACTCAGACTGTCCGAAACCGGCTCCATGCTGTAGGTCTGTATGCTCGCCGACCGATGGTATGTGTTAGATTAACATCAAGGCATCGTCGCGACCGCAGGGAGTGGGCAACCGAGCATGTCAACTGGAGGAGAAATGAATGGAGCAATATTCTGTTTTCTGACGAGTCCCGTTTTTCTGTGCATCCGGATAATAGGTGTATTTTCATCTGGAGGGACCGTGGCAGTAGGAATAATCCTGCGTTCGTGCACGAAAGTGTCAGATTTGGCGGTGGAGGAGTGTTGGTGTATGGTGGCATCTCCATTGACGGGTGCACTGACCTCTACATCATTCGAAATGGAGCTCTGACTGGTCGCCGATATAGGTATGAGATCCTCAGACCTATTGTAGTCCCTTACGCTGCAGCAATCGGAGATAACTTCATTTTAATGGACGATAACTGCAGGCCACATCGTGCAAACCTGGTGGAGGATTTCCTTTTCGAGGAAGGAATCGTTCGAATGGAATGGACAGCGTGCTCTCCAGACATGAATCCAATCGAGCACGTTTGGGATGCTCTAGGAAGACAAGTTTCTGGCCGCCAACAACCCCCACAAACTCTCCAAGAACTGGAAAGAGCTCTTCTGGAAGAGTGGGGCAGAATACCCCAACCCGTCATTAATAGCCTCATTGAGTCCATGCCTCAAACGTGTTCAACGTTGCTGGCCGCCCGTGGAAAACATACCCCCTACTGAAAATGATTTTCTTTGAAGAAAACACCTTTTCTTATTCTTTTTTTCTCATATGCCCAAATTGTGTTTTTTTCCTTTAGAACACAAATGCGCAATAAAATGCATTTTTTTCTGCCAAACATGTGTAATTTATTCTCATATAACCTACTATGTCTGTCGACCATGTATCAATCAGCTAAACAGTTTACCAGATACAAAATCCACCTAAAACTGCAATATCCTTTAATTGTTTTGAGCAGTGTATTATGTTTTTTTTAATTAGGGATATCTGAAAAACTTTAATGTCTATGGTTATTAAATAACCATCATAAAACGATTGAAATTTCACAGATATTGTAATTAAATTTCAATATATTTAATTTTTTCTTACAAAAATTTATAATTATTTCTTCATAAATGTATAATAAATGCGAACTTTCAGAGATAATAAAGTTTTTTAATTACTAAAAAGGGTTAAAGGCCTCTGATTCTTTGTTTATTGGTCAACTTCTTAAACCTAACTTGATTTTTTTTCTTATGCTTTGTTTTGTTTCCACGACTTTAAAAATTCTCCGACATTTTTCTTCTTACAATCACGAGTATACATATTTAAAATGTATATTTTCGAATACCTATTTCTGTGATAAACGGACAGAATGAAATTGATATGCACTTATGAAGTGCACTAAAATATACATTCAGTGCAATATGCGGTGCAAAAGATATTTCTAAAAGTAATTTTAGTACGAACGCGCATCATTTGCCACGTTTTACTTACAATTCCCAACTTTTTATTTTTCTTACAATTCCCAACTTGTTTTTTTTTTTTTTTTGTTTTTTTTTATATTGACTTAAAGATTACTTCATTATTTTTATACTGAAATTCGCAGGGATTATGCATACGTATTTTACGTATTTCATATATATATTTTAAAAAACATAAATACTTGTCATGCACTTCAAGATTTCGTGTTTTTTTCTCTTTTTTTACCGATTTCAAGAATACTTCGTTATTTTTCTTCTAACAGTCATGGGGATACATATTTAAAATGTATATTTTCAAATATATATATCTGTGATAAACTTTTAGATTTCGAATTCATTTTTTTTAAAATCACAGGCACGCATATTTTTAATGCGGCTTTTTAAAAATAATTTTACCCGTTATAAAAGTGCAGATTACATGGTCACTCTTTGCCTAAAATTCAGAGGTGTACATATCTTTAAACACATTTTTAAACATATGCATAACTAAAATAAAGCAATATTTTAAACTGTAAATTCAAGCACAAAAATAAATTAATTAGACACTTTTAAAAAATATAAATACTTCATATATTCTTGTATTTTCCTTATTCTTCAGCACATTGTTGTTATCGCAATAGTCTTAGTTGAAACTTTATTTCTTGTAACTTTCAGATTACTTTGATTTTTTTCTAAAAATTACAGGGATATACATATTGATGTATCTTTTTAAAAATATGTGTATCTCTGTAATAAACTTGCAGATTACGGCAGTATTTTGATTCTCAATATCGGAGTGTTATGTAACTTTCACAACATTTTGAAACATACATATATATCTGAAATAAAGAAACATTTTTAATTATAAATTAGAGAACCAAAACATTTTAAATCATTAACCATAGACAGTGTTAAAAACTATTAATTTCGTGTGTTGTCTTGATTCTTCAAATTGTTGTAATTGCCTGCATCATCACATGAAACTTTACTAATCTTAATTTTCAGATAACTTCGTTTTTCTTCTAAAATTTACAGACATACATATTTTAATGTATCGGTTTTAATATATGTATCCCTGTAATAAACCATCAAGTTGTGTCATTATTTTCTTTCTGAAATTCCGGGTGGAACATACTTTAGCCCATCTTTAAACATATGTATACCTGAAATAAAGAAATATATTAAATTAGAACTTCAATCACAAGGAAATTTACTTTATTACTCTTTGACAATATATACATACCTCCTATATTCGTGTCTACTGCCGTTTCTTCACATTGCTAGTTTCTCCTACATTCTTATATGAAACTTTTCTTCTCTTACCTTTCAGATTACATATTTTTTTCCTCTATTATTTATTGAAATACATATTTTTAATTCATCTTTTTAAAAATATGTATACCTGTAATAATGTAGTAGATTTTTGTAGATTACGTCATCACATTACGTGACACATTGTTTCTCAAATTCCTGGGGAAATATCTTTTAACACAGATTTTATACATATGTAAGCATAAAAAAAGAGATATTTAAAGTAATAATTTCGATGTTGAATTATTTAGTTTCATCCGTATAAGAAATATACACGTCTCCAACATACTTGAGATTTCCTGATTTGTCATTTTGTGATCATCGTTTTCATACTCATTTAAAACTTTTCGTCTCCTATCTTCCTGATCACATGAATATTTATCTTGAAAAACTCACAAACATGCATTTTTAATTTCACCTTTTTATAAAAATGTACACTAGTAATAAGCTTCGAGATCACTTCATAATTTTCCTTATCAATTTCAGGGAGGATCCAATTTAAACATATGTACACCTGAAATGTATAAATATTTTAAATTACATATTCCTTGCTCTTGCTAAAGTGTATCAGAAAATTTCATTGTCAAAAATAACTTGTCCCATTGTTGTTCCATTGTTAATGCCGACGCAATTGTTATTACCATTTGTTATGGGTTTATATACTGTTATAAGTGATTTGTTTGTTTTTAAAATGCAAATAATGTTATAACAAACAAATATCCTTTGTTGCTATAACAAATATTGGCTTACCTGAAACTATCTATATTTTCAATTATAAATTCAAGCTTGAAGTATAAATTTCGTATTTAAACCTTACAATATAGACATATAGTAAAGCGAGGAGAGTTCGCGCGGTAGGAGAGATTGCGCAACAAGAGATTCGACGGGAAGGAGTAGAGTGCGCGCCCAGCGACTCCACGTAGTTGTACAGCAGCATTAGTGCAGTGTCTACATGAATGTGCATATTGATTGTTCCAAGCGTCTTGGATAAAGCAGTGCTATTTTGTTTTTTTTCCAAAGTAAGTGCTTGACTTTTCATAACTATTTGTCAGACTTTTTGTAGAGCATCAATAAAACAAAATATTTTGAACTTAAACAATTTCTTATAAACTACTAACCTGGACTAAGTATGCGAACACCAGAAATTGATTTTAGAAGCCGCCGTATTTAAATAAAAGGCCGAGCAATCTCTCCTACCAAAATAGGAGA